>CM077472.1:0-627500 GCA_039654755.1 Calcarius lapponicus | reverse complement strand
GCACGTTCACAGAGGGAGGGTCACCCACGTCACCCCAGCTGGCAGCCCAGGAGCCAGGGACCAAACCCAGGCATGCAGAGCCTCCCGACTCGGCACACTAACTGCCCTTATCTCAACAGCACAAATGTTCCTGGCTCTTTCCCTTGCCACACCCCTGAAGCCCCTCTCAGCCTGGGGGACAGCTTCCCAGCAGCCACGGTTTCAAGGACACCTCAAGAGGGGAGCTGTTGCACAGAGGGAGCTTTAGTTGAGAGAGGTGATGTGAATGTCTGAAGAGGCACTTCATCACTTAAGGCGTGCTGGAGGGCAGCGTCCCCTCCCAGGCATGGATGTTCCCTGGATGTGATTCCATCCCTGGCACACAGGCAGCCCAGAACAATGCCTTACAATTCACAAGAGGTATCCGGAGGTTTCCTGCAGTATCAGTGGTGAGAACATGAGGAGTGAAGTGCCCTGCAGAGGGGAGGGTCTTGCCCAGGGGCACAACCCACCCCCGTGTAGGTTCTGCAGGTGTCCTGCCCTCCAGTCCTCCTGCACACTCTGCCTGGAGCAACTAGGAACACAAACGAGCACTTACACCTCGGGTGTGTGAACCTGAAAAATGTCACTTTAATTCGGATCCCGCTGAGGCTGCCCTGGCCCTGCTCCATCGCCGTGGGAGCGTGGGCACCCCACGCTCTGTGCTCTCTGTGGCTTCGCAGGGACAGATGGAGAACCTCTGGTGTCCACGTGACTGTGCCCTAACAGCAACTGATCCCAGCTCATTTGAAGTGGGATAAACTAAAAAGGGCAAGGTGCCAAAGACATTGTTCAAACTTTTTGGAAAGTACTGGACTACTGGAAAGTTCAAAATGCAGCTATCTGAAAAATATAAAGAGAGAATTCATAATAGCTCAGGCTAAAAACTCTCCTACTTTTATTGTGTAACATACACTAACTCCAGTGGTCAGGAAAGGTCTAATGAAGCTCAAGAACCACGTGCCAAGCTTCCTGAAAGGTTTCAGTGGGGATCTGCTGGAGGAAGAGCTGAGGTAAGGTGTGTCAAGAGCCAATGGGAAAGACCCCAGTCTGTGATGAGGTGCAAATGGGATCTGGCACAGACCAAACCACAACCCCAGCTCCTGAGTTCCAGGGGGAAGCACAAAGGCAGCTCCAGCATTTTCCAGAAACCATCCAGCCCCTTGCTGCTTTCATGGAAGCCGGAAAATTACAGTTTACAGGACTCCACTGGTCATGCTGTGCCAAAAGAGATCTGTGAATTGTTTAACATCCATAGGAATGGATTCTGAGTCTGTCTGGATGGGGCTCTGAGCAACCTGGTCTATTGGAAGGTGTCTGCCCATGGCAGGGGGTTTGCAATGAGGTGGTCTTTAAGGCCTTTCCCAACCCAAACTATCCAGTGGTTCCATGAGTCTAGGACTGCATATGCACTTTTATATGGATTTTAATACATGGGCTAGGGATCTGACCTGCAGCTTACCCAGCCCATCTTGCTATTGACTCCAGCAAGCCTTGCAACATTTACTGATACATTTCAGTGGCTGCAATGCATTTTTGCCATTATTAAAATGCACTAGATCAAGAAACTGATTTTTGTGCCATTTAAAGTACACAAGTTGGTTGCATGCCAGATCATGACAGAATAATAAAGGCACCGTACTGCTCTCCTGGGAATATACTTGCCAAAGATGCTCTGGATAAAATCCTTTAAAATTTTTGGGTAGACACTGATTAGCTGTATTTCTTCCCCTTCCCAGTCTGCATTATGAAGGGCTGTCCTCACAGACTCTATCCCATTTCTGAGTACAGATCTATCAGCTCCTGCACACTCCTGGAATGATGGTGCAGCTTTAGTGTGGGCTCAAGTGTAACAAACTACCTCAGCTGTGTAACTAAGGGCAGAAGCTCCCAGGACATACTGGAGATCATTTCTCATGCAGTGCCATCAGCAGAACCAAAGCACATATTCCAGCTTTATGTCCCATCACTAGTCCTCCAGAAGGATTTCTGCTTAGTCCATAGTACAGGCATCAATCTCTTCACCAATTACACCAGGACTCTTGGCTGAGAAAAAGCACTGGTCTTTACTCAGTCCAAGACCAGCCCTGAGACATCAGTGATGGATGCCCAAACTGTGACTGCTTGTGTGGGTTTGTGTTTCTACCACCTGTGAGACCGCCTGCGCTGCCTGGGATCACTGCACCCCATTAAAACCTCATTAAAAAACCCCTTTGTGTGTGCGACTCAGAGCCACCACTGCCAAGGCCAAGGGGTCTTACAGGGAAACAAGCACACCAGCTGAGGGATGTGGAAGGAAGAGCAAGTTAATCCAGGGAAAGAGGAAGGAGAGAGGAGATTTCAAATTCTGATTTGGGCGAGAGAGCACGGTGCTGATTTTGTGTTAGACTGGAAAACACCCACCCAAGCTTCTGTGAGGGAGCAGAGAGAAGGGCAGCGTGCCCGCAGGCAGCCCCTCCTGTGCCCAGAGGCAGGGGCAGGGCTGTGCCCTGCCTGGAGGGGCTGCCCTGTGCCTGGCACCAGCAGCCTCAGCACACACCGCCTTTGCCCCAGCGACCTACGGCTGCCTCAGTAGTGCTGCTCCAGCAATCCCCCCCGCTCCCGCCCCCTGGAAAGGCGCCAGAGATGCACTTACCCTGGTGGGAGAAAGGCTGTATGCTGCTGTAACTGCATGTTGGCAAGAGCTTGCTGGTATTGGAAGATACCAGTGTTAAAGACTGCGGTGGCACCATTGGTTTTTTCAAGCGCAAGGCCTCTTTGGTAAGGGGGGGAAGTACAGCTTGAGGAATTCCCTGAATGGTGGATGGGTAATAAAAATAAAGTCCAGTAACAAAAAGAAAAAAAAAAAAAGGGAGAGGGTGGGTGGGGTGTGGAGGAGGATGGGAGGAAGAAGGGAGGGAGGGAGGGAGGGAGGGAGGGAGGGAGGGGAGGGAGGGAGGAGAAAGGAGAGAGAAAAAGGAAAAAAGAAAAATCAGTAGAAGGCAAAACAACCAGGCAGCACCATGTTTTCTCCATGAGCAAGCAAGCGGCATAGCAGACTGAACTACCAAATAAAAGGCGAGGGAACAGCTTTCCAGGGAGCACTGTTTGCCTACCACTGCAGCGGCACAGGGACCGGCGGGACAGCCGCTGCGGGCACCCGGCATCTAGCGCCACGCCAGGGAAAGCTTCGGGGGGCCAGGAGCGAGGCTCTCGGGGAAGCAGCACTGCTAGGCTCCATGAGGATCACACCGTAGAAGCCATGTTAATAGTCACCCGTCTGGAGTGGATGGCAGGGCCGCGGTGGACACCCCAGTCCCCGGGCCCCAGCGCTGCCCGGGCATGCAGAGCGCAGGCCGCATGCCGGCCCCGGCCGCCTCCGCGCCACCAAGCCATGCCAACGCCCCTGCGCCGGCACCCGGGGGGACGGGGACAGGGACAGGGACAGGGGAGGGGCGGGAAGGGGCCGGCGGGGCGCGGGGGCGGCAGGGAGGACACCCCGCCTGGCCCGGCCGCCCGCACGCCCTTTGCCGGGGACGCGGGGAGGGAAACCGGGATGTTCCATCGCTACACATTAACCCCAAACTCCACTCTACGATACAGCTACATGCCAAGCTAATAGGTGAAAGGTCATAGTACCAGGTCAAAGGTTGCCTCGAGGGGTCGCTTCAGTGATTTGACAGCCGACTGAGTCTTAATTAGCAGGCAGCGAGCACATGATGGCAATGGCCAGTGGGGTCAAGCGCATTAACATAAACAGCAAGCAGAGGTGCGTCATGGGGGCAGCAGTGCATTTGGGGAGGTGAGAAAAAACAAATAAAAACAAATCACCGGATGCCGTGTACAACGGTAACAAGACTAGGCATGCACGGGCCGACGGGCAGGGCGGCGGGCGGCAGGGGTGCCCCGCAGCCGGGCTCACGGCCGGGCCCCCGCCTCGCCCCGCCGGCCCCGCCGCCCCCCGCCGTGCGCCGCTTCCCACACCCACGGGCTCAGCACAGGCGGGACCCCTGCCACCACAGCCCCCCGTGCCGCCCTCGCCTCGCCAGCGCACCGGCTGCCACAGCTACGGGCCTGCACTGCGCCCGGGACAGCCACCGCCAGCCCTCGGGGACACGGGACGGGGACAGCAGCAACAGGCTCGATCCGCTCCAAACTACGTCTCTACAAACACGGACTTACAGAAACTAAACACGGATTGATCTGGCTGTGCAGCTGGACAGATACACATCTGCCCGCACGCGGACGTACAGCCAACCAGAGACACAAGGAGCCCACACGTACACGCACGCGTATGCACGCACAGAGGTACACACAGCTACTCCGGACATCAGCAGGCAGAATTAGTCAAACGCCTCAATGGTCTGGAACTACTTCACAGCAGATCTGGCACCACATGCTGAGAAAGCTCATCGCACCAGGTAGTGACTGGGGTCCCCAAGCACACGCACCCTCCTCGGCAAGGACAAACACACATCCACCATTGCCTCTCCTCAATGTACGTCTACGTCCAAAGTGCTCCCACACTCACCATGGCAGCTGCAGTCGCTGCTGCTTGGGCAGCTGCAGCTTGGTTAACCTGGTACTGGGCAGCCTTGATCTTGGCTTGCAGGTGTGCAGGAGGGTGAAAATATTTGCACTTTTCCCGGGAGCACCTCCCTTTGATGTAATCCATGCAGACGGTGACGGTGTTGTCGTTGGTGTCGATCATGGCGCTGTCGGCGGGGTGAGCGAAGCGGCAGTCGTTCTCTCCCCTGTTGCAGTTCCCACGCTGGTACTCTCGACACACCTGGGGACACCGGGAAAAGAAAGACACTTACTTTTGGTGATGGGCGTGGCAGGCGCGGCTCGGAGCAGAGACAAGCTGTCTCAAAATCTGCCAGAGCACCACGAGGAAGGGGCCTGGCCCAGGTGGTGCTGCAGGGGGACGGAGGGCTCAGGACCTGGCAGCAGGTCTGGCTTCTCCAGAGCCACTTCTGAAGTCAAGGAGCATGAAACCCCACCGAGACCAGAGCCAAGCACACAGCAGGTGTCACTCTGGCACCCACTTAGCTGCCCAGGAGACTGCTTCTGTCTCCTGGAATGCGCCGCGGCTGCTCTTGGGCACCACCCAAGCACCCCAAGGTGCTCGGCCATGCCCTGCCGCGAGCTGGCTGCGCTCCATGTGCTCATTAGGGTGAGTGGAGGGTGTGTGGCCATCCCCAGGGAGCCCCACCAGGTGGGCACTCTGTGTCCATGTGGCCCCACGATCCAGGCACCTGCCAGGAGACAGCAAGCCGAGCCCACGGTGGTGGCAGAGCCCCTGTGCTGCCCAGCCATCACCCTGGGGAGGTAGGGACCAGCAGCGGCCACTGCTCTCGCTGTCACACACCAGCAGCCAGATGGAGCTGTGGGCTCAGACACTGCAGCTGCGTGGGTGACAGCCCCTGCAGTGTCCCCGTGGGCTCCAGCCAGCCCTGAGCCCACAGACCCCCAGCCACCCCAGCCATGGACTGTGTCACCAGGGTGACCAACACCAGCCCCCTCTGCACACGTCCAACCCTGTGTCTGACACTGACGTGGGCTCCTGTCATGGTCAGTTCTCCCCAAACTGCCAACAAAACACGCTTTGCATTCCAGATTTCCAAAGGCCACAGGAAACAAAGGGACAAAAGCAACCAGGTCTGCATTAAAATAAAACCCTTTAGTAGATGGAATTTCCTGTTCAAGGTGGGTGCCCAGGAGCTTGGATCATGAGTATTTCCTCAAGGACCTCAGCTCTGACCCCTGCAACACCTCAGATTTGGTGGTGGTTTGGTTTCCCTTCACACAGTCCTCTGGCTGCTGTTTAACCCTCGTGCCACTGCCACCTGCCAATCCTCCAGGGGTATGAACTGACCCCTGCAGGAGCAGGACCAGGCCAGCTGTGAAAGCATTTGTGCAGCATTGCTGCAGGACCCTGCTCACAGGCTTTCTGCACTGGTGACAGGCTCCAGGTGTGTACTGGCACCTGAGCCAGGCCCAGCCCCTCCACAGCCCCTGCTCATCCTGTGCTCTCTTGCTCAGGGCTCAGAGAACAGATTCTGCAGCACGTCAGAAACAGCTCAGGCAAATTCCTGGGCTGGAAAAGAACCACGGGCCTGTCAGGTAATCCTGCAGCCAGATCCCTTCCCTGGTCCCCTCCCCTGCAGTGACACATGCCAGCCAGCACAACAATCCTGATCACCCAGAGGTGACCAGCTCCAAGAACTTCTAAGCTGCTCCTTTCTGGCAAAGCATGGCATGTAAGAACCAAGCAAGAAACAGCAGCTTGGCTGTGGTCATTCCTGACTTGGGAACACTTCTAATAGAAAATGATGGCATTCCAACAGAAACAGCTGTTTTTGATAAAGTGTTAGGCAATTCCTTTTTCTCTCACTTCCCTGTCCTTCTTGCTTCTTTTCTAGCTCACTGAAGAACCACACTTTGTTCCAGATATTTCCTGCAGGGGAGGAGTGTGAGGAAAGCTGTGGAAAAGCCTGAAGCCATGACATTTCCCTCCTGAGATGCAGATTCCTTACAGGAGTGGCTGAAAGCACTGGACACCCAACACCTGCATGCTGTCAGTGTGAAATCCAGATGAAAGCAATCCCACTGCTAGTATCAGTCCCTGACCTCACTTCACCAAGACTCACATTAATTCAGGAGACACAGTGCTGCCCGACAGAGCTGTGGTGTCTGCCTGCATCCCTGAAAACCCCAGGTGTGCTTACTGAGGGCTTTCAGCCTGGGAACAGCCTGGTCTGTATGCCAGAACGTGTGCTGACTTAATTCCTGCCAGAGTATATCACTCTTGAAAATAAATATTTAAAGTTCTAAGCAGAACCAATCATACTCCAAGATTAGATGCTAACATCATTGTGGTTATTTTTCTCCAGGACAGTTCATTCCAAGGGAGAGTGAGTGGAGCCTTATAAAGCTCTGATCATGCCATAACAAATGGCAATGCCACAGCTGCAGCTCCCTGGAAGAGCAGGTAGACACTGCTGGCTCCTCTGGGAGGTAATAGCCAGGTCATGCAGAATCTCCAAAATCCTTTCTGCATTTCTGTAGCCTATAAATTACATTCAAATATTTTGCTGTTCATAAAAACTACATGCTTGTTTAGTGTTTGGATACTAAATCTGGGTACTCCAGATCAGATGACCACTGTACTGGAAAGCATTTGCAAATAATGTTCTCACCTCCATGTTTCACTGTTTAAACTGAATTTGCAGAAGGGAAAACCAGTACTGTGGCCCTGAGAGTGCTACTCTAGCATCTCCCTCTCATGCAGAGGAGTTTGGCTCAGCAGTGCAGCACTTCTCTGAACAGCAGTATCAAGAGAATGCAGTGTCCAGAGGGACAAATCCTGCACACTGAGGTCCAGATGACATCAGCACCCTGTGCACAGCGGTCACAGCCTGTGGAGAGCATCAGGGCCGCCTGGAGGGGCACACAAAGGGGTGCTCCTGCTTCCCTGGGTGCTTGAGGACAATGGCTACATCCTGCTTATGACCAGGAAGCTTTTGAGCCCTCATGTCCCACGATGACCATCCATGGGCACTGCAGGGCTGGAAGCACAATCAAACAGCAGCTGCTGATCTTGGCAGCACAACCCAAAGGGTTCCCACCATAGGCATCCTCCTCTCCATACTCCTTTCCAGATCCATGATGATTTATTTATGAATTTACCTAATTGCATTTTGGTTTTAATCCACCTTTGGCAGGTGTCCATCTTTAAACAGAGTCCTCAAGGGAAAATCACCCCTGGGTGATTCCAACCAGCCACCTGTGTGCCAGCTCAGAGCTCGGCACGGCTGCCTCCCTGCAACCTGAGCGTGCTTTGGGGAACGCCTCCCTCAGGGAAAACATCTCTAAAAAGGGAAATGATGTGATCCCACAGGAGGGTGACCTGTGGTGATGTGAGCTCTGAGAATAGTGACAGCAGCAGCGGGAAATGCTGGCTGCCAGATGACCCTCCACACTGCTCCCAGCTCGTCCCTTCTGAGCAGCAGCCTGTCAGTCAGGGATGCAGCTAAGGAAAAGGAATTCATTTCCCTTGGAAGGAGAGTTAAACCCTGTTAGTGCAGACGCACGGGCAGAAGGAACAGAGTTACAAATACAGCAGGCAGCATAAAACAGAGATCCTTCCTGCTCCTCCCAGCGTGCTCGCTGAGCTCAGTGAGCAGAGCCACTGCCAGCAGGGAGACCAGCAGCAGCCGTGCAGGACACAGCAGCCTTGAGCCCCCACCCTGCCACGTCCAGCACACACCAGGGTGACAGCAGGGCAGCCTGGCTGCTCAGCCTCCCCCCTCGCTGCCTTTTAACCACAGCAGGGCTGCCAAGCACCTGCTCTCAGGCTGTGCCCACAGGCTGAGCTCCATGTTCTCCGGCTGTGCTCCATGCTCTCAGGCTGTGCTCCATGCTCTCAGGCTGCACTCTCAGGCTGTGCTCCATGCTCTCAGGCTATGATCTATGTTCTCAGGCTGTGCTTTCAGGCTGTGATCCACTCTCTCAGGCTGTGCTCCCACACTGTGTTCTCAGGCTGTGCTCTCAGGCTATGATCTATGTTTTCAGGCTGTGCTCTCAGGCTGTGCTCCATGCTCTCAGGCTGAGCTCTATGCTCTCAGGCTGCACTCTCAGGCTGTGCTCCATGCTCTCAGGCAGCGATCTATGTTCTCAGGCTGTGCTCCATGCTCTCAGGCTGTGCTCCATGCTCTCAGGCTGCACTCCATGCTCTCAGGCTATGATCTATGTTCTCAGGCTGTGCTCTCAAGCTGTGCTTTCAGGCTGTGATCCACTCTCTCAGGCTGTGCTCCCAGACTGTGTTCTCAGGCTGTGCTCTCAGGCTATGATCTATGTTTTCAGGCTGTGCTCTCAGGCTATGATCTATGTTCTCAGGCTGTGCTCTCAGGCTGTGCTCCACACTCCCAGGCTGTGATCCACGCTCCTAGGCTGTGATCCATGCTCTCAGGCTATGATCTATGTTCTCAGGCTGTGCTCCATGGTCTCGGGCTGTGCTTTCAGGCTGTGACCCACTCTCTCAAGCTGTGCTCCATGTTCTCAGGCTGAGCTCTATGATCTCAGGCTGTGCTCCCAGGCTGTGCCCCCAGGCTGTGCCCACGGGCTGTGCCCCAAGCTCACGGCAGCCTGCAGCCCGTCCCTGGCTCCCCGCCCACGCTGCCACAGCACCGATAAGGTGCTAAAAACACTGTCAGGCCTTTCAGATAAGAGAGATTGGGAGCGAGGGAGAGCAGCAGCTCGAGAGCACCGACACTTGTCAGGGTTGTAGCAGGGGTGATAAGCCCAGGTGCGGGGAGGCCAGCAGGGGAGCGTGGGCACTGTCTGCCCCAGCCAGAGCGGCCCAGTCATCTGCACCCAGCAGCTGCAGCTCTGCGCCTCTCCCTGGTGCTCACGGGCTGTGCCCCCCCCATGCCAACGCCTTCTGGGCACACACTAACACTTCGTGGCACCCTTGCTGCTGCCATGATCATTCCTGAACATTCCCATTTCCTTCTGCAAGGGAGGGTCAGAAGCGGAGTGGCAGGCTGAACTTACTGTACAATCACTCAGTCTCTCCTCGTTCTTACCATCACAAAGATACCACATTACCAGCCCAAGTGAAACCTGCATTATTTGCTTTCACAAGGAAAGTATTTCCCGCCCAGAAGACATAATAAATGATAGCACTTGTGAGAGTAAGTTACAGCAGCCAGCTCCTACCTCCAGCCTGTCTGTCCTCATCAGCTTCTGGGCGGCGGCGGCGGGCAGCAGCAGGAACGGGCACGCCGGGGTTGCCTGTCACCAGCATCGGGGCCGTGGGCAGGATCTCAGCAGGGACCAGGCCCGGGGACACGGGCCCCAGGTAGGGGTTGAAGGCGGCTGACGCGTTGGTGGCTAAGCTCGGTGCAAACGGAAAACATTGGCTGCAAGCGGACACAGGGAAACGGACACTTAGCATTTGCTGCGCCCCAAAACATTCCTCAGCACGCCCTGGAGCTGAACGAGGTGAGTTTCTGCTGCTAACTGGAGCATTTGCTGCGTTTGTGCTCATGGGGAACAGCCGTGCAGCTGCTGCAGGAGCAGGACACGGGACAGGGATCCCCAGCAGCCCTCTGCTGGCTCTGACAGCACGTGGCAGCTCCTGGAGCACATTCACAGGGCTTCCACACTCCAGCAGTGCCATAATGAATGACAGACGCTCTGTGCGGTCACAGAGAGCCTGGGGCTACCGGGGAACAACGGCCACACCAGTACAACGCTGGCTCTTGGTGAAAAGGCGACTGAGAGCCCTGACAAAGCATCAACCACACTCGCCTTCAGGCACAGGCAAAGCTTTTCTGACCCTGGAGCAGCTAGAGCTGGCCCCAGGAACTCCTGAGGTTTCACAGCCACAATCCTCCCGTTTTACAAACAGGCTGGCCACGCAGATAATCAGACACTCACTGCGTCAGGGAGATGCTTTAGTTAGGCTGAAACTTTAAACCAGTGGAAGAAAGAGCATGTGCAAACATGATTTTATTTTGTTGTTTGCATGATTTCAAAAAAGAGTCAAGTGCCCTTGTGGGTGTAAAGATAATTGGGTGTAGAGCCCAAATAATGCTGTGAAAACCCAAAGAGCTGCTACACTGAGGCAAGGATTAAATAACTCTCCTGCCCCCAAATGCAGTGTAACTGCCAAATAAAATTCAGCCAGGAGTGTTTGTATTTCACTATCTAAATAAGGCAGTTAGTCAAGGCATTTAGGTTCTTTTCCCCAACTATTTTTTAGAGGGAAAAACAACTACAGAGTTAACACAACTCTTTCTCTGTTTCATATCAATTTAAGGCAGACAGCAGAGAACAGCACACGTTTCTGTATTCCTGAGGAAATGACTGAATTGCTTGGAAGCAAGAGACATTGGAAATAATGAACAAAACCATGCAGGGTTTATTGGAGAAAAGAGAATGAGAGTTGTGTAAATGGGTATAATTTCTGTAATGCTTATGATCCTTCATCCATGTGAACGAAAAACAACCTGGCAAATATTACAGGAAATTAAATATTACCCTTAAAAACACTATTAATTAACTGCACTTTTCATTACTGGGTTATCAGCTATGTAATAATGAAGTTTAAAATAGAACCAGTCTGTTAGTGTGTAACTTAAGAGATGTTGGTGTTTGATTTCAGCCCAATACACTCAAACAGACACCTGTGTGCCTGCTTTACAGCAAATAAGACTACCCCATTTATTTTCTACTGAGCTTATTTTCTAGCAATATAAATATCCTGCAGCCTTTTGAGCACTGCAGAATAACAGCATGTTATCAGAGGCAGCTGGCATTGCTCTGAAGCTCACAGGGACATTGTGATGTGCTGCACAGCCTAAGTGGAGACACCCCCTGTCCTACAGCCCCATCAGCACACGGCCACTGCTGGGCCAGGGCACAGAGCCAGCCCAGCTCCCTGCTGCTGGATGGGCCCATACTAGTGATGCACTAGCCATGGCCAAGCTGAGCCTAACTCCCCCTAAACTAAAGCTCAATTCCAGCAAGCAATTCTCTGGGACAGTTCCCTTGAGTGAAGGGAAAACACCCAGTGGGCATCTTCTCAAAGCCAGGAGTTCCCCAGAGCACATAATATTGCAAAGGAAACTAAAATCTCACGCAGATCACTCGCTTACCAAACTCTGAGAATAAAGTTGCAAAAGATAAATTAACCTAAGATTACTGAAATAATTAAAAATATTACTTCAGGCAAGGCAGAATGAAGCACCACAAAACCATACAGAGGGGCATTTCAGTTGGTTCCTCTCCCATTCCCGACCTCTGTGGGATTTCCCTGGTGTGCTCTCAGCCCAGCTGCTGAGGGAGCCTGGGGTGCACGTACCACGGGCTGCAGCGGGGCTCCGGGCATCATGGCATTGGCCAGCTGCATCTGCTGGGCCAGCATGGCCATGTTCTTCTGCTGGATCAGGTTATTGCGGCCATTGATCTCCAGCTGCGTTTTTAAGTGTGGTGGTGGGTGAAGGTATTTGCAGTTTTCCCTTGAACATCGACCCTGAAGAAGAGAATGGACACAGTGGGATTAGAAGCTGCATCTTTGCTCCTTATGCCGCGGGCTAAAGCAAACACAAGCAGACACACTTACCAGATACCTGGAAAATGAGACCTTACATGAGCACAGCGTAAAAGTCAGAGCAAATCACTGCTAAATGGGTAACATGGAACTACCACATGTGTGGCTGGAATCAGACAAGCACTTAACCAACCTGATTCTGAAATCCAGACTAAACTCAATGTCCTCATTTCAGTGCTGGGGTTTAGGCTGTTCCACAACTCTCTGGATGAGATCCAGAGCCTGGCAGTACGTGTTGTACACCCCAACCACTTAATGTACTTCATACACTCAAATGCTTTAAGGCCATAAAAAATCATTCCTGTGATGTAATGCAATGTCCTCTGGCTCCCAGGAAACAAGGAGCCTCACTCCTTCCCCACTGAGACCAGCATTTCTATCCACCTAGGAGATGGTCTTTAAGGAAAGCTATTTACTCAGAGTTACAGACTACCAGAATATACCACAGCCCCAGGTCAGCTGTGCTTATGTTCACTACCATCAGCTGCTATCAAAACACTTACATCCTCCTTGTTTACATGTAGCTCTGGAGCTCAGGGCACCTTTAACCTTCAATCTCTTTTAATTTACAGATCTTAGCCAATTTCCCAGAAGAAATGCAGATGTGTCTGTCTGGGAGCAGGGTTTCTTGTCTCACTTTTATTCCTTTACAAATGGCCCACAGAGTGCCCAGGAGCTGGAAGCTGCAGGCTGGAAACCAGTGGCACAGCTCTCCCCAGAACACGGGCAGCATTCATCCCTTGGCCTTGCAGCGAGCAGCTCCCACTTACCCTGCCACTGGCTTCTGCAAACTGCATCAGCAGAGCTCAAGGCAGATTCCCATCTCTCTGAACCTGCTCTGAACTCTCTTCCAATCATTACAAAAGGAATACTGTGAGTAAATTCAGAGATGGCAGGGGATGCTGCAGTGTCCTGATGGGCCACACCGGCGCAGCGGGGGATTAACCCCATCCTGCTGGACTAAAACTCAGCACAAATGCCCTCAGCAGAGCCCTCAAGGCCAGTGGGGTGAGGGGCAGAGGGCCAGAGGGTCCCTGGGTGTCCCAGGCACTCTCAGGTGGCGTTCTGCCCCAGCCCTGGGCTCAGCAGGGTCAGGCAGTGCCCGCTGAGCTCAGCTCAGCCCCTCTGACCAGCCCGACAGCGCCGCGTCTGCCGCAGCTGCCACACCAACTCCTCACTCCTATGTGAAGCGCGGCTGCAAGCACACATTTGCTTTGCTCTCCTTGCAGCACTAAGTCTTTTAATCTCATACTGCCTCTCCATTTCTTTTTTTGGTGTTTAATACATAGATTTATTTCCTACTCTGTATAGTTCACTTTCATTGTCAGAAATGAAGAAATGCCACGCACTCCGGATGGGAGCAGGATGTGCCTGACCTTGCAGTGCTCAGCCTCCTGTGACACCTCATCGGCTGCAGCACGGGGCTCAGCACGGTCTGGTGATCAGGACTTGCATTGGGAGGACTTTTCACCTTGCCTTCAGGGCAGCAGGAACTTGTACCCATCCCCAGGCACCTTCCCACAGGGCAGAAGCATCCCCAGCTACTCACCATGGCTTCACTCCCCACAAAGCACAAGGCACGTCGGTGAACACTTACAGAATTGTGGAAAACATGGCAAACTCAGACAAAAGAAAATGACCAATCATGCCTTGGAAAAATCACTCCCAAAATTCTACATTCAGGAAACCCAGGGTATTCCTAGGAGACTTGGATCCTCTGACAGGTGTGTTGGATCGTGACAGTACACCTGGGTTTTTCAGACCTGCACACAGGTGAACAGGAGAGTGCCCATTTCTGTGAGGTCACCACCAGGCTCTTCCACAAACCACCAGTTTTCTGGGAAGCACAGCACACCCTGCTTTTAACATCCCACACCCTATGTTAGGAATACAACTGCTGCTTCTGCTCTCTGATAATAATCTTCCAGAAAACACCCTGATTGTATATTTAATAATGGAAAAGCTTTCTTGGGATCCCCTTCTGAGACTGCAAGCTCCTTTACTGGCTGAGTCTGTGATTCTGCAATTTGAAGTGGCTATTCATGGTCAGACCTACAACCCTCTAACATTTAACAGGTCACCTCCTAAAGACAAAAATCTTGTGGCCAACAGAGACTCCAGTGAGCGCTGCACATCCCGCCTGCCGTGCATGAACACACACCACCCCATCACTATGGAACAATTCCTAATGACTGACAGAATTTTCAGTCACTGAAACACGTGTGGATGCTCTGAGGGCGCTGCAGCAGCCACTGCTGCACTGGAGCTGCGTGTTCCCTCAGCCAGGGGCTCTGCCTGGGGCTGCCTCCCCGGGCTGGGGATGCCAAAGCTGCAGAGCCAGCAGCCACGGCTCACCAGTGCAGCTGGAGCACAGGGAATGCTTGTGATCCAAAGCAAACACACAAACACCTCCCTCTGTCAGGGAGCACAAATCCCCGCGACCCGGCGCGTTTGAACCCGAGCAGGAGGATGGCTGCTACGTACCATCAACTATTGCCTGAAAATGGTAAAACTATTTATCCTGATGCCCAGGGGTTTTACAGGAAAACATTTAACTCCATCTAAGCCATGGTTTCCTTTTTAAAAATAAACTGCCTTGCAGGAGCTTTGTGTGGAGGCTGCCTGCCACATTCAGAGAAACCTTTTTAATATCTGTATTTTAATATTCAGGACCTGTTTGGCTGCCTTGGAGCAGCCTGCAGCCCCGTGAGTCAGTGACTGACACCTCTGAGGCAGCCAGAGGCAGGGCTGCAATCACTGAGCCCCTATCCAAGGCTGATGCACAGCCTGTTTGCAGACAAGCCCAGCACCTGCTGGAGGGGTCACTGCGCCCAGTGGGACCGCGGGTGCCTCTGCCCAGAGCTGGTCCCACACCGTGCCAGGTGCTGGTTCAGGGCCATACCCGGGGCTGGGGCAGTGCTCGCCCTCCAGAGCCTGCAGCTCCCCCAGCTCCCAGCCCAACACCTGCCACGGGGGCTGCGGGTTCGGGCACTCCCACACACCTCTCGGAGCCAGCAGAATGCCAGCCGGGGGCAAACACACACCTCAGGGCCAAGGAGGTCAGGGCATCACCCCTGTGAAGCCCCCTCAGCTCCCCAGGGCTGCTGCTGGGCACAGGGATACTGATGGCAGCGCTCTGCAGACACTTTTAAAGCCAATGCTTTCATGTGAAAACACACCAAAGTGACCACTTAATGACGTCTTTGTGTGTGATTCTTGTACATAAAAGCCTCAACCCCTCTAATGGATCATTTGGCTAGCACAGCTAATAGCACTCCTACGGGAGCTGTCCTACTGCCATGAAATACAACAGGATTTAAAAAAAGAAAGAAAAAAGCAAACAGAGCAAGCAGACTGCCAGCACACCAAACAGAAGGAAAGACACCAGCTCAGCAGCAAAACCCTCCCTGCTGCTCCTGCTGTCTGTGGCTCCCTCCTCCTCCTCAGCCCCGAGGGAGCACAGAATGATCCCCAGCGCCACAACAGTGGCATGAGGATGGGGACGGGGATAAGGGGACATTCACACCGGTGCCACCTTTCTTTGCACCCACAGTGATGTCAACTGAGCACCTGTCCAGCCCCAGCCACCCCGACCCGGGGTAAGGTGGCTGCTGGGATACACCCCAGTGATAACAGCATTAGCAAATGCATCAGCCACATATGGACATACAAGTACTTACATAAATTCTTTAACTTTTATAAATTTTATTTATATTTATGTATTTAAAAATTGATGTGTTTTTAACATTTATATAAATATTCAAAGCAATGTGTGGTTGGTCTCGGTATTAGTACAAATGTTTGTATATCCCTATGTCTGTACAGACACCACATATGTACCAATCCATCAGTATTTATACTGACACTCCCAGGACACACAGACTCTGCAGCCTGGGATGGAGCAGCACTTCATCTCCTCCCAAGCACCCTCCCGTGCCCACAGCCAGCGCTGTACCCCAGGACACGAGGGAATTGCGTTTTCCAGGGGGTGCAGAAGGAGCAGCCTCCCCCAGCCCGAGGGGCTTTGTCCCCCAGGGGCAGCCCGGGGCTCTCAGCAGCACTGGGGACCACCAGCCCTTCCCAGCGGCTCCTGGAGCTGCCAGATCCTTCTGGAGCAACCTCTGCTGACCCCTACGGCTCACTCAGGCACACAGTGGCCCACAGTTTAAGAGGAGAAAGAACATGGCTTTATGTCCACATCAGGTACAACACACGGCAGATTTAATCTGTTTATCTGTGCAGATTCCCATGGTGCCCAGCTGCAAGTGGCCACAACAGTGGGATGCTGAGCAGGTGCTGGGATTGCTGTGCTGCAAATCCTGCTCACAGCTGTAATCCCCTGGCAGGCACTGGGCAGGCACAGAGCACGACAGAAACGTGTCCTGAACAGACAAAGCAAATAAGCAGCAACAGGAGAGGGGCGAGGCCCATCACTGAGCCAATCCCTCTGCGCAGAGCTCAGCACTGAGCCCATCAGGGGCACCCGCTGCACAGGGACCCCAGCTGGGCATCCTGACAGCTGGAAATCACTGCTGGATTTGCAGACACTGGAAATCACTGCTGGAATCAAATCCTGAAATGCCAGTACATCCACATGTTTGGGGTTTTTAATGACAGAGTTTATATAAGAGTTACACCTTTCCTGATTTTCTTGTTATCCTTTTAGTTGTATTTTTCCCTTATTTTCAGCAAGTACAGTACCTTGACATGTTGTTTTCAATACAATTTAAACATTATTAGAATACATTTGTCAGGCAAATATATTATTGACTGAAAAATAATTAATTCCCCAACATTACTGGGGAAAGTAATTATTAAAATATTACTTTATTCAGGTGAAGTTAAACAATAAATTCTGACTGAAATTTGGGAAGTTTATTAAACTTCATTTCAAAACAGGATTTGAGTTTTCAACTGAGCACAGGTGAAACAAAGCACCCTGAGAGGAAAAGCTCTAAATGTTAAATTTCATAGCATCATAGAGTCACGGACTTGATCGGGTAGAAAGTGACCTTAAAGCTCACCCCGTTCCAATCCTCCTGCCATGGGCAGGGACACCTTCCACTGTCCCAGGCTGCTCCCAGCCCTATCTGGCCTGTCCTTGGGCACTGCCAGGGACCCAGGGGCAGCCACAGCTGCTCTGGGCACCCTGTGCCAGGGTCACACCAGACTCACCACCCTCACAGAGAAGAATTTCTGCTGAAAGAAGAAATTTGTCTGGACCTATCCTTATAGATAAATAAAACATTTTTTCTGAAACCAAGGTCAGGCTCAAATGGGAACTGTTCAGGGGATCAATGCCAAAGCCTGGAGATAAGATTTCAAATGAATCCCCTGAGCTCTGCTGCTCTCAGAATGTGGAAAGCAGACAGAACCCTGCCCAGGTGGACAGCAGTGGCACAGGTACCTGTGCACAGGTACAGAGCGGGCTCATGGCACGGGGGGAGCAGTGGCTGCTGGCACCTGGAAAAGCCAACAGCTGCTTTCTCAGCATGAGGAACTTTCCCCCAGAGTGTACAAAGGATCCAAGCTCGAATCAGCAGCATGAGAAATGATCTTGACTCCCTTTCAGCAGTGCCACACCAAAACCTGCGCGGAGCCACGCGCTCTGCTGGCTCTGTGAGGGCTGCTGGCACCTGACAAAACAAACCCAGCACGTTCCACTGCTGGGAAACCCAGGGGCTGCAGGGCATCCTGTGAAATCCCTGAAAGCAGCGTGGAGAGGTGCCCTGATTTTCAGGAATGCAAACAGCTCCAGGTCCCTGACTGACACATGTGCAAGAGACATTTTACAACACAATAAGCTGCCTGAGATGGAATCATACTGCTTGATGACATCCGTACCTTTCTACCTAATTACCACACACCTCCAGTACTGCCAGAGTAACCCAGAGTGGCTGTGGAGGCAGTGGGGAGAGCAGTCAGGGCTGGGACAGAGCTTCTTGGGCATTACAGAGCCCTCAGGCTGTCCGAGCAGCAGGGACCCTTGTGTGGGTGCCATACCCACTGCAGGCTGCCTTTGGCAGCTGACACCAAATTCTGCCTCTGGCCACCAAAACTTTGACACCTCTGGCTTTTCTGTATGGTTTGCTTACATGATAAACAAATTAAGGCCATTCAGTCTACTCAGTACTACAACCAAAGAGAGGCCAATAGAGCACGCTGGCACCCAGGCCAGGCTGCTGCACAAGGCAGGGTGCACATCACCCTCATGGCTCTGGAGTCCCAGAGCACTTTAGTCTGATGTCACTGCACCACTAGACACTAAACTTGGAGATCAATTTCCACAGGGGGCTGAGGGACCACTAAAGTTCATCTCAGCAGGTGAAAGGGGCACACTGAACCCCTTAGAGCAGCATGGGGTAACCCACAGGTTTGACAGTGAAGGTTCATGGCTGTCACCACCAGTGCCACTGACTGCAGGCGTGTGGGGAACCGGCCAGTGCTGCCCTGCCTTGTAAACCCAAAGAACAGAGAGAAGTTCACACAGGAATGGAAGGAAAACCACTCAGAGCTTCCAGTAACAGGACACATCAGGCCAGTGGATGCCTCTTCCAGCCAGAATAACACTGTGACTGAAAGGACAAACCCACAAATGCGCTTGAGTAAGGCAGAAAGCACTGCCACTGTCCAACAAGAATTTTAGGAACTAAACAAAGTTGAAAAATTTCTCTTTTGAAAAAAAAAAACAAAAAAAAACCCAAACAAAACAAAACCAGGGAATCTTTAACAACTTCTAAGAAAAAATTCCACCTGTTTTCCACAAGAGGGAACTTTTGACAAGACATTGATTTCCTGCAAAACACCCTTTAAAATCAGTCAGTGCAGTGCAGCTTGCCAGGACCAGCAGCAGAAAGGAGAGCCTTAATCAGCAATTCGGGAGGAATTAATGAACCCAGCCACATCCACCTACGAGGGCAACACACAAGCCTCATGCCCAAAGGCACCCCCAGACCAGCAACAGCCCCCAGCACCATGGTGCCCACCGCAGGGCACTGCCACATCCCCGTGCCAGGGGCACTGCCGTGTCCCACCCCAGGCACCACCACATCCCACCCCAAGGCACCCTCCTGCCCCACACCTTTCCTCTTTCCTTCTGCTGGCTAGCAATTAAGTACCCCTGGTCACTTTGAATTTTATATTTTATTAATAGCTCATAGTGTCTGGTTTGAAGTGAAAATCAAAGAACAATCATTCAAAGATAACTAGCCTTGCATCTTTCCTTAAATGTGCAAGAAGGAACACAGCTCTTCTCCCTTTACTCTCTACCATATCGTAATTATCACATAAGTAGAATTGTTAGCCTTGGCCTTTGTTTCTGCACGTGTCACCACCATAAAACCCATGGAGCCTGATGGGTACGTCACCCTGGAATTTGGCAATTGACAGAACTCAGCACGTGCAAAGTAAAACAATTAAAATTAGTACTTGTTGTAGTGCTAAAGTGCCATAAAAGAGTAAAACAAAAGAAAGATGCTCTTTCCCTGGCGTACCCAGCCCTGCTGTAGCCTCGGGGTCGCAAGTGGTTTAATTCTACGTACGAGAAACTATTTTTCATGCTGTGACATTTATGTGTCAGTTTTCACACCAATCTCTGCCAGGCACTATTCATTTCCTACCAGCCCTGTCCCTATTTGCTTCCAGATCAAGTTTCCCTCCCCACCTGTTGCAATCCCACGTATTAATTGTACCTGGGCACAAGCACCAGGCGAGCCAGCAGCAGCTCTGGCAGGACCCGGCCGTGCTGAGGAGCTGGCACTGGGCTGTGCCCTGCTCTGTGACACAGCAGCAGTGCCTGGCAGCCCCTCTCAGGACACGGACACCTGCCAGAGCCCACTGGCACCATCCCACCCTCCCCGCACCAAGGGAAGCGCCTCAGGCTGCTCTAAATGTCTGAATAGCCCTCGGTGGCAGCGCAAGGCAGGGCCCTGAGTCAGCTCTGCATGGCCACCCCTAGCACACAAAAATAGCTTGTTTATTCCTCCTGAGGTATTATTTTTACACCAGGAGTACTGGTGGCCATGGCTGTTTGCTGCTGCTGCTCCCAGTGGAGGCACGTGGTGGGGCCAGGTGCACCAGTCCTGCAGGGCGCTGGACTGGGGACATCCCCAGCCTGCCTGACCCCTGCCTCGGGCAGAGGGGCTGGCACAGGTCCACGAGAGACACCTCCAGCCACTGCCCCCCTGCCAGCCGTGACACAGGGAGGGACAGTCACCCTGCACCTCCCCACGGCATCGGCCCGTGCCCCCAGGCTGCCCCCGAGCTCCAGAGGGAAACCCTCTCCTGAGCAGCTCCTTCCATTTCCCATCACCCGAAGGAAAGCCTTGCTAAATCAAAGTGTGTCTGTGGTTTCCAACGAGGCAGGGACAATTCCTCTGTACACAGGAACACACCCATCAGGAAGGGATAGCTCAGGACAGCGCTGCAATGCTGCCCTGGCTGCACCCGTGTCAGGTGTGCTCACATTGAGAACCAAAGCGCAGCTCTCCCTCCACAGATCAAACAGTCCACAGAGCCTTCCTGCAGCATCCAGGTAACGTTCTCCTGGGGTTCACAGCTCTCTATAAATCCTGGCTTTAGTGGAAATAAGTCCAACAGAGTGAAAGTGAACATCCCTGAGGGCCACAAATAACAAATTAAGAGGTAAGTGGGAGCAGGACGGAGTGGAGTGGGACAGCGGCAGAGGAAGCTGCTGGCAAGTAAATATTGCCCAACACGACAGCAGGATTGGGGAAAAACTGACAGAGTGGAATAACAGGAAGCTTAGTCACTTATGGACAAAAAAAGCGAGCATGTGAGCAGGGCGGAGGGGAGCGAACACCGGGATGGATGGGAGGGCCGGGACGGGAGCGGCGCTCCACCGGCAGGGCAGGCGTGGGATACCCTGCCCTGGCCAGGGGAGGTGTCCTGAGTGTCCCACTGCACCAAACTCTGCACACACACACAGCAGGGTCCTGCAGGGCAGGGCAGGCACAGCCACACTGCCCTGTGCTGGGTGTCCCACTGCACCAACCCTGCACACACACAGCAGGGCCCTGCAGGGCAGGGCATGGACACACCACCCTGGGCACTGCCCTGTCCTGAGTGTCCCACTGCACCAAACCCCGCACACACACAGCAGGGTCCTGCAGAGCAGGGCAGGCATGGGATACCCTGCCCTGGCCAGGGGAGGCTGTCCTGGGTGTCCCGCTGCACCAACCCCTGCACACACACAGCAGGGCCTGCAGGGCAGGGCAGGGACACGCTGCCCTGGGCACTGCCCTGTGCTGGGTGTCCCACTGCACCAACCCCTGCACACACACAGCAGGGCCCTGCAGGGCAGGGCAGGGCATGGACACGCTGCCCTGTGCTGGGTGTCCCACTGCACCAACCCTGCACACACACAGCAGGGTCCTGCAGGGCAGGGCAGGCACAGCCACACTGCCCTGGGCACTGCCCTGTCCTGGGTGTCCCACTGCACCAACCCCTGCACACACACACAGCAGGGCCCTGCAGGGCAGGCACAGCCACACTGCCCTGGGCACTGCCCTGTGCTGGGTGTCCCACTGCACCAAACCCCGCACACACACAGCAGGGTCCTGCAGGGCAGGGCATGGACACGCTGCCCTGGGCACTGCCCTGTGCTGGGTGTCCCACTGCACCAAACCCTGCACACACACAGCAGGGCCCTGCAGGGCAGGGCAGGCATGGGATACCCTGCCCGGGCCAGGGGAGGCTGTCCTGGGTGTCCCACTGCACCAAACCCCGCACACACACAGCAGGGTCCTGCAGGGCAGGGCATGGACACGCTGCCCTGGGCACTGCCCTGTGCTGGGTGTCCCACTGCACCAAACCCCGCACACACACAGCAGGGCCCTGCAGGGCAGGGCATGGACACGCTGCCCTGGGCACTGCCCTGTGCTGGGTACCCCACTGCACCAACCCCTGCACACACACAGCAGGGCCCTGCAGGGCAGGCACAGCCACACTGCCCTGGGCACTGCCCTGTGCTGGGTGCCCCACTGCACCAAACCCTGCACACACACGCCAGGGTCCCACACAGGCTCCCCCAGTGGAACTGTGGCCCCTTAACCCACATACCCAGCTCCTCCTCAGCATGGAGAGCACCCCAACTCAGCATGGAGAACACTGGCTTGGGGTGGACAAGAAAACACCAGCAACAGCCTCCAGAGAACAATGCGCTGGTGATGGAATTACCACGGGTCTGGTGGCTCTCAAGCCAGCTGGTATTCAATCATAGAGGCACTTTGCAGAAGCCTCAGGAGTGGGGAGGAAAGCTGAAAGGAAGATCAGATTTCCCTGATGGCAAGGAAAGTACCCATTATTGTTGAAATATGGTCTGCCGGTCACTGATGAGGGGATAACAGCACTGGGTAAAGGGACTAGAAAAACACAAACCCAAGATCTTACTACATCATCTAAGGAGGCAAGAGAAAGGAGAAAAGACAAATTTGAAGTAATTAGAAGCTAGATAAAGAAAGCCACCAAACCATGGCCAACTGATGACAAGCCTGAGTAACAGTTTTTTACCGCTTAGGCAAATGAGGGAAGAAAAAGATATAAATAACAAAGGATACAGCAGAAGAGAAATAAAAAACTCAAACTAAGTTTATAGTTCAAAAATTCATACAGGGAAACTCAATCTAAGTAATTCAGACTTCAGAGACGAAAAAAATGATACAAAAAAATTTGATGTATTCAACATCAGAAAGCAAACAGAGAGTTAAAAGTCTTTAACAAAGAACAAATTGAAGCAAGCAAGAGTAGGAAAGGGAAAGTGTCGTGGGTAAACAAAGGGTGACACATCAGGTTTGTTTTACCTTGCAAGTGTGCATGAGGCCCAGTAAAAGCTTCCTAACCAAATAAACACCCTTGCAGTCCCTGCGGGAACCACCGGGAGCCAGGGTAGGGCTGGAGGCCCCTGCAGCAGCACTGGGACCTCACACGCAGCACCACTTCCACTGCGCTCTGGGACACACTTGTCACATTTCTTTAAAAAACAAACCAAACCAAGCCCGGCCCCGCAGCACTGAACAGCTCCATGGAAAAGCAAGGAGGAGCAGAGGACATCCCAGCTGGGGCCAGCAGAGCAGCGGCGCAGAGCAGCACGCAGGGCAGGAGCAGCGTGCGCTGAATTTCTCACCTGGGGCTCAGCCATCCCCACGGTACCCAGGCAGAGCAGGGTCCAGCCTCCCTGCCCTCGGGTCAGCGTCCAGCCCCACCCCTGACATGCCCCCGATATGATCCAATAATCATTAACACTGCACGTGGAATCATTAACACTGCACATGGAAGCACCAACCGCAGCTGGAAGTTTCAGCCCGCGCCAATGCTGAATCCCTTGCTCAGCTCTGTGCTGCACTGCTCAGGAGGGGAAGGCAGGACAGAGGGCTCAACAGGCCCTATATCAGTCACAGGTCTTTTTCTCATACAGCTCAGGAATTATTTCCTGCACTAAGTGCTTTCCAGGCCTCTTAACATTGATATTGCAGATCAATATTTCACAAAGACAAAGCTGTCTGATGGATGTGTGCACTCATTTCTAACAGGCATCTCTAACAGGCAGTGCTGCTGTAGCTACACACCCTGCACCCCTGCTACCTTCTACCCCAGAGGTTTGGCCTTGCTCACTTTCCACATGAAACAAAATGACAGCAAAATGACAGAACAAAGACCTACTGTAAGGCAGTGTGCAAATAAAGACAGTATCTATCTGCTCTGTCCGCACCAGTGCAGTGCAAATACAATTACAGCTACCAGGAAACATTGCTTGCTCTCAGGAGCTCTCCAGCCTCTCGCTGTTATAGCCTCTGCATAGGCTTTACTTCTAAAAATGCAACTCCTTGCTAGAACAAATACTCACACAAAGCAGGACCAGGTGAGAGCCTCTGCGTGCTCAGAAATGCAGCTGCAGTGTGAATATTTGATGCAAAAGTCTTGAAAAGCTCAACTCTCAGTCACACGCTGAGGAGAAAAACGCTCAGGAAAGCTTATGAAATAGGTGACAATGACACCAGAGGAGCAGAAAGCTGTTTTCAGTGTCTGTAAGGCCTCACAGAGCTCGTGGGCATGCAGGAACACAGAGGTGCAGAACCACCCGCCCTTGCCGCGCTGTGAACAGAGCAGTGCACACACGGACTGTGGCAAACACAGGCGGCAGGATTTATTTTTCTAAAGTTAAATAACCACAAACCATGCCGAGCGCTGCTGTGTGGTCAGAATTCCCTTTGATAGCTTATTTTCCCAGGGGCACTGACACCTGCCATGTCCTGGCCCAAAGCAGAGCTGTGCAGCGCTCTGCTCCTCCCGAGGGCAGCTCGGCCCCCAGGCCCATCCCAGCAGGAGCAGGACACAAAACCCCAGCCCAACGGCAAAAGGGAAAGAGGAGTAGTATTGTTTTACAGGCGCAGACCTTCTGCAGGAAGCAGCATTCTCAGGAAGAATTTCTTTACAGAAAGGTGGTCAGGCCTTGGCAGGGGCTGCCCAGGAGGTGATGGAGCCCCCAGCCCTGGAGGTGGCCAAGGAATGGCTGCATGTGGCACTCAGCGCTCTGGGCTGGGGGACAACGTGGGGATCAGGCACAGCTTGGCCTCGATGATCTCGGAGGTGTTTTCCACCCTAAATGGTTCTGTGGCTTCTGCTCCTGGCAGTCTGATGTCGTTGTAGGACATTTCAGCAGTGTCACTACCTCGGGGCACACGCTGAGCTGCAGGAAATGCCACCTCTGCAGATACCGTGTGTGTGTGTGTGACCTGAAGACTCAAACACTCTCACTTCAAGTGTTCAGCCACATAGCTGGTGGGAAATGAAAAACTTTCCATGTGTGGGAGCCAAGTGAGCTGATGAAACAAACAGGAACATTCAGAGGGAGGACTGGCGTATCATGATCTCATTGCAGAAGCACTTTTTCCCCAAGTTCAGCATGTGTGAGGCAGAATCAAAGCTCCAGAGATGAGAGCATCAGCCTCGGGGCTGGGTCGCAGGGCTGCCTTACAGGTGCTTGCTCTTCAAAAACCTAAATTCTCTTTTAATATATTTCACTTAGATCTATGAGAGGAAACAACTTGTTTGTGAGTATTAAAAGGAAATAAAACAAATACTGAACTCCTCTCTTTTCCATGACCTTTTTTTTACATGAGACCTGACTCACTCTAAAAGCAGTAAAACAGCAAAGTAGTGAAATAGAAAATGAAAACTTTCTACCCCACAAGCTCCCTACAAAGACAAAGGCTGCCAGGGACAGCTTTGCTCAAGATGATGCCCAAGAGCTCAGAACCGCAGCATTCCGGGGAGCTGGAGATGTGCTGCTCCCCAGAGCTGATCCTGCTCTTCCCTGGCACCAGTGCCCTGGGAATCCCTGCCTCTGCAGCACCCCCAGCACCGCTGGGAGGCCCTGCCTCTGCAGCTGCCAGGGCTCAGACAGCTTCACTCAACACTGAGGAGCAGAAGCCGAACCAAGTAATTTGTCAGGTGATCAAAACAGAACTCGAGCAGTCACTCAGAAACACTTAATTATTTGTGATTTAAACAGAACAGAGAAGAAAGAATGGAACAACTACAGATGGTGCTGGACAACTGACCCATGGCTGTACTCCAGACAGCGATAAAATCCAGCAATGCTTTCCAAATTTTAAATATTAAATACGAGTGTATTTTAAGCAACTACAATTTTAAGGTTTTTTAAGCATAAAGTAGCTTCTTAATTCACAAAAGGTCTTTGCAGCTTCTGAATGCTCCTTTTTGCGTACAAACCCAAAGTCAACACACAAAACACACAGCCCGAAAAAACCTGGAGGAGCCATATACACACAGACATACATTATATATAAAATACAATGAGCACACACACATCACAAACAGTCTACAGTGTGTGTGTAGCCCCGAGCAGAACAGTTGACAAGTATAACAAACAACTTCAACCTTCCAGTGTTGCTACTTTGTCAGTGTCTAATTCCTTAGGTATCTAAAATTACCGGAAACATCTAAACCATAAATACGTGACAAATGCTGTGTAGAAATATTTTACATTGTTACAAACATTAGCAGCGTCTTCAGCCAACGGACTAAACATGGACAAGAGACCTCACTTCCCTTCTGATTTTCAGCACTGGACTTAATCAAGCCAAATGCTAAAGGATTCCAACAAGGCAAAACAGAGGTGTGCTTTCCTCCACAGTAAAAAAAAAACCAAACCCATCAGCAAGTGTTATTTTTCTCTTCAGATATATTTAATCATGCCAGTAATCACGTTTGGAACTAGGTGCAAAAGACCTGTTGCAAAAAGCTGGCAGAACCTGGGAACAAACACATTTTGTCAAGGAATCTTGGAGCCTGCCTGCACACTACATCCTCCATCTCCTGATCTCCCTGGCTTGTGCTTTGCTCTTGCTTCCCCTTCCCCTCCCATCTGCTCACTCAGCTCAGACAGAGCCCTCTCTCCTGTGTTATTGCCAGGTGCTATAACAGCATCTGACCTCTTCAGCCTTTCATCTCTCTTCTGTTCCGCCCTTTAATTTCTTTCTCTCTTCTGCCTTGTCTTCTCTTCTAGTAAGACACTTAATCACCTTTACCACTGTCATAAAAAATCCCATTTCCTCCTGTTCAGTGCAGCCGTGGAGAAAAACCCAAGCCCTGTCCTGGCTGCAGTGAGCTCACTCTGTGCTGCAGGTCTGTTTTGCCAGCTGCAGCTCCACACACCGTCACTTCTGCAGCAAATGCCCAGCCTGGGGAGGTGTTCCCTGGACTGACCAACCCCCCACACCCCTCCACTATCACCTGGAAATTTAAATCACAAATTAATTTTTTTACTATGAAACAATTCCTTGTGTTCCACTGTCAACATAAGCTTTGCATTTTAAGGCGCTTTACTTGGAATTAAAGCTGCCATATCCATCCATCCATCCATCCATCCATCCATCCATCCATCCATCCATCCATCCATCCATCATCCATCCCCTGCACGCCTTGCCCAAGGGAAGCACCTCACTCTGCTCCACAGACAGGAGGTACAGCCAGCAATCAGCCAACAACAGGAGTAAATAACAACTAGTAGATACAAAGTACTGACTCTTCTGTTTCCTCTAAGGAGGGCTCAGTGAGCGGGAACTCTTTAACCCTTCAGTTTGCCCAGGCAGGGGCTTTCCAAGCTCACCTGCATTTTTATTTGGTTACAGCCACTGCAGACATCCAGGCTGTCTCCTGACTCAGCTCGCTGCAGGGAAAATTTTACCAGGGCACCAGACAAGCAATGGTATGTCAATGCAGATGATTTTCTGAAAAAATCATCCACCCGACAACCAGAAAGCAACCAGAATTGCAGGCACAATTTCCCATCTCCAGCAGGCTGTAAACACAGACTGCACTGTAAGAAAGGGGAAGGGACAGCAGAGCCAGCAGCCTGTGCAGCTGCAGCCCAGCCTGTCTCTGATGGCACAATGTGCTCTGAGCTGCTGCCTGCTGAATTCTACACAAATGCACTGACAAGTGTACTCTTCCTTTGCACTCAGTATTTGCTTCACCAATGTCAGTTTACAGCGAACCCCAAAGACCCAGAAAACATTTCCTTCTGCCTATTCTTTTCAAAGGACTTCAGTTAAATGTGCACACTCTTGTTCCTACATAACAGAACCAAGTGAAAAAAAAACCTGTGCTGTTCCTGACATTGCTGTGGTGGCTACTGCACACCTAAAAACCTGGCAGGCCCCTGGGGGGAGTGAGAACTTCTCCCTGAGACAGACAAAGCTGGAAAGATGCTCTCAAATTAACAAAACACAACCTCCTCCTCACCCAGTATCGAATACCAGCACTGAACCTGTACAGGATTTTAGACCGAATCCCAGTCTAAAGATAAAGATAAAGAGCAAGCAGAAAACAATGAGTTTTACTCCTGCAAAGTGGCAGTAACCTACTACACCCGCAGCTACCCGGGCTTTGCTGCCTGCTCCTGGACTGTGGGGCTTTGCAGCATGTCCACACACCAATGACCCTGTCCCACAGACCCCTCGGGCCTGAGCCACCTCCTGCCCTGACCTGCCCCAAGCACAAACTGCCCTGCTCCATCCCAGATTCAATGGAATGTTTGCTCCTCCTGTCCCACAGGTATGTCCCCTCAACAGAGGTGGCCCTGCAGCCAGCCACCCTCCACATCCTCACAGCTCCCTGTCTGTGTCAGCCGCCTCCTGGTCCAGTGGGCACTTGTGGGACAATTGCTGTACTTTGCAATTCCTCTCCTTCAAATTTAAATCTCAATCTCACAACCATTTATGTTTCTATGTAAGCCTGGAATTAACCCATGCAAATTCAGTGAAATCGCACCAACAAAAGTAACCAGTTTTCTCCCTCCCAGAACTGCTCCTCTTTTCAAACAGCACTCTCTCTCTTTTTGCTAACTCTCTGTACTATTTTGCCAAGTTAGGAATGGTCCAGAGAAATCTGGAGCTGAAGAGAGTCTTTCCAGGAACTTGACGGGACTTGAAGTGCTCTGAGATGAAGCTGGATCCAGACCCGCTCCCCCAGCCGGCCCCTTCCCCCCTGCTGCTCCTGTCAGCAAACGTGGGAGGCATCATCAGCATTCTCCCACCAGAGCCCACCATCCCCTCTGAAAAGACAGAGAACTTCTTGGCATCGCCAGGGCTGAGAGCTGACAAGTCTGTCCAGGGAGTGGAGTACAACAAAAAGGCAATCTGAGGAAGCAGCTTGCTAGTGCCAGGGTGAAGCCCTCCAGAAGCACTACACTGGATTTCTTCTTCTTTAAAAATCCACTTCATCAGATCTATTTTCCTTTATTTGATCAAATGTTGCAGTTGTTTTCAACTACCTCAATGTGTGTTCTGCATCACTTAAATCCTGAGATGTTTCCTAATGAAGAGGATAAGTCATAAGTATTTCAATAAATTCAACCATGGACTCAAAGGTTTTCTTACTAGCATAATCCTGTGTTTCAGGACCTGACAATTCAGTGTTGACTTAAATCTTATTTCAACAGCAGTAATCCTCCTAGTGGCACTGTGAACCGGGGGACAGGACAGCCCTCTGGCTCAGGATAAAAGCAGCTCTGGTGATTTCCTGGGGGCTGTTTGGAGTGCTGCTGAGCAGCCCTGTGCAGGACAGCTGAGCCCAGCCGCCGCGAGGCACAGCCCAGCACAGAGCCCAGGACAGCCCGGTTCTGGCCGAGCCCAAAGCCTGCTGCTCTCTCTGTGGGATGCCTGGAGGGAGGGCTGTGGCCTGGCCTGGCTTTGGCTGCTCACCTGCAGAAGAGGCTCCTTTCCAGGCGAGGACACGGGAGCAGCTCCTGGCAGGGAGCGCAGACTCCGGAGCAGCACCCGGGGCAGTAGTTCCTAAATAACATCCAGCTGGGCTAACAAGGCTCTGCAGTCCCAACAAAGAAACACCAGCATTTCTCCAAAGTCAAAAAACAGATGTGATCATTCGGTATTGAATGTAATTTGTTGCTTCCAACAAATTTCAGTGAGCCTTGGCAACAAGGCATCTGTATTTGGAAAAACAGACGCTTGGGGTCATCCTGGGAAGGAGACAGGCCTCACAGGCTGCTCCTGATCGCTCAGTTAAGACTTGGGACAAATGTCTGAATGTTCTTGACATGAGGTTTTCTTATTTTTTGCCTCTTTACATCTTCTCTGCAAACCAGTTCAGAATTTTACTGATTTTGACTATGCCCAGCAGAGTTCCCGACTGTAACAGGAGCCCACGCTGGTTTCTATTATCCACAGCCTTTAAGAAATGACAATGCAAATGCTGCAGTGCAATGTTTTAATTTCTACTTAATTTCTTTCTGCCGAGGCAGAGCTGAAACTGTAAAATGAGCTGCAAAGGCTGCAGTTAGTTGTAACTCCTCTGTCCAAAGGCCTGATAAGATTTCAAAACACCATCTATCTTCCCACAGAGGAACACACGTGCTTTCAATTGTTTGGTTTGCTAATGGACTATTTGCCACTCCACCTAACAATTGCCCCATTTTCTCCATGTGTTTGCCACTTTTCCCTTTGCTTCCTCTTCTGGAGCTCAGCCTGCTGGCAGACGCACAGGCTGGAGAGGAGAAAAATGGCAAATCAGACCTTAGGAATTTGAACATTGTTTATGTTTTCATTTTTTGCCAAGGGTTACTGCTTTACGAGCTTCCTTGAAATCAGCCATGTGTCCATCTGCCTCCCAGCCCCGAGCCTCACCTCATCCCTGCAGCCCGAGTCCTGCCACCGCCCCTGCCCCAGGGATGCCAGACAGCACACAGGTAAAACCACCCAAGAATCACCTGCTCAAGGGCTCTGGGTTTCTGCTTTTGCCTTCATTGAAGAAGAATCAGACCCACGATCTGCCATTCTCAACATGATTAGTGCAATAGGCTTATGGGATTTTCTTCTCTTTGTATTAAATGAGTTCTTACTCTACACCCTTAGCTAAGTGTCACACAAGGGAGAACAACAAGCCAAAAAACTCAGGTTTTTTTTAAGCAGTGACAAAGTAGAGTGACTTTAGTAGAGAGACTTGAACAACTAATAATTACATCTCTGAGGTAGAAGAAATAAGATGCTTGTGAATTTCAGCAATAGTAATAATAATAATAATGCTACATTTATGTATTTTTAAGCCTTCTTGGAAAAAGTGGCCGTCACTTTCACAGAGTTCAGGTGTTCTATTTTAAAAAAATAAACACTTCTACATCAGAAGATAAAATACTATCAAGTATTTTATACCAAGTGCTGGTGGGTCTCAGACACAAGGCACCAGAGCTTCAACCTCAGACATCGTCACTAAGTGACTTACACTTCTGGTTTCCAGCTTTTTCTTAGAACGAAAAAAAAAAAAAAAAGGCGGAGAAATGTGGAAGTTTAAGACTTTCCAGCTGTTGAAGAAAGAGTAGAAAAAGCTTTTACACTTCGTTGGGACACCCAGCTCGAACATGAAGGAGCCGCCTTAGTGGGAGCATAGCTGAGGGGACCAAAAGCCAACTTGGAAGTGCAGCACCCGTGGTGCACATTATCTCCAAAGCCGTGGGCTGGGACCTGTGCTCACCACGGCCACCAAAGCCACGTGAGGTGCTTTGGTGAGATCACTCCGAAGCAGCAGGTTTGGGAACCGCAGAGACCTGGTGTGGAGCTGGGCCAAGCACAGTGGGGCAGCGCTGGGACAGCACTGGGACAGCACTGGGACAGCACTGGGACAGCACTGGGGACAGCACTGGGACAGCACTGGGACAGCACTGGGATACTGCTGGGACAGCACTGGGACAGCACTGGGACAGCACTGGGTCACTGCTGGGACAGCACTGGGGACAGCACTGGGGACAGCACTGGGGACAGCACTGGGACACTGCTGGGACAGTACTGGGGACAGCACTGGGGACAGCACTGGGGACAGCACTGGGACACTGCTGGGACAGCACTGGGGACAGCACTGGGGACAGCACTGGGGACAGCACTGGGACACTGCTGGGACAGTACTGGGGACAGCACTGGGGACAGCACTGGGGCAGCACTGGGACACTGCTGGGACAGCACTGGGGACAGCACTGGGACACTGCTGGGACAGCACTGGGGACAGCACTGGGGACAGCACTGGGACACTGCTGGGACAGCACTGGGGACAGCACTGGGACACTGCTGGGACAGCACTGGGACACTGCTGGGACAGTACTGGGGACAGCACTGGGACAGCACTGGGACAGCACTGGGACAGCACTGGGACAGCACTGGGACACTGCTGGGACAGTACTGGGGACAGCACTGGGACAGCACTGGGACAGCACTGGGGCAGCACTGGGACACTGCTGGGACAGCACTGGGACACTGCTGGGACAGCACTGGGGACAGCACTGGGGACAGCACTGGGGACAGCACTGGGACACTGCTGGGACAGCACTGGGACACTGCTGGGACAGCACTGGGACAGCACTGGGGCAGCACTGGGGCAGCACTGGGGCAGCACCAGAGGCAGCCCTGAGACACGCGAGCCCCTGCCCCTCCTGCTGTGTGACACTCCCCAGCACGGGGCTGGCAGTGGCTGCATGGCAGCCTGGCCACAGGGACGGTGGCCTCGGTTGCATCTGCAGCTCCCACAGAATTTGCATTTGACATCCATCTCCCCATTGTTCAGACATCTTTATCTCAGCTTTCAGGAAACGCGGATGACTCATCTATCGGAACATCTGACGAAGCTAACGTAATTTCAAAAACGAGTTCTACTTCGGCTTATTTTTCCAAGAAAAAGAAAGAAGAAAAAATGTTTCAAAATTATGGTAAAAATCAAATTTCTGTTGCAAACCAGTTTCCTGATTTAGGAACTCGAGCTTATTTTTGCTGTAGACAGTCTAACAGGCTTTTAGGCATCCAAATTTAGGAAAAAAATCCTACGGCATTTAAACAAGGCAGAGCCAGAGCTGGAGCTGACTCAGCCGCTCCAGCGCATAATTTGAATACACTACATAATCATTCTTGGTTTAAAATTATCCTCCTAATATCTGAGGGCCAGATTATCCCACACACGTTCATCTTGATTCACGCGCTCCCCTAGGCCAGCCCCGCAGGTTCCATTAGCGCTAATTAGGCAGCAGGATGATAACATCTCGCTGGGGCTGTCCCAGCCCTGACCTCCTGCAGCACCTCAGAGGTCACAGCCACCGGCCCGGCTGCCTTGTGCTCCCCACGCTCCCAATTACCGCGGGCCGGCGGCTGCTGGTTCTGCTCAGGTAAGGAGGAGCTGCCAGGTGCACCCACAGGACGTGTTTGCATCCAGGGACAGCGGCCAGAGCCCAGCGCCACTGCTCCCACACGGCACAGCAGGGCACCTCGCGAGGCAACGCTGCTCTCCTCGCTCTAGCCCTGCACAGTTTGTGCCTCCACTTCACAGGAGAGGGAAATAGTAATTAAAAAAAAAAAAAACAGGCGGTTTACCCAAGCTGCAAGTTTCACTTCTGGCATCTATTTTTGCCTCCTCCCGGCAGGGCAGGGCAGCGGAGCCCGGCTGCGGCGGCTGCGCTGTCCCTGCGCCCGCAGAGGACACCTGGGCCAGGGCCAGAGCCGAAGGGCACTGCTCGGCACAGGGTCCCTCCGAGGCTCCAGGAATAGCCCGGCACACAGGCCATCTCCGGCTCGAGGAGCCCTGCCCAGGCTGCAGCTCTGCAGCACTCACACCTGCCTGACGTCACTCCTGAGGCACACCAAGCCTTGGAGAGACACAGCACAGCATCGCACAGCGGGCTGGCCTGGAAGGGACCTTAAAGGTCACCTCATTTCAACTCTGCCAAGATGCAGGAGCTTGTAGAGAAAAATTCAGTGACTAAGTATCTGTCTTATGTTCAAGAGATAATGCAAGAATAGCTGTATAATTAATACTAATACTATATACATTAATAAGAAATCAAATATTTTAACATTAAGGTCAATTTTTCAGCATGCTGCTATTTTAGTAAAGAACAAGGACATTACATCCATATTGAATTACTGAAAAATTAAAAATTACTTCTGAATGTCCTAACCAAAAATCTTTTTTAATCTGCATTAAAGCATTGACTGACCTTATAAGGTCCAGACAGAGCTGGCGCAGCATCTCCCTAAATTGCTTTTGTAGAACATCTAAAGTTTGGGATAGTGCAGACGAGGTAACTCAATGACTAGAGCTGGTTGAAATTGGCGCACACCGAAACTGACACAGAGCTGAAACAAAACCAAAACTGAGCAATGGCTTCAGCAAGGGGGATTGGACTGGGAATTCCCCAGAGGGGGATATTCCATTTGCTGTTTCCCCAAGGCATTCCCGTGCACGGTACAGCTGCTTAACTCACCACCCTGCCCCGGGGCTGGGAGCCGCAGGTGCCGGGACAGCGCGGGATCCTGCCCCGCATCCCCGGCAGCCTCCCCAGCACTGGCAAACCTTTCAGCATGAGCACGAGTAAACAGCTCTGGTCAGCAGTGTATTTTTAAACAGCAGATTCTTTCCCAGCTCCCAGCTCGGCCCCTGCGCTGACTCCACAGGGCAGCAGCACACTCCCTTCTGAGGATCCGCAGCAACGCTGTAACGTTACCCACGGTTATCACCCACGGACCTTGCAGCGCTTGGCAAAGGTCAGCCTCAGCTCCTGCATTAAAAGGGAAGCGAAGAGCCCTGCTGACGGCAGCAGAAGGGCCAGTCACGCTGCCGGGGCTGGGGACAGCGGGCCAGGCCGCGCTCCGTCCCCTCTCACACAGACACCAGCTCCCGCCGCTGCCCGGCTCCAGCACCAGCAGCACCCCCGTCCAGCACTGAGATTCCAAGGCACTTCCAGCGACCACTGACATCATGTCCGGGTCACTCCAGCGGCTGCTCTCCAGCCTTTCGGCAGATCCTGGCCATGAGCAGCCAGGCCAGCGGGGTCAGGCGGCGGTGGCCAGACACACGTTGCTGGGAAACCAAGCCGGGGACTCTGCGGGCGCTGCTGCACCAGCGAACCCACGGCGGCAGTCACAGCCCCTCGCTCAGGAGCAGCCGAGAGGCTCCGGGGCCAGGCCTGCGCTCTGGCAGCGCCGCCATCCCCACGGTGACACCGCGCAGCCACCGACGGCCGCGCCACGCGCTGTGGCACCGCGGGGCTGGCACTCCCCACTGGCAGCCCTGGCTCGGCTCCTGCCTCCGGCACGTGCTCAATGCATAAAAACATCTTATTTCCACATTTTAACATTAATACCCTGCACGCATTGTAATTGCTGTATTTAAAAATGAACTGAACAACAGAGAAACAAATCCTGTCAGTATCTGCAAGTTAAGCCACGGCTGGGGGCGATGGAGCATTTCAGGCCTGAGAGCACTGTAGAGCTTCACCCTGTCCCCTGATCAGAGACAAGACACACAGTGCAGCTCGGGACGCGGAGGATCTGCAGAGACCTGCCCTAGGCCACCTCCTGCCCCGCTCGCGCTGCGCCAGCCCGGCCGAGCCACGAGCCGCACGAGCTGCCCCAGCCCCAGTCCCAGCTCCAGCCCCAGCTCCAGCTCCAGCCCCAGCCCCAGCTCCAGCCCCAGCTCCAGCTCCAGCTCCAGCCCCAGCCCCAGCTCCAGCCCCAGCCCCAGCTCCAGTCCCAGCTCCAGCTCCAGCTCCAGCCCCAGCCCCAGCTCCAGCCCCAGCTCCAGCTCCAGCTCCAGCTCCAGCCCCAGCTCCAGCTCCAGCTCCAGCTCCAGCTCCAGCTCCAGCTCCAGCTCCAGCCCCAGCTCCAGCTCCAGCTCCAGCTCCAGCCCCAGCTCCAGCTCCAGCTCCAGCTCCAGCCCCAGCCCCAGCTCCAGCCCCAGCCCCAGCTCCAGCTCCAGCTCCAGCTCCAGCTCCAGCTCCAGCCCCAGTCCCAGCTCCAGTCCCAGCTCCAGCTCCAGCCCCAGCCCCAGCTCCAGCTCCAGCTCCAGCTCCAGCCCCAGCCCCAGCCCCAGCCCCAGCCCCAGCTCCAGCCCCAGCCCCAGCTCCAGCTCCCTCCCAGCACAGCCCTGCCAGCAGCCAGCTCCCCTTCCCGGGGCCAGGGCCCAGGCAGAGAAAATCACACTGGAGAAAAAACTGACAGACAAATTACTGCTTCCCAAGTTTTGATTCTTTCAGGACTCTGCTGGATTAACTCTGTACTGTTTGTGGTATGAGTATTTTACATGTGAGGTTACCCAAATCATGAAAAACCAAGGGAAGGAGGAGCTGGGACCTGCACATTTAACACCTACCACTGATACGGCAGCTACAGTGAAACAACAACCATGTATTTACGGTGCCTAGATGGGATGTGCCTCCTGAAAACCCGCTCTGCTCCTGCCATGCTTGCACGTCTAGAGGCACCTTGCCTTCTGCTAAGTGCTGTCCAACCCTTAAGCGAGTGCACTTGGGAAAAAGATGGGATAGCCACACCAGTGCCAACCATAGAAAAGCAAGCAGGGTGCTCACAGACACCCGAATAACCCAGGGAGGAAAACACTCTTCTAAGGTTCGCCATCAGCTGTCCAGGGACACCAACAACCCGCTGGTAGTTACGAGATGGAAACAAATCCTCATATTGCTTACGTGGTTTGTGCTATTAAAAACAAAGAATCCTCACAGTGACTTTGCTGTTTCTACGTGAAGTGCCCTTTATTCCAGCTACAGGCAGGGAATAATTTGGAGGCGAAGAATGAGCCCCTGCAGCCATACTGGAGGATTTGAGCCCCGCCAGACGTGTTTTCCCTTCGTTCCCTATATCCTTCCCCTTCCCCTGAGGAAAGCAGCAACAGAAATCGACAAGCATCAATAAAATGAAAGCAGCAAAACATCCCACTGCTGGCAGCCAGCACTTGCTCCTGTTCGGCTGCAGGATTTCTCTGGCTACAACTGCTTCTTTCATTAACCATTTATCCTTGAAAATAATGTAATATTTACTCACTTTCAATGAGTCAAAGCAGGCGATTACGCGTCCGTTTTCAACTTGGCAGCTTTTCGATGGGTGTGCAAATTTACATTCCGTGTCTGGTCGTGAGCAAGTCCCCCTTTGGAACTCCCTACACACTTCCAGCGTTAGCCATTTTGTGTCCCGGATCGGTGTGACGCTAACAGCCATCTTTAGATTTTACAGGTAGTTAAAATTTCCAATAAAAACGGGCAAACGGGTAGCTGAACTGATAAACTGGAAATTGCGAAAGTGCCACCTCCAGAACAGTGTTTTCCCCCGCTCCCTAATTTAAAAGAAGTGCGTGTAAAACCGGGCGGCTGCGATCCCGAGAAGAGCTGTGTCACCAGTCGGGAGCGTGGCACCGTTAGCGGGGCTGGGGAGGCCGGGCCGGCAGCGGGAGCGCCCGCGGCAGGGAGCGTGGCCGGGACTAGCCCCGCGCGGCGCTCAGCATCCCGTCCTGAGTGCGGCCGCCGCAAGCATGGGCACGTGGCGGCTCCGGCAGCGGCTCCCGGGCTGCTCCCGGGACGGCGGCGGGCAGGTGCCTCCGGGCAGCGGGCTCGCAGCGTGCTCTGCGGTGCAATCGGGATCGATTAGTTTGGCATAGACAGATGCAGCAGTTTAGAGCAACGACCGACACCGGGTTTAGGCTGGGCTTTTTCTCCTCCTCTCCTCGGCTTTCGGGCAGCAGAGCTCTGACCTTCGCGGCACACTTTAGTGCACAGTGCAGCGGCGGCGGGGGAGCAGCGCCGGACCCTCCTCCCGGCGGCGCGGGGCTGGCAGCGGCGGAGCGCTGTCGTCGCAGTCTAGCTGGCAGCAAGCAAGGCAAAAGCAGCGGCTGCTCTAGAAGCGGTCCCAAGCAGCAGCGACGTCAGGAAAGGCACTTCTTAGTACCAACCTGTGGAGAGAAGAGACACGTTACGAGCGGGCGGCGCGGGCGCCCCGCGAGCCGCCGCCCCGCGCAGGGCACTCACGGCTGCGGGCGGCGGGGCCGCGTCCCCGCGCGGGGCCGGGCGGCAGCACCGCCGCGGGCCAATCGCGGCGAGCGTTGCAGCGACACTCCGGGCAGGGAGCCAATGGCGGGGGCCGTCTTATGAAAGGTCGCGCCTGTCAGACGCCGGCCGCGCCGCGCTGCCCCGAGCGCGCCCGCCGGGGGCCGCGCGTGCGGCCCGGCGGTACCGGCGAGCGGGGCCGGCCGGGAACGGCGCCGGGAACGGCACCGGCAGCGCCCGCCGGCCCTCCCAGCGGCTCGGGCCCGGCGCAGCCCGACCGCCCGCCGCGGCTCCCCGGCGCGCGGAACGCGGCGGCCGAACGGCACCGGCACCGCCCCGTCGGCCCGCCCGGCCTGAGCGCGGACCGAGACACGCTGACCCCGGAGCGGCTCGGCCCCGGCGCCCGCCCGCCCGCCCGCTCGGACACGGCCCGCGGCTCCGGGGGACAGCGGCCCTGCCCGCCGGGAGCAGCGCTCGGCCCGCAGCGCGCCGCGGGAGCGCCTCCGGCCGCCGCAAAGCCGCCCGGCAGCGGGGAGAACATCGCCGGGGTGCCCGGGGGCTGCAGGGCTTTCCCCGCACAAACACCGCCCGCGGTGCCCAGGGGGCTGCAGGGCTTTCCCCGCACAAACACCGCCGGGATGCCCAGGGGGCTGCAGGGCTTTCCCCGCACAAACACTGCCCGCGGTGCCCAGGGCCACTGCAGGGCTTTCCCCGCACAAACATCGCGGCGGTGCCCAGGGCCACTGCAGGGCTTTCCCCGCACAAACACTGCCCGCCGTGCCCAGGGGGCTGCAGGGCTTTCCCCGCACAAACACCGCCCGCCGTGCCCAGGGGGCTGCAGGGCTTTCCCCGCACAAACATCGCCGCGGTGCCCAGGGGGCTGCAGGGCTTTCCCCGCACAAACATCGCCGCGGTGCCCAGGGGGCTGCAGGGCTTTCCCCGCACAAACACCGCCCGCCGTGCCCAGGGGGCTGCAGGGCTTTCCCCGCACAAACACTGCCCGCGGTGCCCAGGGGGCTGCAGGGCTTTCCCCGCACGCCGCCGCTCACATGCCCAGCCCTGCCACAGAAGCTGGTGCCACCCGCAAATGCAAAGCCACTGTAATGAACTCCAGCTCCTGTCCCACCCGAGGATCGCAGTGCCCAGAGGATGGAGCACAGGGGGGACACTGCCGGGGACACACTGACAGCACTGCAGCCCCTGCAGCATCCTCCGCCCGTGCTGAGGGGAGGACTAGCCCCATCCCCACCTTTCTAAAGACGCTGCTTCCATCGTCTTCCCATTTCCCACCGCCGTCCAATGCAGGTCGCTGACACACCCCCCAGAATCACACCCCGGGAAGCGATGCTGTCAGCGTGCATGCTAACCAACAGATGAGAAAAAGCTACGGTCTTTTTCTAGGGACATAGTGATCAGAACAACCAACTCCAAGGGAAGGAAAACACACCTAACAGAGCTAATGAGATTACAACAGGCACCGTGTGTTCTTTGCCAGGACACTTGAAATCATGCCACGTTTTTAATCCCTGCTAGCAAGAGACAAACAACGACATAATTACTTGCAAGCACAGGTTAACAACTAAGTGTCTTTGTGGTAAACACAGATACTCATTTGCTTCAACTGCCTAAAAGTCTGTAGTTCGGGGTCATCCTGCGCCACCAGTCACTACTCCTCAGTGCTCAGGATATTGAATTCTTAGGTCTTGAAAACTTGGTCTGCAACAAATGTCCAGGCAAACCAGTGTGGTTCTTGCACTTGTGCCATGCTTCCCAGCCGTGACAGATTAGCACCAAGAGATCTGAAAGCAGAGGATGTGCTGCTGGGGCCATGTGCCAGCAGATCCACCAGGCCTCCCTGCAGCCTTGTGCAGGAATACCAGCACATCGGAGTGCTTCTGGAAGCCTAAACACAGCCCCAGCCTTCAGTCAAGGCGCACTGCAACTTGTCCTCCACAGACAAGAGCTGGATCCGCGCCCTCCCACCATCACTCCTGCACTGCACAAAATGACTTATGTTGTTAGGAACATCTGTTCCCTGTGAGACCCTCAGGACAGGGTGCTGCCAATGCCAGCAAGAAGGGCTCTACCACAAAGCTGTGGAACAGCTCTAAGCAGGGTTTTCTCCTGTTCATCAGCTTGGTAACCAATCCATACCAAGCATTGATTTTTCCAAACACCAAGAAGAGTTAGAGCAGCAAATTGATGCATTTTATATGCTAAAGCCAATGCAAGTTAAAGGCCACCGTTTCCAAACAAGATATTTCACTCTCATTACAGAAGTAGTCACCCCTAACAAGAAAGGAAAGAGAGCATGAAGGCAGCACCCAAAATGAAAACAGATGAAAACTAGCTTTTGTGCTCTCGTGTACTGACAGGAGAAATATCCCTGGGAAGGCTCCCCGAACTGTGCTTTACTCCCAGGTTTGTAATAAGTTTTCTGTTAGGATTTGGACAATCACCCACTCAGAGAGAAATCCTGCTCCTGCTGAGGTCAGTGACACACTTGTGACTGCACTAATTCCACCCTTCCTTCTTCAGGCTGCCACCCACAACAAGAAAAGCATTACTCCAAGGAGCTGATGCCTCAAAGGTAAATCTTTAGAACACAAAGAAATACTAGTTGTATATATTGTATGAACAGTTGCTTGAAGAAAAAGCATTCTGTCATAGTTTGTTGTCTACCTGAAAACAGACAGAAATGTCAGCTTTAAAAATAGCCTTTGAGCAGAAATAAAGCCTGACGTCAGAGCAGAGGTTTATCTTCAATATCCACTGAATAAAGATGTTAGCATAGAATTATCCTTTTTTATCTGCATAAACTATTTTCCCATCACTTGGAAATTCTCTCCTGATATTCACTCAGTCAGTAAGGAGTCCCCAGCAAGCTTCACATGCTAGAAGATACACTGTCTGCAAAATCCAGCTGATACATGTGATGTCTCCTTGGGGCTGTCCCTGATCAGATGGGAATGACTGTAACAAATCCACAGGGAGAACCATAGGGACAGGACAGGAAAAGGATTGAACTTCTTCTTTTTCATTCAATTAAAACTGATTTAGAGGCTGAGGGTTTCTAGACCCCACCTAGCAGAGCAGCCAGTACTAAAGACTCTTGTGATCCACAGGTGGGTTTTAAATTTCACCTTTTGAAATCTGGAAGCATTTGCCACTTGTCTTGGGAATACTGCAACATTGGTTTGGCCAAGGCAGAACCTTGCCTTGACTGAATATCGAGCTACAAGGATTGAAAGCAAATTAAAAAGTGATTCTCAGAAGAGACAGAAGAGAGAAATAACACTGAGGAGTCATTCCTTAGGAGGGTAATAACAGAGATGACTTAGTTGTCTCCTGAGCTGGGTCAATGAAAATGATTAAGAAACAGCCTCACAAATCAATGGAAAGGTTACCTGGAAATGTCCAAGAAAGTGAATCTGACACAGAAGAGACTCCTGTTACTTCCCCTTATTGCTATTAAGACATGTGCAGACAGATTAGAAATGCATTTTCCCCCCTCATTACAGTCTTTGACACAAAAATAAGGTAACTCCCTGCACTGAGAATCGCTCCCAAAGAGGCATTGTTTTCACTGTTCCTGTAACTGGGGCTGCTGGACATCCCTGGTTATCTCAATTCACACACGTCTCTCAAAGAAAGATGTAGAAAGCTGGGCAGGCAAGAGCCCAGCACTGAAGGAGAAGATGGCAGGGAAGAATGCTATTTTTATGCTTAGAGAAAGTGGAAGCTGAAAACACCAGTCTCAATGACATGAGAACTGTCAGCAAGAACAGATAATTACACAACGTGAATTCATCCTCATGACAATGACTCTAATGAGATAGGAAATGGAATAAAATCAATATTCTATTTACACTGACGGGGCAGTCTCAAAGCTTGAAATTGCCAAATGGCTGTCTTTAAATCAAGGAACACAAAATTACCGACTCCTTACAGTATTTTCAAAACACCTCTGCCAAACTCAAAGTTTACCAATAACATATCTCAATATAAAATTTGGAAGAGATACAGCAATTACTCCACGGCACAATTGAGGGATATAATTATAGCACTGTCACAAAATTAAGCTGAAACAATGAGCTAATTAACATCTTGTCACATAACAGCATAGGATTGGATAAAGGAAAATATTCTTTAGTAAACTGCAGCTGAAGATTGTCTCACACTCTGGGCTGCACCCGCTGCTCCCATAGGACAGCACAGAAATGGAAGCCGATTCCTATTACAAATTTGTACTGTTGCATATTTTGGGACAAAACGGGAGGGCAAAGGCAGGAGCAGAGAGCAGCCAGCCCTAGAGCAGGACTGCCAGGGCAGAGCAGCCTGGGCTGGGTTTCACAGCCTGGTAACCCTGCAAGCGCATGTTGGCTTTGAGCTACTGAGTGCCACAGCAGATTAGTAAAAAAACTGCCAACACTGCTTCTGTGACGCAGATATTCTGCATGACATACATAGTTTTAGTACTACTACTACTACTGCTAGTAGTAGTGTTTTTAAGGTTTTTTCTGTACTGTTTTAGCTCTGATAGACTTTCCTGGTGCAACCTCCCACTGACTTCAGTGGCTCCTCCAGCACATCCCCATCAGACATGGTTTTATCTTGAGTCTGTTTCACAGTTTCTGAAACTGTTTTAGCAGAACCACCTAACTGTGACATTCCATCTGAATTTAACACACCCAAGTGTACTCAGTTCATGAAAACTTGATAAATAATGAAAAAAGAGGCAACATGTTGTACACTACATGCCCCAGCCACATGCAGAAATCAGGTATTGCCCCAAGATTTCCATCCCTAATCAAACCGTGAGCCAATTCCCACCAGCAGGGTACGGGCACTGACATACAAATCCCACAGCCCAATCCTCTCTTACTTTAGATTACAGTAATGCTATTTTCAAGTCAGAAAGCTACACTGCAAATTCCATAAACCCTCTTACCTTTAAGGAGCAGACAGTTACGGATTAACCGCTCTTGCTGTAATTTTAAAAATATTAAAGTCAAGAAACATGCCTGCTGATTTTTTTTTAATAACCTGGGGTATATATCAATCTCTGTTACAAATTTGAGACTTCAGGGACACACGGGATTTGCAGTTTGACAGCATTAGCTGGATGTGTATTTATGAGCAAGAACAGGCACAGGCCAGGCCCTGTCTCTGGATGAGGACGTGGCACAAAAGCTGTTATTCTGTTCTTGCAACTTTAAGTCAGGGACACAAAATGGGCAAGGACTACTCTGTCTTTAATCCACTTTTCATCAATTTATGTATTACAAAGCATTTACATATCCATCCCCACCTACCACTGAAGTTACAAATACCGCTTCTGGTAATAAAAACATATTTGCACTGTAATTCCCTTGCCATAACATTCACATAATGTATTTTAGAAATGGGAAGTTCTGTATTATCCTGGCACAGGGGAATTCCAGCCATAAAAGAAGTGACATTGCCCAAGCAAGCCTAAAAAGAAGTTGTTTATCTTTAAAAATAACAGTAATCTAGTCATTTAAGTTAAAATTCCAAGAAGTAACAAACTGTTTTGAAAAAATCAAAACCTGCTTTATTAAAGTTAGTTTCATTTTCTTGTTCTAATGGTAATTTTAAACATGTTTCTATACAAAGGCTTTTGAGAGGCCATAATAAATCAACTATGCACCCTTCCAAAAACTACAAGCTATTTATTAATCCGACTCTTGCACATTTTGTTTGATTAACTGCAAATGTACACAAGCCAAGCAAGGCAGGAGAGCAGCAGGATGACCACGGCAGCGGGGTCAGCCCAGGAGCAGCCCCCAAGCCTGGCACCTCCCCGGGCAGCACAGGGTGCATGCACTGACCACTGCACCTGTAAAACCTTCCCTGCTCTGCACCCCGCAGGTGTGACTCAGGCTCAGTGGGAACACAAAATTACTGACTGTGATTTTGCTCACGCCTGTCTCGGTGGCAGCGGCTGAGGGGTGTTGTCCTCAAGAACAGCCACATGGCAAACCCCAGGATGAGTCCCACAGCCCAGATTCAGAGCCAGGAGGCACCTGCAGCAGCAGCAAAGAGGCAGAAACTGTCCCACAGGGACAGGTGATTTCCAGCTGCACGTGCACGTATGAATTTATATAAAACTTGATGATTAGCATCATCCATAAGAAGAATCCCTACAGAAAAAAAAAAAAAGCCACATCCATGACTCAGCAAGGGAGGGAACCGCTTCCCTCTGACAGCAAATTCAGCTGATGCTGATGGTTTCAGCAGAAGGGACCCGGCGGAGCTCTCACTGGTGAGAGGTGCAGCAGACACCAGCCCTGGCTTCCCACGGGTCTGATGCCTGAACATCTCCAGCACTGCAAGGGAAAACAGCACAGCACCTCAGTACTGCTCAGGTCCCACTTCCCTTCCTCATGCAGCTTCCATGTGGCCCTGGTGCAAAGGGTGGCTTTTCCTTCCCCAGAGACAGCTGGATAAAGCAGTGGGGAAAAGGAGTCCCGAGGGACCCGGGCAGACAGCACCTGATGCACCAGGACATACACATGGTCACTACTAACACGATTAATTTATTAATAGTACCACTTTCTCCGGACAATAAGCTCCTCCCCTTGGCCTCACTAACTCATCCCTGGCCGGGCCACTCCTCCTACCTTTGCCCACATCAAAAACTCCAGATTTCAAAGTTCTTGCCCGTTCACATGACAACCACTTTGTTAGGACAATAATTTCGAGTCAGGTGTCTGGATGCAGCTACCACATCCCTGCACACATCAAATTAACTAGCAAGATTAAATGTGAACCTAATTACCAGGAATAGAACAGGCCATTCATGTCACGTGCTCCACGCTGGTGTGTGGTCCTGCTCCTGGTGACAATGCCAGCAGCTCTGCTGGCCCTGAGGACACACGGACCACAGTGGGGCAGGATTCCACGGGGGACGCCTTGCTGCTCTCTGCCCAACAGGCACAGCCCCAGGCAGGCCCATCAGGGATTGCTTCATCTTGCATCTGACTTGAGGGCAACCGAACCGGGACGCGAGTCCAGCTCATGAGGAACTCGTTACACCGAGCTCTGCCTGCAGCAGCCCTTAGAACGGGTCACCTCAGCTCAGCCATGGCAAGCTATGGCAATGCAGGGACAACCACAATCCCCAGGGACCAGAAAATTACCTGGGAATGAGGGACAGCAGAGCAGTTCAGTTTGGACTGAAGGACTGCTGCCCAAGTGGCAAACCAGCGCCCCGGCTCTGCAGCATGGCCAAGCAGTGCCAGGCTCTGCAGCATGGCCAAGCAGTGCCAGGCACAGCAGCCCCGAGGAAGGACCGGGAGCCCCACACCTCTGAACCACGGCAGCATCACGGACTGGCAGCACTGCCACGCTGGGGACACCTGGAGCAGGGAGGCGCTGCCAGCCCAGTGCGATGACAACACTGCCCGACTTGGTCACCAACATGAATCACGGCAAGGACAGTCCTGAAAACACTCCAGCATCTGCTGTGAGACAGGACACACAGCCGACTGCATTTGCATTCACAGCTGTCTGTTTCTTAGGGAATCTCAGATCCAAAATAGAGCACTTTGCTTTGATTCATTCTGGCCTTACATTCAATTTAGGTTTATAATCACATCCTTCCAGGATAAGAGAAACTCGTACGACTCCTCAGAAAATACAACAAATCTATATAATTTATTTAATTAGTTACATAAGAATCTAAACCACAGAGAATGGGATTTTTAATTCTCTCTGCCCTGTCACCATCTGAGGTATCAGAGATGATTGTTATACACTAAATAGAAAATTATTTTTTCCATACACAGCAAAACTAAACCAGTTTAGGAGATGCTTTCCTTGACTTAATAGAGATCCTTACATATACAATGCTCAGCAGCACAGAGACACTTACTGATGTGATCAGTTTTGAATCGTGACCAATCTCACGCAAACTAAACAAATACATGCGTCTTCGGATATCAAGCCAAAGCTCCAAATTAGTCACTGGTATTAAAAAGAAGTAATAAAAACTGCATGACTTTTATTTTAGGAAATAAGTGGAAAATATCTTTGAGACAAGTTTTTTAATCAGTATTTGCTTTAGTATATTGTTACGCTTGTTCATTTTGAATTATGACATGTACACAGCTAACAATATCCATGAGACACGGGCCTCTAAGAGCCCCTGTTCAGAACAACCTCTGCACACAACCCAGCCAGCAGAGACTCCACCACACACACAGGGGACGAGTCACAAAGGGGCTCCTGAGCGGGGCTGGTCCCTGCACAGCCCAGCAGTGCCACTGACACTGTCCCTTAGGACTTCTCACACGGAATACTCTATCCTCTGCTCGGGTTCTCCTCAATGTGTCCCTTCCCATTAACACAGCAAGCTACCCAAACTGAACCCAATGAAGGCGTTTTGGAAAAACCTCAAAAGATCACTGTTTTCCTTGAGATTTTCCTTCCTACACCATCTAAAAGCCATTTTAAAACACCAAGAACGAAAGTTTAAATTTCTACTCTTACACAAAAAACAAAAACGTGGATATTGGAAAACAGAAACAGGGTTATTTGGAAAACAGCTTCTGAAATAACTTAGAAAACCTAGCTTTTATAAAAATGGTGTTTAAAGGCAGAAGTTGTAGAATTGCTCAGAAGTTGTAGAAAACAAACCAAATGCAAAGGCAAATAATTTTGTCGGTCACATGCAGAAAAAATTAGTGAAACAAGTTCAAATGCTTATATTTCTGTGCCACCATTAGCTGTATTTAAATTAGTAAGAATTGAACAGAGCTGTGTCTACTTTTCACAACAAAAATCACATCATTAAAGATTTATTTATTGAATATAATTTGCACATAAATACAGGAGCTCAATAAAACGTTGATAAGCAGCAAACAAGATATCTGCCCAGGGGACTTCCTTCCCAAGCAGCCTGCAAAGCTCCAGCACCACAGCAAGCGCCCGCACTCCCAAAACAAATTTTTAAACTGCTACACATCAAAAAGCTGAAAAACACATAAATTACATTATCAGGATCATGGACTTCACTACCTTTGATTTTTCACTGCCTGAAAGAAGGCTCAAAGTCCACAGAAATCGTGCCTACATTTGGAGCAGGGAAGGATTCACGACCAGGTAAAGAGTACCAGACTTCACTAGAAAACCAGAGATGGGCACATGCTGTCAGGAATGCTGCCCAGGCACTAATAAACTCTTCCAGACACTAGAATCAACGTTTTTGTTCGGATATTTATTCCAAGTTTTGGAGACAGCCACAGAAGACAAAAGGGGAGAGTTTATTTCTGCCCAGAAAGCCCTGCCGTGTTTATCAGGAGCTTCCTTCCATGGGAGCCAGGGGGCAACAGGCAGCACCCGAAACGCGGCGAGCGCGGCCCCTGGGGGAGCGGGGAGGAAGAGGAAGGGCGGGTGGCCCTCGGCAGCACCCGACACCTCCTTATATATGGCCAATGCAGGCCCAAGCCGTGCCCGCAGCTCGGTATCCTGCTCGGAAAGCGCCCGGCCGTCCCTGGCCGCTGCTGCGGGGGGCTCCGAGCTGCACAGCGCGGTACGCGCAGAGCCGAGCGAACGGCAAACCCGGCGCGCTCCGCAGCACAGGTACTCACAGCGCAAGGAAAAGCCGTCTCCCGAGCGCCGGGCACCGTCACCGCAGTGCAGATAGCGCCACTGCAGCGCCAGGGGCTCCGGCACGGCCCGGGGCATCCCGGCCGCCCGCAGCCCCATCCCCGCCGGGCCCGGGGCAGCCCGGCTCCGCAGCGCGCTCACGGCAGCGCCCAGGGCCCGCGGCGCCGGGCCGGGCACCGCTGACCGCTCTCCCTTTTTTAGAAGGGCAAAATTTCCAATTAACTTCTCTGGAAGCAGATTGGGCCGGCAGCCCAAAAATGCTCTGGGTTCCCCAAGTCCTTACTCACTGCTCGCAGTTGGACTGGCTGGCGCGGGAGGGCGGCGAGGCAGCAGGAATGCGCGGAGCTGCTGCTGGGAGCGTGTGGAGCCCGGGCCCGGCTGCTCCTGCGGGCCCGAAGCCTGCCCAGGGCCGTACGTGCTGCAGTCAGTACCAGCCATGTACGGTACAAAACGGCTGCCCCTGGCCTCCCGGGCCGGCCGGAGCGGGAGCGCACACGCCATCACCCCATCACCGCCTTCCCGGGCAGGCTCTGCAGCAGACCCGAGCCCGCAGCCACCCCGGGCAGCACACGCTATTTTATAATGCTTTCAACATTTCACTTTTCTCTGCAAATAATACCTGCTCGCCCAAGTTCAAGTCCAAGGCATATTTTGCCTTGCCAGATGATCTGCGACCGTCTCGATGACTTATTACATTGTTATCGCTGCTAAGCTGAGCAAACAGGCCTGCTAAGGTCTATTAATCTTCTGAAACAACGAAGTCTGAAACTGCAGAAACAAAACCATTCTCACTACAAGATACATAAAATGTGCTATAGAGAGATAAGGGGGGAATTTCAGTGCACGCTCTGTTAAGTTTTTTCAGTGCCACTGCAAGCAAGACTGACGCACTTTTGCAAGAGCCGACTCCTGGATTGTAACACCAACAAGTTACATAAGGGAAAAGAAATTCCTTTATACAAGAGCAAGCCTGCCCCAGGGCGGACAGCGAGGTTACACTTCCCACAGGAAAACCCGGGCACTCAGCAGGCGCTGGAACTGCCACGCTGTACATTCCCAAGAAGTGACTGATAAAAGGAGCCCAGCCCAGCCAGGCCAGCCACGGCGCTGGGCAGGAGCTCTGAAATGCGCCAGTCCTTTGTGTTTAGAGCAACCCATCCAGTACTTACTGCTTTTTATTCTGCCGAAACCCACTCCATTCAGCTATTCATATACACCTTGCATATATTATGTTACCAAATTATTTTTCTGAGAAAACAAGTATTTTGGCCTACTTGCCAAAGCAAAGGTCCCAGAAGCACACAGGAGTCATGCATTTTTATCACTGTGCTCAGATCAGGGCAGCTTCAGGAGGTAGCTGGGGCTGTGGAAGGACAGACAGACCCAAGCTGAGCTGGCCCATTCCCCAGTGCTGGGCTAATGCTCGTCATGAGCACTTGCCTTACGGGAATTATACAATCTGGCTACACAAAACTCAGGCCCAGCTGCATTTTCCTCAGGCCTGGCTGCCTCCGTTTCCTCCCTGTACAACCTGTACATTCAAACCAAAATGAACTCAAACCGCAGGATTTTGCAGCATTTGAAAGAAGTGCTGGACACCTTACACACCGCTGCTGCTCTTACTAATTTGTACCCAACAGCAATTTTACCTCCAAAATTTCAAGCTAATCAAGTTGAATTGTGAGAAACTCAAGGTCAGATTTTACTGAGGATAGATTATACCTGTTACAAATTCTTTTTTCTTCCCAGCTACTTTGAATAAAGATATTTTGGATAAAAATATTCTTCTATAACAATTACATGCACATAATCTGAAACATGGACTGTTTCACAGGGTAGAAGTTGACAACAAAGTGAGTCATTAAAAAAAAATTAATTTGATCACTTAGGAAAAGCAATTCTTCTGATAGATAGTGGGACTTCACCCTGAGGTCAGCACACATCAAACCAGCCCCAAACTGCCCAAATGGACATAGGAAACCTCCTATCTCTCAGGCCTGCCCCCAGCTCAGGGTGCTTGCGGGTCGCTCCCCTGCTGCTGCCTCTGAAACCATTGAGCAGACTTCAGAGCGATCCTATCTAAGAAACAGCAGTACTTACTGCTGGTTTGGAATGCACAGGACCAGGGCAAACCAACATTTGTCTCTGGCTTTTTTACTCTGAGCAAAGTACTGACAAGGACATGGCACCTGCACAGACTGCTGAAAGGGAGAGTGGGCTCTAGCATCCCCACAGGAGCCACACAAAGCCTTCACCTCGCAGCTAGGTACATTCCCTGTATTTGCTCATCTTAAGATGTATTGACAGTTCATCACAACTACAACACGGCTCTAATAGTCCCTTCTCTTTCCTTGTTATTGCTGGGAACTCTCTTTGACACTAATGGAATTGCAATTGCACATATTCACAGCAGAGCAGGCTCGAATGTTCACCGAGGACAGGCACTCAAACATATTTACATGTTTATTCTTTTGGTAAATAACTATGGGTAGGAGGAAAGAAACATTGTTTACTTTGCTGCATAACTTGGGAAACTAAGTTTACAGTACATAATTGTTAATAAAATTAATTTAAAAATAATATCCTTGGCAACTGCTCTAATCCTTAAGGCACACAAACAGTGGAGACCACAAGTCATGCAAGGGACAGGAGAGCCCCCTGTGTAGGGCTGGGCACAGCAGGACAACACTGAAGTGAAGGTATTCCCTGGAAAGCAGTTGAAATCCTGCCAGATCCTCCCCTCTCCCTTCTCTCCGGACAGGACGGTTAGTAACAGGAATTTTGCTGATAAACTCATAGTTGCAGAAATTATCCTTTGCATGAACACTAAATCATAAGGAATGGGAACAGAACTTCTCCTGCAGTTTCACCTTAAGGAGCTGGGCTTAGCTAACATGCTGTTTTACAGCATTCCCATCCGAAAATATGCCTAAGGAAGAACATCCATTAAGCCTTTGAAAGTAACGGAGTTACCACAAGGCCTTTTACAACTCCAACACACATGACCTCCTCAGTGTCACAAAATGATGTCTGCAGAATATCCACCAGTTCCTGAGCAGGAATCAACCACTATTAGGAATCAAGAGGTGCTGAGGCTCATCCCCCTAATTACAGGCATCCCTGTGTCACTACACACCTCCCCACTGACACTGCACCAGGCAGAATAAAACAAGTACTCAAAGGAAATAAAAACAGGGAGGAAGCCTATGAATTAATCTGAGCTGACCATCAGATCTTCATCTACACCACACGTGTAAGAACCTTCCTGTGGCCACAGAAACCGCCCTGGACAGTGAGGTGAAAGCATGCAGTTTTTACAGCCTGTCTGCTCTGGGGCAGCCAAACCCTGGCCTGCAGGGCAGCACCCTCCCACGGCCAGGGTGAGGGCTCCAGCGTTTGCTGGCACCCCATCCTCCATCTTCCTGGACATCACCCTTCTGCTGCAGGGCTTCCAGCACAGCCGGCTCGAGGACGGGGAAGTTCAGAGCAGCACCCGATGCAGGGATGGAGCAGGACGTGGCTGGGGACAATCGCACCAAGGCCGCGGAATGGGGCATTCACCTGCCCGCTCCCCAGAGCCCTCAGAGGACAGACTGCAGGGGTGCATTATACAGATTCCTCCTACCCAGGGGGAACCAGGCTGGAGGCAGCTGTGGGACACCCCCCGACTGGCTATTGCCCATGCCTGCTTTCAGCCCAGCGCAGAGAGACTCCAACACCTCTGGTTCCTGCAGTGGCACATCCCAACCTTTCCACATGCAGCAGTCCTAGTCACCATTGCAGGGGAGCACAGGATTTCCAAGCCTTTCATTTCTTCCTCTTTTATCTACATTAAATTATCATAAATACTGTTCTATGCAGTGGGCGCTGCCCAGGGTCAGTGCCACATGCAGCCAGCCCAAGGAAGCCTGCAACCTCTCCTCAACTCACCCCCAAACTTCCCCCTGCAGCAACAAGTGCCATCGGTTAATTATTCATTATGCAAATATTTCCTTGTCACATGTGGAATATGCTGCCGTTTTCATTAGAACCCCCTTCTCTGTAGTGCCAAAAAAAAAGATACAACCCAGTTAAGTTATTCACCATTACTATTCATTACTTTCATCCTCTTTCCCGTTACATCCCTTCCCTGAACCTGCTCTCCTGCACTTCATTATCTCTGCCACCCCTGTCCTGCTTCTCCCTTTCTTTGGGGCATATATCCCCACCTCAAAAAAATCGCCAGAAGAAATTATTTCTTTCTAAGACAGACAATCACATATTTTTCCAAGACAACCATTTTACACAAACATCCCTGCATTTTCCTCTTCCGCTATACCAGCGTCTTAAACAAACTGCCGTGTTTTGCACCTGCAAACCAAAGTTCGGAATTCAAGAACTTTCTCCAAAAACGAAACAAAAAGCTGTCTTTCCGTCACGCTACCGCGGCATGCATGCCGGGGCCGGGCCTGTGCGGTGAGTGCGCTGGCCGCCCGCCCCGCCGTGCGCTGCTCCCGCACCTCTGCGCGCCGCTCCCGCCCCGCCGGCCCCAGACCCCCGCACCGCGGCTCCGGGCCCCGCCGGCACCGACCGCCCGCCGGGCAGCCCCGAGGCACGGCCGAGCCCCGGCCCGGCGCTGCGGAGCCGCGGTTTCGCCCCGCGCCGGGCGGGTCGGGCTCCGGGCTCCGGGCGGGAGCCGCGTGGGGGAGCCCCGCGCCGGGCGCTGCCGCGCAGGGACGCGCGGGCAGCGCGGCCGCGCCCCGGCCCCTGGCGGATGACGGTCGCTGTCCCCGGCCCGCCGAGCGCAGACGACGCTCCCCCTCCCTCCGCGGAGCCCCCCTTCCCGCGGAGCAGGGCCGCCGCCCGCCTCCCCCCGCCGCGGGGCCGGCCTGGCCGCCGCACTCACCCGGGCCTGCCGGCGGGGCCCTGCCGGCGCGGCCCGCCCGGCTCAGCGGCTCATTGCTGACGGCGCCGCCGGCGCGGCGGGCGGAGGCAGCGGCGGCCCGGGCTCCCCGCGCCAGCCCCGGGCCCGCTTCCGCCGCCGCCCCGCCCCGCCCGCGCCCGGAAGCGCCACCCGGCCCCGGCCCCGCCGGCAGCCCCGGGCCCGCGGGGCGCCCGCCCCGGCCTCCCGGCCCCGGCCCGGCCCGGCCGCGCTCACACTAATCCCGGTGCGGCCTCCGCGCTCCGGCGCCGCGGGAGCGAGGGGAAGGCGCGGAGCGGGGGCGGCGGCGCGGCGGGCTGCCCTCCCCCGGGGCCGCCCTCCCTCATCCTCCCCCGCGGCGGAGCGGCCGGCGCCTCATGAGTCACCGAGCCCGGGCCCGCACACGTGCCCGGCCCCGCCGCCTCCGGCCGGGAGGAGGCACGGCAGGGGCGGGCCTGGGGGCGGGCGGCGCTGCCCGCGGCCCGGCCGTTGTCCGCAGAGCGCGCAGGCGCGATGGCTCCAGACCCCCCCAGGCGCCGTCGGGGCTCGCCCGGCACCCACCAGCAGCAGCTCAGCGCTCCCCCGGCCCTCCGCAGCAGCAGCAGCAGCAGCAGCAGCAGCAGCAGCAGCCCACCGCCCGGCCAACAGGTCCGCTCTGCCCCGGCACAGGGCACGCCTCGGTGCTGCCGTGGGGTGACACCGACTGCGGAGTGCAGGAAAGGACGCGCGGCAGTCTGCATTAGCCAGAGGTGCATCGGTGCGTCCCCTGCCAGGACACGCACACGAGGCCATGTGCAAAGGGCTCATCAGACCCCTGAGGTGCTAACCACAGTTTAGGAAACGCAAACAAACTGAAAAGAGACAAGGAAAGAGACGAGGAAAGAAAGAGACCAGGAAAGAGACAAAGAGTTTCTCTCCAGTGTCACATAGCGTTAAACATCTTTTAACACAGACACGTAAGCAGAGGGTTATGTTTTGTGAGATGAAGTAATGACAAATAGTTCCTTACTTTACTTTGGGAGACAGATTTTGTTACCTGGTCTCAAGATCTAACTCCAGCTGCTTCCTTCATCAGGCTTTTTGTTCTATTTGACAGCCTGGAGGGGATATAATTAACTTTGCTTTTCTTGTGCTCTAATCACCCCTGCAACGGAGCAGGCAGCACTTTGGAAACAGACTGGGTTTAGTGAGCATCCCTCCTCCGAGCCGCCCAGCCTGGGGAGCATCCCGGTGTGCCACGTGCCCGAGGGCCCTGGCTGGGAGAGCTTTCTGATACCTGCTGCTTAGCTCTGGTGGCTTTTTGCTAGAAACAGGAGACTGAAAGGACCAAGAAGCATTCCATTTTCTTTCAGAAAAACGTCATGTTCTTACACTTGTGTTTCAATGAAGTTTAATCCAGATCAGAACAAAATCCATGACAAGTGGTACGCCATGGTATTTAATGTTTACCTGCCTCACTGTGGGGCAGTGCAGGTGTCCCTGGCTGCACAGCCCTGTCTGCACATCCCGATGGGCCCTGGGAGTGAACATTGTACTGGGCCATTTGTGCTCTTCCTGTTCCCGTTCAGGCACAAAGAGCTCTCTGGGCCATTTCCTCCCTGAGAACCGACATCAGCGCGCTGGGCGTTTTCAAAGCACTCGTTCTGGTCACAAAGTTTCTGTGCAAACTCCTTCCTGCCCAAATTCTTCTTAAATAATGGTGTGGGACAGTGTCTTGGTGCTGGGAGACTGGAGCTGTGTCCTGGGCACAGTGATGGCATTTCTCACTGTATCCCGAAAAATGAATGTATTCCATTCACATCGGTTTATGCAGGTTACAGGGGATCAAACCCTAGGGCATGGATGTCAGGCACAAGCTCTGTCATAACACAATGTCCAGGCAGGGCAGGGTAAAGAGAAAACCCAGAGGAAATTTCAGATCCAAAGGGGTCTCCCAGGTCATCATCAAATACAAACAACAATCACCACCTGTCATTCCAACAGACTAATCGTCTTACAGCAAGGATAAAGAAATATGTCATTGCACACTCAGCATTGTGTGCCTCTCAGCCCAGAGGACAGAGAGAAACACTGTGCGCTAGGAAAGTTTTTTGAGGGATACTTTGTGTTTTAGAGTCCCTTTTTGCTAACACAAGCGGAGCAAGAAAGAGGAGCTCTCCGGGCTGAGTCAGGGCAGCCCTGGTGCTGTTGAGGAGGGAGGCTGACCCGTGACAAGGGTGCCTGCCCTTCCCTCCGAGCCTGGCAGGCAGCAGGGCCAGTGGTCACTCGGACCAGTGTGTCCCAGAGCCTGACACGAGGGTGCCTGGGCATCCTCCTCACAGCTGCACCTCGAGCAGGACAAAAACACTTCCTCACTGCAGGGCTCCCACCCATCAGGAGCACTGGGGGCTCTGTACCCACCCTCACACAGACAGAAACCACCTGAGCTCCAGCGTGTCCTGTGTCTTCATTTTATCTCACCAAATAGCTGCAATACAGCAGCCACTAAATCAACCTACACTCTGATCTTCCTTCCCTCCTTGAGCCTTTATTAAAGGCAGACACAGAGTTGCTTCAAACCGGGACTGAGCACAACTGCAACCCTGGAGAAGCCGTTTGCTTCCTGATGCCCTTATTTGTGCAACGCTGGTGAAGCTCAAGTTCCCCAAAAAGGTCTGACACAAGCTCCAGTGCTGCTGCCACAGAAGGCCCTGCTGCCTCCCTGCTCTTCCGCAGCCCGCTGCCGTGGCTGTGCACGGCGCACGCTTCCCGCCAGCCCAGAGCACATTTGTTTCTCTTTTAATGAGCTCATCTGCATTTCTGTAAATATAGCACACAAGTTTATGACTTGGCCCTTACACCGTTTTGTCCTTTTGTTTTAAAGCCTCCTGCAACTACTGTGTGATATTATTTTTGTTGAAAGCAATAAGATACTTATAATCTCTCCTAGTCTACAAGCACACAAATGAGAAAAATCCACAGTGCAATTCCTAGCAAATAATTGTGATACACATTATAGTTTTTGCACTACAAAGGCAGTTTCTTTCCTTCCATGCAGCTCATGCTGGAGCCCCTCCAGCAGCACCCACTCACCCCCCCAGCCCCATGGGAGCAGTGTGGGGTGCTCAGCCCCACGGCTGTTGCGTGTGATCCAACATGGTGTTTAGTCACAGAAAACTGGCGGGACGTTCGCCAGCAGCAGCGGATTTCATGGTAGGAACCTCTCAGAGGATTAATGTCATTTCAGTCTCCCATGTGCTTAACCAACAGCCCCCCAGAGTGCCAGAGCAGGGCTGAGGAGCTCCAGGGATGGACACCCACACCCATCCTGCCCTGTCCAGGGCTGGCAGGACCCAGCAGAGGAGCAGCACTCAGCCCCAGTGGGAAATGCACCCAAAGTGGAGCACAGCCATGGCGGGGTGCCTCACCAGCCCCCCTGTGTCCCCTCTACCCCAGAACACAACGATGTTAAACCAGCTCACAGGGCTCCTGTAAGCACGTGAGAACCTCTCTCAACCTTTCCAGCACAGTAAGCACCACAGGTGATGAACGGATAAAACTGTAGTAAAAGCAGAAGAAAGAGAAGATGCACATGCTGGCGCCATGGCAGTGGCTGCCGCGCCGCGCTTGTTCCACGTGTCGCTGGGAGCACGCTGGTGCTCGCTCAGGGTGCAGCTCCTCCACACCACAGAGGTCCCGGTAACCCCCAGCACACACCATGGAGGGTCTATGGTGGGTCTGACTGCAACTTCTAATGCTCCTCAGAACCACAGACTTTTGTTACTCATGCCTTGCATTAAAAACATCTTGCATTTAGTGTTCATTTCTCTAACAAATTATTCAAGTCTCTAGATAGCGAGGCACATATGCAAAAGCAGCAAAATGAAAGATGACAATGAAACCATCCAGCTTTGCGATCACTCACCCACCGTCCGTCCCCGAGAGCCGCAGTGTCCCGCTGCGCTGGGCAGGCTGGCGAGCCCACCCGGGCTGCTGCTGGGGCACAGCCACCGCCCCGGGCCGCGGGGGCCAATTGCAGCCTGCTGCTCTCTGCGATGATAGCCTGGCCTGGGGGAGCGGTGACAGGCCGGAGAATGACACTTACCAAACCTAGGGGGCCAAGGAGCGAAGTGAGCCCTTCCTGCAGCGCTAACCACGGCCACGGGCTGGGCTTTGCACATGTATTTTCTTAAGGAAGCAAAAGTTACTTTCTGCTAGTAGAAAAGGACGCGGCAGAGGAAGTGCTTTGCATGGCGCTGCAGCCCAGCTCGCTGACGGGAGCTCACTCACATCGGGGACACGGACGCGCGGTTTGCAGAGTCTCCCTGTGCCCCATTAATCTGCTCACTGGCAGCTGCTGGGGGAAACGGGCTTGGGCCGCTGACACGGGCCATGGCTCCCTGGAAATGGGGCAATGGCTGGGGCGGTGCCCGGGACGCCTTCCTGCTGCAAGCCGCAGATAACGGCTGCCTGGCCTCGCCAGCCGGGGGCTTTCAGCCCCATTTTTGCTCTTTCTGCTGGGCTTACCAGCAGCTCCAGGCTTCCAAAGGCAGCCGCCTTCCACCCAAAGCTCTGCTGCACTCGGGGCCAGCTGGAAATGTCCCTCGCTCGGCCCAGGGGAAAGGCCGTGGTGCCCCACCTTCGCTGGCCGTGCCAGCTTTGGTACGCGGCGCAGTGGCTCCCGCCCGGCAGCGTCCCTGTGGGCACGGCCCAGGGCAAGGGGTGCGCGGCAGTGCTGCAGGGGAAGGGCCGTGTGGCTCTGCTCACTGTGCCCCGCCGCGGGAGCAGGGGGCTCGCACCCACAGCCCCCCGTGCCAGCAGCGAGCCGCCTCTCCGGACCCGGGCCCTGCCGTGCCCGAGCTCGGGGCGTGCTGCAGGTGCAGCTGGAGGTGCAGCACGCGGCTGAGCAGCCTGCAAGCGCTGCGGAGGGACCCTGCAGCCAGCACGGCCATGCACAGGATTTCCTGTCATTTCTTTCCGCTCCTCCGCCGGTGTCCCCCTCTGCTCCTGCCCTGCAGAGCGCTGCTGGATTCACCATCCCACCCTGCAGGGTATTGCAGGAGCGGAGGGAACAGCTCTCCATGAGTTCCTGAGACTCGCTCCTGGCATGTACCAGCCAGCCACAGCCTGGCACAGCCCAGCCTGGCCCCAGCACTGGCAGCAGAGTGTGGGGAGCAGGCCTCTGTGTCTGCACAGCTCCCTCACTGAGGCTGCCCCAAGAACTGCCCTGTGCCAGAGACAGGTCCTGAGTCCTGATTTCAATCTAATCATAAATAAAATCAATTACAATAGTGACCTGAGAAATATCCATTCCTATTACAGAATGTTGTGTGTTCTGGCAGGGATAGGGATGTCTGCACTAGAGGTCTCTTCCCATCCTGAAGCCTTTTTCCAAGCAGAGCGTAGGCACCTTTGTCCCTTCTCTGGGATTCCCAGAGGTTCCATAGCTTGGTCAGAGTAAAACCCCCACTAAGGGTGAAAGGTACCCAGAAATTTCACCCAGAGAGATACAACAGATAAAATTTCCCATGGGTGTCAGCTATCTATGCAGAAACTCAACATCCTCAAGGCCTCCATCAGAAAAGAAGCCTCCATGGAGAGGGGCCCAGGGCTAGTCTGAAATTCGTGGCTGAAATGACAGATTTTCTCCTTTCTCCTGATCCAGCTGTGGCACTGCCACGCACAGTGAGCCAGCAAACAGCCCCATTTAATCTGACACGGTTACCCGGGCTGCAAACAGAGAGCAGGGCCCACCCGCCTTCCTGTGGTGTCAGACATGCAGCAGGGGGAGTCTTCATGCTCTGCTGCACCAGTGAAACTGCTCACGGAATACCCATCACGGACACACTTGTTGGCACATTATTACTCAGGCCATGGTGTGCTCTGGGGCCTTAGTTCTGAATTGAGATAAAATGTGTCATCAGCCCCAGACTGTGCAGGGGGAGCACTGGTGGTGGCACAGATGACAGAACTGCCCAGCTTTTTTCCTTTTTTGTTTGGTTATTATTCTTGAAGAGTCCAAAGCCTGAAGTTTTTCTTAGGCTGCAATTATTAAAATAATGAGTTCCTTCAGAAAGGCAGCAAGGCCAGCCCATGTCATGGTGCTGCTGAAGGCGTTTCTGTTCCCAGCATTTCAGGAGCTTTAATTCTTTCTCATTAAAGTTGACAGTGTCTGACCAATCACCCCATTCTTATTATTTTTCCAAATTTTGGTTACATCTTTGTTTTGAAAAATAATGACTGTAAAAGTTTTCTGGGGTGGGATCATTTTGTTTTGTTTGCAAAGAATAAGAAGTCTCTGGTTAATCTGTAAAAGATTATCTGAATCAGAGGAAGTGTGGGAAACATATGGACAATCTCATCTCTCCCTCATTAGGAGATAAAGTGTCCATGCTCCTCATTTCCATCCCAGCATTGGAGATAACAGCTTTGCCTTCCTGCTGGATATCGTGTCAAACAGATCCAGATTGGAAACAAAGGTCTCTCCCCTGATATGGGAACCAGGAGCAGGATCCTCATGTTTTTATATTAAACCCCAGTGTGAAATAATAATAAACTGACCCTTTTGTACCTTCTTGTGTTGTTTGGGCAGCTTTTGTGTTTTCCATGAGGAGTTGTGTCACCAAGGCAGACCTGCCATGGGCACACTGGCCTGGCTGGCACTGGGCAGGAGCATCTCAACATCCCTGCGCTCCATCCCAGGAAGGATTGCTTGAGTCCAGCCATAAAGGAGGAGGAGGTTGGCTCAAAAAATAAAACATGTAAGTCCCAAAACTGACATTCATATGCAAATGCAAAGTGGACCAGGTGAAACAACAGACACTTACTTGCTTTGTTTGGCATTTTTTCCCTTTCCAAAAGTAGAACCCAAACAAGTGATGCTACTAAAGGCATTCCTGCTGTATTCTTTACCTTTTTTTCCTCTTTTTTACTAAATGTACTCAGGTATAAAATAAAATATAGTTTTAAGAAGTTTGCAGATTTTCAGGCCTAGGACTTTTAAAATTTTCTTTTTCAATCCTACTTGTTATCATCCCAGTGCCTGGCATAGAGCCAGTGGAACTCCCCTCCTTCCCTGCCTTTCACAGCCTCCCTGGGCTTCCAGAGCAATGGCACATTCCTGCCCGCAGCGATGCAGCCAAATCAAATATTAGCTCCTGGGAACGTTCCTGGTTTCTCTCCTGTCCCCTGGGGGAGGCTCTGGGGCTGGCCCTGCGCGGTGCCCGTGATGCTGCGGCACATTCGGGGCGCTGCCCGCAGCTCCCCCAGCCCAGAGCGGGGTGCAGGTGGGGGCTGCACCTCCTGCACACCTCCTGCCACCTCAGCACACAGGGGGCATCTCCAAACATCGTGTACAACCAGGACTTGGGCGCTTTGATCCCATCTCCAAAGCTACCATCGCAGATCTGAGCTGCCCAGCTGTGGGGGCACTGCCTGTCCCCTAAATGACAGAGGCATCAACAGCTCACAGCCACATTTAGAAACAAAGGAATTCTTCAGGGAGAAACCACAGCCAACTACCTACTAGTTACTCTCAATATTTAACTCAAAGCACGGCTGCTGCGGGGCAGGAAACGCTGCTCTGGTGAAAGCTGTGGAGTTTTACCAAAGTATCCCTTTTGCTTCCAGAGGATTTATGCATCTGTGACCCAAAACTGCCACGTTTAAAAGTATTCTGCAGTGAAACTGCCACGGGGAAAAAGTGGAAGCATAAGGTGAGTCTGCCTTCACACAGAACACGGTAATTCCAGCCATGGAGATGTTTCCAAAGGACAGCAGTAATGCACAGCCTTTCGTACAGCCCCACACTGTATAACCCAGCCGTGCTCCAGCATGGGCACAGGCCAGCAGGCAGTGACAGGGAACAACAGTCCCTTCCTGACACGAAAATTACATTTCAAAGTCTGGCTTCATTCCTGTGTGGCCACGGAGGGTTGTTGCTACTTGGCCTATGCCCACACTGAAATATTACAGTATAAGGAGCGAGGCAGACGTGACTTAGTGACCCCCACATTTTTAGCCAAATAACAAGGACGAGATATTCTCCCATGTTTTAGCAAGCCCCAGCAGTGCCCAGCTCCAGCCCGGCACCGTTTGACAGCGCCCCGTGTGCACTTGCACGGCTGTGTGAGTGTCAGAGCCCTTCAGCGGCTCCGGCAAAGCCGAGCCCGCGCCGCTCCCCTCCAAGGACGCCGCGCTCGGGTGCCGGTCGCCCTTCCTGCCCTGCCAGGGGCCGGCCCAGCCCCGCGGAGCGGGCACGGTGGGCGGCGGGAGCGCGGCAGGGAGGCAGAGCAGAGCATGGCAGGGAGGCAGAGCAGAGCCCGGCAGGGAGGCAGAGCAGAGCGCGGCAGGGAGAGAGCGGAGCCCGGCAGGGAGGCAGAGCGGAGCATGGCAGGGAGGCAGAGCAGAGCATGGCAGGGAGGCAGAGCAGAGCCCGGCAGGGAGGCAGAGCAGAGCGCGGCAGGGAGAGAGCGGAGCCGGCAGGGAGGCAGAGCGGAGCATGGCAGGGAGGCAGAGCAGAGCATGGCAGGGAGGCAGAGCAGAGCCCGGCAGGGAGGCAGAGCGGAGCACGGCAGGGAGGCAGAGCAGAGCGCGGCCGCGGCTCCGCGGCACCGGGCGGGAGGGGACGCGCTGTCGCCGGGCTGCCCGCAGACAGCCGGGGCCGGGAACGCCCTGCCCGGGAGCGCCGCGGGGGGACGGGGACGGGGGACGGGAACGGGCACTCAGCCGTGTCCCCGGCGTCCCTTCCCCAGCGAGGGGCGCTCCCTGCCGTGCGGGGCACCGGGGCCCGGAGCTCTGCACGAACACGCGCACCGAGCCGGGCCCGGCAGCCCGACCCGCCCTACCCCGGCTCGGGGCACAGCCCGGCCGGGAGCCGAGCAGCGCATCGCAGCCCGGGGATGGGCTCAGAGCCCGCATCGCAGCCCTGGATGTGCTCAGAGCCCGCATCGCAGCCCGGGGATGGGCTCAGAGCCCGCATCGCAGCCCGGGGATGGGCTCAGAGCCCGCATCGCAGCCCGGGGATGGGCTCAGAGCCCGCATCGCAGCCCGGGGATGTGCTCAGAGCCCCGCATGGCAGCCCGGGCATGTGCTCAGAGCCCGCATCGCAGCCCGGGCATGTGCTCAGAGCCCGCATCGCAGCCCGGGCATGTGCTCAGAGCCCGCATGGCAGCCCGGGCATGTGCTCAGAGCCCGCATCGCAGCCCGGGCATGTGCTCAGAGCCCGCATCGCAGCCCGGGGATGGGCTCAGAGCCCGCATCACAGCCCGGGGATGGGCTCAGAGCCCGCATCGCAGCCCGGGCATGTGCTCAGAGCCCGCATCGCAGCCCGGGGATGTGCTCAGAGCCCGCATCGCAGCCCGGAGATGGGCTCAGAGCCCGCATCACAGCCCGGGGATGGGCTCAGAGCCCGCATCGCAGCCCGGGGATGGGCTCAGAGCCCGCATCGCAGCCCGGGGATGTGCTCAGAGCCCGCATCGCAGCCCGGGGATGTGCTCAGAGCCCGCAGCTGCCGTGTGCTCCGTGACAGGACCGACCGCAGGCTCCCAGCGGCTCCGCTCGGCTCGGGGGGATGCTGGCCACAAAGAGATTGCTCAGGTGCATGGGACAGCCAAGAGCCTCCATGGTCCCTGCCTGGGTGAAGGCACTGCCTTTTTGGCACTTCTTTTGAAGGGATGCCTAAAGGTTTCCTCCAGCCTTGCCAACACTCCAATCAATCTATCTTTCTGTCTCTTCAGGAAACCACAGTCCCCAATTTCTTGAGAAGACACTGCTAATTCCACACACGTCTAGTTGAGACCTACTTTCAGACACATCCTCTGCTATGAGACACACTCCAAACAAGCATTTCATTGCACGTTTTTCCAGCCTGAGGAATTAACCAACACAGATAAAGTATTTTGGGGAGGGCACTGGGTTCACAGCACACAAGAGGCCACATTACTTCACTGGAGCAAGTTCTTGGGCTAAAGCTCTCATCTGGATGCACCAGCCCCATCCTGTCAGTCCCAAAGCAAATAATCCAAATAAAAATATAGGAAGATGACAAGAGTGTTGTTTCTGTCTTGCTCTCATCAAGGCTGAGTCAAAGAAGACAATTTCAGGGTTTTCTTCTGTAATCACACATTGCTCAAGAGCTGCCAACAGGATGATGGGCCCCCAGTTAACCCGAGCACGGTGACAAGCACAGAACACACCACACACTTCACTCTGACACAAAGCAGGAACTTCCATGATCTGCTTTTCTGTGACACAGCTGTTGACAGAGCACCCATCCCCTTTGTCAGTGTCCAGGCTCCTGGCCCTGTTCCAGTGGGGCACAGCCCTTCCACAGCCTGCCATGGCACGGACAGAAAACCTGAGCAGTGCCCAGTACAGACCAATTGCTGCAGTGGGCATACTGGGATGGAGGGTGACACCCCCAGGGCCGGGGTTAATGATCAGCTCATTCTGTAAACACCAGCTGGTTTCTCTAACTCGGTATTTGGAGTTGTACTCTTTCTAATTAAGTAGTGACTATAGTTACGTGTCATAAAAATCAGATTGCAAATCATTAGGTCATATTTTAATTGGGTTTTTTTTAGTGAAGAAGGCATCCTCTATCTCTTGTGCTTTTGAAAAGTACATAAAGAAAAATATGAAAGATACTATTACAGCAGGAGAGAAAAGAAGTGGCACATCCAGACAGTGAGTCCATTCAACAGATTTACAGTCTGCATGTTACAGGCATGAACCAGAAACTTGCTTTAAAATAAGATTTAAGGAGCCCAAGGAATCAAAATCAAGTCTGTCATGCTAAGAAATACTTTTGGAGAAACTTACATTCAATGCTATCAGTACAACAGGCTGAATCACTGTAATGATAGGCAGCAGCTTTAAGAAAACTGATTTCTCTGATATAAGTCAATATAGGAATGAAGTTGCTAAGAGGAACCGTTTAACTCTGTTTATTTTTATCTTTATCTGTGTAAAGCAATACTGGGCACTACATAGAGTGGTCTGAAAAGTACTTTAGGAGGCGAGCAGGCTTATTCTTCCTCACACAGGGAGCAGGTCTGGAAAAGCTGCTTTCATAAATATGGCAAAAGTCACAGCAAACCCCTTGGAAGTTTGTATGTCACAGCAAGCAGAGGAACTGTTAATGAGAACAGGATAATTGTAACTAAACATTAATTCCTCTGTATTTATTTTGGTACAAGGTCAATTCTGATGTTATTTCTTCCCTTGCCAAGTTATACCAAACACTCTGCCCAAAGGTGTTGCAGGCAGGAGAAAACAAAGACTGAATTAATCTCTGATGGGAACAGGAAAAGTCATTTCAGGATCCTTTGAGGTTACTACTGAAATCCTTCTAGGAAATAACAGAAATCAAAGCAGAGGAGAGAGCACCTGCTCACCAGCTGCAGCTGCATGCAGGGGTGAGGATGAGGGAGGTGCACTGGTCCCGAGGGAAGGCAGGGATGGGGCTGGGACAGGCCCTCGGGGTCACAGCCCCCTCCTGAAACACACCAAACCCTGAATCCAAGGGGCCTTCATGGAAATCCGGCCATCTGAAGCATCCTGGGACACTTCCCTCAATGGAGCAAAATGAGCAGCATGAAGGACCCGCATTTTGTAACGATTACCCTGAAATGCACAACAACTAATTAAAAGGAAACAAGAAAAAACACCCTGAAAGACAAATGGGCACTGAAAGTCATTTGCTCCCAGGCATCAGGGAAAGCTTATTTCTCTGTGACAGAACTATGGACACAAACCTCAGAGAAGCCAGCATTTCTTAGGGCAGCCAATAGCTAAAACTTTCCCTGCAAAGATATTGGGTTGAAATACAACGAAACTAGAATATCCCATACACCATAAAGAAAAATAAACATTAGGGTGATAAAGTACTTCCTCTCCTGTCAAAAATGTATTGCTAGATATAAAATCGTGGCAATTGAACCTCATACATGAGGTTTTTAAATTCGGGCCTCTGTAGAAATGTGCTCTAACAGGATGATGTTTGTTTTCCCTGGCTGCTGCTCGCCCTGGAGAGCCCCCAGCCATTGTGCTCCTGCAGGAGGAGGATTTCCGCTGGTAAACCTGCCAGGGGAGCACAACCAGGCATCCCAGGAGCCGCATTTCTTTAGGAGGATGGAAAACCCCTCGAGTGCCAGGAGCTGTTCAGTGACAAAGGAGATGTGAGCAGCCCAAGGTCCACCAGGTGAAGCCATGTTTGTTTTGAGCCTCTCCATAGGCTGATCAGGGCAAAGGAGATGTGGGGACTGCCTAAAGAAAAGAAGAGAAAGTCCCAATTGCTTTTAAAACTACCGTTCCAAGGATGGAGGGAGCCCATGGGAGCATTCACAACCCCCAGCTGTTTGCCAGGCCAGCTGAAGACACAAGTGCTGTGTGTCCCTGCTGTGTGTCCCTGCAGAGCCCAGGGCCAGCTCCAGGCAGGTTCCTGGGCTTACAGCTGCTCCTCGTACCTCCATTTACAGGGGACATTTCCCAGTGGTTTCACCTGTAAGCCAGCTCAAAGGATTGTTTTTTGCACATTGCCTCTCAGTGACTCCACCTGCAGAAGGCTCCCTTCACTCCCTTCTGTGCCTTAGCACAGAGCAGCCCCCTCACCAATAAACCACACTGGGTCCCTTTATTTCTCTACAGGAACTCCTGATTCCATCTGCCTGTCCCACCACAGCCCTACACCACAATGCACAAACAAGCTCTCTCTCCAGCAGATCACCCAACCAGGCTTCCCCAAGAAGTGCCACATTCTGCAGTAATTTTTTCTGCTGTAACTCAGTTACAAAAGAGACTTTTGAGAACTGTCACCTCATTCTTACCTGTTGAGCTTGCTCCTTCCTTGTGGCCCCCCAGCACAGCACACAGACAGCACAGGATCCTTGTGCGGGCAGGAAAGCAGCACCACAGCTCCTGTTTAACCCTTTGGGCCCCACATCCTGTCTGATGGAGCCCCTGGGGCAGGTGGGCCCCATTGCCTGCTCCGGCCCCTCACCTGGGCAGAGGGCACTGCCCAGCCCGTGCCCAGCCCTGCATCACCCGGCTGGGGGCTCACAGCTCCCTGTTCCCCAGGGTGTCTGGGCAGCTGGGCTGGCCAGGCTCAGCCCCCACCCTTCCCATCAGAAAGCAGGAATTGGGTCAGCAGCACGTGGGCTGCGTCTGCCCCTGAACAGCATTCACCAGACAGGACAGGCCTCTGGGAAGGAAAAAGAATTCCTAAGACCAAGCCTTGGAGCAGCCGAGAGCACAGGATTTATTTCAAAAGGCAGCAGGCAAACTGCTGGATTGCTTTATTTACCAAATAACTTCATTGCTTCATCTGGACGGTTACTTGTGAGACCTTCCATCCTGTGACTCTTCTGTGGCTGTGTCAGGAAGTGAGGCAAGAATGAGCAAAGCAGCACTTAAATGTTCCACTTCACTTATGTGGGTCAAAATCTCGATAAGACACAGAAAGCTGAAAGGAAAATGAGTCTTGCAGGCACCTTGCTCTGGCATCAGATCCCTGCAGCGCTCTGCCCCAGGCGTTGGCGGGCTCGGCTCAGACCCTGATGCTGCTGATCCAAGAGCTGCTTGAACAAACAGGGGAAGCTCTGGCTGTTTCCATCAGTGTGCCTGCACACCTGGCTGCTGCCCAGAGACCTCGGGGGGCTGCTGAGCTGCCCTCAGCTCACCTCACCAGCCAAAGGACAGGCTGCCCAGAGGGTGTGAAGCTCCTCCTGAGCTCCAGGAAGACTATTTTTAGCTCATGTATTTTTAGAAAGTGAAAACCAAATTGAAACCAAGCAGAAGTCAGCTGAATTAGTATCTTCATTACTGTCAACATGAGCAGTCAAACTCTGAATTGCCAGCGGGGCAGCGACATGGTCAGGACCCCTCTGCTGGTGTCAGCTCCCTGCAGGTGTCCAGGGCAGCCAGGCAGCCCCTCACACAGCACTGCTCTGAATCCACAGCCCCTGCGTGGGCAGCCCTGCTCTTCTGGAGACATGTTCTTACAAACCGCTATTAAAAGCCTGCAGAGCAGCAGCTGCTGTGGCACAGAGCGCTGCAGAGAGCCGGGGCAAGGAGCAGAGGCAGCTGAGCACAGAGCAGCCCTGCCTGGGCAGAGACAGGGCAAAAGGTGATGGGAACAAAGGCAAACCCGGGAAATTCCCTCCAAATGTCAGGAAAAACATGGTAGGACGTTTTACACATTCCAAGCTGCAGAGGACCTGAGGTTTGGTTGGGTTTGGAATGAATAAGAAATAGATCCATGTGTTTTGTCGTGGGTGTGGAGCTGCTTGTGAATTCCCTCCAAGGACAGGCTCCTGCAGCTCACACCTAGAGGGGAGACTGAGCCCAGCCCAGTGTCCTGGCCCTGTGTGTGCCTGGGAAAGGGCAGGGGCAGCCCCAGCCCCTCGCCCTGCCCTCACCCCTCTTCCCAGGAACAGTTATTTTTAGGTCACTTACCGCCACTAAAACATACTTGGACTGTTTTCAGGCTGACTCACAGCTGAATTCCTGTTCTGGAGGCATTTTCAGTCCACACCCAAAATAAGGAAAGACAAAACAAAATGAAACCAAAAAAGCCCTGTCTGAATCAGAACCAGAGCCTGTGCCCAGCTGTGCTGATGCCAGTGCCTGCAGCCCAAGTGTGGCTCTGCCTGGGGGAACCTGCACCCACCTTGGTCCTGCTTAGCCCAGCTCAGGTGAACCAGGTAGTGCTTTGGAGCTTTATTAATTGAAATTTCTCCATGTATCACTCAGGAGTAGAAGAATTAGGCAGAGAGGAACATGTATGTGAAGCTTGAACAGAGTGGTTTATGTTCTCTTTTTTTATCACATTTTAAATTGAAAAACCAGCATCATCACAGTTAATTGTGTAAGATCAGAAGTTTCACTCCTTAGTTTAGGGAAATGGAAGTCATGGAGGCTAGAGATTGCCACTAAATCAAAGGTACAAACCAGGGCTGTCCCAGAAGGGGGAAGGACCAGAGCCCAGCAGGTTTTTGAGTCCCTCTGAGGTGCTGGGGCTCTCTGTGGAGCAGGGATCAGGCAGGGACTGGCTCCTCATTAGCTCCTGGTTCATTAGTGCAACTGCTAATGAAGTTTGAGGTCTGAATCCTGCTTCAGGCTATAGATTCCACGGGCACTTACAGACAGTTCTAATGAGGACAGGTAGCTCCATGCCCTGGTAAGTGGCTGTGTGAGTGCCCATGTGAGCGTGCCTGGCTGTCCTGGTGACCTGTGAAGGCACGTTTTGTCCCAGCCCAGGCCCACGTCATGGCTCACAAAGCAGCTGTCTGAGGGCAGCGTGCTGTCCCTCAGAGAGCTGGCTTGATGGCCTTTTGATGACAGTATCAATGGGCTGTGGGGTACCCCAGTGCTGTCCTGCTGGGAGCGAGCAGAGCATCCCCCTGGCTTGCTGGAGGCAGCTCAGCAGAAGTCTCCTGCACAGGGAGGTGACAGGTGCATTTAGAGGAACACGATCAGCTCACACCTATTCTATTGCATAAATAAAGTTATCTAAAACAACGGCACATTGCTGAATGCTCTCCCTAAAAGAGTTTCCTCCCAGACTTCTCCCACCACAGAGGGACTGCTTACTCATTCACTTCCCAGTGGCTGTCAGCCTGCCCAGGAGCTGCCTTGTTTTGGCCATCAGCATCTCTCTGAAGTGGTCACCCATCAGGAAATAAAAAACGGGATTAATGGCACTATTTAGAAAGGCAAAGGGTCTGGTGACGATGTAAATGGTGCTGATGACTCCCTGCGTGCACTCAGAGACGTTGAGGGCCGGAATTCGGGAGGCGATGCGGACGTTGCGCATGACGTGGTAGGGAGTGAAGAGCAGGGAGAAGGTCACCACGGTGAGGATCACCAGGGCCAGGGGCTTCTCCAGCGTCAGGGCAGAGCGGATCTGCTCGCTCCTGTTTTGCAGAAAACGAGCCATCTTCACGTAGAAGCAGCACATGGTCAGGAGGGGAATGAGGAAGCCAAAGACGGTCAGGAACATGCTGTAGACGAGGTTTGTCACGGGGTCTCCAGAGCTCGCGTAGTCAAGACACTTGTAGTTATTGGCAGGGGCTATAGGCTCCAGGAAATGCAGCAGGGGCAGCAGCTCCAGGATCACCCCGATCCATACAGCGACGGACACCATGACAGCTGTGTTCCTCTTCTGCAGGACGTGGTCCCTGAAGGGGTGCTTCATCAGCATGTACCGGTCAATGCTGATAACCATGAGGAACAGGATGCTGCTGTACAGGTTGGCGTGCAGCAGGAATCTGTTGCTGTGGCACAGGATGCTCTCCTTTGCCCACTGATCTTTGGAGTAGCTGTTCACCAGATTTGGCAGAGTGCACAGAAATAGCAAATCTGATATGGATAAATTGAACAGGTAGATGTTGCCACTTTTCCATTTTTTCAGGCAGAAAACATAGCCAAACACCACGATGGTGTTTCCAATGGCACCTATAATGAACTCAAGGCTGTACATGGTGGAGAGATAATACTTTTCCAGTACTCTGTTTGTCAGAAAATAGTCACTGGTCTCGTTCACAGCCTGGAAAATCAAAAGAAAAAAGCTAAACACCAAACCCAAGTAAAAGATCATAGCATAGTTATTGTTATATCATTGCTGTAATCAGTGAATACAGCCTGCAATTTCCTTCCAGCCTACAGGGTAAGTAGATATGAGATCTCGAATGTCTCTCACACACGGGACTGGTACTTGCAGACACTGATCAGAGTTACAGAAGGGATGAAAACTCACCCGAGCAAAGACCTGTGTGAGGAACTCAAAGTGGGAGCATCACCTGAATGAAGGCATCAGTCACAGCGTGCCAGCTTGGCCAAAGCCAGGGCAATGCCAGGGGCCAGGAAAGTGAAACGAGCCCATGGGTGCCCTGTCAGAGCCTCGTGGAGTCATCTGCCCCTGTTACCCAACACCAGTCCCGTGGGTCCTGCCTCGTCACCAAGGCAGAGGTTTGCTACGAGGCTGGTGAGGGATGAAGGCAGCAGTGCTGCTCAGAACTGGCTGGGGAGCCAGGAGAGATGTGTTTGTTAAATTAACCCAGCCCTTAATCGAGCACTTTGTGAGCTGTGCTGGAAACTGGGTACCAGAACTGCACGGAGGATGGAGCACATCTCCTGTGCATTCTGCCAAAGCTTCCTTCAAAGCTGCACCACACATGAGCTTGCTTTCTTTCTAAAGACTGGTTAAAAAAATGCTTTCATCTCCAAGGAAGGAAATAGAGCAGGATCTCAAGCGTTTACTCCTCTCCCTCCTCAGCAAAGCTGCCTGTCCCTGCCACAGGACACAGAGAGCTTTTGGTGAGAGCCTTGGATAAAGCATCAGCAAACAACTGGAAAGCAGGGAAAACCAAATGCCAGAAACTGGGATATAGATCAAAACTGAACTCAAGCTAAGGTTAAGCATTTCCAAAGGTGTTTTGGTGTCAAGAACTTGTTCACAGGTCTCTGTCCTCAAAGCAGAGCAAAATTTCCATAAAACCATTTCCGTCCAGTCTCTACACGTACTCTGTGCTGCCCAGGAGACAGAAATGCTAGAGAGCCCTTGCTCTGCTCAGACCTCACCTGCTGCACCTGCTGAGCCCTGTCTGCTCGGTTCCTGAGGAGAAACTCAACATCTTAGTGAGATTCTAATCTAGAAAGCACATCATAGACATCAGCAATTTAAATAGCGACAATAATTGAAAGCTCGGTCTGGACAGATGCATCAATTTAGCAAGTTGTTAGGAAAAGGCTGATGGGTCAGTTTTAAGGTAAGAAGGAAGAGCAGTTAGAGGCCACTCAGAAATGTGGAAGAGCAGAGTGCCCATGGCTGGAGCCTTACCATGGCCGGGCCGTGCTGCCTGGCCGCAGTCCGGCGGAGCTGTGCGCGCCGGGGCAGCCGCGCCGCCTCATTCAATCATTAACGAGTCCCGGCAAGGCGGATCTGTCTGGCGGAGCTGCCGGGATGCGAGCGGCACTTCCCCTTCGCAGGAACCCGCGGGCACCGGCCGGGCTCCCAGAGGAGAGGGCACCCCTGCTCCGGCCCCACGCCCTGGGACAGCCAGGGGCTGCAGGAGGGCAGGGCCGGGGCAAGAGGAGCACCAGCTCCTCATCCAGCACAGCAGCACCGCTCCACAGCTCCCTGCTTCACTGGCACCGCTATATAAATTATTGGCAAAGATAAAAAATACCACAATGCTGCTAATGCAGAGGGACCACACCCCACAGCGAATAATTTCCCCCCTCTGCCATGGGCAGGGACGGTTCCACTAGAGCAGGCTGCTTCAAGCCCCATTCCACCTGGCCTTGAGCATCCTCAGCTATGGGGCAGCCACAGCTTCCCTACCTTTCCCTCCCCTTTACTGTGATGTACTTCACAGTTAGCAAATATTAACCCTATTAATATATATAAAAAGCTATTGTAGCTTTTTTCTGTAGACAAGGCCAATAAATCTGCTCATATTTAGGCATTACAGAAGCTGATTTAAAATTTCCCCCATGGCTAATAACCGACACTGGCTTCTCATTTACCAGCTTTTAAATATCTTGTTCATTCAGGCAACTGCTGTCGCACTGAAGGATAAAATAGGGCTGAAGAAATGGAGCATTTCCTCCTTCCTGCTGCAGTAACTCCTCAGAAAACTGGTGAGGGAGCAAGAAATGCTCATTTCAGTAGGTTTAGATTGGTCCCTGCTTTACAGCTCTGTGACCATTGGCTCAGTTGGTTGTACTTCTGAGCAGTTCTCTATCCCCTAGTTATTCTGAGGCTGTCCCAGCCACACGTGCAGGCATTGCACTGCCTTTCAGCAGCGCTGTCCATGAGGAACACCCGAGCTGGGCTCTCAGCAGAGCTCTGCGGTGGCCAGCACTGCAGGCCTGCAGCTCCCAGAGCTCCTGCAGGGCAGGCTGGGGTCTGATGGGGCACCAGCCCCGGGACCAGCAGGGACCCAGAGCTCGGGGACTGAGCAGCGGTGGCAGCCTTGGGGCCCTCCCCGAGCCCTCCTCAGGAACAAGGGCCTGGCTGAGCATGCCAGGAGCAATCAACCAACACTGCCAAAAATACCAGAAACCCAAGAGCACTGTCCAGTTCTGGGGTTTGGGGTTTTGGGGGTGGTTTGTTGGGGATTTTTTGGGTTTTTAACCAGCGTAGTACTGCAACAAAAAGTTAAGGATTCTTAACAAATGGGTGATGGGGAAGCCCAGAATGGTGGGGATGTTTCGAGGATGCTTCATTTCCTCCTTGACTCACCTGCAAGCATGACCCCCCCTCTGTTCATACAGCTCCCACTGCACCCTGTGGTAGGAGAGTCTGTGATCAGCGTCCCTGTGCTTGGGCATCCTTGGAGGGCTTGATCCCTGCACCCACAGCTGGCTCCAAACGGGGCTGTGAACCCACCATGGTGAGGCTGAGCTTTGCCCTTGACTGTCAACCACCAAATCCCATCCTCCCTTCATGGGAAAGCTTTTGGAGAAGTACCAAAGCCCACCCTTGTGGTGGTTTGTCTTGTTTTCTGGTGTGGATAAATAGGTTGCTTACTGCAGTTCCAGCCTCTCCTGCCAGCAACATCAATAGTGCAGCTTTCACTGTCTCATTTTGTGCCTCACCAGGCACTTCCAATCCCAAAATCTATTTTAGGAACCTAAACAAAAACATACAGCCCAATCAATCATAAGTCCATATTTAGGTGTTGGTGCTTAAAAGCCATTTACTTCTGGTTCCAAGAGCATCCTATAAAAACACACAAGGGAAGGTTGGCAATTTTTGACTGGCATTGTTTCTTAGAACGTAATTTTTTCTCCTGCCTTACAGGCAGGCATTCAGTGTCCCTGACCCAGCGGATGCCTGAGCCACGATGGGGGAAGCAGTGTTATAGGTGGCAGTGTGGACAGGGAGGATGGCCCAGGTTTGCTCCAGCTGGGCTGGCACAGGCTCCTCCAGCAGCCCTGAAGGGAGGCAAAGCCAGCTGAGGCCAACACTTCAGCCCAGTGCTGCCCTAACAGCAACATCCCAGTGCTGCAGGGCAGGAGAACCACCAAAGCCACTCTGGCTCACAGCAGGGCAACCTGCTGAGGGATGTGATGTGGGCACATCCCCTCCAAATCAAAACCACAGCCATCCTCCCCAAGCAGTCTCTTCAGCAAGGTTGTCTACCTGGAAACCCCAGCTGGGCTCATTCCATTGGCATTTACAACCCAGAAATGCCCATCCCAGGGAACATTCTTGTGGATGTGACCCTAAAACTGTACAGAAAATCAGACCGAAGGTATTAATGAGCAAAACCCCCAAGCCCAACCGCCTCAGGAACACTAAGGGGCTGTTAATTATTCCCAATGTGGGAGGAATAAAACTGCAGTGGAGCTGTGTCTGGCAGTGCTGCAGGGAGACCCGAGGAATAGCTCCCAAACCCTCTGGGACTGAGCACAGCAGCACAGATGTGCACCCACGGGGCGTGCAAAGGGGCAAAGAGAGACCTACCCGAGCACTGCTGCTTCCCTCCTGCACAGCCCAGCCCAGCAGCTGCCCGTCCCCTGCAGGAGTGAGGGCAGAGCTGGAACTGGGGCTGTCTGCAGCAGCCGCCCTTGGGCTGCAGCACAGCTGCCACTGCTCCCGATGGATGGGACACCCGAGGGACACAACACTGCACTGGAATCAAAAACTAGTTTAATGTTTATATTCGTCTGAATGAAGATGGAAAGCAGCAATCATCCCGTACACATGCCATCTGAACAGGCTGCACACACTCGGGAAAGTAACCCAGAATTATTGAAGATTCGGTACCTTTTATGCAAAAGAAAAGCAGGATACATGAAGTACCTGCCCAGTGGTTGATTTACTTAAACCAACAGCCAACCCTTGTATTCATGCTTCAGTCAAAAGCTTTAGAGTTTATGTTTAACACACGAAACATTTACACAGGGTTATTTGTTCCACACAGCCAGCTGAACTATGTTTCTTTTCCAAGCCTATACAACTACTAAGCTAATTCTACTTTTAAGAAATCATATGTGAAATCTGATAAAAAATTTCCAGGACAATTAGAACACCTAGTACATGACTTAACAGATAAGTAGAGCACGGACCATGCAGCAGGGTTATCCTAAGTCTGGGACCTTCACAGCTTCCTTTTCCCAGTGAATATCCAGTGCTGGTTTGATTCACTAATTCCTGCTAGTGCAAGCATTAAAGAAAGAAAGTAGGAGTAAGATACGTGCTTTAAAAAAAAAAAAAAAAAAAAAAAAAACAAAAAAAAAACACACAACAAAAAGCCCCAAATAAACAAAACCCCCAAAAGAAACAAACAAGCAAAGCCCAAAACAGTTGCACAATTTTCAGCCATGCCTCTGGGTTTCCAAGCAGTTCCCTCAAGCTGTGCAGGGCAGGAGCAGCAGCCGCAGCCCAGCCTGGACGGGCAGGTCCCGGCAGCTGCCCCGAGCCTCCTGCAGCTCCCGGTGCCTCCCTGCACCCCGTGAGCCCTGGCAGCAGCGGGGCCCTGCTGCCACATCCCACGGAGCCAAAGGGGAGAGGAAGAAACAGCCACGAGCTCGTCCGTGTGCCCGCAGCCCCCCGGCCCTCGGGCACACACCCGGACTGAAGGCGCGACAGAAGAGAGAAGCAGGAACAGAGACAGGACACCAGATCCCGGAGCTGCAGGGCCACAGGAGGAAGCCTGGGGCAGCCCTGGCAGTCTGGGGGTTTGACGTTCGGATGGCAGCACTGGAGGAACGCGTGGGATGGGATCAGACAGATTTCCTGCCAGACAAGGTGGGAAACGCTGCAGCCCCATCAGCGCGGGGAGGCGAGGGGGACGGCGATCACGGCCAAAATCCAGCGCAGCTGCAGTCACAGCCGGGCCCGCGAGGGCGGCCTTCGGCTCACAGGTTCTCCTTCAGCCAGTCCAGGCAGGTGTTGAGGAGCCGGTGGCCCACGGCCAGCTCCAGCGGCCAGGCCAGGAAGGTCACGGCGCCGTGGAAGGCGTCGCGGGCGTGGTGGTGCGTGACGGGCACGCCGGCGGCGCGCAGCCGGGCCGCGTACATGGCGCCGTCGTCGCGCAGCACGTCGTGCTCGCAGGTCAGCACGAAGGCCGCGGGCAGGCCGCGCAGCCGCGCCTCGGGGGCCAGCAGCGGGCAGGCGCGCGGGTCCAGCAGCCCCGGCAGGCGCCGCGCCGGCCCCGCGCCGCCCAGGGCCGGCTGGGCGTAGGCGTGCGCGCCCCGCATGGCGGCGGGCAGCCAGCGGCCCCAGTGGACGCGCGGCAGCAGCGGCGCGGCCTCGGGCGGCGCGTGGCGGTTGGCGGCCATGGCGGCGCGCAGCGCGGGCCCCGCGCCCAGGTACTCGGCCCAGAAGCGCACCATCAGCGCGCGCGGCAGCAGCGGCTTGTGCGCGTTGTCGCGGTACGACGGCAGGTCCAGGTCCAGCGCCTGCAGCGCTGGGTAGATCAGAACCTGCGCTCTGAGCTTGGTTTGGACTTCAGGGTCCTCCGACAGCTGCGGGGAAAACAGAAACCGTTGCAAAGAACCTGTAAAGGTGTCGATTCTCCCACCCAGGCGGATCGTCTGAGGGGAAGAATGAAAACACGCCTTTTGCAACGTGAGCAAAATAAGATTATCGATAAAACCAGGATAAAGAAATTCTGAATCTATAGGCAGGCTATCTAAAACAGCACGCTGTAATAGAAATTCTCAAACCTCAGACATAACTTCTTTTTATTTCTTACATTGAAGGATAATGATTTTTGGGAAATACTCTTTCTGAAATTTTGATGCTTTCTGAAGTATTGACGGAAGATTTTGCATAGGTACTGAAAATTTCTATACTTACATTATTAGACTTTCAGGGTCTCCTTATCATTTCACACAATGTAGAGCATGTTCATCTGCTTGGTTTTTTTACCCTGAGATGTTACAACTTAAACAATCACAATTCTGTGCGTTTTAGAGATGTAACAAATAAAACGTGACGAATTGAACATTGACATTTCTTATATGTCAACCTTTTTCCCTCTTCACTAATAAATTTTCCATTTTCTCCCTCATTTTCTGCCTTCAGCATCCACAGCAAATTCACCACCATTCCCAGGGTTTCGTTACAGCCCAAACAGCTTCTCAAGAGAGCAACAACATCGTGCTGACTTTATTTAATAAACTTGAAGGACAAGTGTAAAAGGCACCAGACTGTATGCTCAGACACCACAAAATTTAGCGAGGGTTTTTTTGTTTGCTTGTTTTCCCTGCTATTTGCATCTTCATGAGTCACATAGTTAAAATTCCCTTTGCAAACATCATACCTAAACCAGTCAACACGAGCTTAAGGTTAGAGTGATGTAAGGCCCGACTGGAGGGCAGAGAGGCTTTTTGAGGGGACAGGTGTCTGGATGGCTCTAAAGCTCCCGTGATGGCACTGAGTGGCTCAGGCACAGCTGCCTGGTCCCCAGAGCCCTGTGCCGATCCCACAGGCTGTGACATCCTGACAGACCTCGAGAGCAGCGTGTGCTGCGAGCTGAGCTTTCCTTAGTGGTCGTGAGACCGCACAAACACTGATTTCCATCTGCAAACCGTTTGTGTTGTACCTGCTGTGCCACAGCTGCAGCCAGGTTGCCCCCGGCGCTGTCCCCGGCCACGCAGACCCGCGCAGGGTCCACCCCGTACTGGGACAGCACCTCGCTCTGCAGGAAGAACTTGGTCACCGAGTACACGTCTTCAAACTGGGCAGGGAAGCGGTGCGGAGGGGCCAGCCTGTAGCTGGGGAGGCAAGAGCAGTGTGTTAGTACCTGCTGTCAATAGAGAGAAGGGCTTGCTCGCATCTCCCTCTTGGGGGATGTTTGTTTCCATGCCCAGAGAAGTGGGAGCTGTCTGTCCCAGAGCATCCACTTTATTACCCACCCATCTCCATAAAGCCAAAATAGCCACCAACCACAATCCTCTGTCACCCTGGCAGCCTCTGTTCACAAATGTGTATAGTCAGCAGGAAAGGACACAACCAAATACAGGAACATTGAAAAGTCAGGTTAATTGAAACAGATTAATTTACTCCAGACCCTCATCCCATCTGGAAGAATATCTCTTACTTGACAGACACCACGACAGCATTCAGCTCGTTTGAAATCCGCCGTGACACGAGATCATAGCCATGCATGCCTGGAACGGAAGCCCAGTGCGTGTGAGAATGGACCCACACGCACCCCTCAGCCCGTTCCCCTTGGCAGCACTTTGAGCTGACCTTCCCAAACCTCCCCCTGCTCTCAGCTGGTGAGACCCCGGTGCCCTGCCCCTCCCTGTGCCAAGTCCCACAGAGCAGAAGGCAGCGCCTGGCAGGGCTGTGAGATCTGTGGCACAGAGCCAGCAGCGACGTGCAGGGCTCACCTGCGTCTCCCAGGCACCAGCCGCCGCCGTGGAAGAAGAGCACGGCCCTCCTGAGCCCGCCAGGGGCCCTCCGGGGCAGGAACAGGCGCACGGGGACCCCGCTGAGCTCCGTGTCTGTCACCGTGACGTTCTCATCGGACGTGGGAGCCACCAGCTCCACGGTCGCGATCAGCCTCATGCCCTCCATGTAGTTCATCAGCCCCAGCAGCTCAGCCACCTCCGACTGCAGCACGAGACAGGGAAAGCTGTTTCCAGGGCAGCCTGTTCACTGTCAGATTCAATTCCCCTGCAGCTGTTGGATGCTCTGTGCAGGTGTGTGAAGCTGTGTGGCAGTCACACTAACAGGCCGGAGCAGAGTGCCTCCACCTGAGCCTGGCGGTGCCAGGAGCGCTCGTGGCACGCACCCACACTGCCACCAGCTGCCCAGCAAGGCCAGAGCCCGGCCAGAGCCCGGCTGCTGCTTCGTGCCACACTCAGACTCCTGCTCGCTGTTCATGTGGGTCACCTCTGCATCCCGGCATCCAGCTCAGTGAGCCACCAGCACCAGCACTGGCATTGTCCCACCCACGGCTGCAGGCCTGCTGCTGGCACCAGCGTGGTGTGGGCACAGCCCAGGGAGCACTGCAGAGCCACCCAGAGCCCCTGCACTGCTGCTGGCACCAGCGTGGTGTGGGCACAGCCCAGGGAGCACTGCAGAGCCACCCAGAGCCACCCAGAGCCCCTGCACTGCTGCCAGCACCAGCACCTGGGCTCCTCCACCAGCACCCCAGCAATGGGGCATGACCCTGTTCCCACCCCAGCCTCACCATACCACCACTGAAACAATAAGAAATAAAGCCAAGCTCTTACATGTCTTCTGAAGGTGAAAACAGATGAAATTCAGAGCAGGTTTGTGTTTTAAAAGGAAGAAAATAGCCAAGCCTGGTGCAGAACCTGTTTGGAGTTTGGCTTCCCAGAGCAGCTTCATTGTCCCCAGGAAGAATGTGGTACCCCCACACTGACTGCTCATCCACTGGTAGGTGTAACCTCTGGCCTGCCCACTCTGACAGTGGAAGTCATACAGTCTGACCCTGCCTGGTGTCATTTTTTCCTTCAAATTGTACTTAAATCAACTGTTTAATCATCATCTACATATAACCAGGTTTTGAGCAACCTGGTCTAGTGGAAGGTGTCCCCGACCTCGGCAGGAGGGTGGAATGAGATGAAATTTAAGATCTTTTCCAACCCAAACCAGCCTGGGATTCTGGGATTCCATGATGTAAGCTTCTTTTTCAGGAGCTAGAATAGCGCAGAGCTCAGCCCTTGCTGGCAGCCTTTGACAGGGATTGTCACCACATTTTTGAGTCACCTCTCTGTGAAGGCTTGGAGCGGGCGATGCCAGGGGGAGCCCTGCCAATGCCAGTGTGCTGGAACTGGGAGGGAGATGAGTGGGCAGGCCCTGGCACACTGCAAAGGGAGGCACACACCTCGCCATCAGCTCCATGAAAACAAACAAACACACATGCCCCTGCCAGAATTGCCGTTTTAGCCACCACATTGACACAGTTTACATAAACATGTCTCAGTTGTTGCTTTTTCCCCAAGGATTAACATCTTGAAAAAACAAATATCTCAGTCAAAGTGAGTCCTGCTGTGACTCCAATGAGCTTGTGAAAGCCCCGTAGTGGGAGGAATTCCCTGAGCCCAGCGCTGAGGGTTTCCAAAGCTCTCAGAGCTGCTTTCCACAAGTGGACAATTTACATTGTGGAAAACCACTGGGCTGCTGCCTGCGGTTCCCGGGCCATTATCAATGAAAGGAAATGGTGCCCTCATCTGAAAATCCTCGCTGTCCCAGTGTGGGATCATTGGGCGTTATGGAGCAACAGGAAAGCCAGCCACTTTGGGGCTGGGATCCTTGTGCTTTGGAAAGCATTTTCCTTGCGCACGAGCACTTCCCCTGTGCTTTGGAAGGCATTTCCCCAGGCCCTACAGCAAGGACAGACCCACACCCTGGGCAGGGGGAAGGGAGCCTGGCTGTGCCCGGGCAGGGCAGTGCCCCAGGGCTCCAGAGGGGCACCCTCGGGGGATGCTCCCCATCACCCAACAGGGCAGCCCGTGAGCAGGGCCCAGTCTGGGTCTCTGCTTCCACAGAGCTGCCCTGAGGAGGGGGGAGCTTTGGGGGATGTCACACAACGACAGCAAAAACGTCCCGTTGGGTTTTGTACCTTCTCCAGGCATTTCAGACCAAGGGCACAGGGCACTTCTGAAATACCTGAGGGACTTTGGGCTCAAACACCACAGCAAGTGGCAGGTTTGCTCTCAGAGGCTGCTCCCCAGCATGGCGGCACACGGACACAGGACACAAACATCAACAGTCCAGGGAGAATTCCCAGCCCTCTGCTGCAGAGAGGGGGCACCGAGGGCTTCGAGCAGGGCTGCCCAGCTGGGGGCTCCCCAGGAGCCACCACAACAGGGCATGGAGCTGTGCCATGGCGTGGGGCTCTTGGCACACCCTTTTGGGAGCCCAGAGAGGATTCTGCTGCCCAGGAATGCTCGAGGGTGGCACTGTGTCCCCTTTGCTCAGACCAGCATCGGGGAGCCAGGGAGACTGCACCAGGGTCCCCTCTGTAACACAGCCCTGCCCCAGGTGAGCTCGAGTCACTGCCCTCTAACTGCACAGCCATTCAGGATATACTTGGGACGGTTTAGGGCCACCTCATTCTAATTTGCACCGGTGCAGCTCCAGGGGGGCTGTGGCTGTGCCCATCCCTTGGGGCTGTGGATTCACAGGAGATGAGAGCCCTGTCACGGAACGCCTGCCCACAGCCCCGCAGTGCCCAGGCAGGCAGGACAGCAGCAGCAGACACAGCCCTCCTTGCAGGGCAATCACAGCACTCCCAGGGTGCCAGCAGGGCCCTGCCGAGGCACAGAGCGAGCGGGCGGGCACCCACCCGGGCAGTGGGCAGTGGGCAATGGGCAATGGGCAATGGGCAATGGGCAGTGGGCAGTGGGCCGTGGGCAATGGGCAGTGGGCAATGGGCAGTGGGCCATGGGCAATGGGCAGTGGGCAATGGGCAGTGGGCAATGGGCAGTGGGCAATGGGCAATGGGCAGTGGGCCGTGGGCAATGGGCAGTGGGCAATGGGCAATGGGCAATGGGCAGTGGGCAATGGGCAGTGGGCAGTGGGCAGTGGGCAATGGGCAGTGGGCAATGGGCAGTGGGCAGTGGGCAACGGGCAATGGGCAATGGGCAATGGGCAGTGGGCAGTGGGCAACGGGCAATGGGCAATGGGCAATGGGCAGTGGGAAATGGGCAATGGGCAGTGGGCAATGGGCAGTGGGCAATGGGCAATGGGCCATGGGCCATGGGCCATGGGCAATGGGCAGTGGGCAATGGGCAGTGGGCAATGGGCAGTGGGCAATGGGCAGTGGGCAGTGGGCTGCCCCTGCCCGCCCGCCTCGCACGCTCCCTCCTGCAGGGCATTCAGCACGGGAAGCAGCAGAAGTTCTACCAGCAGCACACCAACTGCTGACCACAGCTTCTCTCTTTCTCACCACCCTCCCACCACTCAGCCCCCAAAATTAAAACAGGAGTCCTGACACACAAAAACCTCCTCGTCCTCCCTCCTCCTGCAGACTGGAGGGCCCTGAAAAGTAACCCCTGCCAAGGAGGGCTGTGTCACACAGAGATGTTGTTTTGTGTGGTTTCCAGGCCTTTTTGCCAGTGTATTTCCATGAAACCACAGAAATCAATAGAATGTGAGAGCTGCTGTAGTATTCCCTCCCCGGACAGCCAGTGCTGCTGGGGGAGCTGGGCACAGGAGCCAGGAATGATTCAGGCAGCAGGGCTCGAGTTGCACAGCCCTGCAAAGCAAGACAAGCCTGTCTGTGCCTGTCGATCCAGTCAGTTCCCACGTCCCATTCGTTACCCTGAAGGGCCCTTTCTCAAGGCTGCAAGACCAAACCTTTCCTACATTTCTTTCTGTCACAGTCACAGTTCAGAGCTCCATTTCAGTGACTCTGGGTCGGTGTGACACCGTCCCTGTGTGACACACGCAGCACACACACACCCACACCCCCCGTGCCGTGTCCCCCAGCCCGCAGAACCCCCCTGCCCTGCCCCACAGCTCACCAGGTGCCCCAGGCCCCTGAGGGCAGCCGAGAGGAGCATCACGGTGCCGGGCTGGGCCAGCTCCGGCGGCAGCGGGCTGTAGACGTAGTAGGCGAGGAGGGCGGTGAGGAGGCACAGGCACAGCAGCCGGGCCCCCATCCTCGCTGCTCCGCTCGGCGCTGCCGGAGCCGCTCTCGCCTCCCACCGCCTCCCAGCGAGCCAGCGCAGGGCAAAGTTAATCCCGTGTTTTGCTTGGGTCCCGGCCAGGAGGTGATTTCTTGTCGTATCACCCGGGGCAGAGGTTACTCCACTGTGCAGCTTCCAAAACAACAGGTTTCACCAGCAGGGCGTGCAGCCGAGCCGGCCAGTCCTGCTCCCGCGCTGAACCCTGCACCGCACCCCGAACCGAACCCCGCATTGAACCCCGCAGCACACCCCGAACCGAGCCCGCACCGAGCCCCGCATTGAACCCCGAACCGAGCCCGCACCGAGCCCGCACTGAACCCCGCAGCACACCCCGAACCGAGCCCTGCACCGCACCCCGAACCGAGCCCCGCATTGAACCCCGCAGCACACCCCGAACCGAGCCCCGTCCGTGCCCCGCATTGAACCCCGAACCGAGCCCCGCAGCACACCCCGAACCGAGCCCGCACCGAGCCCCGCACTGAACCCCGCAGCACACCCCGAACCGAGCCCCGGCCCTGCCCCAGCTCCGCATTGAACCCCGCACCGAGCCCGCGCTGCCCGCCCCGCACCGAGCCCCGCAGCACACCCCGAACCGAGCCCCGTCCGTGCCCCGGCCCGGGACGGGAGCGGGCGGCGGCCGCACGGGGACACCGAGCTGCCGGCAGCCGTGTCGGGTGTCCCGGGGCACTGAGCTGCTGCTCTGCACGGCAGGAACTCGGGCAGAGCCTGGGACGCAGCGGTTTTACCTTTTCAGATTAAAATGTAGGTGATTTCTTTAGCTAAATTCTACCAGCAGCAAATCGTGCTCGCCGGCTGAGCAGCCTGCGGGGTGGAGCGCCCTTTGGAGGAGCAGAGCAGGAGCATCGCAGAAAGCTGAGAGCTGAACCATGTGCCAGCCCTTAGTCAGACTTTCAGACATTTAAGTTCTGCCACCTCCAAGCTATTCAAGTATTTTAAAAATCCATCCCTGCTCTCTCTCCTCAGTCCTTCTGCAACACAACAGCCAGTGAAGGCCCAAAGATCTTCACCCCACTCCCACAAAACCAAGAGAGAAAGCAGCTCCACGGCCACCCGCCCTGCAGTGCCAGGTGCTGGGCAGGGCACAGGTGAGCCCACTCTGGCCCAGGTGAGGGTGGCCTGCCCTGGGTCCCGGCAGTGCCGTGTGTACGCACAGGGCTGGGCACAGAGCAGCAAACCCATCTCCTCTTTTGCACAGCTCAGGTCTCTTGTCAGGAGCCGAGGGGTAAAACAGAGGTAAAGAAGCCAGACGGCATCACAGCCCCGGGACCGCGGCAGGACCTTCAGCAGGAGGGGCACAGGTGTGCCCGCACAGGTGTGCCAGCGCCGCCTGGGCTCACACAGGTGTGCCCGCACAGGTGTGCCCGCACAGGAGAAGGCGAGGCAGAAAGGCCGCAGGTGCGAGCCCTGCAGCTCCCGCCGCAGCGCTGGGCTCCATGCGAAGGAACCTTTCAGGAAAGGAAGGGAGAAGCCGCCGGGCGGCAGTGCAGCCCTGCAGACCGCCTGCCTTCCACCGAGCGCCGCAAAACCCCCGCAGCAGCAGCAGCAGCAGCAGCAGCAGCAGCAGCAGCAGCAGCAGCAGCAGCGCCGCTCCTGGCGCTCCTTCCCCGGCGGGGCAGGCACGGGCACCTGGAGGCTCCCGGAGGGGCGAGGGACACACACAGCACCAGAGGATGCTGCCACATCTGCCTGCAGACAACTAAGGTGAAACCTTGTAGTAAAAAGCAAAACCGCCTTACTCTGCCCTTCAGTGCCTCTGATGGACACCCCCTGACTGGTCAGTTCAGTCAGAGCACCTCCTTGAGCCTGGGGTGTTCAACCCCAGACAGCTTTTGGCTTGATATTCAGAAGCCAGTGTTAGATTTCATACCACTTCACTAAGCTCCAGTTATTTCTGCTTTCATTTTTCTTTACTGGTATCTGTACTTTTAATGCTACTCACAGGGCAGCAAACTGGCCCATTTCTGTGAAATGAAGGGATGGCATTCACAAGAAATTTTATACTAGAGAATTTGGACACTGCTTTTTCATCTGTTGCTTATTACCAAATTACAAGCTGTGTAAATGGAAACAAATGTCTTATTAGACAACACATTCATACCCTGAACTGAAAAAAGCAATTCTCTGAAACTTTAGTAAGCAGAAGTATGGCACATGCAGGATTCCTGAACACAAGACAAAGCAGCAGCTCCAGGAACACACTGTGTCCATGAAGGCATTAAAGCAGCCAATAAAACATCTCCCAACTCTGTCTAAAAAGAACAGTATTATCAGGATAAGACAACAGGGGTTCTCAAATAAGTCAGTGTTTTGCTTTGATACTTTCAGACTGAAATCTTGCTTTTAAATTTTTACTGTTTGGCAGGAAGGCAGCAGCACTTTTGCTTTTCACTCTGTGTTCCAGGTGAAGCAGCAGCTCAGAGCTGCTCCCTGGGAGTGCAGAGATCCTGCTCTGAACCAGCCCAGCAGCCCCCAGTGAGCACACACAGAGCCAGGATCCACACACTCCCAACCACCCCACTGAGCTTCGCTTCACATTAAAGGTTGTGGTTCAAAGTAATTTAAGGAACCTGAACATATAACAAGGATTTCATCTAGCTCACACCTCCCACTGCCGCCTTCTCAATGTCCATCTAGTTCTGGTTCTCATACAGGTTCCCATTTTACAAAAACAAGCACAATTCCTGAACTCTGGATCCAGCAGCAGCTCGCTGGAGTTGGATTTGCCATGAGGGAACAGAGGAGGCAGAGAAGGAACCTGAGGGACAATCAGCAGGAATCATTCACACGGTTAAAGCAGTACATTTTAAAAATTAGATGATAAAATTGAAGCCCAAGGCAGTCACTTGGGAAGGGGAATGGCCACCTGAAAGACCACAAACAGGAAAGAGACCATTTGGGAAATGTTTGCAGCAAGAGGGGGCTTGGATCTGCTTAGTCAAACATGTCTCTGGCTTTGTGAATGCACAGATGTGCACCAGCAGGAGCACGTGTTGGAGGCTGAATTCTGAAATTAGTGACACTTTGGAACTGCAGGGCCACCAGGCATGCCAAGGATGAGGAACAGGAGGGACATTATCCAAACCAGAGGTTCACAGCTTCTCCAGCTGAGCTGCCTCGGCATTGGGGGATTAAGCTCTGAAATGGAATTGCAATAGCAAATGAGAAAAAAGCACAATGAAGCCCAGGATTTGGTTTCTTTTGCTGTTTCTCTCACCAAAAGAACACTTTGGGATGTTTCTGAAGGGTATATATAAGGTTATCTGGAGTTCCACCTGCTCTGGGGTGCAGCTCTGCCCCACTGGGGCCAGGGGAGTCCCTGCAGGTCTGTGCTGAGAGCAGAGGCTGCAGACTGAGCAGGGCAGCTCCTCTCTCACAGCTCCCCGGGGCCAGGGGGCTGTGCAGGCTGAGGGACCCCCGGGATGGGATGGATGGGTGGGTGGATGATGGATGGATGGATGGATGGATGGATGGATGGATGGATGGATGGATGGATGATGGATGGATGGATGGATGGATGGATGGATGGATGGATGGATGGGTGGATGATGGATGGATGGATGGATGGATGGGTGGGTGGATGGATGGATGGATGGATGATGGATGGATGATGGATGGATGGATGGATGGATGGATGGATGGATGGATGATGGATGGATGATGGATGGATGGATGGATGGATGGATGGATGATGGATGGATGATGGATGGATGGATGGATGGATGGATGGATGGATGGATGGATGGATGATGCATGGATGGATGGATGGATGGATGGATGGATGGATGGATGGATGATGGATGGATGGATGGATGGATGGATGGGTGGATGATGGATGGATGGATGGATGGATGGATGGATGGATGGATGATGGATGGATGGATGGATGATGGATGGATGGATGGATGGATGGATGGATGGATGGATGGGTGGATGATGGATGGATGGATGGATGGATGGATGGATGGATGGATGGGTGGATGATGGATGGATGGATGGATGGATGGATGGATGGATGGATGGGTGGATGATGGATGGATGGATGATGGATGGATGATGGATGGGTGGATGCATGGATGGATGATGGATGGATGATGGATGGGATGGATGGATGGGTGGATGGATGGATGATGGATGGATGGATGGGTGGATGGATGGATAATGGATGGATGGATGGGTGGATGGATGGATGGATGGGTGGATGGATGGATGATGGATGGGTGGATGGATGGATGGATGGATGATGGATGGGTGGATGGATGATGGATGGGTGGATGATGGATGGATGGGTGGATGGATGGATGGATGGATGGATGGATGGATGGATGGATGGATGGATGGATGATGGATGGATGATGGGTGGATGGATGGATGATGGATGGATGGATGATGGATGTGGGGCTGCTCAGACACAGCCTGCGCTGCCAGGGGCGCTGGCACAGCCTGGCTCTGCTCCTGCCCTGCTGGGCTGGCCCTGCTCACACTCCATGGGCTCTCACTGCCCCCACTCCTTCCTCTAAAACCAGGAAAAAAGGAAAGCAGGGATGGGATTCCCAGGTGCTGGGAACACTCTGGTATTGCTGCTGAGCAGATAAAGCCACAGGACTAGCAGAATTTACAGAATTTACTACCCATTTACACTGGATCTAACATTCAATAAACCAAATATCCAGCAGTACTGGCACTTCCATTGATGAGGAGACAACCATGTGGCTTGTGCTGAATGAGTTCAGCGTGCCCCCCAGGTGCATTTCCTGTTTCCCTCTCCACAGCTCTCTCTTCTCCTCTCTGTTTCTCCCAAAGCTGCCCCAGGCCCACCTCCCTGCAGGGCCCTGCCAAAGGCTCTCCCTTGCATAAGCAGGTCCTGCTGCCCAGACCTCATTTCTACAAAGCTTTTTCTTTCATTTTGTAAGCAGAAAAATCTTGACTTGCTTAATTTGTTCCTTTTGTGAATAGGAGAGGGAAAGGAAACAAGCAGGAGTAATTCTCACCAGCTGCTGGAAACACCAACACAAAAGACCCCAGGGATGTGTCTTTATGCAAGAGGAGGTTTGGCCAAAGTGCCACAGACATTGGCTGTGCACTTGTGAGAGAAAGGCTGAGCTGAAAGCCTTGTGCTGCCAGGTACCATCCCCTGGGCTGAACAGCTCCTGCTCCCCCTGGAAACTGGGGCTCAGCAGGGTGAGTTACACAGCTCAGATGGGTTTAAGGTCACCTCAGTGAACTTTGGGAGATCCCAGTGCCCTGGAGGAGCACAGGCCCATGCCCTGTGTGCCAGCAGAAAGGGGGACACGTGCCAGGGCAGCGCCCAGCCAGGGCAGTGCCCTTGTGCAGGGGTGGAGGTGCTCTGGGGCTGCTTCCCTGCCTGTGGGGCTGGCTCAGCTGCAGGTCTGTGCCTGGGGCTGTGTCCTGCTGGCTGCTGCTGCCCTGCAGTGAGAATTGCACCCAGAGGCACCAGGACGGGAGCAGCAGCCGCGGGTCCCGTGCATCAGAACTGGCAAACCTGCAGGTTCCATCTTGCTCCCACGCAGATCAGAGTGAGAGGCTAGCTCTCAGTAACTGCATTATAAAGGCAGCCTCACACTCACCTGCTAGTTTTCATTCTCTCAGTGTGTAACAAAATCAGTCACTTGGCTAAAATCAGACACAAAACTGAACACTCGGACTCCCAGTATCGTCATTTGGGGACACATTTTCTCCCCCTGCTCCTGTTTCTCACACCCATCCTCAGCCAGAGCCAGACATCCTGAACCAATGTTCTGCAGCCTCCGTGGCCAGGCTGGGGCTGAGGAGCACTGGGAATCTCAGAGACATCAGGCCAGAGCGTTTGGGCTGAGCTGCCGTGTCAGAGAAGGCTGGAGCTCAAACCAGCCAGGGGCCACTCCCCAGCAGGACGGGCATGCAGGGCACACCAGGGGACACAGAGGGGTGCTGAACACTCCCCAGAGGAGCTGAACACCCGTGGTCACACCAGACACCACCTGTGTGTTCTCTGGAATCAGCCTGCAGAGCATTTGGGTCCCCCTGACCGCCAGAGCTGAGCCAGCAGAACAATCCTGGAACAATCTCACCGTGCGAGGTCCAGGCCAGCACCTCGTGCAGCACCTCCAGCTTCCAATGCACCTAAGCTGTACAAAACTAGAAGAAAGTACTGCAGAAAGTATTTGGGTGATGCTAAAATTGGAACAGTTTAAAACCAAAGCAGCAAATGCACGACTGCAGTGGGTGCACTGTGAGGGGAAAACCCCCTGTGCAAGCAGAGCCCTGTCCATGGCCCTGCCCCTGCCAGGAACAGGTGAGCAACACCTGTGCTCAGGCAGGGCTTGTTCTCCACTCTCAGCAGTTCCTGGAGTGGACACACAGGCCTTGGCCTCACAACAGTTCTGGGAAGTGCTGCAATGTCAAATACTTCTAATAAGCATCAAGGACGTGAATTTGCAGCAACTGATTGTTAGCGTTTATTAACTGAAGGTTCATTACAGAGGCTTTCATTAGGCTTTAAAGCCCCTGCCGTGCCCAGTGGGTTGCAGGGCTGCTGCAGGATCCTGCTCAGACTCCAGAAAAATCTCCAAATTCTCAAGCTGCAGCTGGTATTTGTGCCTGACAGGAGGCTGTGGCCAGCTGGGGTCAGGACCAGGGGAAATGGCCTCAGGCTGCAGGGAGAGGCTCAGGCTGGACACAGGGAGGATCTCTCCACGGAATGGGAGTGAACATTGGCTGCCCAGGGAGGTGTCCAAGGGGAGACTGGCTGTGGCACTCGGTGCTCTGGGCTGCTGACAAGGTGACATTGCTCAAAGGCTGCACTTCATGCTCTGGGAGCTCCTTTCCAGCCTCAGAGTTCTGTGGCTCTGAAGCAGCTGCAGTGGGTTTGCAGCGAGGCAGCCACGTCCCTGAGGCTCATCCCTGCTGTGCTCAGGTCTCCCCATTCTGCAGAGCAAGGCCCAGGGCTCCCACTGGGTGATTTGAAGTGAAAACCATCTACAATTATAACTCACTGAAACCTTTAAAAACCCATTTCTGTCTTTAATAATAATAGTGCAAGCTAAGCAAATAGCTCTCAAACCACTTCTCCAAATATTAAATCAGCTCCAAGACCATGTTTTGCCTGTGGGAAGGTGAAGCAGGGATGGAAATTGACTCGTGGCTTTGCACAGTGCAGGGGACAGAGGCAAACCTGACTGCTGGTGCCTGCAGGCCCCTGGGCAGGCCTCCCTTTGTGGCCCCATCACTTACAAAAGCACTTTGGAAAGTGCATCCCATCATTTCCTCATGTGTAAAACCATTAAAATGCTGCAAGAGAATCCACAGCCTTTGCCAATAACCAATGGAGCCGAGGAAAACAATATTAGAATATTAACAGGACTGAGATTTCTGCTGGGATTTTACCAAGGACTGGCCAAAAGGGCAGACCAAGATTCATAGAAACAGCCTCAGGATGTGGATGGTGTCAGACTAAGCACCCACAGCCCCTGCTTTTTAAACAATGCCAGCAATCAGCAACCAGTGTTGCTTGCCAGAGCCCAGGACAGCCTGTGCACCCTTCCTGTGGCATTTACCTGAGTGCAGCTATCCCCAGACTGCTGCAGGTGCTGCAGGAGCTGCACACCCACCCAGGCAGCAGGACACAAGGAGGGGGGACAATTTTACAACAAAAAGGATATTTTTAAAATAATAAAATGCCTTACAGAAGATTTAGCTTATACAAAACAGAAAAATCGACTTCAGGAGGAGGTTGACTTCAAGCCACAAAGAGGCAAACATAAAATTATCAATGTCTGTATTTGAGTGGAAACTCTGAGTTCCTGAGAAATTTCATTCCTGGTGTAATCCTGCTCCAAGCAGGAACTTTCACTGTCAGCCCTGCAGTAATCCTGCCACAACCAGAAACTTTGATGGTTTTTCCATGGGCTGCATTCTTTCTGGCTAGAAACAAATTCTGGCTCTCGCTGCCAGAGCCAGCTCATCCCGAGGTGTTCCCAAGCTGACACCCCAGGAGCAGCCTGGCTGCTCAGCCTCGGGGAGAAGGGGCAGAATTCCATAATTCCCCATCCAGGGCAGCCTCGGGGAGAAGGGGCAGAATTCCAGAATTCCCCATCCAGAGCAGCCTCAGGGATAGGGGGCAGAATTCCAGAATTCCCCATCCAGGGCAGCCTCGGGGATAAGGGGGCAGAATTCCAGAATTCCCCATTCAGAGCAGCCTCAGGGATAGGGGGCAGAATTCCAGAATTCCCCATCCAGAGCAGCCTCAGGGATAAGGGGCAGAATTCCATAATTCCCCAGGCGGAGCAGCCTCAGGGAAAAGGGGCAGAATTCCAGAATTCCCCATCCAGAGCAGGCTCAGGGATAGGGGGCAGAATTCCAGAATTCCCCATCCAGAGCAGCCTCGGGGAGAAGGGGCAGAATTCCAGAATCCCCCATTCAGGGCAGCCTCAGGAATAAGGGGCAGAATTCCAGAATTCCCCATCCAGGGCAGGCTCCGGTGCCCGCAGGGACCCAGCCCTGGCAGGGGCCCAGCCCGGCCGCCCCAGGCAGGGACGGGAGCTCAGCAGGGACGGGGTCTCGGCTGTCCCAGGGTCCCAGCAGGGACGGGGGCTCGGCTGTCCCAGGGTCTCGGCTGTCCCAGGTCCCAGAGGCAGCCCTGGGTGCCCGGGGCTCCCTCGCACCCCGGCCAGGCCAGCGCTTCCCCTGGCAGAGCCTCGGGAGCCAGGAGCGGCCGCTGGAGCCCACGCAGCTGCCCCAGCCGAGGGAATCTCTGTCTCTGGGAAGGAGCCCGTGAGCCAGGCGTGCCATCAGTTACTCAGCCTCCCTGGCTTGTCTTGGTCTTGAAATGAAATTATTTCGAAGGCTACACCTGGAAATGCATCACAGCCTCCCAATGACACAGATGAACAATTTAAACGCGATCTGCTGCTGCAGGTGGGAAAGGCTCCATCCAGTGCCAGCGGCTCAGGAAGGAAAATCTCCCTGACATTCTGGGCTTTCCTCCAGAGCACAAGGCAGCGGGGCAGGGACAGAGCCCCAGGAGATGCCCATGCAAAGGGCACCCGATGCCCGCGGGCACTCCCGGAGTGCTGCATGTGTGGCAGGGACCACAGGAAGGAACTGCAGCTAAAAACCTCCTGCAAGAAAAGAGGAAAGGAAAGAAAACCAAGAAAGGTTTTTCTGGAAGAGGAAGAAAAGGAAGAAAAACCTCCTGCAAGAAAAGGAACTGCAAGAAGAACCAGGATAGCCTTTGATATCCAAGGGAGCAGAGAGGAGGAAGCATCAATGAGTCAAACTGCTCAGTGCAATGGCTCAGCAACTGTGAAAGTTGTTACATCCAGCATTCCTTGACTCCCTGCTGACTGCTGTTTCCATGCAGTGCTTTGGTTTTAACACAAAATTACAGCTCATAATACTGGTGAATAAAATAGCCAAGAACAGTGTGTCCATCCAGAAGGACAGAGCAAATCTCCTCATGCCCTGTCCAGCCAGGCCAGGAAGGAGAGGGAGGCAATAATGAAGGTAAAGCTCCCCCTCCCTGAGCACACAGCCGCAGGGGAAGCTTGGGGTGCACAGCCCTGGCAGCCCTGCCCCGTTCCAGGGCTGCTCTGGCACACACAGCCCCAGAGCTCTGCACACTCAGCAGCTCCTGCACACCCTGCTCGGGGAAGGTGTTTATGCTCCGTTTTGTGTTCTCCCACCATGGGGCCCTCCCACACTCCTGCTGCTGAAAGCACATTTCGCTGAGGTACTGCTCCTCTCATGGCCTTACAAATAAATTTTATTGTCTTCTTAATACATGGCATAAAATGGTAAAAACTGTCACACACACACACTGCTGTGCTGGCTTTGGCTGGGGCTTAAACCACAACAGTGGCTTATCTCAGAATCAGCATAAACAAATCACACTGGCCCAATGCTGCGCTGCAGGAAAGGTTCTGGCCCCGGATTCCTTCTGCACTGCTTATTACAGCCATGTGCCACTCATACCAGTACTTCTCATGCTTCAGAAAATCATTTGTCCACGTGACACGAGGGGTTTGTCTCTGAGCACTTCTGCCCACCACAATTCCAGTGCCATTCCCACAGCCTGGCTGGCATTTCAGGCTCCCCTGGGACACCAGGCCAGGGGGGTTAAGCCCTTGTGCAGATCTGTGGGAACTCCTATGAGAAACCTGCATCCTCCCAGCCAGCAAAACCAGAGGAGCAGAGCTGAGACAAGGGCCCCAGAGCCCTGCAGGGCTCCTCCAGCTGAGCAGGGCTGGTGGCATTTGCTAGATATGTTTAGTTTCATTTATCCCTCAAATACAACCAGACACATTCAGCCTCTCAAGCCAGCAAGCACTCACATAAACATCTGAGCTGGGGAAGAAATAACGGAGTGCTGGCGGAAAGGGAGCCAAATGTGTTTGTCAGAGGCACTTGGATTTGCAAACCCAGCCCTCTACAGCCAACTCAGCCTTTGGAAATCAGTGGGAGTTTACCCATGTCATCACTGGATCAGAATTTGGCCCCTCATCCCTGCTTGCCACGACCCGGAGATGAAATCCAGCTCATGCACAACCAGCCAGGTATTTTCTGCACGGAGTCTCGAGGGAAACCTCGCCAGCAGGAGCAGAGCGAGCCCTGTGGCACCCTGGGCTGGGTTTATACTAAACCAGGATTACCAGGGAAAGGGGAAGCCAGCAGGAGACCATGCCAGGAGAATGCCAGGCAGAGCAGAGGCCCAGCACAGGGAAAGTGTCAGAGCCTTCAAAGAAAACCCAAGCTCCTTGTTTGTACACAACTCTCCCAAGCATCTGCACTTCAGAGATTTCAGCTACGTGGCCTCTCTGCCAGATGTTTCTTATTCTTCTGAGACCAGAGAGGGATGGAGGGAGCAGAGTGCAGCTCCTGGGCCAGAGCAGCCTTTGGAGCCTGCCTGGGCACAGCCTGGCACAGCCTGGCCCTGCAGCATCCCTGTGCTCCCCCCAGCCCTGTCCCTGCTCCCCCCAGTCTCATCCCTGCTCCTCTCACTCTGTCCCTGCTCCCTCCTGCAGGAATTGCAGCTCCCAGAAGGACCCTCACAGACCCTTGGTGCTGCAGTGGGACTGACACAGGGACTAAACTGGAATAGAATCCAATTTTCGCTCACACATCGTGCCATGCCATGACCAGTGGGGCACAGAGGCTCCCAGTTTTGCCCAACACACACGATGTTAAATCTCAGGACTGTAAACCCTCCTGGGGCAGTCACTTCAGACCTCACATTGTCAGCAAAACCAGAACAAAGCCAAAGGCTTTCTGCTGAACACAAGGAGATAAAGCAAACCAGAGGCCAAGAGCATGTGAATTTACAGCTAACTACTCCCAGGCAGCAGCTCTGGTCTTGGCTAATTTCAACATCAGAAACTGTTTTTTCCAGGAAGGACTCAGAAATGAGCTGAGTCTTTCAGAAAGGGAAAGAAGCCAAGCTGTCCTTTTTCATTCTTATACTGAAAAGGAGTTCTGGAAGTCCTTTTCTAGAGAAGGAAAGACTACATTTCATTCAAATGCTGGAAAATCAACAATTTTCCCAGGTAAGCTTTGTGCTCTCCCATCTGTGGCCCTGCCTGGGACAGCCCTTGCCGGCTGCCCTGGGGACACAGCCCTGCCCAGGGACAGCAGGGCTCAGGGTGGCTTTGGGGCTGCTGTCCCCAGACGCTGCCAGCTCTGCCCTGTGCCAGGCACGGGGAGCACAGCTCCAGAGCCACCCCAGCCCTTCCAGCAGGGAGCCAGGGCCTGATGCTGCCCTGTGAAACAGCGAAAACGCGCATCCTGTCTGCAAAGGCAGAAAACCTTCCGTGATCAAGTCCAGCATTTACTGCAAATAAACCCAGTGTTTGGAGTTGTTGTCCAAGTGCTTTGCACATAAACAAGGCCTTATTAACACGCTGGCAGAGGTTTAAAAGCTGTTTAATTGCACAAGTCCCCGCTGGCAGGGACAATTCAGCAGGACAAACCTCTGGCCGCGGGGCTGGGCTCAGCCTCAGCACCAACCCCGCACCTGGCAGGGCTCAGCTTCCCTGGGAAACCCCTGCTGCCCTCGCTCTGACAGCTGCCCCAGCCTGAGACACCCGGAGGAGAGAGTCCTTTTCTCTTCAGCTCAAGAAATGCTGGAAAACAGGAAATGGAGGCAAATGTCGTAGAAATAAGAACAACATTGCTGGGGCTCGTGAACAGAGCTGCTGAACGCGTGGCTCAAGAACTGCTGAAAGAACTAAGGACACATTCCTTTCAGCTTAATTCAACAATTTTCTTTATGTAAAAAATGCAGCATTAAGCTGACTGTTGTGGAAAATTTACCAGTTTTTAGCAGAGACATACCAGCTTTAAACAGAAAGCTCTCAGCCTGCATTCACAACTTGCTGTAGTTTTACCCAAGGCCAGCATTAAAGCCTTTCTTGATCTATTTCATATTGTGAGATCCAACCATTCCAAACCAGAGTCATTGCCATGTCCTGATCAAAGCAAAGGTTTTTTGTACAGCAGTGATGTATTGTACCTACAGCAGCAATGCCTTGCACTCGCAGCCTCTCCAAAATCAGTGATTTTTCCTAGTGCAGCAGCAGAAGTCAGTCATGCTCTTGGGCTCGACCTGTCTTCAATTAAAGACTCAGGAAGACAGTCAAAGTTTGAGATTCCTAATGCAGCACATTTAATTTCCAGATGTAAGCCAGGGAATAAACAGAAAAGAACATTTATTTTAGTGGCTGTCGAGTTGCTTCCAAGTGCTCTCTGCCCCACATCCCTCACAGGATAAATCAAACCAGATCAGCTGGGCTGGACGCGAGGGCTCCCAGCCCAGGGCTGGCTCCTCCGCAGGGTCCCTGCTTGCCCAGGTGTCCCTGCAGCATCCCCAGCCCTGGAGCGCCAGGGGAGGAGCACGGTGCCCCCGGCCTGGCACCAGGGCCTGCCCCACACTCTGCCCCTTCCCCGAGCCCCAAATGATGGAATTTGCATTGAGGCTGGTGCCAACAGCAACAGGGAGGCAAGAAACCAGAGCGAGCTGCTGGGGGAAGAAATGGAGGCTCGCTGCACTTTGATATGTACAAAAGCATCGGATTTCCTGACTCCAGCACAGCAGCTGGATATTCCATAGCAGGCTTCTGGAAGCAAACAGTGCTCTGGAAGGGTTTGCAGCATTCATCCCTGCAGAGTTTCTTACATTCAGTAATGGAAAGGACATTTGATCCGACCGACAGCTCCGACACGAACCAACGCACAGAGGAGTCTGAAACCCCCTCCAAACCAAACGGAACACAAGAGCAGCCCCCAGGGAACCAGGCAGGAAATGCTGTGCCCCCACCAGCCCCTTCTTGCTTTACGCTGCCCCTGACAGAGAGCTCTTGTTCCATCCAGCACCGCTGAGGGGTGCCCAGCCCCACTACAGGGGTGCCAGCAGGGCTGGGCAGGGCTGGCACCTCCTCCCAGGGCACACCCATACCTGGAGCCAGGGCAGGGCAGGGCTGGCACCTCCTCCCAGAGCACCCACCCACACCTGGAGCCAGGGCAGGGCAGGGCAGGGCAGGGCTGGCACCTCCTGCCCCAGAGCACCCACCCACACCTGGAGCCAGGGCAGGGCAGGGCAGGGCAGGGCTGGCACCTCCTCCCAGGGCATCCACACCTGGAGCCAGGGCTGGGCAGGGCTGGCACCTCCTCCCCCAGAGAACCCACCCACACCTGGAGCCAGGGCAGGGCAGGGCAGGGCAGGGCTGGCACCTCCTCCCGGGGCATCCACACCTGGAGCCAGGGCAGGGCAGGGCTGGCACCTCCTCACCCAGAGCACCCACACCTGGAGCCAGGGCTGGGCAGGGGCTGGCACCTCCTCCCAGGGCACACCCACACCTGGAGCCAGGGCAGGGCTGGCACCTCCTCCCGGGGCATCCACACCTGGAGCCAGGGCAGGGCAGGGCTGGGCAGGGCAGGGCTGGCACCTCCTCCCGGGGCACACCCACACCTGGAGCCAGAGCTGGGCAGGGCTGGGCAGGGCAGGGCTGGCACCTCCTCCCGGGGCACACCCACACCTGGAGCCAGGGCTGGGCAGGGCTGGCACCTCCTGCCCCAGAGCACCCACCCACACCTGGAGCCAGGGCTGGGCTGGCACCTCCTCCCGGGGCACACCCACACCTGGAGCCAGGGCAGGGCAGGGCTGGCACCTCCTTGCCCAGAGCACCCACCCGCACCGGGGCAGGGCAGAGCTGACAGCCCAGGGCCAGGCAAGGCTCTGCTCCACACCTGGCGCTGCAATGGCACCAAAGGCATTCCACAGGTAAATAAATGCTCTTACAAATAGACATGTATACACTTCCTTGGTGTACCAGATTGGGCCCTGGTTTCCTGGAATTAGAGTGGGATTCACTTCGCTGATAAAAACAAGTTTGTTTGAGCCTCTGGGCCCAGGGGACCTGGATCTGTGCCACCACCAACACATCCATAGCTCAGAGCTACCGCAACAAGATAAAGCTCAAAATGCTCTAGAGATCCCTTTAGTGATACAATTAATCCAGAATTGCCCCTTTCCTAGCAATCAGTGAGGCAGTAGCCCAGGCCCCTAGCCAGCACCTTTACTGGGTTTACTGGGAATGGCACAGGCAGCCATTCCAGTCCAGCAGTGCTGCTCCTGCTCATGCCCCTCACTCGAGGAGTGAAGCCTTCAAATGTGGCACCTGCCACACTGAACTTCTTCATGTGCTCCAGCAGACTCCAGACATTTTCAGCACTGCACTTAGAAATGCCCATTTTTAAAACACTGAGTCACATTGCTCTGTGCGACAGTTCAGAGACTTCTCTGCACGGGTCTGAGGTCAAACCCAGCCTGAGAACCAGTGTGCAGAGCCCAGAGACAGACACTGCACAGCCTCACCCAAGGCTGGAGCAGAATTGGCCAACACAGATTCAGAAGCCTCACCTGCAGACGTTTGTGAAGTGGTTTTCGACCACATCTTGATTTTGCCTCTGGTGATCCACAACACAAATAAACATATTAAGTCTAATAAGTGACACCACAGCTTCAGCATGGTTTAAAATCCACAGGTCAAAGCAGAGCAGCTCCTGAGCATTTAATCTGCCATAGGGCACAGCCACTTCCAGAGCTTTGGGAAGCCAACAGCCACAGGGCAGTCCCTGTGAGCCATTCAAGCAGCCATAGGAAAACATTGCTGAGACTAAAGTAGCACAAGAGACAGTGGGACATCATCGTCCAGCTATGACCTCAGTGTTGCAATTAGGAGAACTACAATTTTAAAAGGATTTTAAATTAGATATTATCAGCTACTTGAAAGTGGTGGAGAACTACTGTGCTGAGCACACAAAAGGAGAAAAAGGAGAAAGTGACAAGTTTGAGGTCTCCACTTTTCACTTTTTAATCCATATCACACTTTCACATGTTTTCTCCTCCCAAACAATTCCTCACATGCTATTCCAGAGAAAAACTATTCCATCTCTTAGAACCAAGGGGCTTAAAATGGCCCAGCAAGTGAGCATCCCCTCTGCCTTCATCAGCTTATCAGTGCCAGTTCTCCACCAACCCAGCACTGCCCATTTGGCACACACTGCCCCAGAGCCCACACATTTACTGTTTGCTGGCACAGCTGGAGCAGGAAAGTCTGCTAGTGCAAGCTAAATCACTCAGGAGAGTCCAATTCTGTGTGACCCATCACGGGGAGTTCAGCAAGCAAACCACATTCCTTGGGTGAAAACCACTCTTCCTCCCTGTGCTGCCTACATGAAGACCCCAGGATAGCACTGAGGCTTCCTTACCTGCAGAACAGCACCTTTGCCTGCCTTATGCCTTCCTCACCTCCAGAACAGCACCTTTGCCTCCCTTCTGCCTCCCTTACCTGCAGAACAACACCTTTGCCTCCCTTCTCCCCAGAGTTCAGCACAGAAGGGCTCTCATTTTCTAGTCTTGACCTTGACTTTTACAGGCTCATGCAGCAATTCCTACATCCATGAGGCTTCTCACACCCTGCTGCTGCTGGTTTCCAGTCACCAGCTCAAAGCAGGGCCTCGGGCACAGCAGAGCCCCTGCCCCTGTGCCTGCCCTAAACGGTGCCAGGGGCTGTGCCTGGCAGGAGGCACCTGTGCCTCTCCCTTTGGCACCTGAGAGCAATGCAGCTCCCTGCCTGACAGAGCTGCTGGCAAGCTGATGGGCAGGGAAAGGCTGCAGCTGACACCTGGGCTCTGCTTTGAAACTGTTTATTTAATTGCTTCTGGGAAATAAAACATCATTCAGAAACACCCTGCGACCCTTAACTTGGGAATAAACAGCCATGCCTCATCTCCCTTACCCAGAGGTATCTGTTGGCTTCTTTGGGTGAGGGCAGGGGTTGGTTGGGCTTTTGTTGGGGGGTTCTGTTTGTTTTTTCAACAATTTAAAAGCTGAATTAAAGACCAGTGTGCAGGGCCATCTTCAGCAGATAACGAATTGTTATTCCAGAACAAGCAAAACTTGTGCAGCAAAGATCAGCTCTTGGTTGGCTTTCAGTTGGCTACGGGTGTTCAGGTTGTTGTTAATGAACTGCAAAACATTTTCCTTTAATTACTGCATTAGACCTATAGGTTATGGGGGCTATGGATTTTTAGGCTTGCTGCCTTATCCTATGGATGTAAATCCATGATGTATAGTGGCCATCAAGAAACAGGAACTGATTAATCACCCTCACAAAGCAACTGCACAGAGCAAGACACAGACCTCCAAAATCTGGTTCAGTGCTGCTTTTGCAATTCCAACCGTGAAGAAACCACTGCAGCTAATGTAAAAGATGAGTGTTGAAAGCATCCAGGCTGCACCTGCAGAAGTGCTTTAGCAGGAGCGCCTGGAGTGGATCTGCAGGTGCCTGTCTCTGCCTGACAGGAGATTAAAGATCTGCTCGAGAGCACAGGAGCCCCCGGGGGAGCAGATCAAACATGGAATTACCCCGGCCGAGGACCTGCTCCAGTAATGAGGAGAGCAGATCTTCCTCGGGCACAGCGAGTGTTGAACAGGCTTTTCCTCTGACTGCAGTGACAGACAGCCCTCCCTGGCTGCCCAGGAAAGGGAGAGGGGTCACAGCTTCCCAGGCAAGAAAATGCAGAGAGCCCTGCTGCACTCAGCCTGTGCCGGCCGTGCTGGGGTGAGAGGCAGCCAGCAGGAGCTGCTGCTGGGGCTGCCCAGCCCTGGGTGATCTACCCTGCCCCAGGCCATCCCTGCTGCAGGGAGCTCACAGCAGCAGCCACGGGGTCCCTGGCCCCCCACACCCCGTGTGGACATCAAGGACAGCCCAGCCCTCCCAGAGAGGATGGATTGTCCCCAGCCCGGGGGCTGAGGGAGCACAGGGGGACAGGAGGGATCTGGAGCACAGAGGGGACAGGAGGGATCTGGAGCACAGGGGGGACAGGAGGGATCTGGAGCACAGGGGGGACAGGAGGGATCTGGAGCACAGGGGGACAGGAGGGATCTGGAGCACAGGGGGGGACAGGAGGGATCTGGAGCACAGGGGGACAGGAGGGATCTGGAGCACAGGAGGGATCTGGAGCACAGGGGGACAGGAGGGATCTGGAGCACAGGGGGGACAGGAGGGATCTGAGCACAGGGGGGACAGGAGGGATCTGGAGCACAGGAGGGATCTGGAGCACAGGGGGGACAGGAGGGATCTGGAGCACAGGGGCACAGGAGGGATCTGGAGCACAGGGGGGACAGGAGGGATCTGGAGCACAGGGGGACAGGAGGGATCTGGAGCACAGGGGGGACAGGAGGGATCTGGAGCACAGGGGGGACAGGAGGGATCTGGAGCACAGGGGGACAGGAGGGATCTGGAGCACAGGGGGACAGGAAGGATCTGGAGCACAGGGGGACAGGAGGGATCTGGAGCACAGGGGGGACAGGAGGGATCTGGAGCACAGGAGGGATCTGGAGCACAGGGGGGACAGGAGGGATCTGGAGCACAGGGGCACAGGAGGGATCTGGAGCACAGGGGGGACAGGAGGGATCTGGAGCACAGGGGGACAGGAGGGATCTCAATCACAGGGGGACAGGAGGGATCTGGAGCACAGGGGGGACAGAAGGGATCTGGAGCACAGGGGGGACAGGAGGGATCTGGAGCACAGGGGGACAGGAGGGATCTGCTGACAGAAGGAATCTGCTGGGGACAGGAGGGGACAGGAAGGCAGCCATGGCCCAGGCCCCTTTACAGCATGCATTCCCCTGAGGTGCTGCTTGGCTTCCTGGAGGCAGCAGTGGTGCCCTGAGCTCAGCACCCCCTGCCCACGCAGACAGCACCAGTGTCCCAAAGCAATGCCAGCACAAACGCTCCGGCAGCTCCAAGCACTGAGCCTGCTTGCAGAGCCCCTGGCTGCTTTGCTGGGAGCCTGTGCAGCTCATTACAGTGGAGCTAGAACGTCTGGCTGTGCCCTTGAGCCCCAGGAGAGCTGTACCTGAGCGTGTTATTGTGAAAATCCCCAGCACGGCGCCCAGAGGGTCCTGCCCTCCTCTCCAAGGCATCCAGCCACCCACCAGGCACTGGGAGAATTGGGCCAGCAAGAAGCTGTGAAGGAAAAGAACAACATGGAAACACTTTGCACGGGGCCTTTGAGGAGAATTGGCACAATGCAGAGAGAAGAGAGAGAGAGCACGAGGAGGGACAAACTGAGGCAGAGGGGAATGCTGTGCTGCAGGAACAGAGGCACCTGCAGTGCAGGCCTGGGAAACAGCAGGGACAGCACCACAAGGGAACTGGGGATGAGGGAGGGACCAGCCCATGTCTGCAAGGGAACAACAAATTTAAAACCAAACATCATCAAACAAAACCCAGACACACAATTCAGGTACCTAATTAAGATTGGAATAGCATAAAAAACCCGTTTGCCGACACTGATGCCTGAAACACACCAGGGTGGTGTTCTCCAAAGCTGCCTCCTCAATTGTATTTCTATTGACCTGCCCACTGTACCTGCCCGTGCCCCCAGGAGCACACAGATCACATGGACAAGCTGTGGAGCAGCTGTGCCTTCCCTCCTGGCTTGGACAAAGCCAGGTTATTCCACAGGAAGGCACGTTAGGAGCTGAACTGCTGAAAAATGAGCTGAAATTGTGCAATTCCATTTTTGATAGGTACAATTTGCTATGCAGATCCAGTTCACAAACATCTCCTTCACTCAGCTTTCCCCTTCCCAGCACTCCTGAGCTCACACTCAGTCACACTTTCTTGCCAAAATACAGTTTCACTTCACAAAAAGCTCCCTTCATTCTCCCTTGTAATGAATTCCAGCTAAACCAATGTCTCGAAGTCAGAGATGGGCCAGGATTGCCAGCAAAGCAGCGAGCTCAGCTGGGGTTTGTACAACCATTGTGCTCCCTGCAAGGCTGCCCCAGGAGATCCCAGCCACATCGTAATAAAATATTCCACATGTTCCTCGGCCACCTTCCGGAGGGAGGACTTTGTATCTCTTGTAATTTAATGCTCTGCCTCTCAGCAGTGAGAGCTGCAGTTAATGGCAACAGACAGCACATCCTGAGATGAAAACCCCGTTCTTAAAATATTGACAAGGTCCACGTACATGTAAAACATTTGTTTTTATTTTAATGCAGATTTTCAGATATGTGATTTTGGAAAACATTCTCAGAAGTGACTTCAGTTCCTTGTCTACCATGTCTACAAATTATGGAGACTGGTACAAATAATTTAAAAATGTCTTTTACCTTGTGTTTAAACTCAGAGAAGCACAGCATTGGAATGAGTGGCTCCAGAAGCCTTGACCTCAGTCTTCCAGAAGAAAAAAATTGATGGACTGAAAGAGAGCCATTGATGCTTTGCTTTTCAGACAATAATTAAGATGGAGAAAAGGCACCTAACAGCAGCTTTCTCAGCCTCTCTAGCACTCAGAGGAACAGAATTCAGGGTGAGCTCAAGATTTCCCCTGTTCTTAGGGCAGCACCTAAAGATGCCGCCTCAGGATTTAGTGCAGGGCTCAGCTGAGGCATTGCTCCTTCTTCTGAGACCCCCAGTGCCAGTGACACGAGTGGGGCAGGGTTTGTGGGCCCCAGCCCCGCGCTGGATCAAGGTGACACCATCCAACCCCTGAGATAACAAACACCAGCCAGGGAATCCCACCAGTGAATTTCTACCTGGCTTACACACAACTCTCCATCCCTGCCAACCCTCCCGAACTCCCACAGCTCACATTTGATTTTGAACTCATCTGAACAATTTCAGAACCTTTAAAAACATATTTGAGGCTTTATCTTCTCTTTAAAGCTTTGTATTGCCTTTACATCTCCAGTCGGACTCCTAGAAGGAGGTTTGCCCTGGGATGACAGGGCCTCAGCAGAAGGGCTCTGTCAGCCGGGTGTGTGGCTGTCACGGACACCTCTGAGCCGAGAAAAGCACCTGGAGCGCCGACAGACACCGCTACGAGGAGAGGAAACCTCCTCCAGACCCAGCTGAGGGCAGCACCGGCCGGTCCCGGGAGGGGTCGCGCCCGAACCCCCGGGACAGGGAACGCTCCTCGAGGGGCAGGAGCCGAGCCCCGGCGGGCGGGCCGGGGCCTGCGGGGCCGGGGGATGCGGGATTCCTGTGCGGGATCCCCGTGCGGGGCTCCCGTCCAGGGCAGGGGCATGCGGGGCTCCCGTGCGGGGCTCCCGTGCGGAGCTGGGGCATGCGGGGTTCGGGGGTGCGGGGTTTCCGTGCGGGGTTCCTGTGCGGGGCCGGGGCATGCGGGGTTTGGGGATGCGGGGTTCCCGTGCGGGGTTCCCGTCCAGGGTAGCGGAATGCGGGGTTCCTGTGCGGGGTTCCCGTGCGGAGTTCCCGTCCAGGGCAGGGGAATGCGGGGTTCCTGTGCGGGGTTCCCGTCCAGGGCAGGGGAATGCGGGGTTCCTGTGCGGGGTTCCCGTCCAGGGCAGGGGAATGCGGGGTTCCTGTGCGGGGTTCCTGTGCGGGGTTCCCGTGCGGTGTTCCCGTCTAGGGTAGCGGAATGCGGGGTTCCTGTGCGGGGTTCCTGTGCGGGGTTCCCGTGCGGTGCCGGTCCCGCAGCATCCCCGCAGAGGCGGCGGGGGCTCCTCCGTCCCCGGCTCGCAGCGAGCGGCGCCGATGGGGCCGCGGGGAGCCCGGGGTGCCCCGGAGGAGGAGGCGGTGTCGGGTTTGCCCCGGCCCGGCCCCGCAGGGGGAAGGCGCAGGTGGGAGCGAGCGGCCGGGGCCGGGGCCGGTGCGGGTTTGCGCGAGGGATGCGAAATGATGCGAAATGAGTTAATTGTGCTCGGAACAGCCGCTGGCGGGGAAGGAGCTGACGTGTGGAGACGCCTCCGGGGGATGAGCCGCCGGCGGGGCCGGGAGCGCTGCGCACAGCCGGGCCGGGGGACGCGGCGGGCACGGCTGCGGCTCCCCCGGCTCCCTGCGGGATTCCGGGGTTCCCGTGCGGGCAGCTCCCGCACACGGCACGGGCACCGCGGGGCAGCCGTCAAATGACCGCGCTTTGGGTCGTGACACGGACCCGTCGCTGAGGGGAAACCCGAGAGTTGGGGGCTGGCTCGTGGGCGGGTTTTTCTTTCAAGTTAAGAATTCTTTTTTGCTATGGCTTAAACCCGAGCGGCTCAGCGCGGGGAGCGGCCGCGTGTTCTGCCCGCCCGCAGGAGCCCGCCCAGGGCCCCGGGAGCCCCGGCAGGGATGGGGGCCCCGCGCGGGCAGTGGGGGCCCCGCTGGCTGCGGGCGCTCCTGGCCGCCTGCCTGGCCGCCCCGCCGGCCGCCAGCGCCTGTCCCCGGCCCTGCGCCTGCCGCGGCTCCGCCGAGCTCCACTGCACCTTCCGCTACTTCAGCGCCGTGCCCCCGCGCATCCCGCCCGACGTGCAGCGCATCAACCTGGGGTACGTGAGCTGCGGCGTCCGAGCGCTCAGCCTGCCTTGCAGCACTCGGCGCAGCAGCGATTAACCGTCCAGATTTAGGGCTAAAAATTAACCACAGCAATAGGTGAGTCTGTAATGTTCTGCAGTGCTCGGCAGGGGCTGCAGCCACGGCCAGCAGAGCCCGAGACCACCCACAGAAAGGAGAAATTCTGGGGATCTAGCACAGGACAGTGAGAACTTCAGAAAGTTTTGAACTTAACTTTATATTACCTGAATGTGTTGTGTCTGTAGCACGGAAGCTGGAAGAAGGCTGAAATAGATTTCTCTCTGGAGGGGATAGCCCAGATCTCAGAAAGTGGTCTGGAAAAGGAGCACAGGTATTAAAATCTGCAGAGACTTTGCAGTGATGTAACACCAAGGTCGGGGGTTAGATCCCCCTGTGAGCCATTCAGTTAAGGGCTGGGCTCAGTGATCCTTTTGGGTCCCTTCAGATTCAGCCTGTTCTGTGATTCTGTCATTAGAATGTCCCACAGCATTAGGGCCCATGCTTTCAGCTGCTCAGTTCAAGGGAAATTTCACTTGTCTGGCCACGTCAGCCTCTATGGAGGCTCCGTTCCCTGTGTGGTTAAAGGAGCAGGGAATAGATCATACCCAGGCTTGTCTGGCCCCTTCGTGCAGTTTCCAGCAAGTGTCCTCTCTCTTAAATCAAATGAAGAGACCCATCAACAGTGTTTGTCTGATCTGTGTGTCCCTTTTGATGCACATAACCTTTGAACCATCCAGATGTGTCTGCAGAAATACACAAGGAAATTTTCACAGAAGTGGTAGTGAAGTGAGCACAGACAGATAAGTTTCATTGCAGTCACTCACCCCTTCCACTGGGAATTCACCACCAGAACCCTGCCCTGGAAAAGTGACCACCTTTTGTGCTAACCTGAAGGAATGACTCACTTTCCTCTTGGCAAGGGGAGTGCTGCTTACCTTCAGCCATTCCCAAAGAGTGGTTCTTTTGTTTTGGGTTGGTTGGATTTAAAAGCTGCGAGTTGGGGCTGACTAAACCCATCCTGTACAGCTACAACAGCCTGAGAAAACTCAGCCCCACGGACTTTGCTGGCCTGGAGAAGTTGGAGTTACTGATGCTGCACAGCAATGAGATCAGTACCATCCCTGAGAAGGTGTTCAGTGATTTACATTCGCTGCAGGTAAGAGCTAAATGAGCCAGTGTTAATTTGGTTATGGTTTAACTCTCAGTGATACTGGTAGGCAGCCACAGGGCAGCCTTCTGCAGCATTTCATTCCTGTTTCTTACCTTGTTTGTCTGAAAGTCAATGGCCTTCAAAATCCAGTGTTCTGGTGGGAAATGTCTTTCCTTCCCAGGTAGGCACTCAGGTACAGGGCACAGAGCACAACAAACACTTTCGTAGATATCTCTCAGCTGTACCTTGGAGTGCAAAGCTCCAACTACTCTGTCTGAAAAGGAAACCTGTCATTGTTGATTTGTTAGTCAGTTTGGGGCTTTTTGAGGATTTTTTTCCATTGAGATTTCCCTTTCCCTTCTGTACAATCCTTTCCCTTTCTAGCCTTCATGAAAAAAGGCCAAATTGTGCAGAAACTTAACACTGTATATAAACACTTCAGTTCTTTAAGGAAACGTCAGTTACCTGGCATTCCTGGTCTGGTGAAGAACTTTCACTGCACAGAGCAACCTTCAGCAGCATTTATTAGAGATCCTATAACTTTAACATGGCTTAATATTACGTGTTTGTTACTTTTTCATGAACAGGTCTTAAAAATGAGTTACAACAAGGTCAGAGTGCTTCAGCAGGATGTATTTTATGGCCTGCACAGCTTGGTACGGCTGCATATGGACCACAATCAAATTGAATTTGTGAATCCCAGTGTTTTCTATGGACTCACTTCCTTGAGGTTGGTCCACCTGGATGGAAATTTCCTTCAGCAGCTGCACCCAGACACTTTTGTCACCTTGCGCTATAGCCAAATATTCAGAATATCCTTCCTGAAGCACATCTCTCTGTCTGACAATGCGCTGACTTCACTTCCACAAGAGATGTTTTCCTACATGTCAGAGCTCGAGAGCATTTACCTCCATGGAAACCCCTGGTCCTGCGACTGCAGCCTGCAGGGGTTGGCAGGGTGGGCACGGCAGAGACCAGGTGAGCTGAAGGCTTTGTTCATGCTCTTCAATCCTGTCGTAGCATCTTGCTCTTCCTGATACAGGTAATTGTCCTTTATTCATCTGTTTATTCTCCCAGAAAAGACTGGAAGGTAGGATTTGTGTAGGTGTGTGCAATCAGGATAAGGAGATTAACACCACTGCGTGTCCCAGATTAAGTGAATCTTGTGGCCATTCCCAAGTGCAGCTTTCCTCAATGGAGAATTTTCCTTGCCCAGTCCAAAGCTTCTGTGCACTGGGAGAATCCACAGGGAACAAGCTAACTTTTGTGGAATTGGCAAGAGCAAGGGCCACATTGCACTTGCATCTTTAAAAAGAAATTCAGGAACTCACGGGACTCTGGGACTTTCTCTGCTGCTGCCATTCACATGTCACTTCAAGCTTTGGTTTTATTTTATTCAAAAGAATCACTTTTTAGTAGCTATATGTCATTTTTAATATTAAAACTTGTAGCACAGAAACTTACTGAAGTTTTTTTCCCTTCAGATGTTATAAAGTGCAGAAAAGAGAGAAGTTCTGGTGTCCAGCAATGCCCAGTCTGTGCTAGTCCCAAAATTCATAATGGGAAAAGTTTAGTGGATCTCCCTTCTGCATCTTTCACCTGTATGAAGCCAGTCATCCACGACTCCCTGAAATCCAGAAACCTCACAGTGCCAGACGATGGGGATTTCAGTTTTGTGTCTCCCGAGGACTTGATGGCTCCCATAGGATCTGTGGTTTTGAATGTGACTGACCAGGCGGGAAATCGAGCCAACTTGGTTTGCAATGTCCAGAGACCTAAAGAAATGTCTCCCATCTCATTTGAGCAAAGTGGCCCCAGCAGAGTGCTCCAAGCCTCGTTCTCAGCATTCCTGGTGTGTGGTATCGATTATGGGCACATCCAGCAGCTGTGGAGCATCCTGGCCCTGTACAGCAGCTCTCCTCTGAAACTGGAGCAAACCGCGCGGGCAGCCGAGGAGCCTTCTGCCAGCTACAAGTACAAGCAGGTGTCCGGTGAGAAGGATGAGCTGTTCACCGGGATCGAGGCGGAGCTGCGGGCGCAGCCGGCGTGGCTGCTGCAGAGGCAGGTGTCCCTGCAGCTGGACAGGACGGCCACCACGCTCAGCGCGCTGCACCTGCGCTTGGCCGCCCGGGCCCGGCTGCCTCTGCCCGGCCAGGACCCGCAGCAGGGCAGGCACGGCTGGGCCACCATTGCCAGGGACAACGGCACCCGGACGGAGCACACGGCGCTGGTGGGGGGCGCGGTGGAGCTGGGGTGCCAGGCCGCCGGGCAGCCGGCTCCGGCCGTGGAGTGGGTGCTGGCCGACGGCAGCAGGGTGCGAGCCCCCCACGCCAGCGAGGACGGCAGGATCCTGGTCCTCGAGAGCGGGCTGCTGACGCTGAGGACAGCTGACGTGTTCGACTCGGGGCTCTACCACTGCATCGGCACCAACGGCGAGGACGCCGCCGTGCTCACGTTCCGGGTCACGGTGCTGGATCCCCAGGTGGGACACGGCGGCGTCAATGGGGCCCAGCTGCCGGCTGCTCTCGGCAGCACGCTGCACCTCCCCTGCACGGCCACGGCCGCCCCGGACCCCGCTGTCACCTGGGTGCTCCCTGAGCGCACAATCCTCCGTCAGTCTGCTGGAAACAAACACGTTTTCGCCAACGGCACCTTGAGAATACAGGGGGTGACGCAGCGAGACGCGGGCTACTTCCGATGCGTGGCGGCCAACCGGTTCGGTGTCGATCTTTTGGTTTTCCAAGTGCTGGTGAGACAGGATGAAACTGCTCTGAAGAGAAAGCACGGAGCTGTGGGAGAGTGGGAAGAGGGCTCTGGCGCTGAGCTGCTGCGCTCTGCCGCAGCACAGAGACACCCCTCAGGCACCCTGGGGGCTCGGGGGGAGCCTGCTGCACCAGCGGCCCCCAGCCAGAGCACACAACAGAGGAGCGGCCACAGGAAAATGCCTCGCTGGCCCCACACAGACAGGACAGGCCGGCGCCTCAGGGGACACAGGAGACAGTTTGTTTCCTCAGGCAGGAGAGTTGATCCACAGCGCTGGGCAGCCCTGCTGGAGAAAACAAAGAGGAACTCGACAGTGGCAGACAAACGAGGAGAAGCTGCAACAGAAGCACCCATTCAAGCCCATAGGCTCTCAGAGGTACCCGAGGATGAGGAGGAGGCATCTGGTGATCTCGTATCTCCAGAAGAAGAATTCCTGATACCAGCAACACAGAGATCCCCAGTGCCTGCTCTGGGCAGAGCAACAGAGCTCACGATCACTGCAGGGCCCAAGGGGGCTGCAAATCCCCCTCCTGCCTGGAGCACCTCCCTCCTGCTCACAGAGCCAGTAACTCCCCTACCCTCCCTTCTTACACACCCTGGGGCACCTGCCAGCAAAAGGCTGCAAACACCTCCCAAACCTACAGACTCATGGGAAAGATCTGATTTGAGTCAAATACCAGCAAATGGTGTAAAGCACCCAACTGTACCAAGTGGGACAGCCACAAGCTTCCCTGCTGGGCAAAAGTCAATATATTCTGGGGAAAGTAATAACCAGCACCTAAAGTCTGCGCCCATGACACCCACGACAGAAGCCACGGTCACCAGTGAGGCTGGAACTCCCCAGAACACAGCAGACAAGTTACATATTTTTACTGAGTCCATTGATAATGCCTCCACCAAGACAGATCACCAGGTCCCTGTGGCAACAGTCAACGCACCAAGCTCTGAATTTGGCCCCATTTATTTTCGTAGTACTCAAAAAGGAGGAACCCCTAATCCACCTGCCTCGACTTTCACTGCTCATCAGCAAATTCAGGTTATCCAGGACATTCCAACTCATCCAGCCCAGCCCCAGCAGCGCCATGGAAAACGAAGGAAAATTTCTGGTCGGAGACGAATTGTTAGACCAGGACGCGTCCCAGGCATGAAGGAGCCCTGGCACAATTTTGGGAGGCCAGGGTCTGCCAGAGGAAGTACAGCTGTGGCTACAGGCATCCAACTTAATATGAACTATGCATCAAATGTACCAACCTTAAATAACTCCAGCAGTTCCATCAATCCATTTAGCCCAGAAACACCCCAGTCCTCCCCCTTCACCATGAAAATCCCATTGGAGCACCACGAGAGTACCCATCAAAACACAGCATTCCTCAGGGAGGAGGAAAAGAAGCATGGAGCGAGGCAAAAAGCTGCTGCCACAGTCGTGTCTGTCACTGCAGAGGACACTGCCCCTGCTGCAGCCCCTGGATTGGGTGTGACGGGTTTGAAGCCAACAGTTACACTCCTTGTTACTCCTCAAACCAACACCAGAGCCGCCGAAAGTAAAATACTCAGAGTGGGAGGAAGGAGAGGTCAGAGGAGGAAGAGGCCTCCTAAAACACCTGCCCCACAGTGTGTGGCTGCAGCCCAGAGCCCTGCAGGCACCCCTGCAGCCCAGAGCACAGGCACCCCTGCAGCGAGCACAATCATCTCTGCAGCAAGCACTGCAGCCACTCCTGCAGCCAGCGCTGCAGCCACCCCTGCAATGAGCACAGGCACCCCTGCAGCAAGCACAGGCATCCCTGCAGCCCAGAGCACAGTCATCTCTGCAGCAAGCACTGCAGCCACCCCTGCAGCCCAGAGCCCTGCAGGCACCCCTGCAGCGAGCACAGGCACTTCTGCAGGGAACACAGCCACCCTTGCAGCGAGCACTGCAGGCACCCCTGCAATGAGCACAGGCACCCTTGCAGCAAGCACAGTCATCTCTGCAGCAAGCACTGCCACCCCTGTAGCGAGCACAGGCACCCCTGCAGCCACCCTTGCAGCCCAGAGCACTGCAGGCACCCCTGCAGCCAGCACAGGCACCCTTACAGCGAGCACTGCGGGCACCCCTGCAATGAGCACAGGCACCCTTGCAGCGAGCACTGCAGGCACCCCCACGGTGACAGCTCCTGCATCCCCGGCTGTGCCTCCAGGCCCTGCCCCTGCAGAGCCTCTCGCGGGGAGCAGCAGCGCAGCCCCCGGGAGCGAAGCAGCAGCACTGGGGGTCCCCGAGAGCCCCACGGCAGCCGCGCCGGCAGCAGCAGCCCCGGGCAGCCGGGGGGACGCCCTGTCAGCAACGCCAGGGCCGGGCAGCGTGACTGCTCAGAGCCCCCCCGCGGCACCCCCAACCCCGCCAGACCCGCAGAGGAACGCCCAGCTGGCCACGGCACCGGCTGCCAGTCCTGCCCAGACCCCCACCATGGATCTCCGGACCTCACCGCGGCCGGACGAGCCCCCTGGCGCCGCCAGCGCCCCGCCAGGGCCAGGGCGCGCCCCGCACACCGTTGGCAGTGCCAGGGCAGGAGGAAAGCCCCCCCTGGGCCCGGGGCAGGCAGAGGCAGCGCAGCCAGGCAGAGCCCCCGCTGCCGGCACCGCTCCCAGCGCCCAGCGCCCCCGTGCCCTGCCAGCGCCCCCGAGAGCGCCGCCAGCCCCCCGGGGGCACGGCCAGCCCCGGCCCCAGCCCCAGCCCCGGCCCCAGCCCCAGCCCCAGCCCCAGCCCCAGCCCCGGCCCCGGCCCCAGCCCCGGCCCCAGCCGCCTCCCGAGGGCAGCGAGAGCGGGAACGCGCTGCCGGCCCCGCAGACCGCACAGCCCTGGGGACGGCACAAGGACAGCTCGGCCAGCGCCTCGTCTGACACGCGACACAAGCAGGACACCACCACCCTGCCCAGCCCCATCACCTTGGGCTCTGCCAGCAGAAACCATCTTTCAAAGCCCAGAATAGCCGGAGGGAACGTGGCTGCTTTCACTGTGCTGGCGGATTCCGATGCTTTTATTCCTTGCGAAGCTACTGGGAACCCCCCTCCCACGATACAGTGGACCAAGATACTATCAGGTGAGCTTGATAAACCTCTCTAGAATTTACCTTCCATTAGCCCTGTAATTTGGCACCTCTTCTGTGTGCCAAACTCAAGCACTGCTTCATTTCAGAGTAATGTGAAATATTAGTGAAAGGTAAACTTGGAAACAGTGACAGAGACTCACTGGAGCAACTTAGAGCTGATTCTGGAACAGATCTTTAGTGAAATGATTTTAAAAAATCAAATCTATGTTTAATTATAATTCCTTGCTTATTGTGGGAAGAATTCAGTATTTATTGTACATTACCTGCTATTCCAGGACAGCGACACAAGCGAAAACAAAAATGTGGTAAAAACCACTCAAACTGAGTCACAGCTGTGCCAGGTTTGGATTGCGAAGCCCTGCGTGCTTTATCCAAACTTTGTCTCTGCTGGAGATTCAGCTTCATTCTTACTTTAAAGCTTTGTCAGTCTATATGCAGAATTCTCTGATTTCTCTCTGGTTTATCGCTGTTGTCTTGGTTATTTGGGCAGAGCAGAGTAGGGTATTCGGGACTGAGGAAAACGCAAGAGGCAGGCAGTCCCAGGCAGTCCCAGGCAGTGCCAGGTAGTGCCAGGCTATGCCAGGCTGTCCCAGGTTATCCCAGGCAATGCCAGTCTGTCCCAGGCTATGCCAGGCTGTCCCCGGCTGTCCCAGGGTGTCAGACAGTGCCAGGCTGTCCCAGGCAGTGTCAGGCTATCCCAGGCAGTGCCAGGCCATCCCAGTGTGTCCCAGGCAGTCCCAGGCTATCCCAGTGTGTCCCAGGCAGTCCCAGGCCATCCCAGTCTGTCCCAGGCAGTCCCAGGCAGTGCCAGGCTATCCCAGTGTGTCCCAGGCAGTCCCAGGCAGTCCCAGGGGGTGCCAGGCTATCCCAGGCCATCCCGGTGTGTGCCAGGCAGTGACTGTGCCGTGCCTTGCTCCGCAGGGCGCGATGCCGCGGGTGACGGCGATTTCTCGGACGGCGGCGATGCCTCGGGCCGCTGGTCGGTGCTGCCCAACGGGACCCTGGCCGTGGCCCGCGCGGGGCCGCAGGACGGCGGGCAGTACCAGTGCACGGCGCACAACGCGCTGGGCTCGGCGCGGCTGCTGGCCACGCTGGCCGTGCTGGCGCTGCCGCCGCGCATCGCCGCCGCCCGCCCGCCGACCGCGCTCTCCGGGGCCGCCGCGGCGCTGCCGTGCCGGGCCCGGGGCAGCCCCCCGCCCCGCATCTCCTGGCTGCTGCCCGACGGCTCCGAGCTGGGCCCGGGCCCCGCGGGCCGCGGCAGGGCGCGGCTGGAGCCGGACGGCACGCTGCTCCTCCGCGCCGTCACCGTGCGCGACCGCGGCACCTACACCTGCCGGGCCCGCAACGCCGCGGGCTCCGACGCGCTGCCCCTGCGGCTGCAGGTGGTGGCGGCGCCCCCCGCCATCCTGGAGGAGAGCAGGCAGAGCGTGGCGGCGGCGGCGGGGCAGAGCCTGAGCCTGCCCTGCACGGCGCGGGGGCGGCCCGAGCCCCGCGTGCACTGGGTGCTGCCCTCGGGCGCGGTGCTGCGGCCGCCGCAGGCGCCGCACGCCAGGCTGGCCCTGCTCGCCAACGGCACGCTGCTCCTGGGCGGCATCGCCCCCTCCGACAGCGGCACCTACGAGTGCATCGCCACCAGCTCCACCGGCTCCGACAGGAGGGTGGTCAGCCTCGCGGTGGAGCACAGGGACGCGCCTCCCAAAATTGACATCGCCTCTCAAGAACTGACGCGGCTGAACTTTGGGGACAGGTTGCTTCTGAACTGTACAGCAAGTGGGGAGCCCCAGCCCAGGATAATCTGGAGGTTGCCCTCCAAGGCTCTTGTGGACCAGTGGCACAGGTATGACTCTTTTTCCCTCCTCCTCTTTGGAGCTTCAAACACTGTCTGCTCTGGGGCTCATGTAAGAGCCTATTACGGTACTAATACACTGTGAATTAAACCAAATTTTAAGTATTAACAGTTGTGAAACATTTGTTCTAACAGCATCTATATCTAATAACAGACCTATTAACGGATCACATCAATTGCCATACATGAGTGAGGTCCCCAAACAGGTACAAGTCATATTTGAATTAAGGTAATTACTGTCATCATGCACTGGCTGACTGCTGTCGGTTTAGAGGAGGGGAACTTATTTGTAACAGATTTGTTAGCGGGGCTCAGGAGAGAGGGGTTTCTCTCATCTCTGCCATGTCTACCTTTGGGGGTGTCCCCCTCCCACAGTAACACTCACCTCCACCTTAGGAGAGACAGCCCCAGCTCAGGGTGTTCCCAGCAGAGCCAGCTCCCCTCACATCCAACAACTCCAAAACTGGCAGTGACATCAGGGCAGGACACGCTGGGTGGGCAGGAGGCATGGGCACAGCGCCTGTGGAAAGGCTCTGTGTGGTAACCTGCTGCTAACACGTTCAGTCCCCTCCAGTGCTCAGTGCTCACCCCCAGCCCTTGCTCCCATAATTCTTCTCCCCTCCCTCTCTGTCCCCACAGAATGGGAAGTCGGATCCATGTCTACCCCAACGGATCCTTGGCTATCGAGGCAGTTACAGAAAAGGATGCAGGTGATTACCTGTGCGTCGCAAGAAACAGAATGGGGGAAGATCTGATCCTGATGAAAGTCAGCATCACAATGAAACCAGCCAAGATTGACCACAAACAGCAGTTCAAGAAGCTGGTGCCGTATGGGAAGGATTTCAGAGTGGACTGCAAGGCCTCAGGGTCGCCCACCCCAGCAATATCCTGGGGCCTGCCGGACGGCACGGTGGTGAACAGCGCGGTGCTGGCGGACAGCAGCGGGCACAGGGCTCGCAGGTACGTCCTCTTCCACAATGGCACTCTGCACCTCAACAAAGCCGGAGTGGCAGAAGGAGGAGACTACACGTGCTACGCCCAAAACACCCTGGGGAGGGACGAGATGAAGATCCACGTCACGGTCATCGTGGCAGCCCCTCAAATAAAGCACAATCACAAGACACACGTCTCAGTGACAGCTGGAGACACAGCCCTGCTGGACTGTGAGGCTGCTGGAGAGCCCAGGGCACAGATATTCTGGTTGCTGCCCTCCAGTGAGATGATCTCCTCGTCCACAGGCAGGCATTCCCTGCACGCCAACGGCTCGCTGTCCATCAGCCAGGCCGGCCTGCTGGATGCTGGGGAGTACCTGTGCGTGGCTCGGAACCCTGGCGGGGATGACAGCAAGCTGTACAAGCTGGGTGTGGCTGCCAAACCGCCCATCATCAATGGTTTACACAGGAACAAAACGATCATGAAGGTGACGGCAGTGAGGCACTCCAAGAAACACATCGACTGCCGGGCAGAAGGGACACCTCCTCCCCAGATTATGTGGATCATGCCTGATAACATTTTCCTGACAGCCCCATATTATGGGAGCAGGATCGTGGTGCACAGAAACGGGACACTTGAGATTCGCAACATCAGGCCCTCGGACACGGGGGATTTTACCTGTGTGGCACGCAACGATGGGGGAGAGACTGTGCTGGTGGTGCAGCTGGAAGTCACAGAAATGCTACGGAGACCAATCTTCAGAAACCCTTTCAACGAAAAAATAATAGCAAAACCTGGGGAAACGATCACGCTGAACTGTTCTGTGGATGGAATCCCTCCCCCGGATATAAGCTGGATGCTGCCCAACGGCACGTGGTTTCCCAGCAGCATCAGGACAGCGCAGTTTGTCACGGGAAGCGACGGGACCCTGAGCATCCCCAGCGCCGAGAGCCGGCACGCCGGGCGGTACCGCTGCGCCGCCCGCAACCCGGTGGGCTACATCGAGAAGCTGCTGGTGCTGGAGGTGGCGCAGAGGCCCCGGATCCTGAGCCGGGCCGCGGGGCCGGTGCGCGGCGTCAGCGGGGAGCCGCTGTCCCTGCACTGCGCGGCCCAGGGCAGCCCCCGGCCCCGCGTGGCGTGGTCGCTGCCCGGGGGCCGCGTGCTGGAGCGGCCGCAGCTCGGCGGGCGGCTCCTGCTGCTGGACAACGGCACCCTGCTCATCGCGGCCGCCGCGCCCCGCGACAGCGGCACCTACCGCTGCCGGGCCCGCAACCCCGCCGGCGACGCCTCGCTCACCATCCCCGTCCTGGTCGCCGCCTACGCCCCGCGGATCGCGGGCAGACCCCCCCCGGCCATCCACACCACGCCGGGGGCGGCAGTCCAGCTCCACTGCGTCGTGCTGGGCATCCCCAAGCCAGAAATCACCTGGGAGTTACCTGACCGCTCCGTACTCTCCACAGCCCACCAGGGCCGGGGCTCTGCGGGCGAGCTGCTCCACCCCACGGGGACGCTGCTCCTGCAGAACCCCCAGCCCTCCAGCTCTGGCACGTACAGGTGCACAGCGAGGAACCCCCTGGGCACCGACACTGCGGCCACCTACGTCCACGTCATCTGAGCCAGAAACATTGCAGGAATGGTGGGGAGCACGGGCTGCAGCCAGGCTGGGCTCAGCCCTGCAACGGCTTCAGTCAAAGGCAGCTACAAGCACCTGAGCGCCTGGGCACATCACAGCATTCAGTCTGCAGTCACTGGGCAAAAGGAGGGAGGAAAGGAAAAATGAGCTCTGGCGTCCTTTGCTGGCATTGGTTCTCTCCATGTTCAGGGGATTTAAAGGACAGCAACATTAAGGCACTTAAGTGCCCGAGCCAGGGCAGCAACAAACCCCAGAGTGCCTGAGCCACAGGTGCCTGGCTGTGCCACCTTGGCACGGGGGCCAGCAGGTGGGAGGGCAGCCAGGGCAGGAGGGTGTGCTGCACAGCAGGGACACAGGCAGCACCTGAGAGCTCTCAGAGCACCGGCTCCCTTCCTGCCCTGCAGTGTGCCACAGGGTGCTCAGCCTGCAGAAGAGAAGGCTCCAGGATGCCTCACTGCAGCTGTGGCACTGGGCACAGCGGGATCAGCACCCCAAACTCAGCGCCCGCCATCCATCCATCTCTGGGCCCCCAGCTTTACAGATCTGCCTCCTCAATCCCCAATTGTTTTCCCCATCAGACCCAGTGAAAATGCACGTGCTGCTAATGCTTTTAATTAAGTGATTCTTTGGAAATCTGATGTGCTGAATAAAACTGCAGTAATCCTGTACCCTAATAACTCCGTGGGCGCTACAGAAACCGCCCCAGCTTTGCTCAGCAAAACCTGGTGCTTACTGAAGGCAGTTTCAGTGTTTTACAAGACTTCAGCATCTTTTCCCTTTCTGAAACCAAATCCTTCACTTTAAACATGTTGTGTAATCTCCTGGCTACCAGGCTGCAGGAACTGCTGCGGTTATCAAAGGCACTAACCAGCGCATGGAGGTTTTGGGGGCCATAAACCCAAGCCACAGCACCTTCTGCTGTGCAGGTGCTCGCAGAGGAGTCTGCACCAGGCAGGTCCCATTGCAGCAGCCCTCTCCCATCAATTTGTTCAACTAAGAATATAAGAACTATTTTAAAAACCCTCAAAAATGGATGAAAATGATATAAGATTAATGCTTTTTAACTCAAAAGCTGCAATTTCAGCATGACTGTATTTTCTCTAATTTTCTATAGTGAACTTTTCCTAGTTATCCTCACCTACCTTAAATATGTTTGGAAAAACTGTGGAAATAAAGGAAACAAGCATAATGAGATTTAAAAAGGATTTGGCAGTGACAAATGTTGGGTAAAATCATTCCCTATCCCTGAAAAGGCTCCAATCCAGCAGAAAGTTGTGTCTCAGAAGTAATTCAGTTTGTTCAGCTGTCTTCACGCAACTCTGGTTTATTGCTAGCAATTTATTTTAAAAGGTTCTTCAAAGAGTAAACCCCATTTTTCCCCCAGCCCGTTAGCAGTGCAGCCTAAAAATCAAGGTCCCCCAGTCAGGAGCAGGGCCCTGTGATGGGGCACAGCAGGGGCTGGGGGCAGCAGGGATGGTGCTCAAGGGCAGCACAGGGACAGGGACAGGGCCAGCCACCAGCACCTCAGCTGGTCAGGTGTCCACAGGACAAAGCCCACCCTGTCCCTCCCCTCAGCTCTCCCCACGTGTTTCTGTGTGGCTGGAATGCTGCACAGCTGCGCTTGGCCACTTCTAAAACCATTCCAGCAGAAAAGCCCAGGGACAGGCAGGAGCAGCAATGATCCTTCCCCGCAGCTGCCCAGTTCCCCAAAGAACCAAACACAAATCCAAGTCCTCCAACAAAGCCTTTGCCATTCTAGACAGGGTATCCTTACAGAGATGTATAAATTAAGGTTAAAAGGGATTTTGATTACACACTGCAAGCAGCAACATCACAAGTGAAGCTACCAGCTGGGTAAGGATTGGAGAACCCTCCCTGTGTGCCTGCTGCAAATCCAAGTGTGCCTGCTTGACTGCCAACAGGGCAATGGGTCCCCCGTGCTGACATGCCCCAGCAGCAGCAGCAATGACTGCAGGCATAGGAAATACCAAAAACAGGGTCAGTGGCATTGCCTCCTTACACATACAGCTGGCTTTGCCCTACCAGTGAGGGCTTTTAGCACTGTGGCTGCTTCCCTGGGACAGGACCAAAGTCCTGCAGACCAACTCTAGAACAGCTTCACTAATTATCATCTGGAAAGCTTTCCAGCATGGATAGCAGCAATGAAACTTCACAGCATCGCTGTTTTTCCCAGAAACAACTGAATTCTATGAAAGTCAATGATTTGGTAGGTAAGTGTTAGCTGTCACTGCTGTTGGGAGTCACGAGATCTGATTATTCCAATAGTGGCCCATTCTGTCAGAGCAGAACACTCAGCCCTGCTCACACAGTCACAGCTTTGGGCACGTCCTGCAGCTGCTCTCATCTGCCACAGCCAGAAACACGTGAGAAGAGGGGAAAAGTCACCAGTGACACAGCTATTGGAAATACCTGTAAGTATCCATCTCTGTAGAGGCACAGCCTGGATTAAACCTGATTTCTGGCCTGAAAATTTAAACGGGCAAAATAACTTTGAAAACCACCACTTGTAAATGAGGAAGAAAAAGCTCAGAGACTGTGGGCTGCTGTATGCTCTGTGTCACATACAGCATCTCGCTACTGCTGCTGAACGAAAGTTGAGTGTCACATCAAAAGCATGGCCTGAACATCTTAATAGGTCAAGCCGATTTTATGATATGGCAGCAGTTTATGCACTCTCTGCAACTTGATAAAAGCCATGTATCTCTCTGTCAGACTCCAAAGGTCATCTTATACATTTGTTTTCAAAAGCAGCATTTCCTTAAACTTTTTAGCCACTCTCTAGTATATTCCAAAGACTTTACGCAGTTATAATACAGATTAGTTGTATTTGGAGCTTCAGGAATGAATATTTAATATTTATAACTGGAATCAAACTTCTAAACTTCTTGGAGAAGTCACAGGAACGTTTCTCAAATCGTCACACAGTGCTGCCCTCTGGAGCCAGTAAATCGCTGTAAAACTAATTCACTAACTAGAGGAAGCAGACAATGCCCCACAAAATAAAGCACATATCCGAAATGCTGAAAAAATGTGAGCCTGTGGATTTATTCCATCTGGAAGATGGCAAATTATCCACCATGGTTCTTGGTATGAATCAGAGAGGGAATAACGCAAAGGGCCTTTGTTCATTTAATTGTCCATTTCTCCCTTCACTCAGCACAGAACCCCACCAGCTTTCTGACACTGCCACCACAGGAGTTGTTCTGTCTTATCTCTCCACAAAGTTCAGCGCCTTAGCAGAGACAGAGCTACAACTGAGAGCAGAAAAGCCCCTTGAGCCCCCGCAGCTGACAAAGGAATCAGCCAAACGGGGGGGAAACAGGACAGGGTCAGTGTCAGGCTGTGTCCCCAGCTGGGGCCAGGGGCGGGCTGTGCAGGGGTCCCCCAGGTGCACCCCAGCCTGCACTCCCAGGTGTGCCCCCGCAGGGCAGGGGCTGTGTGAGCCAGCAGGGATGGCAGGGTGAGCAGGAGGAGGCGCTCTGTGTGAGCTGGCCGGTGCACAGCCCTAAAATAACAGCAGAAGGAAATGTGAATTCATACCTTGCTAACTCATAAGTGATGCCCATTTTCCCATTGAGTGATGAAGAGACAGAGACAGGTCCCTTGTTGCTGGCAATGATGTGAACTCCAGGTGAGGTCTGGTGATTCCCACTGCCAGCTCCAGGCACACCCCAGCCTCAGGAGCAGGCACCTTCTCCAGGCATGGTCAGGGGGAGCACCAGGACAGCTCAAAGAATCAGCATAGAAGCAACATGAAGAGCTCCACTGAAACATCAAAAAGGCCAGAAAAGCATCTCAAAATCACAGCTGCTGAAGCCACAGCACATGGGCAATGCAGCTGGATGCTGAGGGAATCCCAGCACACCCATGGGCAATGCAGCTGGATGCTGAGGGAATCCCAGCACACCCATGGGCAATGCAGCTGGATGCTGAGGGAATCCCAGCACACCCATGGGCAATGCAGCTGGATGCTGAGGGAATATCCAGCTGGATGCTGAGGGAATCCCAGCACAGCCATGGGCAATGCAGCTGGATGCTGAGGGAATATGCAGCACACCCATGGGCAATGCAGCTGGATGGATGCTGAGGGAATCCCAGAACACCCATGGGCAATGCAGCTGGATGGATGCTGAGGGAATCCCAGCACATCCACACCAGGGCTGGCCACACTGGTGCCAGGCACGTCTCCAAACTCGTGCTCCAAGTGACTGCTCAGCTCAGGAACACACAGCCCCAGCCCCAAGAGAAGGGAAAGCATCTCAGACCCCAGACCAGGCTGCACAGCAGGACAGTTTAGTGTGTGAGACTTTTCCAAAGTGATTCCATTTGAATGGACTAGAGGAAGCACACACAAACCCGGGTGAGAGCTAGCAGGGCTGCCAGGCCCTGGGGATGCTCCCGGAGCCCCTGTCCCCAGCTCACATCCCCATCAGCCAGACAGAAACGGGGACAGGGCACAGCACCACGCTGCTTTCACTATTAGAAAACATCCACTTTCTACATGAATCATTTCCTCGTACTTTTACTAAATTTAAGCAAGTGGCTTCGCAAGGTTTTGGGGTTTTTCTCTTTGTTTGAAGAATGTAAGTTTTCATCTCTGCTTTAAATGCAACACAGAAAGTACATAAAGCAAGTTTAGTGTCCCAAACATGAATAAGTATTTTCCAGGGTTCCCAAATTTAATAGAATATGAAGAAAATCCTAGAAATCTCTTCCCACACACACATTCCTGTATTTTTATTTTCTTCTATTTCTTGTTATTGTATATTAACCTTGGAGCACCATGAGCAGAGGCTGTGAGGAAGCTCAGGAGCACCAAAGGAGAGCTGCAGGCAGCAGCCAGTCTGGGACCAGGAATGTTGCTGTTTACAGGATGCAAAACTCTTCAACACTCTCTGTGCCAGGTGTTCCTAAAGAAGGACAGTTTTATATTGGAATAAAATTCCAATATTACCGGATGGAAATTTAAATACATACAAACTTTCCAGGATCAAGCAAGGGGCAGGGAAGACTTGCTCTCAGGACTAACACCTTGATAGCTTTTCCTAGAAGAACTGAAATGAGACTCCAGTTCGTTACATTTCTCTGCAACAAGTTTAGGAGAAAAGATGCATTCACACTCACAAGAGGAGCAAGGCCTCCCCCTTTTCCCCTCCTGGGACTGCTCCTTTTGGCACAGCTCTGTAATTTCCCTGGGTTTACACCATCGTGCACACACAAACTGCTGACAAGGGCGCTCACAGCCCTGTGCTTGCCTTTCCTGAGTAACCTGACTGTGCAGGGCTGCCAGGAGCCCTTCCCTGGGCTCATCCTGAGCCTCAGGGCAAGCGAGCCCCAGGGGCAGCAGGGCTGCTGGCTCAGCAGGGACAAGCTTCAGGAGAAGCAAGCACAGCACTGCATCAGGAAAGTTATTTTGATACTTCCCATCCTCAGTCCCTTCCCTGTTTTGTCTACCCGTTTTCCCCTGAAGTGGCACTGCTGCCTCCGTGTCTGTTTCTGTTTTAGTCAATTAAATCTTGGCAGAGGCATTCAGGAGCATCCAGGAAGGCAGAGCCCCAGCCAGCCCCGCTGCCACTGAGATCCCCCAGCTCAGGGGGAGCTGCCCCACACCTGAATGTGACCCACTCCTCTCAGATGCCCTTTCTCCAAGTGCTGTCTTTCCCTTTGATTTATTAACACCCTGTAGTTCAAGAGGGGATTGACCAGTGGCCCCTCAGTCTCGCTGCCAGCCCACTCCTTTATCCAGGGAGGATGAGAGGAAGGACCTGGCAGGGAGATAAAGCAATGAGGAGAGGATCACCAAGGCCACACGAACCTAAAGCCACCCCAGAATGCTCTGATAACACTGGAGCTGCTTCCTCAGCACAGAATGCAGCAGCTACCACTTATCTGGTGCTTTTCCTCAGCAAAGCCAGTAAAAATTTTGAATTACTAATGCAGGGTGCCAACAAGCTGAACTAGTGCCAAACCAAAGGCAGTTACTTGTTTGGAAAATAGCACTCACCACTTGTGGAGAGCTGCTCAGAGTGATGCTTCTGCAACTCCCACAATGGCAGACACCCAGGATTTGTGGCAAAACACAGAAAACCCATCTGAGACCCTATTTCCTCTCTGTATTTGAGAGGCACTTGCCTGAGTTTAAATGCACTGGGGCTCGGGGTGGAGGTCAGGGTGAACATCTGGAACAGTCACATGTGCCTGCAGCCTCCTCTGGGGCTGACCCACCAGGGAATGTGGCTCTGACCTGGGCTCTGCTCCCTGCAGGACACAACAGCAGCCACATTCCTCCCTTGTTCTCAGGGTTTCCTCTCCCAGGAGCATTCCCCAGCAGGAGCTGTTTCCCACATGAGCACACACCACACAGGACTCTGCACACCCTTACCAAGCAGCACAATTGCCTGCAGGACTGCAAACACAGCCCCCACCTCGATGCTGTTGTGAGCACCAGCCAGGAGGTGACAATCACAAGAAGAACCAATTCCAGAAAATAATTTCTCTGTGGCAAGAAGAGGAAATCTTGTAAAAAAGGGTATTTTTTACCAATTAACATTTCCTTTGTACGAAATCCTCCTCAGCTAGAACAGCCACAGAAGCTCAAGAAATGAAGAAAGAACTGAATGTTCTGACATTGAAACTGCAGCCTAACAGGTAAGTGATTAATTCAGCTGGGATGTGTGATTATGATGGATTAACATCCAAATAAGCTGTGGGCACTGAAATAGAAAAAGGAGCCTGTTGGTTCACTGTGTCCATGTGAACAGGGAACTTAACCACCATGAGACACTGAAGCCTAGGTTGGTTTTGACACCATAGATTTAGGAAATTACTTCCCTTACCTCACCTGCGTGACAAATGAGGCAAAATTAAGTGCTGTAAATGCTTGAAATCACACTTACTCTCCATTTCCATGTCAGGCTCCCAAACAGCACAGTGTGTATCCCTGTCAGTGCCTCTGACACTGCCCTTCTCAGCACTGCCAGTGCACAGAAAGAATAAGTTTCAGCAAATTCCTCTAGTTTTACCTGCATCCAAACCATTTCCCAAACAATTAAGATTATTGGTATCAACTCCTCAGTAGTGAAACATCTGCGATTTTGAACTTGCACTGTGGATATTTTCACCCATGAAAATAGGCAGCATCAAAAACCAACTGTGGGTTCACAGAGGGGTGTGAGACACCCAGCATCACAGACAGAGGGGTGTGAGACACCCAGCTCAGGGACAGAGGGGTGTGAGACACCAAGCTCAGGGACAGAGGGGTGTGAGACACCCACCATCACAGACAGAGGGGTGTGAGACACCCAGCATCATGGACAGAGGGGTGTGAGACACCCAGCATCACAGACAGAGGGGTGTGAGACACCCACCATCACAGACAGAGGGGTGTGTGACACCCAGCATCACAGACAGAGGGGTGTGAGACACCCAGCTCAGGGACAGAGGGGTGTGTGTGACACCAGCCCCTCTCCTAGCTCCATGCCACTGTGACAGGTCACTGCAGGACCCTCCCCCTGCCCAGCCAGCACTGCCCTCAGGAGGGAGAGCAGCCACAAAATCAACTGGCATTAAAGAACTTCACTTCAGAGATCCCATACAGTGTAATGTGGGATCTGGGGCATGATTCAGGGTTATGTAACAGCTGAAGAAACAGCAGAGTTGACTCACCCCAGTGCAAGTTATGTTCTCTCTATTCTAGAGTGAAACTGGTTTGGCTGCATTTAGATGTTCCCCTTTGTGCTCTTACAAAACTGCTTCCTCTCAGCTGCTCTGCCCTGCCAAGGATGCCCCACACTCCAGAGAATCACAGACTGGTTTGGCTTGGAAGGAACTTGAAAGCTCATCCCATCCCACCCCTGCCATGGCAGGGACACCTCCCACTGTCCCAGGTGCTCCCAGCCCCAATGTCCAGCCTGGCCTTGGGCACTGCCAGGGATCCAGGGGCAGCCCCAGCTGCTCTGGGCACCTGTGCCAGGCCTGCCCACCCTGCCAGGGAAGGATTTCTTCCTCACATCCAATGTTAACCTAGTCTCTGCCAGTTTAAAACCATTGTCCCAATAAAAACCCTTATTACTTTTAAAAACCAGATTTTTCAAAAATCTATGTAGACAAAATCCATAATCTATGAATTACACATTTAATAAACAAAACACCCATCATAACAGGAGGCAAGGACCTAATGCAGAACCTTCCCTCATTTCCAGACTTCAAACAGGAAAGGATTGTCCTGAGCTGCTCAGTCTGAAACAGCAAAACTGCTGATGCCAAAAAAAAACTCCTGATGCCAAACAACAACAACTGCTGGTACCAAACAACTCCTGATACCAAACAACAACTGCTGATGCCAAACAACAACTGCTGATACCAAACAACAACTGCTGGTACCAAACAACAAGTGCTAGTACCAAACAACAAGTGCTAGTACCAAACAACAACTGCTGGTACCAAACAACAAGTGCTGGTACCAAACTGCTCCTGACAGTCTGACAGCAATGCCTGCTGCTCCTTCCTCCCTTCTGAGAAAGAACACAGACCGATTTACCACAGTAACCCAGAGTACTCTATACATGTTCCCACCAGGGATGAAAGTGAACACGATGGCAGAGCACAGGCCAAACAGGAGGAAGGAATTCTGCAGAGCTCCCTGCCGCAGGGCTGCTGCCCCTGCCCGCGCCCAGCAGAGCTGCCCTGGCACTCAGCACCCTGCCCAGCACCCAGGAGCTCACGCTGGGAGCTGAGGGCTCTCCAGGAAAGCCAGCATGAGCTCTGGCCCCACAGCAGCCTGGGGTTTGCTGTGGATCATCTGCTGCACCTGGAACGTGCGCTACTGGGGACCCAGACCAGAGCTCTGAATGCACACTGCAGGAAAGCTGCTGGCGTGACAAAATCCTGCTGGGCTAGCACTTCAGACACATTTTCAAGCAACATCTACCAGATAATAAGGCTGATACATTTAGTTTGTTCAAGTTTTCCTGCAAACAAAGTCTTGAATTTCCAAATCACTTTTTGGACATTTCTAGGACTGAAATTGTGAGCAGCTGGGCAAGGCCCAACGTCCTCCTTCCCAGCTTCTTCCTGGGACATCAGGTGTCCCTACAGGGCACAGACCCTCCCTTCCCAACACTGCCACCCCCTCCAGTGCCATGACCCAGCCAGCTGCCGTGGGGCAGAGGGAATTCATTAAGGAGAAATTAAGGAGAGGGAATTCATTACGGAGAAAATTTATCCAAATTAAACGCTACATTTGATAGTAAGGTGACTTAACAGACAGGGTCTGGAAATCAGTATATAGAAAAAAAGATACTTAAAGCTCATATTTTGATATTAATGATTAGACAAAAGGGCAAGAACCGTCCCAGGCCAGGAACACCAATATGTGAAGCGGTTTTCTTGAGGGAGAAAAATAGGTGTTAGTGAGGAATGCAAATTTCACATCCAAAATATTCCAAGGAGCGTTTGTCTCCAGCATAAGGTTTTATATCAGAGGGACAAATTTCACTAATTAGCCCAACTGGGAAGACTTCCTCATTACTGAAAAGAATCTATGAATTGAAGTTAACTTGAAATATCTCCTGCAGCCCTGGGACCCCCTGTCGCTGCCTGCTGCTCCACATCCCGATAGCCCAGGACAGGAGGACGAGGTCATTAGCCGGGTAATTAATTACAAGGACCGTGCCTGATGTTAACCCTCTGCTCTGACAGCCACTGCCGCAGCAAAGACAGAAACCCAGTGAGTGTTCCACTCTGGGACAGCACTTGCACCAGAAGCAATACTGAAGGAGTGGCCAGGAGACAGAATCTTTAAAAAAGTGAAAGAATTATTTTAAAAGAGGAAGTTTACGGAAGATAAGTAACTGTTCCAGGCACACGAAACCAAACACACCCCTCCCTCACTGACACACACTCAGGGACACTGCAGAGGAGACCAGAGCACAGCAACCCGCAGAGGGTGAGTCTCTAAACGTGAGCATTTGTGAATTGTAATTTATTATTGCTTCAAATGGACTGAGAGAAACAGCTGGGCTTACAGCAGGCCAGAAAGGAGCTGAAAATGTTCCTGTGAACATGCAGTGGGGTTGGGTGTTTGGAAAGGAGACCAACAAGAATGTCATGTTATTACCTTAAATACAGCTGTTTCAAAATGTATACAGAAATTTTATTAACAGTTTTCAGGAATTCCTAACTCCACTTGACAAAAAAAAAAAAAAAAAAAAAAAGGTGTTTCCAAACAAGTTCTGTGTATCGTAACTTTAACAAATTAGTTATTACCCTGTATTATTACTAGACGCTGTTTTGACTTGTTATTGTAGATTAACCTTAACAAAACTTGTTATTTTTGTTGCGTTACTGAACTTTAGCTTGTAAGCAGAAGAAATTAACATAGACGTCAGACACTTGTGTAGTTCTATATTTCCTATTTCCTTTTCCTGGTGTTTCTGATTAAAGGCTACTGCTGCCAGGTGTCTGTAAACCTACTGAAATATTATAACTGAGAAATACTCTCCTGCTCCCTTTGAAATGGAACCACAAATCTGAACTATGCAGACCCAAACTAGGGACACAAACCAGGAGGGGAAACAGCAACTGGGGCAGTTTGTGGGTATCACAAGATGCGGATTTGCATCTGAAGGGTTTCCATTCCTCCTTTACAATGTAAAAGCCAAAAATATGGCATACGGGAACCTAATTATTTTTTAACTTAAAAATCAAGGAACTGAACTTTCAAGCATAAAACTTCAGAAACTCAAACGCGCTTGTGCCTCTCTCCGCACCAAAGGAAGCCTTTACAGAGCACTGCAGCAGAGATTGGCAGGATTTCCATCCAGCCCTGCCCGTACGGCAGCCGAGGCGCCCCCGAGCCGAACCGGGCACCCCCGGCCCGCGGGGCAGCGGGGTCAGGGGGCTCAGGGGGCTCCGGGGCCGCCCCGGGAGGGTCCCGAGCGCGGGCAGGGCAGCCCCGGGGCTGACACGGCGGGAGCGGGCTCGGCCCCGGCACCGAGCAGCCTCCGGGAACCGAACAGCCCCGGGACCGAGCAGCCTCCGGGAACCGAACAGCCCCGGGACCGAGCAGCCTCCGGGAACCCGAGCACAGCCCCGGCAACCCGAGCACAGCCCCGGGACCGAACAGCCCCGGGACCGAACATCCTCCGGGGACCGAGCATCCTCCGGGGACCGAGCAGCCTCCGGGAACCCGAGCACAGCCCCGGGACCGAACATCCTCCAGGGACCGAGCATCCTCCGGGGACCGAACAGCCCCGGGACCGAGCAGCCTCCGGGAACCGAACAGCCTCCGGGGACCGAGCAGCCCCGGGACCGAGCAGCCTCCGGGAACCGAACAGCCCCGGGAACCGAACAGCCCCGGGGACCGAACAGCCCCGGCTCCCCGAGCACTGCCTCGAGACCGCACAGCCCCAGAGACCGAACATCCCCCGGGGACAGAACAGCCCCGAGACCCCGAGCACAGTCCCGGGACCGAACAACCTCCGGGCACCGAACATCCTCCAGGGACAGAACATCGCCCGGGGACAGAGCAGCCCCGGGACCCCGAGCACAACCCCAGAGACCGAACATCCTGTGGGGACCGCTCAGCCCCGGCTCCCCGAGCGCGGCCCCGGGCACCGCACATCCTCCGGGCACCGCACAGCGCCCAGGGACCGCACATCCTCCGGGCACCGCACATCCTCCGGGGACCGAACATCCCCCGGGCACCGCACATCCTCCGGGCACCGAACAGCGCCCAGGGACCGCACATCCTGCAGGACTGAACAACCCCCTGTTCAAACTGTGCCCTGGGTCAATACTCTGCAGCAGATCACTAAATAGAACACAGATGATTAGAAACTGTGACACTTACTACACACAAATTCATTGAAAAAAAGATGCAGCTCCTAAAGGGGTGTCTTGTACACCCCAAAGAAGTTGAAAAATGTGTAGTTTATTTCATTGTAGCTGTTTATATTTAGTCTTTCAATTACATGTAGATATCATATAATGTTGACTTACTGTATGCAGCTTAAAACTGGAAGCACTGTTGTACAAGTCACATTAGGAAGAAGTATTTCCTTCAATAATAACCTTCCCCATAGTAACAAATCACTACTTCTTTCAAGTGCTTTAAAAGTTTTAAGAAACAAGGCTGTGTGCAGAAATAACACTAAGGACTCACAAGGCCAGAAGGGGCAGACAGGAATGCAGCTCTGTGCTCAGAAAAGTTGCACAATCTGACAAATCCCTGCTCCCTTTACAAATAGTGCCTCTGGGAGTCAGTCAAAGGCAGGAAGCAATCTGCTAATTATTTCTTAAAATTTCATTTCTCCCTCTTTTCTACAGAAAACAGAAGCAGAAGCTCCTAGTGCATCATCTGGAATCTGCAGCTGTCAGTGCCTAAGGAAGCAGCCTGGAGCCAGAGCAAGGTCTGAGCCTCGGGCCAGGGATGCTCAGCTGCTCCTGCCTCTGCCTGCTGCGAGGGGCTGAGCCCTCCTGCCCTGCCCCGTGCTGAAGGGCTGCAGGGGCTGCCAAGGCCCCTGGCTGAGAGCAGCCTGTGCCCAGAGCCCCCAGCTCCTCCTGGTGCCTGCCCTGGCCCTGGGCACCGCGTGCCCACCTCTGCCAGGGCTTGCTCCCACAGCACGGGGCCTGGCACACCAACCTGCTTCATCTTCAAAGCAAAAGCCTTTTTTCCTACTTTCTAGGAAGAAATACAAATTTTCAGGGATTTGGGCATCAGCTGAGAGCGCATCAATTCTCCGAGCGCCTGTTTCCCACAGGCAGAGCCCAGACAAACAGAACCAAGTGCATCACCACACACCTGAGCGCTGCCCTGGCCCAGCTGGGTGCACTTGTTCACAACACAACAATTCAAAGCTGACTGAAAAGGCTGAAGCCTCATAACAGATAAAACTCTCAATTTCTTCTTTTTTTCCCAGTTTGTTTCTCCAGAGAGAAGAGATACCACAATGCAAATGAAAGCCACAACCCAGTTCAGCTCCTCCAGGAATGACAGCAACTGCACCAGCGACAGCAGGATCAGCCAAGTCATCTTCCCTTTACTCTACACATTTCTGTTCCTGGTGGGGATCACCATGAACGGCCTGGCAATGTGGGTCTTCTTTAAAATATCCAGTAAATCCAATTTCATTATCTTCCTCAAGAACACTGTGATTTCTGACTTCCTCATGATCCTGACTTTTCCATTTAAAATCCTCAGTGATGCCAAGCTGGTGTCCTGGGTCCTGCGAGGGTTTGTGTGCCAGGTCACCCAGGTGGTGTTTTACTTCACCATGTACATCAGCATCCTGTTCCTTGGTCTGATAACGATTGATCGCTACCAGAAAGCCACCTCACCTTTCAGAACCTCCACTCCACGGAGCCTCCTGGCTGCCAAGGTCCTGTCCACAGCAATCTGGCTCTCCATGTTTGCTCTCTCGCTGCCCAACATGATTTTAAATAATAAGAAGAAAACGCCCAAGAACGTAAGGAAGTGTGCTCTCCTGAAATCGGAGTTTGGCTTAGTCTGGCATGAAATTGTAAACTACATTTGTCAGCTCATCTTCTGGGTGAACTTAGCAGTCATAGTGGTATGTTACATCCTGATCAGCAAGGAACTGTACAAATCCTACAAAAGGACTCGATGTGCAGGGAAGGGTTCTAAAAAGACTGTCAATCTCAAGGTTTTCATAATAATTGCTGTGTTCTTTATTTGCTTTGTGCCATTCCACTTCACCAGAATCCCCTACACCTTGAGCCAAACGAGAGATGTGTTTGACTGCTCTGCTCGGAACGCCCTGTTCTACCTGAAGGAGACCACGCTGTGGCTGACGTCCCTCAATGCCTGCCTGGATCCCTTCATATACTTTTTCCTGTGCAAATCATTCAGGAAATCCCTGCTGGACATGCTGTGCAAGCACAGGGCAGTGTCAGGGGCACAGACAAAGGGGGATGACTCTGACGAGACGCCGCTCTAGATCCCGGGGCTCCTCTCCCTTCCTGGCCACTCACCTTCACTGAGGGGGGCACAGACCCATGAGGAGCATCCAGAACTTCACTGACTTCTTCAGAAACAGCCCTGCAGATGAGGCACGAGCACCCTGGAACCACCACCACTGCCTGCAAAAATAGAAAGCTTAAATAAATACCAGAGGAGTCCCCCAACCTCCACCCTGGCCAAAAGAGGAGCTCCCCAGACCCCAACCTCCAGAACTGATAGGAAGAAGTCAGAACTGAAAAGTGGAACCGTGAGGAAAAACTTAAAACCGAATCATGAAATGCTACAGATGATACCATGAACTGTAAAGATTTTGCAGAAATAGCTAAATTTGGGCCAGAGTAAAGTTCATGACAACACAAGACCTGAGAAATGCAGATAAAATCCACAGTAGATGTCATTTTTCAATACAGGGAGTTGTCACCTCGTATGCAACTGGCAGACCAACAGAAACAGAGAGAGAGCCATTTGGGCAGATTTTTGGTAACAGAATAACATTTTCTTATCTCATTCTATGCTTGCAGTTCCTAATGTATTGACCAATAATTAATAGTTGTATTTCAGAGGAAATTAATTCTTAATCAGGTTTATCTTGATATTAATTATATCCCCAAATCCTTCCCCTTACTACATAAATAAACGAGGTAATGTTTTCACAGAGAACATTATATTAGAAAACATACAAACACTCCATTTAAATCTTACTGAGATCCTGGGGGAAAACAGGCTCATGGTAAATACTTTACTGATGATTAAGGGCAGCTTTTTCCACTATACAAAATACTTGACCACTTCCCTTTTTGCACTTGGAAAACCTGAAAAAAAACCGGGAAGTATTTTCAAGTACATGACATTTTGAGGTATCACAGCAATTACACTTTAAATAGACTGTGGGCTATTGGAATACGCTGTGGTTCGTTTATCAGCACTGCAAACAGCTCCAGCTGAGCAGTGTGTGTCCCCGGCACACAAGAGCTCAGCCTGCCAAAGCCATCACCTGGCCACCCTCCTGGGACGTGTCCCTGCCTGCCAGGGCACGTCTGCAACCCAATTTCCTAGGAAGTTCCAAGGCAGCTCACTTGTTGCTCACCGACTGCCACCCTCAGCCTTGGGGTCTGTGCATCTCTGAGAGCTGCTGGGATGAGCTCACCCTGCCTCAGGCTGTGCCCTGCTCCAGCTGAGACAGGCGGCGACTGGGGCCCACCCCAGAGCACCAGGACTTCCCTGGAACAGTGTCCAGCCACCCCAGAATGGGCTCCCCCAGCAGCCCACAGCCCCCAGGCCAGGTCAGTCCCCATTAAAGCCCAGGAAGGGCAGTGCCACGTGCCCCACTCCCACCCAAAGCTCATTCTGCACGCACATTTTGCACCTACACGTGGAGAGAGAGTGGCAATTAGCCAGGAGCTGCTTTCCCTGGCCAGGTGAGCTGTCCAGACAGACACCACAGACACACCTGTCCCCCAGAGCCACCACGGGCGGGGTGTGCACGGGTACCTGCTGCCCCTGACACCTGGGAACAGCATCAGAAGCTCAAAACACGGAGGGCACTGCCTTGGACAGCAGTCTGGGCACTGCAGTGGACTGTGACACCTGTGTGTGGTCAGCACAAGGCAGGGACAGCCAGGGACACGCCACACTGGTAGCAGTGCTGAGCGTGACTGAAGCCCAGCCATCCTCAGGGCTGCCTGCTCCCAGCAGCCATTAACACTGACACCAGCACCCACATCAACCAAAATGTCCCAGTTTGATGCACAAACTGCCTGGCACAGCTGCAGCCCGAGCTCCTCTGGAGCACTCCCCAGGAAATGGCCTGAGCAGGAGCACTGCCTGCAGCGAGCCCTGGGCCAGAGCTGTCCCAGCAGCAGGCAGCAATAACCTCACACAAACAGCTCAGCTCTCAGAGAAATGCACCAGCTCCAGCCCCGACCCACCAAACACACCAGCCGTCCACGCAGCAGCGCCTGCCAGGACAGAAAGGGCTGTGAGCAGCACAAAGGTGCATCCCGGCCTGCGTGGGCCAGAGCCCAGGAACCCTCTCTGGAGAGGCAGAGCCCAGCCCCGGCCCTGTGCCAGTGACACCAGGGCCAGGAGAGGGGACAGCCCCTGGCACCACTGTCAGGGGCTCTGAGCGGACTCTTGTAGTGCTTGGGCAATGTCTGCTGCCATCCAGAACGTGGAATTCACACACAAACAACAACCAGGAGCTACACTTGAGGGTTCTCCTGGAAAGCTGTCAGGAAACACTCTGTGTTTGCTCATCCTGCCAGCCCAGGTGCAGCAGGTCTGTCCCATGCACACACAAACCAGAAATGTGTCTGTCCTGAGAGGCAGGCTCAGGTTTCCTTTCCCAGTTCAGGGGCAGATGGTGCGCTTTCTCACACAGAGCAAAGGGAAGAGACAGAAGCAATAGCAATGTGACTAACTCAGGCGACACTGAAAATGAGGAAGGAAACCACACACCAGCAGAAAACGTCTCATCTTTCTACACATTTCCCCACTCCTAACACTTTGCTCAGGGGTTCTGCTGGCACAGGAGCAGCGGATGAGATGGGGACAGCCACCGAGGGCTCTGTGACAGCTGCTGCAGGTTTGCCCAGGTACTCACAGGGTGTTCGGGGTGTGATGGGGTGCTCAGGGCTGGGAGCCACTTGCGTGCATCTGTTCTTGGAAATGCTATCTGAAGCTGTGCTGATAAGGGAAAGAGTGGGTGCTTGCAAAGTCACTTACCAGAAGTCACTCACCCAGGAGTGGCTCGCTTTTGGGCCACAGCTCTAACATTTCTATTTCTTTATTATATTCAACACTAAAATATTTCTATTTTAGTGTTGAATTTCTATTTAGTGTTGAATGTTAGAGATCTAGAATATCTCTTGTTGAATGTTAGAGATCTAGAATATCTCTAACATTTCTATTCAACACTAAAATACATTTCCATAGAAAGGCCAACAGCGCTCCAGGCAGTCTGCTCTTGTACCCTGCTAACATCACCCTAGGCCTCCAAAATAAGTATGAACCCTTTTAACTCTTCAGTGGATGCTACTTGCAAACAATTTAAATTTCAGCAAAGGTTTAGATTTTCCATGAACCAGAAGAGAAATTGGCTGGGCTGTTTAACACACGCTCGGGTTTGGTGTTTACTCATGCAAGCCTGCTGTCACTGCAAGGAACACGTAATACCACATACAGAAGGGTGTGTTTTGTGTTTTGTGTTCTGTCCCTCCTTTTCACCCAAGTCTGTTTCCAACGATGGGAGGCTCTGCAAACACGAGCTCTGTGGGTAACACCAGTGGAGCACCCTCCCCTGCACAGTGCCAGCGTGACACCACCGTCACCCACGTGCTCTTCCCGGTGCTCTACACCCTCATCTTCCTCCTGGGACTCCTGCTGAACAGCCTGGCCTGCTGGGCCTTCTTCCACATCCCAAGCACATCAACCTTCATCGTCTACTTGAAAAACATCTTGGTTTCTGATTCCATCATGACGCTGATGCTTCCTCTGAAGATCCTGACGGACTCTGGCCTGGCGCCGTGGCAGCTCAAGGCCTTTGTCTGCCGCTTCTCAGCCGTGGTATTCTATGACACCATGTACATCAGCATCGTGCTGCTGGGCCTCATTGCTTTCGACAGATTTCTCAAGATTGTGAGACCTTTTGGGAAGTTCTGGGTGCAGAATCTGACCTCAGCAAAGATCCTGGCGACTCTGGTCTGGCTCTTCTTCCTCGTTCTGTCCCTGCCCAACATGGTCCTGTCCAACAAGGCAGCGACGCCCCAGTCCGTGAGGAAGTGTGCCTCCTTGAAGAGCTACCTCGGACTCAAATGGCACGAGGCTGTCAACTATGTCTGTCAGTTCATCTTCTGGACTGTCCTCATCCTCATGCTGCTATTTTATATAGTCATTGCCAAAAAGGTATATGAGTCTTACGTAAAAACACAGAAGAAAGGCAACAGAAGCGAAAAACGGATCAAAGGGAAAGTATTCATCATTTTTACCGTGTTCTTCCTCTGCTTTGCCCCCTTCCACTTCAGCAGGGTGCCCTACACCATGAGCCAGACGAGTGCCCACATGGAGTGCCGGCTGCAGAACCAGCTCTTCGTGGCCAAGGAGAGCACTCTGTGGCTGGCAGCCAGCAACGTCTGCATGGACCCCCTGATCTACCTGCTCCTGTGCAAGCCCTTCCTGGAGAAGGTCTTCTACAGGAGGGTAAAGGCTCTGCAGAGAACAGCCCAGGCAAACCCAAAAACAGAACTGGACACACGAGTATCTCCTACCGAGTCCTGATTCTGCAGCTGCACACTCTGCTCCGCATCTTCATAGAGAACTTGAAAAACAATTTGGTTTACTTCTGCTGAAGAACACAAAAGGGTGTTTGCCAAGTAATACTAACACTCAATAAATGCAGAAAAATGGATTTTCTAAGTACAGTCACTGCATAGCCTTAATGGCCAAAAGGCTCTTGCTCAAATTCACAATCCACATGTGAATTCTCTCTGCTTTAAACTAAACCAACTCACTTGCTAACACCTGAGCAGCTTACTGACTCTGGCTGCTCTGAAGGGCAATCCAGCTTTATTTGGGAGTGAACCCCAGAGCTGGTGACTGCGTATGTCAGTAATTCCTACCCTGAGTGTCAGCTTGGCTGCACATCAAGAGTAGGCAAGGGGAGGAACAGAGGGAAGGACTCGGTCCCTTCCCAGCCCTCCTCGCCTCTCTCACACATGTCATTACTTTCCTACCACCCACGCTGTTTCACCACCCTTCCTCTCTGCTCCCAGCAGCAGCACCTGGTGGAGGGCAGTGCTGGCAGTACCCCCAATTTCCCAGAGCAGTGCTGGCAGTACCCCAGTTCAGTACCCCAGTTCAGCACCCCAATTTCCCAGTTCAGCACCCCAGTTCAGTACCCCAGTTCAGTGCCCCAATTTCCCAGTTCAGCACCCCAGTTTCCCAGGACATGCTCCTTGTCCAGGCGAGCAGAGCAGCCAGGGCTGCAGCCGCCACCCTGAACCATGCAGGGCTCAGCCCCACGCTGCCCTCACTGGGAAGGAACACCCAGAGGTGCCCCCTTGGTGGCACCTTCACCCTTCCCGGTGCCAGCCACAGGCCAGGAGAGGGGGGCAGAGGGCCCTGAGCCTCCCCATGCAGAGACTGCCCCTCCACGCAGCTCACCAGCGCACTCACAGAGCCCCCCTGCTATCCCACAGGACTGTGCCTGCACACAAACACTTTCTAGCCCCACATTCTGGAATTTATGTCACTGGTTCAAGAGAGCAGTGTCCCTTTTCCCAAACCATCCCTTCTCCTCCAGCTCTCCTGCCAGCTTTACACTCTCTCACACGTGCCAGACACTTGGATCACCACCACACTGCTATTTTTAGAAATTCATTGTTTACAGCAGCCTAATCCAACCCAGCAGGTTGCTCCATACAGCTTGATTTTCTCAAAGCTGCTCTAGATTGCTGTGCATTAATTATCCTGCCTCTGGGGTTCCCCAGCCACACAGGGAGATGTGTGTCTTATTTAGCAACTTCTACCCACTACATCTGCTCCACCAGGCCTGTTACATACCTTCTGCAGCTGGAACGCCCTTCCTAACTGGAAGCTGAACTAATCTCCAATCAGCGTTCAATTGGTTCTGAATCTGCCTATAAATCAGTGTTATCTCAGCCATTGTCTACCTCTTACATTAAACGCTGTTGCATTAAAGGCTCTCCCCACACACACATACACTGTTAACAGGATTAATTTTGCTCCTTTAGGAAAAGTAAATAAAATAAATTCTTAGCTGCTGAAGCAGTCAGCCCTTCAGTAACTGCTTAGAGGAGCATACAGGAGGCTGGAAATGTTCCTCCCAAGCTGCTGACACGGCCTGACAATTAACAGAGGGCCCTGAGCCAAACACTGGCAGAGGAGGGTCTTGCACCATCTGTGGCCTTCCCCAAGCACAGCTCACACAGAGCTCCAGGCACTGCCAGCACCCACTGCATCCAGCTCTGGGCTGGCAGAGCACGGTGGCACTGAGAAACTAAGAAGATGAAGAACAGAAATTTCTTTTACTTTGTGATTTCTGCTTGTGACTGAGGCTCATCCAACGCTGTGCACACACACTGGCATCTCACAGAGCTGAGAGCCCATGTTAGGGTGGGTGTAACCACAAAATGGGATGAGTTGGTCCTTAAATAAAGGGTGTGACAAAGGTTTCTGAGGAGTCTTAATCATCTGTTTTTCAGCTGTTGCTTCTTAGGTAGGTAAAAGGGAGCCAAACCTACCAAACTCTATGGCAAAGAAGTGAAGGTGACTGCAAGGACAGAACACCCGCTTGATGCATTTGGGGAAAAAGTCCCTGAATACTAGCACTTGGGATTTTACACATTTTTTCTACAAAGTTTTAGATCACTGCCTCCAGATGGAGTAAAAATCGCAACAGTTAAAATGGCTCAAAGTTCAGGTCTCTGTTTTTTAAAGCTCAAACAAACACCCCAAGCAGTATTTTGCTTTGCACGTGATCCAACAGAGCCGTGTTTGGAGAGCAGCTCTGCCCTGGCAGGAAGCCCAGAGCAGCTGCCATGGGCTCCCCACATTCCTGCAGGGCAGCCCAGGGATTTGTGGAATTCTGCAAAGTTTACCAGCATATTCAATACAGCCGTCACCATTTTCCCAACCCTGATTTCTGTCCCAGCCCACCTGGAATGTGCTGGTGCTGCCCTGAGCAAACCCCCTCGCTGTTCCCTGGCACAGCTGTTGGACAGGACAGCAAACACCAGCACCATTCCCACCTAGAATGTGCTGGACAGGGCAGCAAACACCAGCACCATTCCCATCCCATGCACAGGACAGCAAACACCAGCACCATTCCCATCCCATGCACAGGACAGCAAACACCAGCACCATTCCCACCTAGAATGTGCTGGACAGGACAGCAAACACCAGCACCATTCCCATCCCATGCACAGCAAACACCAGCACCATTCCCATCCCATGGACGGGACAGCAAACACCAGCACCATTCCCATCCCATGCACAGCAAACACCAGCACCATTCCCATCCCATCCACAGGACAGCAAACACCAGCACCATTCCCATCCCATGGACAGGACAGCAAACACCAGCACCATTCCCATCCCATGCACAGGACAGCAAACACCAGCACCATTCCCATCCCATGCACGGGACAGCAAACACCAGCACCATTCCCATCCCATGGACGGGACAGCAAACACCAGCACCATTCCCATCCCATGGACGGGACAGCAAACACCAGCACCATTCCCATCCCATGCACAGCAAACACCAGCACCATTCCCATCCCATGAACGGGACAGCAAACACCAGCACCATTCCCATCCCATGAACGGGACAGCAAACTCCAGCACCATTCCCATCCCATGCACAGCAAACACCAGCACCTTTCCCATCCCATGGACAGGACAGCAAACTCCAGCACCATTCCCATCCCATGGACAGGACAGCAAACTCCAGCACCATTCCCATCCCATGGACGGGACAGCAAACACCAGCACCATTCCCATCCCATGGACAGGACAGCAAACACCAGCATCATTCCCATCCCATGGACAGGACAGCAAACACCAGCACCATTCCCATCCCATGCACAGCAAACACCAGCACCATTCCCATCCCATGAACGGGACAGCAAACACCAGCACCATTCCCATCCCATGGATGGCACAGCAAACACCAGCACCATTCCCATCCCATGACAGGACAGCAAACACCAGCACCATTCCCATCCCATGGATGGCACAGCAAACTCCAGCACCATTCCCACCCCATGACAGGACAGCAAACACCAGCACCATTCCCATCCCATGCACAGGACAGCAAACACCAGCACCATTCCCACCCCATGACAGGACAGCAAACACCAGCACCATTCCCATCCCATGCACAGGACAGCAAACACCAGCACCATTCCCATCCCATGCACAGCAAACACCAGCACCTTTCCCATCCCATGGACAGGACAGCAAACACCAGCACCATTCCCCCTGTGCTGGACAGGACAGCAAACACCAGCACCATTCCACCACTCCCACCTCACCTGTACTCACTCCAGCCCATCACACCCCAGGCAGCAGCAGGGCTCTCCCTTCCCGCAGACAAATGTTCCCTTGCATGGCTTGTCCTCTCTCCAGACAACCTAGAAACTGAAAGCTGGCACGAGGCTTTGAACCCTTTTGCACAAATGACCCTTGGCCCAGGCTCCCACGGGCCAGCTCCACACAGAAAGTACTGACACTTGTCCTAAGTATCTCTACAGGTCATTGGGTTCCTGGGGAGGGAACTTCAGGGCACTCAGCAGGTGAGTTTAATAGGAAATCACTCATTTGTGTACATAGAGGCTTACACAAATTTTTTATTTTCCTCGTGTTTCAGAAAAAGGAAGTATTTCATACCCTCCCATGCACCCTCCTGCCTCTCCTCAGAGGGACAGCATGGTAATTCCTGGGTGCCCAGAGACAAACTGCTCTTCAGAGACATCCTGACCCTTGGCACAGCTACACACATCCCTCCAAGCAGGCTCCCACAGCTCTGAGTCCTCTGAAAACTCTCATAACACACAGCCGTGCCTCAATTAATCAGAAATGCAAACCAATGGTTTGCAAACTGGACCAGAGCTGGGCAGACAAGTCAAGCAGCCAAGGTCTGACCCACATGATGGCACATGGACAGAGCCAGCAGGGCACAGGGGAGGACTGGGGGCAGCAGGACAGACCTGAGCCTACGGACAGGATGGGCCAGACAAGGCCTGGGGCTCCAGGCTCCCTATCAGCACACAGTGGGGAACTCGAGGGGAGAAGAACTGAGCTTTGAAAGTCAGCTCGTAGTTAGATACTTTCCTCCTTCCTTCCCTGTGAGTGACAGGCACCACACAGTGGCTGGAGTAACCTGCACCAGGAAAGGGGAAATGCCAGCTTTTCCAGGACTCTTCCACATCTGCAGCTCCAACACTGCACAATCCTCCCCGTGTTGCAAGCTCTGGTCTTGCTGACACTTTTCTGCTTAAAAAGCAGAAACAGCCAGTCCTGGGCATTACCCAGGTGATGAATCTGCTTTAGCATAACCTTGCAGTGCACATTGCTAAATATGGCAGTGAAGACGTTTTAGAATGAGGCAACACAGTAATCCTTGTAATAACGTTGTTCGGGCTCTTATGAAATCTGAGAGTTGCTCTCTAATCATCAAAACACAAAAAGGGACATCCAGCCTGTAAATAACGTGAACAATAGTTAAGTTACAGGTTACCTTCAGCTGTTCTTTACATCAGGCCTTCGCACTTCTCCTGCGCTGTTTTAGGGCAAGCTCCCCAGTTTCAGCGTTTCGTGTGCCAGCTCGTCCTGGCCTGCTCAGCCTGGCAGCAGCCAGCAGCACGTCTGCATCCAGCCTGCCCAGGGATGCCAGGGCACCACTGCCCGCCCATCGTGTCCTTCTGGCACACCAAAATACAGAGATTTTAAAAAAAAGTTCATGTGCCTTTGCACCATATTCAAAAACTAAAACTAAAACCCCATTCTGGTGCAGATTTTATTTATTATTTGAGCTTTACTGACACACCAGTTTTGGTGTGTAAACTCTACTCCCAGAGTGCCAACCCCTGAACACTTGGGTCTCTGTAAGCAATTAAATAACATTTTTTATACATTTCAGTTTTCACTATAAACTTTTTCCCTCTTTCCCCACAGCACATCCTGCTGCACTGGTTCTAGAGCCCAGCCCGGGAGAACACCAGCACTGGCAGTGATGAAAAGCAGCAGCACAAATGTAGGCAACACATGTTGTTGTGCCATGCTGAACTGCAGGAGTGGCTGCATTCCCCGAGCCCAGCTGTGCCCCCCGAGCCCAGCTGTGCCCCCCGAGCCCAGCTGTGCCCCTGAGCCCAGCTGTGCCCCAGAGCCCAGCTGTGCCCCCGGGCAGGGATGCAGGAGTTGTGCTCCACACAGCTCTGGCTCTGGAGCTCAGTGCCTCGTGCAGGGGATTGCTCCGAGAGGGTAAAAGCCCCTGCAGACCCTCTGAGCTTTGTTCCCCTGTTCCAGCAGGCAGCTGCCAAAGCCCGGAGCACAAGGGGCAGCTGAAGGAAGGCAAAGGGAGGACACACGGTCCTGCACAGCCACAAGCAAGGCAAAGGCTTCACCAGGTCTCCTCTCCCTCGCTGCAGGGAAAGCCTCCTCCATCCTCAGGGGTGCTGTGTGCCTGAGCAGGACCATCCCTGCTGTCAGGGTACGCAGCTCCTGGCTGAGCTTGGCAGCCTGCAATAACAGAGCTGAAAACGCAGCAGAGTGAGCCCGTGCTCCTGCAGCCTCATCTGCATGGCTCTGCTTTGCCTTGCAAAAGCTGGGCTTCAAAGGCGAGCTGTGCCAGCAGTCTGTGTGATCAGGGACTGTGCCTGAGCCGAGGGAGAGGTCCCGGGGCAAGAGGAAATTTTGGAGTCTGCCCACAAGCAGCAGTGTGGGATTCAGCAGCGGGTGAAGCTGCTCAGCTCTGCGGGGGCAGCAGGCGCGCTCAGCTCTGGCTCAGCCCCTCGCAGGCTCTGTGCAGGGGGCACCAGGGGCTCAGCCCCCCTGGATTTGAGAAAAAAATTGAACACGTCTATGGAAAAGTCCAGGCAGAACAGACAGAAAATGGTCTTGGCAGCCACTGCTCTCAGAGCACTGGGATTACTCTTTCTTTTCTCCCAAATTTTTAATGAGAGAGATGGGAATTTGCTTTCTTTTAAAGAAGGCAGCAGATATGGAAAATTACCCACTTCATCCTCCACTGACATGAAACAGAACTTTGTCCCAATAGAACAGTCCCAGTATAATATGTCCCAGATTTTACCCCATGATTATTTCAGTGCTCTAGAGGCACTAAATAGTCTGAGTGTAAACGTGTCCAGCCAGGACCACCGAGGGCAGGGCTGTGAGAGGCAGTGGGCTCAGGCAGCCCTAAGGAGCACCATGGCAGGAAACAGACACTCAGGGCATTATAGCTGCAGCACTGAGTGACAGACCCAGAGTGCTACTTTCATCCTGCCTGTTATTCAGAAGGAAGGATCTGTTCAAAGCACAACGCTAAAGGCAATCTAACTATAATCAAATTAATAATTGACAAGATAAGCTTGATTAGTAGATATTTTCACCTGTCCAGCACCAGATTTTTCAGGCCGACAGTAGATGCAGAGGCACGGCATGCCCCGGGAGGCAGAGGCAGGGCAGCAGGAGCACCCTGCAGCCTTCCCCAGCAGCTCCCACCTCCCAGGTGAATCACTGTCTGCGTCCCGGGCGCCCCAGCTGCGCTGGAGCCAGGAAGTGAGCGGAGCGCTCACCTACCCTGGCATGTGAGTCATTCCCAGGAATGAGAGAGCCAGTTGCTCCAGTTGCTCCTGGCCGGGGGAATTTTGACTCTCTGATCAGGTATCACCAAAAAAAAGCCATCGGAAGCCCAAAAATCCTCCTGGCAGCCATGGTCGGTTCAGCTGCCCTCTCCCAGGACATGCTCTCCTGCCCAGCGTAGCTCCAGGATGGTTCTGCAGGAGTCTGAGGCACTCCGGGGATGCAGCTCCGAGAGCGGAAGGCGACGATGGTGACAGGTAAGTGAGCTCTGATCATCCGAAAAGCATTCGATAAGTTGTTCAGTGAATCTGCTAGCACTTTCTCACCCTTGGCTGGAAAAACAGGAATTAAGATATCGTTGCTGAAAGGCAGACTTGGAACCATAAACTGAATGTCGGATCAATTCAAAGCGTGAAAAGTTCTCAAAATAGCATGCCTTTACCAACCTTTTATTCACTCATACATAGTATTATGGTGGCAAAAAAGTTCGGTTTCTACTGATCCTTCCTTCTAAGGTACAACTCAAAGTGCAGGTGGGTCCATTGTTTCAGTAACTTGCTTCTTGACAGAACTTAACTCATATAAAGTAAGATTCAGTAACTACAGCATCTGAATTTGCTTTAAAAGGGTTTGTACTATATTCCCTTTCACCTCTTTCAGTACCGGGAAGCAAACTTGAGCTCTCTTCACTATATGAAGAAAATAAATGTTCTCTTCCTTCGTACTTCATTCAAGTCATGTTAAAACTTGTCAGGTTCACTGGAAAAACCACATAGCTCTGAATGAGCAGACTGGATCTGATGAGTCTCACAGCTTGGGAAATATCTGAGGTGCTTGCAAAAACCTCAGTCTTTTAGGGAGATCTCATATTGGAAAGGTTGTTCTCGGTTACAGAGCGCTGGGAGCAGCAGCGCAATTCGAGGGTTTGTTAAAAATCCCTTCTTTGTGCACTACGGGGCCTGCAGCCACTCCTGCGTGCTCCATCCAGAAACTGGCAGCACTTTACACTTCTTTCCATCTTTTTAAAGAATTCTGCAATCCTCTTTAGAAAGGGAAACCGGGAAACCCAGGCAGCCTTTGGCTGATGTCGCTGATTCACTCACAGGCGCTGGCCCTGAGCATGGAAGCCACCAGCGCTTTTCTGGTTGGGAGAAGCTTCCCCTGCTCTCCTTTGGGTGGGCCAGCAGCCCCGGGGCACCGGCAGAGCCTCTCCCGCCTCCCCATGCCATGGGGCGGAGGCAGGGCAGCGCCGGGACAGCCCCGGCAGAGGGACGAGGAGAGGGACGCGGGCTGGAGGGTGTGCGGGCACCTCCCGCACGGACACCGCGTGTTTGCGCTGGGCTCGGTGAGAAAAACAGCGCATTTGGGCAGCATCGGCAGCGAGCACTCCTCCTCCTCCTGCTCCTGTCCAGCTGCTCAGGGCTGTCCCAGCTCAGCCCCGCGCCCCAGCCCCGCGCCCCAGCCCCGCTCTCTGCCGGAGCCCCGGGGCAGGGAGGGAGCGCGGAGCCCAGCCCGGCACGGGCACACACGGCCCGGCCCCGCACACCCAGCCCGGCCCCGCTGCAGCACCGTGCCTGGCTCCAGAGCCCGAACCCGGGCACTCCCCTGGCCCCACACACCTTGGGGACATCCAGGGGCAGCATGGCCAAGTGGGACAGGCGCACCGGACAGGGCAGCAAGGCTCCATCCGGACTGCTCCACACCACAGCAGCACTTCAGAGACCACAGGCTCCTTCCCACCGCCTGGCACAGAGCCCCGGAGCAGTCAGGACAGGAACCAGGCACTGGGAATGCTCCTTCTCCTCACCTGGTGAGCAGTCCCTTGCTCGTCTTCCCAAAGCTAAGCTCAAGAAGAGCCTCCTCTTTGATCCAGTGAGCACCAGAAGCCAGGCAAGCCCCCTGTGCCCCAACTACAGCACTGAACTCAAACTGTGCAGTCTTATCAACAGTGTGGGGTGGTGAAAACACGCCTGACACACACCCTGAGCTCCAGACCCTCTGCACGGCTCTCAGCTCCACAGGCGCCCAGGCTGCAGCAGACACCAGCCCCAGGGCTGCCAGGAGAACTCGAGAGGAAGGAGGCAAGATCCATTCCTACATTTCAACATCAATCCCTTCCAACAGAAAAAAATACCGCAACATCTTAAATGAGTTCAAGCATTGCAATGTCAATGGGTTTCCACTTCTGACCAACAATGAACCTTACACAAGGTACTGCGGCAACCGCCGCTTCTGGCTCTTCCTCAAGACAGTGTCAGTGGCATCCAAAGGGACAGCTGATGCTGAGCAGCACAAACTGTGCTTGGACCAGCCTGCATCACCCTCCCTGCAGCAGGCGCTGCACTGTGCAAGGAGCCCAGAGCTGGGTGCCAGGAGGAGCAGCAGCTCTCACAGCCCTGCCCAGGGCCAGCAGAGCTCTCCGGGCTGTGCGAGAAAACACGGCCTTGCACCAGGCTGGACTTCTCCCTGAAATCCCCGCATCCTTTCCTTCCTCTTTCAGGCAGCGGTGCTGCTGTGAGTAGCAAACAGCATGGTGTGGCAGCAGGATGGACTGGAGCACAGAGAAACAGGCACACAAGGATTTCTTGGTGCTTCTGTGATGTGAATTAGGATTGCATACAAAAAAATCAATAGAAATTGCTTCAGCACAAAGAAAAATGCCTGAAAGTTAGACTGGAGTTGCTGAAAGACTTAAATGGCACTGGCTATGTGCGCATACCAATAACTATTTTTGTTTCCCAAGATATTTTCTCACAATGGCCCTTGAGGGATGTGATAGAGGCACAAAAGACACTGGTTCAACAGATGAAGGTGCAGTGCTACCAATTACACAGCTGCATTTCTGTCCCAGACACCTTGATTCTTTTTAAAGTGTCATTTTGCAATTTTTACTTAATGTTTTTCACTGCATAGTGCAAATAATCAAACCTAAAAGCTGATCTTTTCAGTAAAAACCCTGACTCAGGCCTGGCCACCCCAACCGTGGCAATGCTGGGGGGCTGCAGAGCATGGCAGCCACGGCTCCCCATGGCAGTCGTGTCACCAGTGACAGGGCACAGGCACCAGTGACAGGGCACAGGCACATGGCACCTGTGCCATGGCATTGCCAGCGCAGCACCACGCTCTGCAGCAGTGCCAAGGCCCCCCTGCTCACCTGCACAGGAGCTCTGGGGCCCTGCCCTGCCTGTGGTCGTGCACGGGGGCTGCAGCTCTCGTGGTGAATCCTGGCAATCCAAGGGAAGCCTCTCTGCAGGGCCGGACTGCTCCCACTGCCAGCAGCTTGCGCAGCCGCAACCAACAGCAGCATCTTCTAGAAAGGAGCAAAGGAAACATTCCAGAGTTCCTTTCCTCCTTGCTAATTAGAGGCTGCCTTACTGAGAAAACATCCATTATCCCAGCTCTGCCAGCCACTGTGCTAAGCTCTCTTTTTTTTATGCCCTCCAAAAAGCAGCCAGCAATTGCAGCCCAGTTTCTCCTGCACCGAGAGCAGCTGCTCACCTGCTGCCCAGGTGATGCCAGTTCTGTGGCAGAGCTCTCAGCTTCATGCAAAAGCCACTGCAGTCCTCAGGAGCTGTGCAGCTGTACCTTGCCATGACCCTCAGAGGTGACACAGCCAGCCTGGGCACAGGCAGGCACGGGCACAGCCAGCCTGGGCACAGCCAGGCACGGGCACAGCCAGGCACGGGCACAGCCACCCCCGGGCACAGCCAGGCACGGGCACAGCCAGCCTGGGCACAGCCAGCCCCGGGCACAGCCTGGGCAGTGCCAGCTGTCCCAGAGGAGCAGTGACCCTTGCTGTCAGTGCCGGTGTGGGGGCTCTGCAGGGCACAGTGGCACTGGGCAGAGCGAGGCTGGGGACACTGGTCCCTGCCAGCAGCGTGTCCCAGCACAGAGCCAGAGAGGGCGGCTCCCGTGGGCATCCCCAGCCGGACGCCAGCGCAGGGCCCAGGCAGGAGTGCACCCTGACACTGCCCTTCTGTCCCTCCTGAGGACAGACGGACAGGGCAGGGCAGGGCCAGGATCCCGGCGACGGCAGCCAGGCAGAGGGAAGCCAGCAGGGGCAGGATGCTGCTCTGAGACATGTGGCAGGAGAGCTGGGCTGGACACGAGGGGAAGCCCAAGGAGGAACCTGAAACACAGAAGGGGCGCTGTGCCAGCTGCTGGAGCAGCTTTCTGAGCAGATGCAGGTTCCTGTTTCTGGCCAGGACTGAGGAGAGGGGCAGCACGAGCCACAGCTGGGACAGCTGTACCCCCGTCCTTCCCGGCTGCTTGAGCAGGGCAGGGCTGCTGGCGCTCCGAGCCAGCCCTGGCGGTGCCAGTGCCAGGGCAGGGGGCACGGGGGGCACGGGGGGCACGGGGGGCGCTGCTCGCACCCTCTCCCAGCCCAGAAAGGCACCTGCTGGCTCTGACACCCCACGCTCAGCCAGCAGCACGGGGTGCTCAGGGCCCCAGCGCTGCCCAGAGCGGGGGGACCCCAGGAGCCCCCAGCCCAGCCCTGCCCTGCAGGGCCAGCACCAGGAGGTACAGGCTGCCAAAACACCAGAACCAGCAGAGAGTGCACAGCCCTGCAAGGAGGGCAGCTCACCGAGGCAGGCAGCGTTCAAACAGGAATTTCAGGTTATTCCACTGTGCATTACCAGCACATTAACATAGTCCTCCACCAAAAGGGAGCTGGACCATTTTTGAGAGAAGCCTCCAAGGAAGGGAGAGGTGGCAGTGCCATGGCTACTGGGACCAGGCTTGTAGTGAGCAGGAGACAACACTCAGACAAAGAGAGAGATGCAGGCAGGGCAAAGCAGAGCATGGAGGCTGGCTCAGGGAGCAGGGGACACGGGCCAGCTGTGGGGTGACACAGAGAGCAGTGGCACAGGCTCAGGCCTGCCTGCAGCAGCCTCATGCACGCGTGCTCTTGCCCTGCACCAGTGCTTTCCCCCTGCATCTTTACAAACAACTCTGTGATTTGGTTCTGATGGGCAAAGGAAAGAAGAGCGTTGCAGTCAGCCTAGGGCAGGTTTGATATCTGCCTCACAGGTCTATTGCTGCATCAACCCTGTCATTTACCCACCCTGATGGTGATGAATGCAGCAGAAGGCAAGGAGGCAGACATCAACAAGTTATGGGCTCAAATAAAAAACATTGCTTAAGACCCTGCGGCCCCATGACCTAGAATAGCTGGTCTAAGTCACAAAGAGAGTTTTCTAATTCTAAAAAGTTTTAAATAATATGAGAAAAGATTAGATTTGAGGATGTACAATTTCTTTAAACAGGAAGGTAACTTAAAGCCTTAGTCACCAGAAAAACTCTCAGTCATTCCCTATCCACCTGACACTGAAGGCTGCCATGCAGCCTATTATTTCATTTCTTCTCTGAGGTTACATCAGTCAGGCACATAAACCAGTCTGTCCACATCAGCAGCAAGAGATTATCTCATCAACCACGGACAAAGTACAGAAGCTACAAGAAGTAAAATGTATTCTGCTTTACAAAGCTGCCTGGATAAAGCAGCAGCTTCTAGTGCATCTTCAAAGCCTTCCAAGCAGACTGAGACAGCTGCTGAGGATAAAATTGGTGGGGAGAGTGTCCAGAAAACTGGACAAGGAGAGGAAAAGCAGCCCTGCTGAGCATGAAAATACTGTATTCAGACAAGTAAAAAATCCACAACTAGAGTACACAGCCAGCAAGCATCTGCAAAATACCCTAAAATACTCTTCAAAGAGAACACAGTCTTCATCTCCTGTTGCAATAAAACACAGGAAAAAGAATGAAATCTGCATGTAATAAATGTGTTCCTACTCCTGGAGTCTGCAATATAGCAGGCTTTGTTGGAAAGCATGAAGCTACAGAGGACAGATACCCCAGCTCTACACTGGATCACCTACCCCAGTGTGTAAATAATGAAGCCACACTGCTCTCAGTGCTCTGCCCACCACAGCACCCCTCAGCCTGACAGACTGTGGGCTGCTGAGTCTGAGCAGGACCACGGCTGTGCATCCCACCTTCCATCACACAAACAGCTCTGTGCTGCAGGACCATGGCTGTGCATCCCACCTTCCATCACACAAACAGCTCCACAGCAGGACCATCCCACCTTCCATCACACAAACAGCTCTGCAGCAGGACCACGGCTGTGCATCCCTTCTGTCACACAAACAGCTCTGCAGCAGGACCATCCCACCTTCCATCACACAAACAGCTCTGCAGCAGGACCATGGCTGTGCATCCCTTCTGTCACACAAACAGCTCTGCAGCAGGACCACGGCTGTGCATCCCTTCTGTCATGCAGCCAGCTCTGCAGCAGGACCATCCCACCAGCGCTGCTCCGCAGCTCTGCACACCCTGTCTGGGGAAGCCTTTAAAGCTCTGAGCTGCAGGAGAGCCTTTGGTGTGTGAGGAGGGCAGGCAGCCGCAGGTGCAGCCACCAGAGCAGTGCTGAGCTCAGGTGTGCTGGCAGGGCACAGGGCCCAAAGCTCAGCTGGCACAGGTTACACGGGGAAGAATTTGCCGCTTTCTTTTTCCAAGCACGGTTTGTTGAGATCGTTTTGGAACACATTGTGACATCAAAACCATCACGAAGAAGAAGACACCGAGAGGCTTGGACAGCACACCTGCACACAGCTCCCAGGATGGGGTGCAGGGCCTGGATGTCCCTGGGCAGTCCCAGGGTGGTCACACCGTCCCTGAGCAGTGACACAGGGGCAGCGTCCACCCTGGCCAGGGCTCAGCAGGGCCACAGCAGCAACGGCTCTGGGGACACTGCAGAGTGACAGCAGCGGTGTGCAGCATTCCCAGGGCACACAGAGCCAGCCCCAGCAATGCTGCAGCATTCCCAGGGCACACAGGGCACACAGCCCCAGCAATGCTGCAGCATTCCCAGGGGCACACAGGGCACACAGAATGCTGCAGCATTCCCAAGGGCACACAGAGCCAGCCCCAGCAATGCTGCAGCATTCCCAGGGGCACACAGGGCACACAGAGCCCCAGCAATGCTGCAGCATTCCCAGGGGCACACAGAGCCAGCCCCAGCAATGCTGCAGCATTCCCAAGGGCACACAGGGCACACAGAATGCTGCAGCATTCCCAGGGGCACACAGGGCACACAGAGCCCCCTCCTGCTCTGCTCCAATCCCAGGCAGCACATCCTGCACCTCCCTGACTTCTCTGCACTGAGGGTTTCATTGAGCACCTGCCTGAAGAACCTGAGAACAGGGAGTTTTCCAGGGGCCAGGAATTATGCAGACTTAAAAGAAACTCAGAAAAGCAGGGAAATAAGCACCTTATTTACATAAGGAGTTAGATATGCATCTTTTCATAAAATCACATACTCTTTTGATCTCTGCCTCCTGGGCAGAAAAGAGAGCTGCAAATCCTCAACAGCAGCAAAACATGATGGATTACTGCTGCTCAGACACACAGAAAACAAAATACCTGCAACAGCTTTGACAGCCTAGTCACTGTCAGAGCAAACGGTGCCAGCCAAGAAGCCAGGCTGATAAAAAGGTTAAAATACCCAAATTAAAGGTTTTTTCTGATGCTCTTATGCACCATTACTTGCTTTGGTGCCATCTAGTGCCACACAACACAGTTCCTACATGGGGATGGCCCCTAAAAAAACAGGCTCTGATCTGCAAAAGGGCTGCAGGAATTCCACCCTCTCTTCATTCCCATGAGAGCAGTTGGGTCTTGTGGAATTGGTGAGATCTGAACCATTTTGCCAGTTTTCCTATCAAAACTTGTAAGCAAAAAATGAATCCCAGAAAAGTTACTGCATTTGCATACTGATTTAGGAAAGAACAATTTGGAGCACAGCAGTACAAACTGGTATTGGCAAAATCCCTTTTAACAATACCAAACATTGTGATGCCATATGGCATTAATGAGTTTCTGCAGGCTTCAGTGTTCCTTGTGTGCCAGTTTCTATGAAAAAGGAACAGCAACTTGTCATTTCCACCCCAATTTGGGGAATACACCATGAAGTTATACACACGCATCTCATAATTACTGATAAAACTTTTTTACTTCAAGAAGTGAGTGATGATTTAAAAAAAAAATATCTACTCATGGTCACCTGTCACTGAAATGAGCAAGAAGAGGCAATGCAGACCTGACAACAGAACCACTGTGCAGTGCTCAGCCACCTCAGCCAGCCCTCACTGGGAGCTCCAGAGGCAGCTCCTTTCACAGGGCCCTTCTCCATGCAGGGGACAAGAAGGTGGGCTCTTCCATCTTCCTTTGGGTTTAATTTGTATTCTTTTTCCCCAGGACATCATCCTGGCACAGGCCCTGCTGCATCCCAGATCCACAGCTGCCAGTGGGACTCCTGAAGAGCATTTCAGCTGGAAACTTACAGCAGTGCAAAGGATGGGGTACAATTTGTCCTATGGAAAACTGCCAGGTAAAATAACAATGGAAATAGAAGAGATTGATAAGTGTTTGTTTTGTTACTGTCAGTTCCAGCAGCATTTGAAAGAAATCAGCCATGGCAGCACGGCTGTCTGAGCACTGCCCAGCCTGCCCCACAGCCAGCCTGCTTTGCCTCACCACACAACCTCAGAGCATAAACAACACGAAGCAAAACATACTGACGTTTTATGGCACAGTTTGTAGGTTTTTCACAAACATTTACATGTGAAATCTTAAAATCCCCCAGAGACTGTGACTTTTAAGTACATTTAAGTAAACTAAGTTTAAATTCACATTTTGATAGGCCTGAGGAGTCTCTCCAGAGCCCTGTCCCATGACAAACATCTCAGCTCACAAGTCACACTCTGTCAAGAAAGCCAAGAGCTGACAACCCGCAGCTCTGATTTATGGCTCACCCAGCAGCCTCAGACTGCCCAGAGAGGGCAGTGCCAAACTGGCCAAGTCTGTAAAGCACCATGAAGCTTTACCATTGTTTCCCTTGCTTGGCCCATCTGTAAAGCAGCAGAAAGCTTTACCTGTTGTCTCCCTCACTTGTCCCCACCCGTAGAGCACCATGAAGCTTTACCAGTGTGTCCCTTTCCCGCAGACAGCCGCCCCAGCCCCGAGAACAGCAGCTGGCCCAACGGCAGCTCGGCGGCGCAGGACGAGTTCACCACCATCGTGCTGCCCGTGCTCTACCTCCTCATCTTCCTGGCCAGCCTCCTGCTCAACGGCCTGGCCGTCTGGATCTTCTTCCACATCAGGAACAAGACCAGCTTCATCTTTTACCTCAAGAACATTGTGGTGGCAGACCTGCTCATGACGCTGACGTTCCCGTTCAAGATCATCCAGGACTCGCGGCTGGGGCCGTGGCACTTCAACTCCTTCCTGTGCCGCTACAGCACCGTGCTGTTCTACGCCAACATGTACACCACCATCGTCTTCCTGGGCCTCATCAGCATCGACCGCTACCTGAAGGTGGTGAAGCCCTTTGGGGACTCCAGGATGTACAGCATCACCTTCACCAAGGTGCTGTCGGCCTGCGTCTGGGTGGTGATGGCGTTCCTGGCGCTGCCAAACCTGATCCTGACCAACGGCTACCCCACCAGGCGGAACGTGGACGACTGCCTGAAGCTGAAGTCTCCCCTGGGAGTCAAGTGGCACTCGGCCGTCATCTACATCAACACCTGCATGTTCGTGGTGGTGCTGATAGTGCTGATAGGCTGCTACATTGCCATTTCCAGGTACATCTACAAATCCAGCAAACAGTTCATCAGCTCCTCCAGCCGAAAGAGGAAGCACAACCAGAGTATAAGGGTTGTCGTGGCTGTGTTTTTCACCTGCTTTTTGCCCTACCATTTGTGCCGAATACCCTTCACTTTTAGTCATCTGGACAAAATTTTAGATGACTCTGCACATAGAATCTTGTATTACTGTAAGGAAATGACCCTGTTCCTGTCCGCATGCAACGTCTGTCTGGATCCCATCATTTATTTTTTCATGTGTCGATCATTCTCACGAAGGCTGTTCAGGAAATCCAACATGAGAACCAGGAGCGAGAGCATCAGGTCCCTGCAGAGCGTCAGGAGGTCAGAGGTGCGCATCTACCATGAGTACACCGACGTCTGAAGCACCCCAGAGACCGTGCTGACCTGTGAGGGTGCTTGTATATCATGTAAATAAAATGTCTCTTTACGTGTCTGACCACGGAAGCTCATTAAGGGACGTGCAGACGCGTTCAGCTTTTCTGTGTCAGCTCATCACCATCCACATCAGATTCCATCCCTGCAGGGATCAGCCTCCTTCCATGGGGCTGGGGGTGTTCAGGTGGGTGGCCAGGTTGGCTGGTTAGGGTTGGTTGGCTGGTTAGGGTTGGCTGGCTGGTTAGGGTTGGCTGGTTAGGGTTGGCTGGCTGGTTAGGGTTGGTTGGTTAGGGTTGGTTGGCTGGTTAGGGTTGGCTGGTTAGGGTTGGTTGGCTGGTTAGGGTTGGTTGGCTGGTTAGGGTTGGCTGGTTAGGGTTGGTTGGCTGGTTAGGGTTGGTTGGTTGGTTGGGGTTGGTTGGCTGGTTAGGGTTGGCTGGTTAGGGTTGGCTGGCTGGTTTGGGTTGGCTGGTTAGGGTTGGTTGGCTGGTTAGGGTTGGCTGGCTGGTTAGGGTTGGCTGGTTAGGGTTGGCTGGCTGGGGTTGGCTGGCTGGTTAGGGTTGGCTGGCTGGTTTGGAAGGCACCACGAGGCTGCCTCGGCTCAGAAAGCAGCCCTGGGCCAGGAGGCTGCGGCCAGGATGGACTCTCTGGCCTTGAGCAGACCCAGTGGCAGGAACCCTTCCCCCGGGTCTGGCAGAAGGCAGCAGGGGAAGGGGAGGGCAGGAGGGGGCACAGGCCCCGTGGGGCCCCTGGGTGTGCCCAGGCAGGGCAGGCTCTGTGCCACCAGCCCCAGGGCTCCGGGTCCCTCACCCTGCACCCTGTGATGCTCACATGGGTCGGTCTGTCCTGGGCTCGCTGGGGATTGAATCAGGCTTGTTTAGAGCAAAAACTGCTGGGACTAAACCTGAGCAAGCTGGCCAAAGCAGGCTGGAGAGCGCAGAGCCCTGAGCAGCCTGTGCTCGCAGCCGGCCCGGGTGCAGTGCAGCTGCACAGGCAGGAGATGGCAACAGCCCATCGGCCGCTGCCTGACACTCAGAACCACTTCCCTTTTAATACACACAAAAAAAACACATAGAAAATCCTCAAAATGCAGCACTCAAATGACAAGATTAAGTTCTGCATGAGAACATATTTCATAAAGATTTTCACTGAAAGAGGGATTTCTTTCTTCTATTTTTTTTAACACCATTGGTTTAGATTTTGGTTTATGAATAATTAAGAAGTTGAAATGTAAGTATGATAATATTTGGATTAATGCAAGTATTATGAAACCACTTACATGATCAAGAGAGAGTATTTCTGGTAAGGAAGACAGAATACTTTGGCTATTTATCCTACTTTAAATAAAAATACTTAAAATAGCTAAAATACCGCAGATAAACCCTGTTTCCCAATCAGCTTTGTAGAAAACTGTTCACTGCTCTACTTGCCAGGGTGTATCTGTGACAATCTGGTCACTGCTTTGTGCACACTCACATGCATGACAGCTCTTTGAAGATGCTCTTTGTGAAGTATTTTCCCAGAGCTAAATATGAATTGTACAACAACATCCCAATCCTCAAATACCAGATAACTATATTTAATTTATCCAGATTTGACGTGGAATTTTGGTCTCTAAGAGTTCATCTTGAAAGAAAAAGCCACAAGGAAGTTGTATGGAAAGTCTCTGACCTGTGACTGCCCTTTCAGAGAGCCTTATCAGGGCAGACATGGATATAAACTCTGGCTCTGCAGTCCCAGAGTCCCATTTTTAAGAGGAAACACAGTTTTCTGGTGGAACTACAACAGCAGATCTGACCCAAGAATGCAAGTAGCAATTCCTGAACAATTGAACAATTCATTAACATTTGGGGTTTTTTACATTCAGGAAGATATGCATTACAGTGTTTGTAACTCAAATGCAATTATATATTTCATAATCTGATTGAATAGCCAAGGCAGAGCTCTCCATGCCAGGGCATTATTGTGGCAGAAATGTGATTTGAACCTGTACTCAGAGCCAGCTCCAGATCACTGCTGCTGCAGGACTTTTATCGTCACATTTATTTTGCACTCTGCTTCTGTGGTTTTTTAACTAATGACCCTTCCTGTGACTTTCCACCACTGCAGCTTCACAGGAATCTTAAAAAAGGAAATTAAACCCACCCAAATTTCTAAAAATCTGGCCTTGCATTGGCACCCAGCACTCTCGAGGTGGATGAAGCAGTGGGAAAGCACTGACAAGCAGAGTGGCCGTGACAGGTTCACCCAGCTTGGCCAGGGCTGGAAGCAAAAAGCAGTGAAGAAAATGCAAAACTCAGCATGCCGAGGAGCCCGTGGTGCAGGCTCCGAGCCGATGGAGGTCCTGTGGTCTGTGTTAACCAGAAATGCTCTGTAAACCAAACCCACCCCCTGCCTACACAGATGTCCTGCCAAAGGCACCCACAGACACCGGAAGGTTTGACTGCAGTCCCACCCACAGAACCTCACACATCAGGGGTTACTGGGCTGTAAAAGGTACCCCAATTTCGCATCTAACTGGGGCATGAGAATCCAACTCAAAACTGCAGGGACAGATTGATGGGTTTGTCCTCCTCACCCTCCCCAGAAGAGACACCATTTGATGAGCTTCTGTCCTTGTCTATGCCCAGTGCTGACCCAGATATAAGGCTTGTGATCAAGACACTTGTGACCAGATATTAACCTTGTGACCAGAAATGGTGGAAGAATAAGTAAAAGGCAGTAGAGAAAAAGGTAAAAAAAAAAAAAAAAGAGAGAAAGAAAAATGTGGAAAAGAGAAAGGAGTCATTTGTGCAGTTTTTGAGGAGAGTTTATCTTTCACACAAAAGGAAATCAAAAGATCCCCATTTCCTGGAAAGGCTACAGATGTAGAATGCATGATTCTGAAGTCAGAAAATGAGCTACTTTAAACACAATTGTCTTTTGAGAAAGAGACATGGGAGAAATTGCAAAAATTATGTTGATGGCCTTTGAAGCACAAATGTGCAACTAGACAAAGTGCTGCCTGTGGCTGAAGGACAAGAGAACCATCTGCAGGAAAGCCTGCTTTGACTAAGTAAGGAAAATTACTTGATCAAATCCCACATGAAGGATTTTCTAATCCAGTCCAGTACAGTCCCCTCCCTCAGACCCCTCTCCTGCCAGCCCCTAAGGCCAAACATCAGCTTGGGAACAGCAGTGGTGCCGCCTGAACATGGGCATGGGCTTGATGAGGGAGCCCCAGACAAATCCTTGTAAGGGCTCAGAAGGCACCCACCCATCACCCAAACAAAACTGAGCAGAAAACATTTGCTGGCAGATTTGACAGGGCAAAAACACAACCAGAAGTCCTGCAATACTTTTGTAATTAGCTGGCTTCTAGGGGGATTATCCTCAAAAACATTTGTTCTGTTCATCCTGCTTTTAGCAATTCCCAGAGCTGGCCACTGATACGCCAGGATCTGCACGATTTTGTGCTCAGTGGGGCTGGAAGCACGGGCAGCTCTGTCAGCAGGGCTGGGGAGGGCACAGGTGAGACCCTGGTCACAGACACGCCCTCCCATGGCAAAGGCTTGGTGCTGTAAGATCCTGCATTTCGAGCTCCAGCCAGGACCCATCAGCTCCATCCTGCCAGCGAGGGCTGCAGAGCTGCCACCCCTCCCTGCACTGCTGCACCAGCCAGGAGAACCAAACCAGCCCAGTCCTTCTGCTGCTGGGACACAAACCCATCACCAGGACCCTGCAAAAGGATTCCCTTCTTAGGCCCCCAGCTCAGGCAAAGTGTTAACAGCTTCTCTCAACAGCACAACCAGCAGCTGGGAATTTTGGATTTTGGGGAAAGAAGCAGACTTGTATGGCTAAAGGCAAAATACATTATCGGTTTGTTCTTCAGCCACCTAAAGTGCATGGCAGAGTGCAGGGCCTTCTAGTGACCATGCTCACCGCCTGCTTTCAAACCCTTTGGAAACAGCAGCCATATCTTGAGATCCTTAAACATTGGGTTTGGCTGGCATGCTGGAAAAATCCCCATGTTTGTACAACAGAGCAAGCCCTGGGTCTGCCTGGCTGCCCCGAGCCATTCCAATGGGGTGAAGCTGTACACAGAGCTCAGGCACCCCACCCTTCCTTCGAGCCCTTAATCCTCTGCCCTGGACAACTGCTTACTTCTCACTGCAAAAAATTGTCTGTGCTGCAACATGCAATCCATCACAGACTGGCATCTTACACTGGAGAACACTGCACATCCTCTTCTTTGGGGCTTCCCATGCTCCTCTCTCTCTTGGAAAGCCCATGGCTTTTAAACCAAAGCCTTATCTGATTCACTCCTCCCATCCCTGCTTCAAGAAATGACCACAGGGTGCATGGAAAGAGAGGAAAAGCTTGGCTGCCTGGTGTCTTCTGGGGAGCCCCTGAGAAGCCTTGCGCACCATTTGTTGTGCCTGATCCATGGGGAAAGTACAAAATTGTCACTGAAGCCAACGCCCAAACCCATCACCCCAAAGCCATGGACAGACCTCTGCAGCTTTGGGCTGTGAGTCTCAGGATGGAGAGAGGGGCAAGAGTACTGGCAGGAATGTGCAGACAATTCTGCCTCTCAAGATACCCCCTTGTTGCGCTGAGAGATGTTCAATGAAACCTGGGGAAGGAAGGGACTGGAGGTTCAGGGTAGCTACAGTGGCCCCATGTAAAGGATGTGGGTATGGCAGCAACACTCAGGGAGAAGGTACATGGGTTTCCCCGGGCATTTGGGCCCTTCTTTTACACAGATAAACCCTCACAGAAGCAAAGTCCATGAGGAATTGTGTATTTTCTGTAGGGTTTTTACGTGACACACTGTCAAGCAGAGCTCAAGTCCTGCACTAAATGTTTACTTGCTCTAAGGTACACAATGTACATATTTCACAGTTTTAAAACACATTTAAACCTCAATTTATCTATCTCTCTCTTAGCTCTCTCTCTCAGAATATAATCCTTTCCTACATCCACAGAGAAGATATTAGCTCTTCTATTACCATACATTTCCAGTAATTCTGTGCTTGATTTCAAAGCCTCACAGAAAACTTTTGGGAGGAGGAAGAAGGGAGGAAGCCTAGCAGGTGTTTAAGCTTAAAAGAAAATAATAGCGCAAAAAAGAAGAGAAAGGAAACAGCCAAACAGCAAAGATCCATCACGAATCCCCAGACTCCATCTCCCGGCCCCGGCAGGCACCACGCAAGCCCATGGCTCCGGTTCAAACCCTCCCAAGCTCAGAGCCGCGGCTCTCGGGGCAGGACGCGTCACAGCAAAGGTCGCAGCCAGCCCTGGGAACAGTGTAGGAAAAGCAAACTCCAGCCCGCAGCTCAGCCCTCTCGCCTCCGTGCCAGCTGCCCTTGCGTCCGTCCCGAAAGCCGCTCAGCGCTGCTCTGCGGCCCGGACAGCTGCGAGCCGGGCCGGGGCCACCGCGGGCAGGGGCACGGCCGGACAGGGGCACGGCCGGACAGGGGCACGGCCACCGCCACCGCCGGACAGGGGCACGGCCGGACAGGGGCACGGCCACTGCCACCGCGGGCAGGGGCACGGCCCGGCTCGCCAGCCCTTCCCCTTTTGCTCCGGAATCCTCGCAGGGCTGCGCTGGGGGCAGCGGCGGGGCGCGGGCACGGCGGGCGGGCAGGAGCGGCTGCGGCTCCCCGGGAGCGGCTCCGCACGGCAGGACCGGGACCGGCTCCCTGCGAGCGGCTCCCGACCGATCCATCCCCGACAGATCCATCCCCGACCGATCCATCCCCGGAGCGGCTCCCCGGCTGATCCATCCCCGGCTGATCCATCCCCGGCTGATCCATCCCCGGCTGATCCATCCCCGGAGCGGCTCCCCGGCTGATCCATCCCCGGCTGATCCATCCCCGGCTGATCCATCCCCGGAGCGGCTCCCCGACTGATCCATCCCGGAGCGGCTCCCCGATTGATCCATCCCCGGAGCGGCTGCCCGATTGATACATCCCCGGCTGATCCATCCCCGGCTGATCCATCCCCGGCTCCCCGGCCGATCCCCGCGGCCGCCCCGGCCCGAGCAGTCGGAGCGGAGGCGCCGGAGGGACCGCGCAGCCATCCCGCGCTGCTGCCCAGGTGAGACGCTGCCTCCATCCATCCCCCGCTCCCGCCCCCTGCAAACGCTCTCCAACACCCTCGGGTATTTTTAAGTAACTGCCACCTCAATTTTACTTTTTAAATTGGCAAATAAGGCGAGCGTCCGCGCGTTCTGCAAACCACTAACAACTAACTACACAAACGAGTAGTTTTAACTAGCTAACTACAGAAACCGGTACAGAAACTACTGTTTCAGCCGTGGAGCAGACTCCAGCTGTGCCAGCAGACAGAGAACCTGCAGGCAAGGATTCTTCTTGTTTGCCTTAAAAAGATTTTTTTCTTAAGCAACTAGTTTTGTTTTAATTTATGACTGAGAACATGTAACTATATGAAACTCATAGTTTAAAACATCAGAAAATAGAATTTAAAATAAAATATTTTAATGGCAAATACTACCATTAAATTATAATATTAAAGGGAAAAATTTTCTTGAGCCACATTTTACTACTTTTAAAAGCCCAGTTTTAGGACAATGCAACTAATAATCATTAAAATGTTTTACTGACCATGGGCTCTGGTTTTATCTGGGATAGAGTTAATTTGCTCCCAGTAGCTGGTACAGAAATGTGTTTGGGTTTGGGATGAGAGCGACGGTTCTCTGATGAACCCTGATGGTTTGGCTGTTAATGAGCAGGGCTTGCACTAAGTCAAGTACAGCTTCTCATGCCCTGCCGGAGCAGAAGGGCATTCCAGGAAAGCTGACCCACTTGTTTTTCTTGGAGTTTATATCTCTCCTTGTTATTTGCCTTCATTACAATCTATTATTATTATTATTATTATTAACTTCTTAAGCTACTCTTACCTGACCTAACATTTCCTCTCACATCCATCACTCCCTAATTCCAGTATGAAAACTGATGTGAGATAGGAAGGATCTCAGTGGAGGAATTTTGAGACTTAATTTAAAAAACTGAGTATTTGAATTAGATCTGAAAATTATGCTGTGTGTGAAGAGCTCAAAGCATTGCCCAAGTTTCCATCTGAGTATCAGAGTTTGCACAAATACGTCAGTCTACAATCTTTTAAGGTTAAAAGTGTGCTCAGAATAATGCATACTCTTGTCTAAAAATCAGAAATAAAAAGAGAATTAAAAATTTAGCTGATGAGGAAGACAAAGCTGTTAAATTTCAGATACCAAAGAGTGCAGAGAGGACAGGAAGAAGAAATGAAACAGTCACTGGTGGTTTTTGACAGACAGAAGTACAGTTCTGCCCTTGAGGTGTCCTGACACTGCGCCCAGAGGAGCCACGGCTGTAATGGAAATACAGAACCTTATCTCCTCCTCTCTGTGCACCTGCTGGCTCCCTCCCCGTGTCCTTCAGAGCACCAGCAGCTCTGCAGGTGCCAGGAGAACATCGCAGATGATCTAACACTGCGGTCACGCCCTGCCCCTCCTCGCCACAGCATCCCGGGTTTGGCCTGCTGGGATCGCAGGTGGGGCGTCCTGTCAGCGTGGGCAGAGGCAGTCCCACCTGTCCTGCGGCGCGGACAGAGCACAGCCACGTCAGCAGGGCCACACCGCAGGACACGCTCTGTCCTCAGCCCCGTCACGGGGCAGCTGGCGAGAGGCTCAGCGCTCCGCGTCCTCTCTCCTTGCACAGCACGCCTCAGGGCCCACACAGCAGGAGCTGGAGGCCAAGGGTGAGACACAGCGGTGGTTACTGCTGACCGCAGCCCTGCCCTGCACTGCTGCTCTGAACTGCTGCCCACAGCCCTGCACTGCTGCTGCCCTGAGCCCTGCCCTGCTGCCCTGAGCCCTGCCCTGCACTGCTGCCCTGAGCTGCTGCCCTGAGCCCTGCCCTGAGCTGCTGCTCTGAACTGCTGCCCGCAGCCCTGCCCTGCTGCTGCCCTGAGCCCTGCCCTGCAGCCCTGCCCTGCTGCTGCCCTGCACTGCTGCCCTGAGCCCTGCCCTGCTGCTGCCCTGCACTGCTGCCCTGAACTGCTGCCCTGAGCTGCTGCCCTGAGCCCTGCCCTGAGCCCTGCGCTGCTGCCCTGAGCTGCTGCCCTGAACTGCTGCCCTGAGCCCTGCCCTGCTGCCCTGAGCCCTGCCCTGCTGCTGCCCTGAGCCCTGCACTGCACTGCAGCCCTGAGCCCTGCCCTGCTGCTGCCCTGAGCTGCTGGAGGAGGGGCACCATCCGGCCCACGGCAGATCCTTTCCTACTGCAATGGAATGCCACCCATTCCTTCTGCCATGCTAATTCATCCCATTTGCACCACAGCAGATCCTCCCTTACTGCCTCCTGCAACAGGAATGCCACCTGGTTTTCTGCCATCCTAATTCCAGCATTCGTCCCGTGTTCCTTCACTACATTCTACACCAAACAAGAACAGCTGCCACCCAACATGCCATTTCCAGAGGCTAAAATATCCCCTTATTTTGCATACTTTTATTCTCTGAAGTATTAAAGCCCAGACATTGCCCTATGACAAATGTCATAATAAGAACAGTAAATAACAAAATTTTAGTCTCTTGGCAAGCTCACAACAAGTCCAATGCACCAACATATCCCAGAGTCACCCTGAGCTGTGCCCTCCAGAGCAGAGCAGCCATTCCAGCGGGAAGCCTGCGTGCCTCCCCTGGCACACAGCCCCAGGCTGGGCTCCCCTCTGGGGACGCAGGGGAGGCTCAGAGCAGCCCTGGCCACACTCAGGCCGAGCAGGGCCCCAGGCTTTGGGGAGGAGGCTCCCCTCAGCCCCTGAGCCTCACCCCTCCTGCCCCACAGGGACACTGCAGCAGCCTGCCCACTGCACACACAGCACTGCAAGCTCCACAGCACCAACATTCCTACCACATTAGAGAGAAAACCTTGAAATAAGGTTCTTCTTTTAGCACACTCAGCACAACTTGCAATGGCTGTGGTGCGTGTTGTGTTTCTTCCTCCTCCAGCTTCCTCCTAACATCAGAGGTACCATCCAGCCTGATTGCCTCCCCTGATTAACTCCATTTTGCAGTTCAAAAAGACTTCTGGCAATAGTGACCGCTGTCACCAGTTCCTGACCCAGTAACTGTATTACATATTTATTAAACAGCTGCATTCGTTTCCATAAATAGCTAAAATGTGTTCTTGGAACAACACAACCTCTGGTAAAGTCAGGGTAAATAAATTAAAAAAACAACTTATAAATATTATTCTTATGTTCAGTAAAGCAGGGTGAACTTTGAAACTTGACAGCCATGTCACAGAAGTCAAGAATTGCGTTTATGCTACTGTGGAAGAGTCACAGGGGACAGCACGAGACTGACCTCAGAAGGGACAGAGCATTTCTAATGGTTTATGCAGCTTCCCTTTGGTGTGTTGTGCCAAGACAACATGATTTACACACTGAGGAAGTTCAGAACTTTTTTATGTTTTACCCGATCCAGCTTGGTCATATGGTGAATCAAGTTTGCTGGTTTTGCACATCTAGCTGACAGTATTCACACAGAATTGATGTCCTTTATGCTGGCCCAAGCATTCAAACAAGAACAGCTGTTTGAGTACAGAAGGCTGTGTGCCCCCCTCCCAAATGGCACTGGCGCAGCCCCTCTGTGCCACCCTCCCAAATGGCACTGACACAGCCCCTCTGTGTGCCCCCCTCCCAAATGGCACTGACACAGCCCCTCTGTGTGCCCCCCTCCCAAATGTTGGCACTGACACAGCCCCTCTGTGCCACCCTCCCAAATGGCACTGGCACAGCCCCTCTGTGCCCCCCTCCCAAATGCTGGCACTGGCACAGCCCCTCTGTGCCCCCCTCCCAAATGGCACTGGCACAGCCCCTCTGTGTGCCCCCCTCCCAAATGCTGGCACTGGCACAGCCCCTCTGTGCCACCCTCCCAAATGCTGGCACTGGCACAGCCCCCGTGTGCCCTGGGAGCCCCTCAGCAGCACAGGTGTGCTCTGCCAGGACACAGGGCAGTGTCTGTGTGTCCCACAGGTGTCCCAGCAAGAGCAGAGCCCCGTGCCCGGGCATGGGCAGCGCTGCAGACCCTCAGCAAAGCCCCACAGCAGGCAGCTGAGGGCACGTAAGGACCTGCCAATGACAGGGAAAGATGCACAGAGTCTGCCTGGCCTGTGGCCCCCTCTCAGGGGCAGACAGTTGATCGCTCTGCTCGTATCAGATGCAAAACTTGTCTAGGGTGTCCTCTGCTGCACAGACACAGTGGGCATCACAAAGACTTGATGTCCACATCTGCAGTCGCACAGCTCTGAAACAATCCTTTGTCGTATGATGCCTCAGCACAAAATACACTTCATGAACTTCTAAGCAATTTAATATCTACCCCCAAATCCAAGCACAGACAGGCCCACCTGGGGGTTCTTGGCTCTAGAAAACCCTGCAGAGAAGGAGCAAGTTCTTAACCCACCATGTGCAGAGAGAGGGTCCTGCTGAGACAGCCTGGAGGGAGAAAGGGAACAAGGACACAGCTGGAGAGAACAGTTTCTAAATACATGTTACTATTTAAATTAAAATGCCATTTGCTATTAGTGCCATTCCAGGAGATGCTTCTGATTTCAGCAGTATCACCTCAAGCTCTACCCTCATAACCTCCCAGCTCTAACACACCTGTTCATGTGGTAGTTTAATACCTACTCCCCAAACCATCCTTTTCTTCTAGAACCCCAGCCAAACAAAACCAAATGCCTTGATGACAAAGGCAGGAGAGTGCTGCTCTGTCAGGCTGATGAGCAGGACGAGGTTCAGTGCAGGCTTTGGGTGTGCTCAGGGTAACACACCCACCCCATGCTCCAGAGCACACCTAAGCTGATCAGCCTTCACACCATCTGCAAGAGGTACAGAAAACAACACAACAAAGGAGACCACCTTACCTATTTGAGAAAAAAATCTCAATTTCTAGCTATTGCAAGGTTGCCTTCAGGCTCCAGCCTACTCCACAGAGACATCAGTTACTGACTCAGAATGGGGATAAAAGGAAATTTGTTATTTTCTAAAAGACAAGGTGGGTTTTTTTCCCAGCTCCAAGGCACATATTTTCCAGTTGCCCAGGGCTTCACTTGCCAAATACAGCAGCATTATATTTATATCTATATTTGTTCTGCCCTCCCCACAGAGGATAATCCACCCCCACAAACATTCTGGCAAAGAAAAGCAGACAGCAGATGTGATTTCTTCTTGGAGATTCTTTAAAATGTAAATCTGACTGACTTGAGAAGCCAGCTCAAACTCCCACATTACAAACTAACACAGACACACTGCTGGGCTGCTGGAATTTTAAAGTGAACTCTGCCAGCTGCACATGCAAGTTCCTTGCAAGGGAACACTGGGATATATTGCCATAGCTGGGTACCTCCAGCCTTGACTAACGGGAGTTTTTACAGAACATTTTGACCAGGAATATTAATATCCCTCATGTTTCATGGCAAATCAATGTTAAAAATCCACATTTAATGTTTAAAAAACACATCTCATTAACCCTGAGTCACCAGATTGCCATGGGTCAGTTCCAGCTCACAGCACGGGGGCTCGTGCCTGCAGGAAAGGGGCAGCCCCGGGCTGAAAGGCAACGGGTTAAAGTCAAACAGAGAAGGAAATGCATCCTCTGTTCAAAGCAACAACATGGAACATCGCCAGAAAGTGAGATGGCACTGCCCAGAAAATCCCCTCCATTCCCTGCTGGGAATGCCAAGGTGTGGAACGTGGTTGTTTCTGAGGAGCACGCTGAGCTTGCTTGGAAGTGAGGGCAGAAAACTCAGAGCAGTTAGCAGAAAGCCCAGCACCACCCTGTCCTGCTCAGACACTCTTTTTCTGCTCCTAGGAATGAGGATACTGCAAGATGCTCAACTCCAGCGCCAGCTCCTGGGGAAACAACTGCAGCCACAGCACGGTGGTCACCAGCACGGTCATCCCGCTGCTCTACTGCCTCATCTTCCTCGCAGGGCTCTCCCTCAACGCCCTGGCAGCCTGGGTCTTCCTCTACGTGTCCAGCACTAAGAGCTTCATTGTCTATCTGAAGAACATCGCTGTGGCTGACCTCCTGATGAGCCTGACGTTTCCTTTCAAGATCCTTGCTGACTCAGGCGTTGCACCCGCAGAGCTCAGCCTGTTCGTGTGCAGGTACTCTGCAGTCGTGTTCTACATGAACATGTACATTGGGATCACCTTCTTTGGCCTCATAGGCTTTGACAGGTACTACAAAATCGTGAAGCCTTTGTTCACCTCCTTTGTTCACACGGTTAACTACAGCAAGGTGGTCTCTGTAATCATATGGCTGTTACTAATGATTGTGTCATTTCCAAATATGATTTTAACTAATGAAATCACTAAGGACAATTACTCCACAAAATGTATAGGTCTTAAAAGTGAGCTTGGCAGACAGTGGCACAAAGCAACAACTTATATTTGCACAGGGATTTTCTGGATTGTTTTTTTCCTGCTAATCATATTTTACACTTCTATATCCAAAAAAATATACAGCTCTTACAAAAAATTCCGGAGGGGCTCAGACACGGCCAAGAGAAAAACCAGCCGGAACATATTCACCATCATGTTTGTGTTTGTCGTTTGCTTTGTGCCCTACCACCTCTGCAGGACCCCATACACCTTGAGCCAGACCAGCTCCCAGTTCACCTGCCAGTCCCAAAAATCACTGTTCTACGCCAAGGAGTTCACTCTGGTGCTGTCTGCAGCAAATGTCTGCCTTGACCCCATTATTTATTTTTTCCTCTGCCTCCCCTTTAGAGAAAAGCTGTATCAAAAACTGCACCTCAAGCTGAAAGCTTCAAGTGAGGTGGAAATTTCTAAATCCAGAAGATCAAATACGCTTCGGGAAAGCATAAACATAGTGTAGGTTTGTGTCTCCACAATAATGCACATTTCAGGAAGTTTTTCATGAGCACAAATGGCCCAAAGAAACAGAGCACACGGCAACCAGCAAGAAGCAGGAGAGGGGCTCAGCAAAACACCAGGTGCTACTTCTGTGCCTAAACCCAGTATTGCCAATATATTCATTGTGTGCTGTTCCAGCTGATGCCCGGATTGCTTCGGGGTGTGACACCACCCATCTGGATCTCAGAAACACAGGGAGCAGAACCTGGAACAGCACATTCTGGAGCTCCAGGCTGTGGGTCTCTGAAAGGACCGTCCAACAGACCCAAAGCTCAGCAACCTGCTTCTCTGGATTTCCATGAACAGAAACACGCCCATGCCAAACTGCAGCCACTCCCTTGCTGCTGGTGCAGCAAGAGGCAAGACCACCACGGAGCCATCTGGGAACACACAAGTACAGCTGTGTGAAAACTCTGGTACATTTATCCAGAAAGAATGGTTTGCTGGTTTTCCTGTGATTTTTACACAGCAGTAAAGCATTTCTGTCTGTACCAAGATAACAGCTGAAAGCCGCCAACCTGCTCTATACAAATGCAATCTCTGTTATAACTTTATTTTTCAGAGCAGCTTTTTTAAAATTGATTTTATTATTGTACAGGAAAAAAGTACCAGGGCCTAAAGTATCCACTAAAGCTTTCAGAGAGAGGCTCAGGAGCTGAATGTCTTCATTTTACATAATAAAGAAGCTATAGGAATATAAATACCTTTCTGCCACTGCTTTTTTGTTTTAGTCCAAACAGATCTAAGGGTGAAACATCTTTAAAAATTTGGTGCTTTCCCAGCACATCAGGCTGGGGTCAGACAGCCCAAGCCAGCTGCTCACACACTCAGTGAACTACTCACATTCCAAGATCTGCTCTCTTCCCGTAAACACTTCTGCAGGAAGGGCAGACCATTACACAGTAAAGGTTCACTGAACCATCACTTTGCCTTTTTAGACCTGGAAAAGTTCCCTGATCTGTAAACTGACTCTGCAGAAAAGGGGAGACTGACTGACAGAGACACACAGACAGAAACAACTGCCAGTGCTGCAGTTTGGGCTTAAAAAAACCCCTACAAGTATAGGAAATCAGCTTTGCATGAGCAGAACACTACAAAATGAGTCGATGTTTGCTTGCAGCTGGACACAGGATCATTCCAATTATTAAGCAAACATTTTGACAAATACGGTCTGAACTTTCAGTTCCTGACTAAACCTAGAACCAGACATTTTTTGTCTGTTCCTCCACACAGCTCTGGTGCAGGGTTTGTAAATTCCTGTGGATTCTCAATTACAACCAAGGGCCACCAGCTGGAGTTTCAGTATTGCTGTCAGTACCTCACCCCCAGCACGGGTCAAAGCTTTTCTCATGGTTTCCCGAACCAACCAAACAAAAAATAAAGATTTCCCTAACTTCCCTAATGTGCCATGTTATTTTTAATAGTCCTTGGAAAACATCCAAATAGTTAGAATGTTCATTGCAATCAGCAGAACCCCTAGTTGTCTTCAGATCTGCCAGCTAAGGTGTAACTCTAAAACAAACACCATGAGATCCCCCGAGCCCTGAGGAACAGCTACATTGCAAAGCGCTGCTTTCAGGCGGATTTTAAACGTGGGACACGCGTGGGGAAGGGGGGAAGCAGAGCTCCAGGCTGACGGAAACAGAAGCAAAGGAACTGATGGCGCACAGTGACAGCCCCCGCGCCGCTGCCCCGAGCAGGAAAGAGAGGGCTCCGGCTGCTCGGCGAGCTGATTTCTCTCTGTGGCTGCTCTTCTGGGCAATCCCCGCGTGGTTCGGCTGTCTGAGCGCTGGGTTTAACCGCGTCAATCGGCCCCCTGGAAAGCGCAGCCCGTGCGCCCCGGCAGAGGCGGCTGGGCAGCGGGGAGAGCAGCCCCGGACAGCCGAGCTCTGCGGACCATGCCCAGGACACCCCCGGCCCCCAGCACAGGTAGGTGCCTTCGGTCTCCGTCTGCGACAGCCTGTTCGGATCTCCACGGATGGACAGCCCAAAGTCCAGCGCCAAACGCTCCAGAGCTCGGGCTCAGCTTCTGGCAAGGCGCTGGCCGTGGCTGCAGCCCTGTCCCTGTCACACCCCGGGGCTGGCCGTGCTGGGTGTCCCTGCCCGCGGGGAACGGGCACCAGCTGGGCTGCCCTGTGCCCCAGCCCCAGCACTGCTGCCTGCCCTCACCCAGAGCTGGGTGTGCTGGGTGTCCCTGTGTCCCTGTGCCCTGTGCCCCAGACCAGCCCCAGCAGCACGGCCTGCCCTCACCCAGAGCTGGCTGTGCTGGGTGTCCCTGCCCGCAAGGGATGGGCAAGAGCTGGGCTGCCCTGTGCCCTGTGCCCCAGCCCAGCAGCGCTGCCTGTCCTCACCCAGAGCTGGGTGTGCTGAGTGTCCCTGTGTCCTGTGCCCTGTGCCCCAGACCAGCCCCAGCAGCAGCAGCACAGCCTGCCCTCACCCAGAGCTGGGTGTGCTGGGTGTCCTGTGCCCTGTGTCCTGTGCCCTGTGCCCCAGCAGCGCTGCCTGCCCTCACCCAGAGCTGGCTGTGCTGGGTGTCCTGTGCCCTGTGCCCTGTGCCCCAGCAGCAGCAGCAGCACCATGGCCTGCCCTCACCCAGAGCTGGGTGTGCTGGGTGTCCCTGTGCCCTGTGCCCCAGCCCAGCAGCAGCGCTGCCTGCCCTCACCCAGAGCCGGGTGTGCTGGGTGTCCCTGTGTCCTGTGCCCCAGACCAGCCCCAGCCCAGCAGCGCTGCCTGTCCTCACCCAGAGCTGGGTGTGTTGGGTGTCCTGTGCCCTGTGCCCCAGCCCAGCAGTGCTGCCTGCCGTCACCCAGAGCTGGGTGTCCTGTGTCCTGTGCCCCAGCCCAGCCCCAGCAGCACAGCCTGCCCTCACCCAGAGCCCCTCCAGCCCCTCTCAGCACAAGGGACACCTGCACAGGGCCAGCTGCAAGGACCAGGCAGCTTTCTCCAACCTCTTAAACCACCCGAGTATCTGCAGCCGTTTTGCTTTACAAACCATGCAAATCTGGATACAATTTAACAGATTAAATTACGTGCGCAGTAGTTCTCTTATGTTGTATAAAGTATTCTGTGCAATATGTAGAAATAGAAGTGTTGCAGTCTGATGCTACTCATGGCATAAATGTGTTGGTTCCAAGAAACTCAAAGGAACAGCCTTTCCCACAGCTGTTCTCTGTAGCAAGCTGACAGAGTGTAGCAAACAAACAAAAACCCCTCAGTCTTTGAGTGGTGTTTAGTTAAATTAGGACCAAAATTTTCTTCTTCCTTTTCTACTGAAGCCTACAAAAAAAAGTGAGCAAAATTATCTATTATCTGCTTCTTTCAAAAAGTGCTTTTCCTAAAGGCTTCATAAAAATACAAGTTCTCTGTTCAGGCAGGAATGGAGAGCAGTTTGCAAACCTTAGGGCTGATGAGGACCGTTTGCTCACCCATCTGATATATCTGTATATGGTTGGGCAGTGCACTCCCTCAGAACTCCCAGCGCATTTTACAGAACAGTGATGCTACAAATACTACTTTTTTTTCCAGCCATAGCTTCAATCCTTCAAAGGTTTTGATGGTTTAGTATGATCATTATTAACCAGATGCTTAAATAGATTCAAACCTTTTTCTCTAGCATTCTGGCTGGGGCAGGGTGTTGAACCAAACACTGCCAGAAAAGCTGCTGTAGTGGAAATGCTGCTCAGAAGGCTCTGTGCTTGCAGAAACAAGTCCTAATGCATTCCTAATTCTTCCAGCATGACAACAAAGCTCTCCTGAATATTTGGGAAGCACCACAAAGAGAGAGAAAAATATTTTTTCCTAACTGTATTTTTTTTTTAGAATTAATCAAACAAAAGAATAGAGAATAACTGCTGTTGCTGAGGAAAGGCTGAGGTCATTGATGCCCTTTTGGTTCTTTTGTAGGTCTGTGATACCTCCTGTCAGCAAAGCCAACTCACACAAGGAGTTTACGATGTCAAGCAACATTTCTGAATGCCATCTCTACGAAGAAATGGAACCTTTTACCTATTTTTACTACTTGATTTTTCTTATGGGAATTATTGGAAGCTGTTTCGCACTGTGGGCGTTCACACAGAAGGACCAGAAACAGAAGTGTATGAGCGTCTACTTAATCAACCTCCTCACTGCAGATTTCCTGCTGACTTTGACACTGCCGGTGAAGATTATTGTTGACCTAGGAATTGCGTCCTGGAATCTGAGAATATTCCACTGCCAAGTCACGGCCTGCTTCATCTACCTGAACATGTATTTATCAATCATATTTCTGGGATTCGTGAGCATGGATCGCTGCCTGCAGCTGATGCACAGCTCCAAGATCTACCGCATCCAGGAGCCGGGCTTTGCCAAGACGCTGTGCGCGGTGGTGTGGGCCATGGTTCTGCTCATCACCGTGCCCAACATGGCTATTCCCATCGAGCACGTCGAGGAGCGACCAGGCGTCGGCTGCATTGACTTCAAAACCAAATTCGGGAGGGACTGGCACGTGTTCACCAACTTCGTCTGCACCGCGATATTCCTGAATTCCTCGGCGGTGATTCTGATTTCCAACTGCCTGGCGGTGCGGCAGCTGCGCCGGCACGGCCGCGGGGAGCGCGGCGGGCGCGCGCGGCGGGCGCTGGCGCACGTGCTGCTGGTGACGGCCGCCTACCTGCTGTGCTTCGTGCCCTACCACGCCGTGCGCATCCCCTACACGCTGAGCCAGGGCAGCGCCGGCGCCGGCTGCGCCCTGCGACGGGCGCTCTTCAAGGCCAAGGAGGCCACGCTGCTCTTGGCCGTCTCCAACCTCTGCCTCGACCCCGTGCTCTACTACCACCTGTCCAAAGCCTTCCGGCTGAAATTCACAGAGGCCTTTGCAGCCCCCAAGGAGACCAAGGCGCTCACGGCCACAGAGACGGCACAGCAGAGCCAAGGGGAAAGCTGCAGCCCTGCCTGTGGAACAGCAGCAGAGCCCAGGGCAGAGCTGCAGCCCTGCCTGAGAAACAGCAGCAGAGCCCAGGGCAGAGCTGCAGCACTGGCAGCTGCTGGGGGACTGCAGCTGTGGCAGAACTGCTGGCAGCACTCCTGATGAGCCATGAGCCCAGACAGGAGGAAAACACCACCAAGGAACACCTCTGGCTGTGTGACTGCTCACACTGTGCCCTGAGCACACGCAGCCTCCAGGGACGCCTTCATCAACAGCTCAAAGAGCAGTGCTGACCCACCAGGCATCAGCAATGTGTGAGAATGCACATTCAGACTCAAATATACCTTAGAATAATTTATGGCAGACACCTGGACTCACCTTTACTAAGTTAAATACTGTGCATTTACTATATTAAAAGACTTGGTGCTATAAAGTGAAGAAATTAGTAAACAGCAGTTCTTCAGCTGCAAAGCTGATTTGACTAGATTAACCAAAAGGCATTTTAGAGGGCATTATTTACTCCAAAAAGGGATTTTAAACTGCACTGATTAAAAATTATTGTATCTGCTTACACCACACCTGCAGGCTTCATAAATAAATTTCTTCTTCTTCCCAAGTTCCACTGTCTCTCCCTGCTGCTGTCTCAATGAATATGAGAAAAGCTAACAACATGTTATTGCACAAAATTCAAGTGAATTGTCAAAGGAAGATAAAAAGTGTAAGTATCCATAATTTCTTTTTATCCCGGACTTCAGGTTCACCACATTTCTATACAAAAATGCACACAATACCCCCAGCATCTGAAGCCACCACACTTGTGACTCTCTGACCTCTGCATAAAGTCCAGACTCACTCTGGAATGACAGCCTTTTCTTATTAACTACTTTGGTTAGTTCTAAGCTATTTTATTTAACAATTTTGGCTTACTGATCAGAAAGCAACTTCCAGGACCACTGTGATTACAAAAGGAGAGTTCTCGTGTCTGTGTAAATTACAGATGGAACACAGCCATGGCCGGTGCTTCCCAGAACTCCTACAGCTCACTCACAGAGCAGCATCACCACGGCCTCGTTGTCTGGGGCTGCCTGTGCAGGGCAGGACGGAGAAACCAGCTCACCCACACAGCCACGAGCCAGCAGCCTGCAGCTCTGCAGGAGGAAAAGCCCAATGGGCTGTGGTTTGGGCTTCCGATGCGCACGTTGCTGTCACTTGCGCACGTCTGCTTTCTTTACACTGTTCTCATAGGAAATAGAAGCTGGAAGCCAAAGAGAGAGAGATTTCATGTCCCCAGTTTTCATACTGCTGATACTCAAATCAAAATTTTACCTTATGATAAAGTTGCTTCACAAAACCAGTGAAGGCTGATGTGCTTTGTGAGCAAGATGGAGAGGAGCAGTGTACCCACAGAGCCTCCAGCCCACTCACCACACAGGATTTACACGCTCATTCTTCCAGCCCTCCTCTGTCTGTTTCCAGGCTGCGACTTGCATCACACTGACACATTACAGCAAACAAAACAAAACACCCCCAACCTCTAAAGATGTTATCTGTCAGATAGCCAAGGCTGAAAAACTCCCCAAAAGCTCAATTTTATTTCTGACATTTTAAAGAAACACCACGTGTATTTAGAACCCTGCATTTACAGAGCAGTAAGGGGATGTACTGTGCTTATATCCAGTCCTTTTTCCTTGTGTGCTCTCCTGATTTCACTTGTCCCTCCCAAGCTGGCCACCATCTCTGAAGAGTTCAAAATACCAACTTGCAAACTAAAGAGATGTGATTTTCCTTCTTTCCCCAAGATCAATGGAAGCTGCAGAGGGCAGTGGCCACCACAAGGGCTGGAGCCAAGCACAGCGCCCTCAGCAAGGGAACACTTCCCTCAGAGTGATTGGGAATTACAGATCCCAGGGCATGGAAGCTCCTGCCTCACAGCTGTCCCAGCTTCCCTCCTCAGAAAAACAGAACACAAGTTTGTGCTGAACAAAGCTGCTGTGCACACACACAGCTAGGGCAGGGGCATGGAGGGAGGAGAGGAAATGCTTTTCTCTTGCCCAAATAAAGCAATGTGATGGCATCCCCACTGCTGTGGTGAGATCAGTCAGCTACCAACAGAACCAGGGATGCTACAGATTTCTGAAGACAATGCAGAACACCCAAAAGACTCTGCTCTCCACTGATGCAGACTTTTGTTGGGCATGGCCAGAGCCATTCCAACTGGGTTCTTGGACTCAGGGCCCTGGCAGCAGCTGAGACAAGAGAAGCTGCAGGGTCTGACCATCAGATATGTTATTTCACTTTTGACTGGAAATAACAAATGTGGAGCCACACAAAGGCTTCCTGTCTCACAAAGGCTGTACCTCAGGGCTTCCTCCCTTCCTGCAGCACCTTTACACACACTCAGAGTGCATCAGCCCCTTGGATTAACCAGGCTCAGGGCTTGTCTGATCTGGGATCTTGCACTGCAGCTGGACTGGCCTGGACAAGCACAGACCCTGTGCCAGAGGGGCTCAAACTGCTGCCCCAGAGAGCAGCAGAAAGGTCACAAGGAAAGCAGGCTTGAAGCTGTGTGCTCCTCTCAAGGTCTCTGTCAGTTATTCAAGTCACAGAATAAATTTTTTCATTCCAGAGAGATTCTGTACTTTAACTCCTTTAGATGAGCAGGAACCTGGTGTTGGATTTGCTAGAACAGTTAAGGATGAAAACACCCAGACAGGTAACTAAGCAATTCGAGCAAATGAAGCAATTCTAATTGCATTATTAAAACTATTATAAGACTGCTCAGAACATGCTCCACTTTCTCAGTGCTCGGGGAAGCAGACTGATTCTGCAGATATTATTTTGCTCATCTTGTCTCTCTTTCCTGTCAGGCAGCCCAACACACTCAGATTTGGGTCCCTCAAATGTAGCTACAAATGTCAAATTGAATCTCTGTGACTCCAAGACCTGCCAGAGCTCCTTTCTCACAGTGGGGTGGGGAGTTTTGTTTGTCTGTGTCATTTCCAGAAAAGTGATCTCAGAAAGACAAATATCAACTCTCTGCATTTGTCACAAGCCCCATTCCTGAGAACCACATTCAAAACAGGACTTTTTCACTCTGAAGTGAAAAACATCTCTTGGCATCATAAGAATTCAGATGGACTTCAAAGACAACATCAGAAACAAGACTAAATACAAGTACAGAGCTCTAAGCCTTAAAAGCAGAGATCTAAGTGCATAAATATCCAAGGAGTTCCAGGATTCTACATAGTGATTCCAAGAAATTCAACATCAATCCTTAAAAACATCAATCACTCCCTTCTGTCGCATCACATTCACTACTGCACACTGGCTAGAAAATCCTGCTACCAAGCTGCATTACCAGGGATCCCCCGCTGCTGAGGGGCATTTTAAGCTATACTTAACCAGGCTGTATTTTGCTACACAGGAGACTGAGAAGTTCAGGCTTCACCAACCATTCTAAACATCTTAAAATGGATTAAAGAGGTGAAAAAGCCATTCATTCTCAGTTCCCTTCCATGGTGGTACTTGTGACAGACTATGACGGATAATAAAACACATGTAGTTCAAGTGTTAGGGGAAATTTGAATGGGTTTAAGCACTAGGAAAAAGACAGGTGAACTCACAGAGGAGTTGTTACAGACATGAGAAAGTCACTACTGCATCCTCCGGATCACACTGCTGAGGACTCTGTTTCTGCCCAAATCAGCTCCTGCCCTCACAGGGACTCCTTGCCCAGCTGGGGCTGCAGATGAGTCACACGTGTTCCAAGTCTGGACTGGTGTAATAAAATTTATTCCAATTAAAAACTGTACAGTAGCAATACAGACTGTTTACTGGATTTATACCTTGACAATATTCACCACTGTGAAAAACATTCTGGAGCTGTGCACAAGAGATTATTTGAGTCAAGGAAATGGCACATGGAAAATACTTGTGGCCAGAAGAAAGGTCAGTAGTTTTCTCTGCAATCCCATCTAAAAAGAAAGTGAATTTACTGCTTTATGACACAGAATAGGTTTCTAGATTTTGAGTCCCCCTACTCAGGCAAATCTCCTGAGGAACTCACACAAGTCAAGGAGAACCAGGAATGAGAGGTCCTTTCCTTGCTCAGTGCACATGGCCACATTCACCAGGCAGCAACCCTCGCCCTGTATTCATTGTGATGTTACATCTTTATTGGCCATCAGACCTTCCCACCAAAACAGTTCAAACAGCTGCTATCATTATCTGAAACCACATGAACAAGGAGCTGAGCCTCTGTCAGCTGCACCAAGTGCTGGGTTTGGGTTGCACACAGCCCTGCTGGGAGCCCCGTGCCTGTATGGAAACCTGCCACACAAGAGCCAGCTGGGACAGAATCACAGAATCATTCCGGGTGGAAAAGTCTTCTAGGACCATCACACCAAGCCATCAGGACAGCACTGCAAGCCCACCGCTAAAACATGTGTGATCCATGGTAAAGGCTCAAACCAAGATACTAAAACTGGAAAAACAGACAGGAAATAGGTTCCAAACATGCTTCAGTTGGGCTTACATCAAAACACAGGCAGCGGACAGCTGTCCTTCAAAGAACGTTTTTAACAACAATAACAACGTCACTAGGCAGATGTCCTAGCTGTGGACGTTATTTACAAAACAAAAATCCTTACAGGCTTACTTGAGCTGCCGGCTGAAAACAGCGTACGCAGCCTCGTGACTTAGGGCCTCTTCTGCCGGGGAAAAGCAGAAGTTTATGAAGGGGAAGGAAACAGGAGACAAAAAGAAGACAAACAGCACCGCGCGTGGTGACATCCCCGCCGCGCCCAGCGCGGGGAGCGCCCGACATCCAGCGGCCGTGGGGCGGCTGGGCAGCCCCGGCACCCTGACCGGGCTCCGGCACCCTGACCGGGCTCCGGGACCCCCCCCTGCCCGGGGCTCCGGGACCCCCTGACCGGGCTCCGGGACCCTGCCCGGGCTCCGGGACCCCCCCCTGCCCGGGGCTCCGGGACCCCCCCCTGCCCGGGGCTCCGGGACCCTGCCCGGGCTCCGGGACCCCCCCTGCCCGGGGCTCCGGGACCCCCTGACCGGGCTCCGGGACCCCCCCCTGCCCGGGGCTCCGGGACCCCCCCCTGCCCGGGGCTCCGGGACCCCCCCCTGCCCGGGCTCCGGGACCCCCCCTGACCGGGCTCCGGGACCGCCCCTGCCCGGGGCTCGGCAATGCCCCCCCTGCCCGGGGCTCCAGGACCCCCCCTGCCCAGGGCTCCGGGACCCCCCCTGACCGGGCTCCGGGACCCTCCCCTGCCCGGGCTCCGGGACCCCCTGACCGGGGCTCGGCAATGCCCTCCCCTCGTCCCCGGGCCAGGGCAGGGCTGCCAGGCGCTCTCCACAGCCTGCCCAGCAGGTGACACCCGGACCTGCACTGGTGAGGTGGATGTGTGGGTTCCCTGACCGTGGCAGGAGGATGGAACTGGACGATATTTAAGGTCCCTTGCAACCCAAACCATTCTCTGGGGCTTTGGAAGTTCAAATGTCAAAATGCACAGGCACCATCCATCAAGCACTCTGCACCTCCATAGTTAACTAGACTCAGTCTTTAAGCCCAGATGATACCAAATTCTTGAGCCACCTGCGGAGTGTGTGCACACCTGTCAGCTGATGTGATTCAGAGAAAACCCAGGCCCCGTGTGTGCTGTGCCACAGGCCGTGCCCGGTGCCCCTGGCCTGAGAGGAGGCAGGCAGGAGCCCAGCAGCAGCAGCAGGACGCGAGACGCAGGAGCTGTGCGTTCCTGAGCCTCAGGGTGGGCTGGGCCTTCTGTCAAGTTGTAAGAGAAAACCTATTTGTGTATATTTGAAACCTGGACTGAACAGCTTGCTGAGCATCCTGCACACTGCAGCGTGCATAACAGACACACGGGCCCTGCCAGAGAACACCCTGACACGGAAAGCAAGCGCAAGAAAGTGCCCAAATGCAACTGGACACTGAAGTGGGGCCTCCTGGTTTGGCAAGGTGCTGTACAATACCTGCGCATTACCTTAAAAAACAGCAAAAAAAGAAATACATCCAGATTGAGAAAAAGAAAAACCAAATCCCAAAACCAAGAAAACAAAACAACGAGCAAAATATGCAGGAGAGCAGCTCAGCATTACTGGCTTTAGATGAAAACCTGCAAAAATAAACCCTCTGGAAGCTTCCTTTATGGAGAGCAGATAATCAGACAGAGCAGCCAAGCTCATCATCTGAACCCCCAACTCATCCACTGCCCGGGGGCTGGGACGAGCAGAGCACTCATCGAATTACAGAGATCTGTCACCCTAAACCCTCGCTATCGAGTGACAGGGCACGCACTGAAACATCTGCGAGCTGCACGGGAGGGCGCGGGGAAGAGGAGCCTCTCCAGCACCGCGCAGCGGGGCCGGGCTGGCCGGGCGCCGGGGCTGGCAGCGGCAGGGCAGCGATCCCGCGGCCGCAGGGCAGCGATCCCGCAGCGGCAGGGCAGCGATCCCGCGGGCGCAGGGGCTGGCAGCGGCAGGGCAGCGATCCCGCGGGCGCAGGGGCTGGCAGCGGCAGGGCAGCGATCCCGCGGGCGCAGGGCAGCGATCCCGCGGGCGCAGGGCAGCGATCCCGCGGGCGCAGGGCAGCGATCCCGCGGCCGCAGGGCAGCGATCCCGCGGCCGCAGGGCAGCGATCCCGCGGGCGCAGGGCAGCGATCCCGCGGGCGCAGGGCAGCGATCCCGCGGGCGCAGGGCAGCGATCCCGCAGCGGCAGGGCAGCGATCCCGCAGCCGCAGGGCAGCGCATCCCGCGGGCGCAGGGCAGCGCATCCCGCGGCCGCAGGGCAGCATGCCGGCGCGGCAGAAGCAGCTGCTGTTCTGCACGGCCGGGCTGCTGAGCCTGGCCTGCGCGCTGGGCGCGGCGGCGGCCGTGGGCAGCCAGCTCTGGGTCAGGGGCTCCGTCCTCTGCAGCACCGGAGCGCTGCTCGTCAACGCCAGCGGCGCCGAGCTGCACAAGTTCATCGGCGCCATCCAGTACGGGCTCTTCTCCGGGCAGCGGGTGCGGCAGTGCGGGCTCGGGGGCAGAGCCCTGCAGTTCTCATGTGAGTACCGGCGGCGGCCGCGGGACGGGGCTGCCCTCGCTCGGACACCGAGCGCGCTCATCCTCGGGGCCAATGACTAACCTTATGGTACCGATACAGCCTGCCTAATGTCTTCAAGAATCTATCACTGCAGTTGCACAGATAGCCACATTCCAAGAGATTTATGCTATTTCTTTTAAAAGAATATTTGGGGGTTTCAATTAGCCCCTGTCATCTTCCTCTGTGTGCCAGCTTTGCAACATTACCTCTGTGCTGTCAAAAAGAATGAGCTAAACCAGCAAGAACCTCAGGAAAGAGCTGGGGCACTGGCTGCTATTGAGAAACAAAGCGGCCCAAAAGTTTGCAATCTGTGGCACTAATTGGAAGAAGGGCTGGGGGAGGCTGTCTGGGGAACGCTGGCTGACTTGGTACCTGACACACAGAGTGTCAAAGTATTAGTAATGCTTTCATTTTACATTCATAGCCTATTAATCTTCAAGGATGAGAAGATCAATGAGACAATTATGGAGTGAGACGCAACTGTATGCAGCAGCAGGCAGAACAGGCAGTAAAAGCCAGTTGCTGTGTGTACAGTTCCTCCCCTGAAGTTACAACAGCACACAGATCACAATCATTCTGCTACAGCAGCACGTGCAAATTGCTCACACCCGTTATTTAATGCAGGGGAAGGTTGCCAGACTAGGTACCAGAAATTATTTACTATATAGCATTTTCTAAAAATAGTAAACCAAGCTAATTTGATATAGTATTAGTATTTGCTCTCTCTAAATTCCGACACTAGTCTGTTTATACTGCTGAAGTTCCCTGTTGATTGCTTTGTGTGCCATCCCAGAGTGCAGCTATTGCACACGGCTGTATTATTTTCAGAGGGGTCTGTGCAATGCCAAGGATTTGGTTTAGTGCTGTAGGTGACAGCTCTGACCCAGGGCTGCTCCAGCTGCCCGCAGCTCTGGGATTGACGCTCAGGCTCAGTCAGTGACAGCTGCGAGGGGTCAGGAGCATTCACCCCAGAGAGCACTGAGGACAAGGTGCTGATCCTGCTCCCTGGGGCTGCAGCAGCCCCCTCCCATCACCTTGGTACCTTAGAAGCTCACCAGGAGCATTCCAGAAAGCAGGACAAACATTAAATACACAGCCACAGCTTAATGCACTCACTGCGCTTCAGCATGTCTGAGGAGAACAGACACGGAAAATAGGCTAAATGATTTTGTTCTGTGCTTGTTCCCATTAAGTGCTCCCCTCTGACCACTGTATCTCTTTTAATTGTAATTTGAATTTGCTCTGCCAGCAAACCCAGTTCAGCTGGGGAAAACTTCTGCTCCATTTGCTCCCACTCATTCCCATCAGTTTCTAGGTCAGTGGTTCATTTTCTAAAGGTCTCTGCCATGCACAGCACACATGGGTTCATTCAGGACCATGAAGGAATGTTTTACTTTCAAGACAACATTGCTTTTGGAAGTAATTTTTCTCAAAACATCACATATAAAATGTTAATAACAGAACCAGCTGTAGATGCAGGTGCCCAGGGGAGGATTCAATACCATGCCACAACTTGTTTTCTGAAAACAAACCATACAAAACTGCATTATTAAATGCACAGTGTTGCATGTTTTCTCAAAGTATCAGAGAGTGTCACAGGAACTAATGCTATTCCTTGTAGGAATCCTGCAGAGGGAAGCACTGGAAGGGGCTCTGAGGCCTCCCTGGAGCTTCCCTTCCTCAGGCTGAGCACCCCCAGCTCTCCCAGCCTGGCCCCCCCGGGGTCGCTCAGCAGCTCTGTGCTCTGTGGACATTGGGGCAGCTCTGCAGAGGGGCAGAATCCCCCTGCCCTGCTGCTCCCCTGCGGCTCAGCCCGGCCAGGGCAGGCTCTGGGTGCCCGAGCCCCGGCCAGAGCACGGGGAGCCGCTCGCCTGCTCGCCCCCAGCCCGGGGAGCCGCTCACCCCACACCCCCGTCCTCCTCCCGGGCAGCTCCCAGCACCTTCCCCGCCAGCCTGGCTTTGTGCTGGGACTGCCCTGGCAATCCCACAGGCAGCACCTTGCGCTGGGCCTGGCTGAACTTCATGAGACACTGATTTCATTGATTTCCCTTTCATTTAGTCAGGGGGACAAATGGATTTGATACCTCATTACCTGCCGCCCTGTGCTCCTGCACAGAGCTGCAGAGCAGTTTGCTGGTGCAGACTTTACACGGGGGGTAATTGATGTGAGGCTGCTTTACTCTCCACACATTACAGCAAAACAGCACCAGGCATTATTACCTCACTTCAGTCATGCCCCCATAGATAGGAACAAGTATATTTCACAGTTCTTTCCAAAACACCTCCTTTTTGCCAAACAAACAGGAATTTTTAAAAATCATTCTCTCTAGCTCTCTAAATGTCCATCTCTGTGTCCTAGACAAACAGGACCACAATTTGAAACAGTAGCTTAAAAGCTGCATAAAAATATTTAGAGTAAATTATTCCTGAATTTGTGCATTCACAATCACAGCACAATTTCCTTTCCCACGTCACAACTTTTTGTGAGACCTCATGAACATGAATGAAAAAAGTCTAAAGAAAGATTTATTGTCCCACTCCCAGAGAAGAGGGGATGACCAAGCCTTCAGCCAAGGGAGATCAGCCCCTAACACTGGCACTGGAAGAGATCTCGGTGACACCTTGTACCAGACCTGCCTCCTCAAACACAGCTTCCTGGATTGTCCCCAGAAGATGCTGTTCACATTAAGGAGCAAATAGCACCCTCAGGAAGGGGAGGAGAAGCTTTTCCTGGAGCTAGTCTCTCTCTCTCTCCTCTCCAGCCTATGCTTCTGAGTTTCACAGAATTTTTCTGCCTCCAAATATCCATGAAAAACCATTTCTAGTGAATTATTTCATCTGGTTGCATTTAGAAGAGCGGGATCAAAGCAATTATCATAAACGAGCAGGAACCCCCAGCCCAACATCAGAGACAGCATTGCCTAATGTGTATAATAATGTTGTGTTTGTTTTGTTTTCAGTTTTTCCAGATTTGCTCAGAATTATCCCTGCAAGTATCCATGTCAGTGTCATTCTCTTCTGCACGGTACTGATTGTCTTTGCCCTGGTGGGAGCAGGGTTCTTCATGTTCAACGCTTTTGGCAGCCCCTACGAGACACTGCACGGCCCCGTGGGGCTCTACCTGTGGAGCTTCATCTCCTGTGAGTGCCCAGCTGGGCTGGCACTGCCAGCAGCACCCTCTGCTCAGCACAGCAGGGCGGGTTAAACTGCGCCTGCTTTGGCTCTCAGCTGGCAAAAGCAAGCCAGGCAGGAAGGCGCGTGGCTCTGCCACATAAGAACACAGTTTTCCAAACTGAAGCTGGGAGATAAACTGGGGAAATCCCCCACGAGGGTGGGTGGCAGGATGGGAATGGGCAAGCAGCTGCAGGAGCCATGGCAGAAGGGCCCCAGGGACCCAGAGCGGGGGTGGCATCACTGACACCCCACACACAGTCAGAACCAGGAGCCACCCCACAGTAGGAAAAGGGCACAGAAAACAACATAAATGTGCCAGTGCTGCAGCTGGTTCCACACCAGGAGGGCTCCAGGCCGTGTGAGCAGGGTCAGCACACAGAGCAGCACAGCCCTGCCAAGGGCAGGAGAGCTGAGCGGCCAGAGGCTGGCAGCAGCTCGTGGTCCCTGAGAAGAAGCACTGCCATGCAGGGAAAACAGCCCCACACCTGCTCCCTGGGCTGCTGGCTTGGCTGACAGGCAGATTTACCCCGACTTTACAAGGTCTTACAAGTTACAACCATAATTTCACAAGGGACTTCAGTACAAGTTTATGTTCAAGCATGCAGAGAGCTCCGTTACGCTCAATGGGACAATGAGCAACTTAAAGCTGAACATGAACACAGACACCTCACTAGCTCAGAGCACTAAAGCAGCCATGCTAAGTATTCCTGGTCCTGAGCCAAACTCAATTAGAAAAGCTTACCCATTTCAATAGCCATTGGCTTGGATTCCAAAAATAATCCCTGCTAAAGCTGTGTGGCCATACAAACATTCTCCCTGTGGTATTGGGCTGCAGCACAGCTGAGGGATTCTGAGGTAACAGCATCTCCCCCTCCCTTTCAGGTTCCTGTGGTTGCCTCATCATGATTCTCTTCTCCTCAGAGGTGAAGATCCACCACCTTTCAGAGAAAATTGCTAATTTCAAAGAGGGAACTTTCACATTCAAGACTCACAGTGAGCAGTTTGCAAATTCCTTCTGGACCATCCTGGTTTGCTCCCTGGTGCACTTCCTCAATGCCCTGCTAATCCGATTTGCTGGATTTGAATTTCCCTTTTCAAAATCAAAAGAGTCAGGGACAATCACAGGAGCAGTTGACTTGATGTATTAAAATGATGGGATTTAAGAACATGTCAAGCAAAGAAATTTGTCACTATTACATCAACAACCACCAGATGTACCAACTTGTGAATGATTGCTCTAGAGAAGTAAAAAAGGGAAAGTTTCAAATAAGTGTTAACACCGTGTAAGCAGTGAACAAAAGATGTTCTGTATAGTAATGCCTGGATGGAAAAGCCCTCTAAGACATCTTTTTCCTGTAAACTGTTTAAAAAGTGGCTGGCATGAAGAAAAATAGGAATCTCAGTAGCATTGCACTGAATGTGGCAAGTCCAATCAATGAGTTGCAGTAGAAGCACACACTCACCAGCAGCAGCTCTGCCTCCAGCCCTGGTGAAGGCGAGGATGCAGCCGAGACCACATCAGAGCAGCAGGGCCAGGGACACCCAGCAAGGGACAGGACAACACCCGGGCTCTGCCCCAACACACTCAGACTCCAGCTCAACTGCAGCGCTCAGAGGGCACAACCCAAACACCTGCACCTTGATCTGGCTCCACATGCATGGCAACAGCATCATTTCTCTCCATGAAACTCCCTGGGTTTGTCCTTTCAACAAACCAAACTCTGCTCCAAACTCAAAGTCCTGGGAGCCCTCGTTTCCCCAGCAGCTGCTGCAGCTTGGTGACAAAGCTGACACGGCACAGCAGATGCAGGGGAAATGCCACGTGCTGCTGCTTGCCTGAGGGAGGCAGCCAGGCTTGGCAGAGCTGAACAAACCCTCTGCAGCTCATCAGGCAAAGGGCATTTCCCAGGGCAGAGCCACGGGACCTTCCACCGCCCCCTCCAGAGAACAGCCCTGCAAATTCTCATCAAACAATACCAATAAACCCCATCAGAACCCCTGGTGAAGGGCAGCAATAACACAGCAGACAGGCTCCCCTGCAGGCTGCAGCTCAGCAGGGACTGAAGAACAAACACTGGAGGGCCTGGCATGGGAAGCCAGAACAGACACATCAACCCTCGCCCCTGGACAGCCCCAGGTCAGCTAAAGCACCAGATGCTTCCCCAGGCAGAGCATCACACCACCAAACTCTGCCTCTGTGGACTTACCTGGGTGCCAAGAGATGAGCTGCTCCTCGCAGGACACAGAAACAGAGAGCCCCTGCCCCATTTATCTGCAGGGGCTGCTGTGCCCAGCTGTGGGTGAGGAGCAATACCTGCCAGCTGTGGGTGAGGAGCAATCCCTGCCAGCTGTGAGTGAGGGGCAATCCCTGCCAGCTGTGAGTGAGGGGCAATCCCTGCCAGCTGTGGGTGAGGGGCAATCCCTGCCAGCTGTGAGTGAGGGGCAATCCCTGCCAGCTGATAGTGAGGGGCAATCCCTGCCAGCTGTGGGTGAGGAGCAATCCCTGCCAGCTGTGGGTGAGGGGCAATCCCTGCCAGCTGTGGGTGAGGGGCAATCCCTGCCAGCATCTGCCCAGTGCCCAGGTACAGCTCAGACCCAGGTTCCAGGTATCACAGCCCTCTGTGCTTCAGGATCTACCAGCCCACAAGGCCTTACTGACTTTGATGTCATTTTTTGTATTTTTACTGTGAAAGGCAAAACACCGCCGGGTTGTTGCAAAGGTTTGTCAACTGCATCTTTCCCAAGGTAGCTCTGCCTCCTCATCTCCCTGGATCTCATCAAAGTGGAAGGGCTTCTGCAAGTCAGCACAGTTCCCAGCTTTTTTCATCATTTTCTACATAAACTATTTGCATATTCCTCCTAATGTTAATGTATGTTCTTAAAGCATAATTTGTGTTGCATCTCATGGTATTGTTTATTATACAACAAACCCAGCTCCACTCCTTTACTGTGCAGACAAGAGCAGCCCCAGCCTGGGGTCTGGGAGTCCTCACAGGGGTCCCTGTGCCCAGAGCCCGGCCTGAGCACCCCCACATCCCACCCTACACCCTGGGGGAGCCCCAGCATGGACCCTGGGGGAGCCCCAGCATGGACCCTGGACCTCCTTGCATCCATGAAAATGCCCCTGCTCCTGCCCCGTGCTGGACAACGCCCCAATTTGGGACACAGCCCCGTTCCTGCTCGTGCTGGACAATGCCCTCATTCCCGTCCCACTTTGGGACACAGCCCCGTTCTGCTCGTGCTGGACAATGCCCCCGCTCGTGCCCCGCTCTGGGACACAGCCCCGTTCTGCTCATGCTGGACAATGCCCCGCTCCCGCCCCGCTCCCGCCCCGCTCCCGGCGCCGCCGTGCCCCGGGCAGCCGCTCCGCTCCTGCGCCGTGCATCGTTGGTGCTGCCGGGCTCCGCCGCCGCGGCGGGCGGGAGGCTCGGTGCCCAGGGAGGCTCGGTGCCCAGGGAGGGTCCGTGCCCGCGGGAGGCTCGGTGCCCAGGGCGGCTCGGTGCCCAGGGCGGGCGGGGCAGCGCGGCTCCGCTCCGGGCCATGGGGGACCGGGGCGCCGGGCACGCTGCGCCCACACCGCTGCAGGAGATCGCCAGCAGGATCTCTGACCTCAGCAAGTGGAGAGAAATCTTCAGTTTCCGTGGGTAAGGTTTTTATTCCGCTTCTTTAACACAGGTTTAATTCCAGGTGGTTATTTAATGCAATTTTTCAAGTTATGCTTTATTACAAAACTTCTGTGACAAAGACAAAAGGTCCTTGTGTACCCAGTAATACAAATGCTACAGGTCTTATTCTTCCTTTGTTCTCTTCTGGCTAGACTCCAGTTCGTCCACACGCTAGTAATACCTCTGTTGGGTGCTTTCATTTGTACTTTATTTATGCTTTCAGCTTGGAAATCAACAGCGCGACTCATCAGGTAACTCCTTTTCCAAAGGTAATATTTTCTGTTTGTCTGGTGAGTTCTGGGCTGTCCTTAGATGGCACACGTCCATACCTGCAGCCCAGGTATCTATGGAGATTCATTTCTCATGCTGCTTCTTTGAGAAACAGACTTCAGACATTTTGAAGTCAAAGGGGCAGACCAGTCCTACACTTGATTAACTTTTCCATCAAAAACTAATGGTTTTCACAGTGAGTTTTAGAAAACAAACTAAGATCTCTAAAATGTAAGTATTTGGAAAGCCTGCTGTGCCTTAGGTTGGGAGACACTGAAGGGTATTCCCTGTAATTCAGACAAACACAGCACTATTACCTGCTGCAGTCATCAGCCCGGAGGGACGTGTTGGGAATGTCTGAAAACAGCTGGAAGTCAAGGGCACTCCCATCCCAGGGCACCCGTGCCCCCAGCCCCCTGCCAGCCCAGGCCCTGTGCCCACCCCGGGTGATGCTCGGGGGACACGCTGGGTGCGGGAGCAGCCCCGGGTGAGGCACTGGGGACACGCTGGGTGCGGGAGCAGCAGCAGCAGCCCCGGGTGATGCTCGGGGACACGCTGGGTGCGGGAGCAGCCCCGGGTGATGCTCGGGGACACGCTGGGTGCGGGAGCAGCCCCGGGTGATGCTCGGGGGACACGCTGGGTGCGGGAGCAGCCCCGGGTGATGCTCGGGGGACACGCTGGGTGCGGGAGCAGCCCCGGGTGGTGCTCGGGGACACGCTGGGTGCGGGAGCAGCCCCGGGTGAGGCTCGGGGACACGCTGGGTGCGGGAGCAGCCCCGGGTGAGGCTCGGGGACACGCTGGGTGCGGGAGCAGCCCCGGGTGATGTTCAGGGGACACGCTGGGTGCGGGAGCAGCCCCGGGCGATGCTCGGGGACACGCTGGGTGCGGGAGCAGCCCCGGGCGATGCTCGGGGACACGCTGGGTGCGGGAGCAGCCCCGGGCGATGCTCGGGGACACGCTGGGTGCGGGAGCAGCAGCAGCAGCCCCGGGTGATGTTCAGGGGACACGCTGGGCGCGGGAGCAGCCCCGGGTGATGCTCGGGGACACGCTGGGTGCGGGAGCAGCCCCGGGTGATGCTCGGGGACACGCTGGGTGCGGGAGCAGCCCCGGGTGATGCTCGGGGACGCGCTGGGTGCGGGAGCAGCCCCGGGTGATGCTCGGGGACACGCTGGGTGCGGGAGCAGCAGCAGCAGCCCCGGGTGATGTTCAGGGGACACGCTGGGCGCGGGAGCAGCCCCGGGTGAGGCACTGGGGACACGCTGGGTGCGGGAGCAGCGGGAGCAGCCCCGGGTGATGCTCGGGGACACGCTGGGTGCGGGAGCAGCCCCGGGTGATGCTCGGGGACACGCTGGGCGCGGGAGCAGCAGCAGCAGCCCCGGGTGATGCTCGGGGGACACGCTGGGCGCGGGAGCAGCAGCAGCAGCCCTGGATGAGGCACTGGGGACACGCTGGGCGCGGGAGCAGCAGCAGCAGCCCCGGGCCATGGGCGCTCTCCCTGCCTGCTCCTCTCCCCGCAGCAAGGACGGAGCAGCCCTGGCCATGGACCGCTCGGAGCCGGGGAGCCCCCGGGGTCACAGCCCCCCTCCGCCGTCCCCCGGCCCCTCCTGCTCCCTCAGGGCGTGGGCGGCTGCCCCATCTCCCCGGACACGGCAATGGTGAGCTGCCTGCTGAATTAAGTATGAGCTGTAATTGAATCTCCTGAAGGGAAAGAGACTGGGGAGCCTTTCCTGGTGCTCTGACAGCAGGGTTCAGCCTGCTGTCAGCTGAACAGGGTGTGGAATGGGGATGGATTATTTAGGAGACTCTTAACAAACACGGCTGGAATGCAACCTAAAGCTGATACACAATAATTCTCAGGAGAGAACCAGTCCAATGACAACAGGTGACATTTCCCTGCACTTGGGGTCTTCCCTGACAAACAGCTTCAGGACAGGAGGCAGGATCATGGAATCTTAGAATTGTTTGGCTTGGAAAGGGCCTTCAACACCATCAGGAAGGGATTTCAGCTCCTGCTGAGTGCCTGGCCCCAAAAGCACTGCTGCCAGGGGCTGTCGTCCAGCAGCTTGGTAGATCGGCAGGCAATGGCAGGATGGGCCCCAGCGCAACCTTCCCCAAAATGTGCACTGTCCCCAAATGTAGAATGTAAATGTACAACCAAGTTTCACCAGAGTGGCTGAGTGCTGTGTGAAGTCCCTTTACCGAGGTCAAACATCGCTTTTCTCTGAAGCCGTGAGGCCTGGCTCTGGGCAGGGGCACCTGCACCTGGCGAGCCCTGACGGAACAGACCCTCGTGCCAGGACGAGAGCTCTGAGCCCGGCCCCTGTGCCTCCTCTCCCACAGAGGCTGCAGCAGCTGCTCTTCAGGAGCGCGGGCGCCCTGTTCAGCTGCGAGTGGGCAGCGGCTCGCTTCGGGTTCCACGCGCCGCACTCCGGCCTGGCCTACGCGCTGCAGGCAGGACAGGTGACACCGCCGCACCGCCGCCGGCTGCTGCTGCCACCACGGACACGCGCCAGCTGCCGGCAGGGCAGGGCCTCAGCGGCACACACACCTGTACCCAGCACACCTGTACCCTGCACACCTGTACCCTGCACACCTGTACCTTACACACCTGTACCCCGCACACCTGTACCCTGCACACCTGTACCCAGCACACCTGTACCTTACACACCTGTACCCTGCACACCTGTACCCTGCACACCTGTACCCAGCACACCTGTACCTTACACACCTACACCTTACACACCTGTACCTTACACACCTGTACCCAGCACACCTGTACCTTACACACCTGTACCTTACACACCTGTACCTTACACACCTGTACCCAGCACACCTGTACCTTACACACCTGTGCCCAGCACACCTGTGCCCAGCACACCTGTACCCTGCACACCTGTACCTTACACACCTACACCTTACACACCTGTACCTTACACACCTGTGCCCAGCACACCTGTACCCTGCACACCTGTACCCAGCACACCTGTACCCCGCACACCTGTACCCAGCACACCTGTGCCCAGCACACCTGTACCTTACACACCTGTACCTTATACACCTGTACCTTATTCACCTGTACCCTGCACACCTGTACCCTGCACACCTGTACCCTGCACACTTGCACCCCACACACCTGCTCAGGAGAGATGCAGCGGGTTGCAAAAAGCTTGTATCTTTTCTGAGAATTAGACTTACCTGATTATTCCTGCTCTACCTAGAAATCCAACAAGTGAAGTCACCTAGACTGTAATTTATAATTTTCTGAGATGGAGGTTCTCTTGTTCCTTATTTACCATCACAACGCTGCACCCAAGAAAGCAGAAGGCCAAGATACACACTCCAAGTGTGAATCCCCCCATGTCGTCCAGGGGCTGGAACGCTAGGTACCGCCACGGGGCCACTCCCCGCATCCCAGGGCTCCCTGCATTCCTGGTGGGTGTCAGCACGGTGGGGCTCCTGTGCACAGCCTCACATCAGCCCCGGGCTGCCCCAGCACCTCTGTCCCTTTGCTGAGAGGCCAGAGGGGACAAAAAACAGAGTGTCGCTGGAGCTGGGGGCCATTCCCTGGGACAGAGGGAGGAAGGGCACCCACCCACAGCTGCCCTGCACATGGCCAGGGCTACCCTGCAGCTTCTTCTCCATATGAGCTTCTTGTTGTCCCCCTGGCCAGGGACTGCTGGGTGTGACAAGTGCTCCTTCAGATGGCAGGGGCTGTTTTTCTGTTTCTAGGGAGGAACAAGAGCCATTCTGGCAGCTGTACAAGCACACATCATCGCATACCTGCTCTTCGCCAGAGAGACAGAATGTACTCACCTGGAAAGGTAAGTTGCTGGGCCTCATGGGACACATGAAAATTATTTCCATGCATTGCTTGGTCAGTGCCAGCCTCTGGGTTCAGGTGGGGATATGCACTGGGAGAGAAGCCTTGGCTGACCCCCTGGCAAGGCTTCTTGCCGCCAAATCCTCTGATTTTGGGACAGCGGCACGTGCCTGCTCCTCTGCGGTGTCACAGTCACAGCCCCTGGTTTCCCCCTGGCACAGGCTGTGCCGGCTCGGGCGCAGGGAGCAGGGGCAGGCGCTGGCCACGGCCCTGGCAGAGACCCTGTGGGCAGCAGGAGGAGGTGGCAGAGCTGTCGTGTGCCTCGTCACTGCCCCTGTCACCACGATGCCGCGGGAAGGCTGCAGAGCCAGCAGCTTCGCAGAGAGAGTGAGTATGGAACCGTCTTCTGCCAACGGGATTTTCCTTAGGGACACCTTTGGCCTGAAACACAGAACCTCCGGCACCTGCTCCCCCACTCATGTTGCCCTAGAAACAGGGATCACCCCAAAGCCAGGTCTTGCTGCAGCCCGTGATACATCCACCTCCCCTTCACCAAAGCCCATCTTCCTTCTCCTGCAAGAAGGAGAGTCCTGTCAACACAAAGCTGCTGCCCTGACTCCCTGCACAGTGCCAGAGCCCACAGCTGGGCAAGGGGCAGAGCAAACCTTTGCATTGTTCTTTCACTTGACTAATGGAACAACAAGATTCAAAAGCTCAGCTTTTTGGTATAATTCATGTCTCCTTTGCACCACCCTCACGGTGCCTGTGCCCAACAGATCCGGCTGTTCGAGTTCTCGGAGAAAGCTGCTGCTCAGGAGTTCATCTCTGATCACATAAACTGTGTAAGTGGGGATAGCAGCTTTATCCAAGTTATTTTCTTGCTAAATTACATCTTATTTCCCAATCAAATTGGGCATTTTGGACATAGCAGTGTTAACATCATCAGGATGTTCACATAATTAATGTACAGTTAGTTCATGGGTCCTTTCCAGCCTTTCCTATGGGAAGGGATTCTGCTCCTTTGTAAACCCCTGAGACTTATTCCAGCTCTGTCAGCCCACAAACACTGCGTAAACAGGGCAGCATTTTGTACATCATTCAAAGATGTTATTCCTTGCAGCCTCAGCAAAAATATGGAAAAAATGTACAAAACCTGTTTAGCCAATAACTGGAAATTTGTTCTTTCTTTTTTTACCTGATCCTATTAAACAAAATTAGTTACAAAATCATCCTGGAATAACACCTTTCTCATCTAACTCAACACGCTCACATAGGGCTGTATTGAAGCAGAGGAATTGTTTAAATTAAATATTGTTTACAGACCATAATTCCTCCCCTGTAATGCCTTATTTCTTTTTTTAGTTCAAAGGTGAAGGAAGCCACGGAGTGATCCTATATTTTTACAGTTTACTTTTCTCTAGAACACTTGAAAGGTATATTTTGCTTTTTAAACATTTTCCTGTAGTTTGGTTACATCTCCTGAAAAGCCTTTCCCCTTCCTCCCATTTCTGTTGGGCAGGCAGGGAGGTACAGTGTTGCCTCTGGCACAGGCCCAGCGCTGCCCTGATGATCTCTGCTTGGCCACACAGGGTCCGAGAGGATGTGGGTGACGCAGCTCCTCTGCTGAACATCAGTTCTGGAAACATCACCTGTACAGAGGTAGGATCAGCCACATGTCTCAAGCGTTCTGGTTTTATTATTCCCACATCCGATTTAGGAAAAAAAATATCACTTGGTAATTAATCCAAAGAAAAAAGAAGCCTAAGTTCATAAAAAATATTTTGCAATTTCTAGTCATGACTGTGGACTTAAAAAACAGGTGATGATGATGATGATGATAATGATGATGATGATAGTAACAATAATTTCTAAAATGCCACTGGCAGCCCGGCGTTGCACTACTTGTGGCAGACGGGACAAGCTGGGAGCGCGTTTGCCGCGTCCCGGTGTGAGCGGGCTGTTTCCCGCAGGCCGTGCTCAGCCTGCTCCTGACGGGCCGGGCGAGCCCGCGGCTGCTCGGCGGCGCCCGGGAGCCGGAGCCCGGCGCTGGGGACGGCGGGGGCGAGGAGCCGCGGGGCCCCGTGGGCTTCCTGCGCTGGGAGCGAGCGCCGCGGCAGCGGCAGGTGAGGGCTGGGCAGCCCCAGGGCAGCGGGACCCCGGCTCAGCCCAGGTGAGCGCAGGGCAGGCCCCAGGGCAGGCGGGACCCCGGCTCAGCCCAGGTGAGCGCAGGGCAGAGGGACCCCGGCTCAGCCCAGGTGAGCGCAGGGCAGCCCCAGGGCGGAGGGACCCCGGCACAGCCCAGGTGAGCGCAGGGCAGCCCCAGGGCAGAGGGGACCCCGGCACAGCCCAGGTGAGCGCAGGGCAGCCCCAGGGCAGAGGGACCCCGGCTCAGCCCAGGGCAGAGGGACCCCGGCTCAGCCCAGGTGAGCACAGGGTAGAGGGACCCCGGCACAGCCCAGGTGAGCGCAGGGCAGCCCCAGGGCAGAGGGACCCCGGCACAGCCCAGGTGAGCCCCAGGGCAGCCCCAGGGCAGGCGGGACCCCGGCTCAGCCCAGGCTCCTGACAAGTGTCCCCTGGGCAGGTGAGCCCCGCGCTGCGGACGCCCCGGCTGCCCGTGTGGCTGTGCAGCCTCTCGGGCAGGCACAGTGTGCTCTTCGGCACCGACTGCCGGCTGCTCTCCGACTGGAAAGCCGAGAGAATTTTCCACCTGTACTTCTACAGTGGGCAGCAGGAGCAGACCCAAACTGCCCACCTGACAATAGGTATGGACCCAGATTTACCAGGGACTGAGGTGTGGGCATCACAGACAACCCATTCCTGTGTTAAATACTCAATACAAAGTTTAAACACACCAGGAAGATGGACTGTTTCATGATTAGTTCAAAATTTATAATAACATTCTCTCCAGCTGCCAGGGTTTTACCCCACCCAGCCCCGTGCAGCTGCTCACTCACTCCCCACCCACAGCATCAGGGAGGGAATTGGAAGGGTAGAAGCTAAAGAACTTGTGAGTCCAGATAGAGACAGGGTAATAAGAAAAGCAAAAGCCACACACAAACACAAGCCAAGGAAAATAAAGAATGAATTCACTTCCTCCATAGGCAGGCAGGTGTTGCAGGGCCCCATCACACACAGCAGTGACTTGGGAAGACAAACGCCATACTCAAAAAGGCCTTTCTCTTCCTTGCCCCCACTTCATATACTGAGCATGATGTCACTGGGTCTGGAATACCCCTTTGATCATTTTGGGTCCCCTGTCCTGGCTGTGTCTTCTCCCAGCCTGCCATGCACTCCCAACTTCCTCACCAGCGTGGCAGTAGGTGGGAGCAAAAAGGCCTTGGCTATGGGGGCACTGCCCAGGAGTAACAAAATCACCTCTGTATAATCAGCCTGTGTTCAGCACAAAGCCGAGACACAGCTCCATACCAGACGCAGGGAAGGCAATGAATTCTATCCCAGACAAAACCTGCACACCAACGCAGCGAGGCTGGCACGCAGCAGGGCCACCTGCCTGGCTGACTGCGGCTGAAGTCTGTCTTCCTGCCCAGCACCAGCTGCCACCATGGCCCTCGTGTTCCCCACCAAGTTTCATATCCCCTCAGGAGGAATGAACTGCTCCTGTAGCAACCGCTTGGGCTGTGAACCAGGCTTTGTGCTCGGGGTGCAAGGTTCTTGTTTCTCTGCTGCTGTGCATCACTTACCTTCCTCACTGGGTGCCTCCTTCCTTGCTCTCCTTTCACTGCAGCATTTAAAGCAAAGTCAGAACCTTGAAACTAAAGGGTAAATCTGCAAGGAAGCAGAGTGATTTGAGATAACTGCCATGATACCTGGTGTGGCCACAGATACTATCTGAGCATCTGCCCAGAAAAGCAATATGCAAACAGACAGTGCAAGGAGCCCGGAGCTGCACTCAGAGCACCGGAATTTCCCGGGGGGCCCTCGGTGCCGGGGCAGTCCCCAGCCCGGGAGGCCCTGCTCACCCCTCCCCCTGCTCCCGGGGGCAGGACAGCAGCACATCTACACCAATACAGCTGCAGAGGCTTCTGCTTTTAGCTGTCACTGAAGCCTTTTTGAGTGGGGTTGGGTTTTTAAGATTTTTTTAGACATTTATTTTTCACTTCCTCTTCAGACACTCATTCGCATCACTGGGAAGAGGCTCAGAGAGAAGGCCCCTGCAGCCCAGGGAGGAGGCGCCCAGCCCTGGAGATGGCAATCAGGACCAAGTGGGCAGGTGCAACCGTCAGCTGGAACGGGACAGACCCCTTCTTCTGAGGAGGGAGCAGGATGGACCCCTGCTCCTGCAGGGTACTGCCATCTCCCACACACTACCAGCTGCACTGGTTCACTGCAGCCTGCAGCACAAAAAGCTCTCTCCCCAGTCAAACAGCCTTTGGTGCATTGAAGTGACACCCTCTCCATCGGGCATCACACCCACTGCAAAAGCGTGCACTGCAGGAACAGTGACTTGCAACCCTGTCCCACTGCACGCCTTTTCCAGTTGGTAGGATGCAGGTTCACCTGCTCCCCACCACAGCTGGCAGGAAAAGGAAAGAGTCAAGCCCTGGCAAAGATGCCATGGCAGTGGTGGAGTCTCCATCCCTGGAGGGACTTAAAGGCTGCGCAGATGTGGGCTTTGGGAACGTGTTTAGCGGTGGCCTTGGCAGTGCTGGGGTAATGGTTGAACTTACTGGGTCTTAGAGGGCTTTTTCAACCCGAAATGCGCTGGGGTTCTGTGATTCAGTGATTTTACTGCCTTTGCCAAATCCTGGCACCCTACATTCACCTGACAGGCATGGGCAGGGCACATTGTTTCTAGCTGACAGAAACCACTGTCCACTTCCCTTTTTCATTGTCATTACTCCAGAACGAGCCTGTAAGTCACACCCTTACTGTGTTGCTAACAACAATTGAGAACAATAAACCTTCTGCAAGTGATCCAGAAACTTGGTTCCGATTTATTGAATTTTACAAAAACCTAAAAGAAGCCACGGCACCCAGCCAGAGATTATGAGGAGATGCTGGTTACAGCAGACGTGGGGGTCTGCGATCGCACTGCGGGGCCGAGGCTGAGCCCCGGCGCTGCGGGCCCCCGGCACCCACAGCTCCCGCCGCACCGGGACAGGGGCCCAGGGCCGCGGGGCGTGCACGGGCCCGCTGAGGGGCACGGGCATCGGTGAGGGCGGGCAGTCCCGCTGTGGGGCACGGGCATCGGTGAGGGGCTGGCAGGGCACGGTGCCGGTAAAGGGACAGGATGCCGGTGAGGGGACACGGGGCCGGTAAGGGGACACGGTGCCGCTGAGGGGCTGGCAGGACACGGTGCCGATAAAAGGACAGGATGCCGGTAAGGAGACACGGTGCCGAAAAAGGGACACGGTGCCGCTGAGGGGCTGGCAGGACACGGTGCCGGTAAAGGGACACGGTGCCGGTAAGGGACACGGTGCCGCTGAGGGACTGGCAGGACACGGTGCCGGTAAGGGGACACGGTGCCGCTGAGGGGACACGGTGCCGCTGAGGGGACGCTCCCGCGCGGCGCAGGCGGTGCCGGGCGGGCCCGCGCGGGGCAGGCCGGGAGCGGGGCGGGGGCCGCGCGCAGCCGCCGCTCGCCCAGCGCCGCCCCGTCCATCCTCCTCCTCCTCCTCCTCCTCCTCCTCCTCCTCCTCCGCCGCCGCCGCCGCCGCCGCCTCCGCCCCGTACCCAGCGCGGCCCGATGGTAGCGGCGGTGGCGAGGCGCGATGAGCCGCCCGTCCTCCGCCGGCCCCGGCCCTAGCAAGCCCTGCGGAAAGCAGCAGCAGCACGCCCCGTCCCCCGCCGCCGTCCTGCCGGGGGACCGGCGGGGCTTCTCCGCCGCCTCCCCCTCCTCCTCCTCTTCCTCCCCCCCAGCAGCAGCAGCAGCAGCAGCAGCAGCAGGAGCTGACCTCGCTCTTTCGAGTGCCCCATCTGCTTCGACTATGTCCTGCCGCCCATCCTGCAGTGCCAGGCCGGGCACCTGGTGTGCAAGCAATGCCGGCAGCAGCTGAGCCTCTGTCCCACCTGCCGGGGCTCCCTCACCCCCAACATCAGGAACCTGGCCATGGAGAAGGTGGCCTCGGCTGTCCTCTTCCCGTGCAAGGTAAGGATGAGAGGCTGGGCAGGGGGACGGGCGGGCCGCCCGGACCACCTCCGATTCCTGCGCCCCTGCCGAAAACCGCCAGGCATCACCCCCACTGCTGTATCCCTGCCGAAAACCCTCAGGCATCACCCCCATCGCTGTATCCCTGCCGAAAACCGCCAGCCATCACCCCCATTGCTGTATCCCTGCCGAAAACCCCCAGGCATCACCTCCGATTCCTGCACCCCTGCCGAAAACCGCCAGCCATCACCCCCATTGCTGTATCCCTGCCGAAAACCGCCAGCCATCACCCCCATCACTGTATCCCTGCCGAAAACCCCCAGGCATCACCCCCATCGCTGTATCCCTGCCGAAAACCGCCAGGCATCACCCCCACTGCTGTATCCCTGCCGAAAAAACCCCCAGCCATCACCCCGATTCCTGCGCCCCTGCGGAAAACCCCCAGGCATCACCCCCCACATCCATATCCCCAGACCACCCCCCACATCCCCCTGCAGAGGACACCCACCCACCACCCCAGTTGTTGAAACTAGAATCCTCTGTTCTTTTTAAAGAAAAGGAATATCCAAGCCAGGACCTCTCCAGCTGATCTGGACGGATCAGATCTAACTGCAACAGCAGATCTAAGCACAACTCAGCCATAGAGCCCATTTTATCTAAATGCTCGCGTTAGGAAAAAACAACCACAAAAGACAAGAAGAATCCGTTTTAAGTGGAAACAAAAACTAAGTAAAGCTCAGCTTGAATCCAGGGCTCCACACAAGTAATGTAAAATTTGCAATGAGCACGGCGCTCTGTTGATCACCTGTGTTTGCAGCTGACGGGTGGGAGCCGTGCATACTAGTGCTGGTGCCTTTCCTGATGGCTTGTGTTTGGTCTCTTTCCAGTATGCCACAACAGGCTGCTCCCTGACCCTCCACCACACAGAAAAGCCAAAACATGAAGCCATCTGTGAGTACCGTCCCTACTCCTGCCCGTGCCCGGCACCTCCTGTGACTGGGAGGGATCCTTGGAAGCCGTGATGTCCCACCTCATGCATGCCCATAAAAGCATTACCACCCTTCAGGGAGAAGACATCATTTTCCTTGCCACAGACATTAACCTGCCAGGGGCAGTGGACTGGGTGATGATGCAGTCGTGCTTTGGTCACCACTTCATGCTGGTGCTGAAGAAACAGGAGAAGTGTGAAGGTCACCAGCAGTTTTTTGCCACCGTGCTGCTCATTGGCACCCGTAAGCAGGCGGAGAACTTTCAGTACAGACTGGAGCTGCACGGCAGCTGCCACCGGCTGACCTGGGAGGCGTCCCCCTGCTCCATCCACGACGGCGTGCACGTGGCCATCCGCAACAGCAACTGCCTCGTTTTTGATACGGCCACTGCACACCTCTTTGCTGACAACGGAAACCTCGGCATCAACGTGACAATTTCTATGTGTTGCCCGTGATGCATTGCTAGCAGACTCGAGGTGGTTGGATGTAGTGCTTCACTGGGGTTTGGTTTTGGTTCCTGTTTTTTACGCTGTTCAACTGTGTCATCTTGTATGCTAAGGTTTCTGACTAGCCAACAGTTGCAACTTTGGGCAGAAGAGGAACAAGAGTGTGCTGTAAGTAATGTGAGCAGGACAAGGTCTTTTAAAATTTTTGGGTGCCTTAGGAAGATTACACACACAGTTACCTTTTATAATTTAATTATATTTTATGTAAAGAGTGCTTCCATTGGATATATGGCTTAAGAGGCTCCAGTTTGGAGCACACCTATAAGCCTTTTCATCAGCAGTACAGACTCCCTCTGATGCTGGTGAGCTTTAAGAAAAGGCTTTAGTATCACAAGAGGGTTTGGTTTGGAAGAGAATATCATCTGTTCCAATCCTCCTGTCATAGGCAGGGACACCTTCCACTGTCCCAGGCTGCTCCCAGCCCTGTCCAGCCTGGCCTTGGGCACTGCCAGGGACCCAGGGGCAGCCACAGCTGCTCTGGGCACCCTGTGCCAGGGCCTGCCCACCCTGCCAGGGACCAATTCCTAATTCCCAATATCCCATCTCACCCTATCCACTGGCAGTGGGAAGCCAGTCCCCCTTGTCCTGTCACTCCAGGCCCTTGTCCAAAGTCCCTCTCCAGCTCTCTTGTAGCACCTTTAGGCACTGGAAGGAGCTCTAAGTTCTCATGATTTGCCCTTAGTGAAGCCACGTTGGCTATCACCAATCACCTCCTTATTTTCCATGTGCCTTAGCATAGCTTCCAGGAGGATCTGCTCCAATCTCTTTCCAGGCACTGAGGTGAGACCTGACCACCTGTAGTTCTCTGGATCTTCCTTATTCCTCTTTCTAATAAAAGAGGGTTATGTTTCCTCTTTCGAAGTCAGTGAGAACTCCTCTGGACTGCCTCAATTTCTCAAACACAATGGATGTTAGCGGCCAAGCCACTTCCTCCACCAGTCCCTCTGAACCTGCAGGTGCATCTCATTAGGTCCCATGGACTTGTGCGCCTTCAGGTCCCTTCGACCTCCTCTACCCCAGTCCTCCCCTGCTGCGGGCAGTTCTTTGTTCTCCCACTCTCTGCCTTTGCCTCCTGCGACTTGGGCAGAGTGGCTGGAGCAGCCTGCCACAAAGGCTGAGTCAGAAACATGGCTGAGTAGCTCAGCCTTCTCCATGTCCCACAGAACTGGGGCTCCCATTTCCTTCCTTAGAGGGTCCACATTCTCCCGAGTCTTCCTTTTATCACCGGTGTACCTATAGAGGTTGCTTTGCTTGTTGCCCTTGATGCCCCTGGCCAGATTTAATTCTTTCAGGCTTTATCATTCCTAACCTGATCCCTGGCTGCTCAGAATCCTCCCTGGCTGCCTGTCCTTTCCTAGTATGTGAGAAAGGAAGGAAATCCAAGGAACCTCTTGCAGGAGAAGCCGTGGGGGGAACAGTAGGTACTTCAGCAATGTTTCTCCATTTCCTGCTACCTTACGAAGGGAAGGGCACTGGGTCAGCTGTGGTGGTGGCTTCAACAGGAAAAAGGAGAGAAGGGGCTAGGGTATGGCATGGTACATTTCACATGGACTTGCTGGCTCCTGTCTGCTTTAGGGGGATCAGGCCAGGTACAGGTGCAAGCAGGAGGCACAAGTCCCACAGACTGCAGATGGATGGAGCCAGAGACACAGGGTTGTCCACGTGCAGCTGCCCTGGGACACGTTCTACTATTGATTATTGTAAAAGATTCATAATATAGCAAGAGCTTTATGGCCAGTGTCTTGTCATTTGGTATTTAAGTTTTGTTGCCATATTTCTTTTATTTTGCAATAAATACTTTGCAGAACCTGCCCTGAGGAGCTGTGCTAACACACGAGTGCGCGGCAGCTGCTCCGCGGTTATGCTGCGTGCTCGGCCGTGCTGGACCAGCTGGGGTCCCCTGGCATGGGCTGGCTCTCCTGGAGGGGCCCTTGCCCCTGCCACCGTGCTGGCACCGCAGCTGACTCTGCCTGCAGCTCCTGCCTCTGCCGTGGGATCACTGACGGCAAACAGCAGCTCCCCTAGGGCTGTGCCAAACCTCGTCCCTGTGCCCTTTGAGGGGGCAGTGAGCCACGGGGTGACGCTGCCAGGGGAAGCCTCACAGGGCTGGAAAGTGGCAGGGAGAGGGACGGGTGAGACTTGGTGTGAATAAATGCGATACAAATGAGGAAAACCAATCCTGACTGTTCCAACTGGGAGAGCTCTATGTCCAAGTCCATAGCAGCCATCACCAGCCCTCAGAAAAGTGCACAAGAACAAGTTTAGCCTCAGTGAAAGGAAGCTCAGTCTGGCTGCAAGAACTTGGAAGTAGCCATGGAAAAAACCTCCCAAGGATTTGCTCTCTAGGCACTGAACACCAACAATTAAAGATTCTACATCTGGTCTCACTTACACTGTGCTCTGGCAGAACTGTGGCAGCATCAGCCTGGTGAACTAATTGCCTCCTGCATAAGCAGGATCAAAGTCAAGCCAAGGTTCCAACACCTGTTACCACCTGTGCTTTCATCAGGATTCATCAAGCAAGAATTCCTAAGGATTTGATTAACTTTTCTGTAATTCAGCAAAACTTGTAGTGGAAGGTAGTTTTCTTACTGACAGCTGGGACATAAGAGGATTTTTACATAAAGTAAAACTCCAAAATGTGTCTCTGAATATAGCAGGATTAATTAATTACTCCAGTGTTACCTATAATCCACATTAGATAAGTTAACACATGTTATCATTAGGTATGTCCAGACCACTCAGTGCTGAAGAAATGGCAAACTCTTGTTAGATTTCACTTCAAAAAAACCCACACAAATGAACCCATCACCTTGTGTCTTTTCTGACTGAAACTGAGTCTAGGATAAGGAATACCTCAGCTGGCACTGCCAAGAAGGGAGGTGTTTCCAGTTCAGGTCATTGAGCAGACAGGTGACATTCATTACAGGATTCCCTCAGGTTTCAGGTTTTCTTCTCAAGGCAGCTGATACGACTTGCCAAGTAAAAGTGTGACAGTTCCTCAAGACATTCAGATGAGGTTATTGAGGCCTGCCTGGTTCTCTGAACAGAGCTGACCCCTCTCAAGCCCCCAGACTTGAAAGGGAGGGTGAAGCACATGCAGACAGAGCTCGCAGCAGACAGGACCTGCATGCCGGCGACAGCCCCAGCCAGGTGCCCTGCAGCCCCTTGGCTGCTCTCCAGCCCACCAGGAGCACCTCCTGTGGTTCTAGAGTTCTCCCTAAAAACTATTTCCACTTCAGACACGAATCAAAATGCACCTGTCCAGGGACTGATGAGTTTAGAGGGAGCACAGCTCCGTGCGTGCCGGCCCTCTGCTGTCGGGAGCGTGGAAGTGATCGCGCAGCGCTATGGGGAGTTCTCGGCACCGACAGAGCCCAGGTGAGCACCGAGACACGGCTGCACCTCAACATGCTCTTTCCATCTGAAATACAAGTGAAACTGACTGCTCTGTTGAGGAACTCACGTGCTGGTAAGACACTGTGAATTCTTACCGACAGCACAGCTAAAGTAGCACACACCTGCACTCCCGAGGGGAATCCAAACCTGGCTGGGTTTGTGCAAGACGGTTTTCTCTCTTTTATTCTTCGAGCTGTGTGTGCAGATTCCTTGGAGAGGTTCGACAGCGCCAAGTCCTACGGGAGAGATCGGGAAGATGTGTGACAAGCGTGAGACACAGGTGTAAGGAATCCACTCGGGCAGGTGTTCCAGGTGCAGACGGGTCGTGTCCGAAGCGGAGTCACGTCGGGTTTGGTACCGCCTGTCACCCCCAGCCCAGCTCCCCGCTGCTGACAGAAGCAGCAGCTCCGGGGCTCGGCAGGCGCGGGGCGCCGGGACGGCGGGACCAGGACTGAGCGCGGCGGCTCGGGCCCCCGCCAGCACCGCGGGCCCCCGCCAGCACCGCGCAGCCCGGGCGCCTCCGGCTGCCCCGTGAGAGCCGCCCCGGCTCCGCTCCCGGCCGGCACAGCGCCCGCAGGCCCGCCGAGGCGGGCACGGGGAGCGGAGCAGCCGCAGCTGCCACCCGGAGGAGCGGCGGGGCCGGGCTGGGGCCGGGACTGGGGCCGGGACTGGGGCCGGGCTGGGGCCGGGCTGGGGCCGGGGCCGGTACCGGGCGGAGCCGGGGCTGGGGCGGAGCCGCCCCGCGCGGTCCCGGCGTGCCCCGCGGCCCCGGCGTCGCCCTGGAGACGGGCCGGGCATGGACGGGCCGGGCATGGACGGGCCGGGCCGGGCCGCGGAGCCCCGCGGAGGGGCGGACGATGCGGCGGGCGGGCCCCGCTGGCCCCCGGGCCCCGAGGAGGGCGCAGACCACCCGGCAGAGCCACAGTGCGGGACACCCCCGGCCGGCCCGCAGCCGACCCCCACGGTCCTGCCCACCCTCCTGGCCTACAGACCCGAGTCCTCAGAGGCAAACGTACACCACGAGGTCAGTTGGGGTGGGCGCTCCCCGCTGCTTCACTCACACGGTTCCATGTGAAAAACAGGGAACCAATGCCCTTTGCCGAGCCCGCAAAGGAGCCCCTTCATGACAGGTTTTTCTTCTGCGAGGCTGTTGAAACAGCCTGGGCAGCAAGAGGCTATGCAGCCCCCCCCGCTGCATCCTCTGTTGAGAATTTCCCAGCAGAATATTTTGTCTAAATCAGACACAAAATGTATATAAATAGGTACAGCCACCTAATACAAGCAGGACACAGAGTTCCCCGTAAACCTTAGCAAAGTTACTAAAGAGTTAACTCAAGGCACGAGGTGGGGAGCAAGGGAATTTTGTTTCAGGATATCCAGTACCCATCTTCAAAACACACCCTGCTGTCAGCCTGGTTTGCATCTGGTCAGATGTGACCAGCTCTGTGTCACCAAGTCTGCTGGTGCTTTCTCAGAAACTCCCACAACTGAAGTTTTCCTCTCTGTAATGCATTCAAATCCTCAAGTCCAGTGTTCTGTGCTCTCAGCTTCCCTGGGAAGGAGCAGAACTCACAAATACCAATCATTCCCTTTGTTTGGGGCATTTATTGATTTATTTATAACACATCTGCTGTTCTCTTTGGTGGTTTCCTGAACCTAGTGTTTTGAGTCATTCCAAGATATCCCAGACATGGATCTGTCATGAGTTCCCTTAGGTGCTTTGTCACATCTGTTGCATTTTCACCGTGCTAACCGGGGATCTGGGGGCTGGTGCGCCTCGTCCTTCCTCCCTGCTCTCCCCACCATCTCTGCAGGCAGAGGAGGATGCTGAGCCAACCTGCGAGTACTGTGGCAACCCGCTGAGGCCGTTCCCCTTCTCCCAGGATGTGCCTCTCTCCGAGGACCAGGAAGACGTAAGCTGGCAGGGAGGACAAGCAGGGGTTTGCTGTGGAACAGCCACGCTCACGGCTCTGCTCTCTCACCTCTAGAGATTCTGCTGCAAGCGCAGCCGGGAGCTCTATGAGTTCATCATGAAGGAGAAGAAGAGGCTCGAGGATGCCAGCAGCCTTCCCAGAGCTGTCAGCACCCAGCAATCCCTCAGCTCTGAAGCCAACCTGCTTCTGCCAAAGGAGCAAGACAGCCAGAGGTACTGGGAGAACTGGGGGTCGGGTCTGTGTAATGAACAACAGGGAGATTTGAGGGGAAAAGGAGCGTTAAGAAACCACAGGGAGAGGGATGAAAGAAACCCTCTGCTTTAGGCACCAGTCCTGATTCTCTCTGGTCCCTCCTGGCTCCTCTATTGCCAGGCTGCACAAGGAGGTGGCAAGGCATGTGCTGAGGGAAATGTTAATTCCAGTCCTGACAGATGAACTCTCTAGAGACAGGCAGAGCCAAAAAAACCCCACAGCTGTGGGAAGGGACAGTATTTGGGTGTAGCTTCTACCTCTGGCACTGAAACAAAGCTGGTGTTTGTATTTCTGTTTTGATCTATAAACTGTGTTTGGATTACAGTTTCCAGAGTCACACACAAGAACTCTGCAAGTTCTCAGGCTGTTTAGCAGGAGACCCAAAGCTTGTGCAAGAGTTTAAGCCTCCAGGGAAAGTCTAAGCCACAGATGTACTGGTTTAGTTTTCCTTTTCCCTAAAGGAAAACTAAACCAGTACACCTGGAAGTAAACTGTTGGTCTCCTCGAAAATCCTTTGCAGTCTGAGGGTGCAAGTGCCTCATGCTTAGTACAGAGCACACTAAACCACTGTCAGATTCATAGGAAGCTACACAATAGTGAAAATATTCTTGGAGATGAGCTGTTTTCTTGATCTTGTGGGCATATGTCCTTCTCTTTCACATCAAATACTGATCCAAACCCCATTACAATATTCAGCTCTCCTTCCAGCAGAGCTGATGCCACTGCAGTGGCAGTCTGTTCACTGGAATCTGTGTGGGCACAATTCCTTTCTGCTGAGGTATGAGTACTTTGGTGACACTCTGCTGCTTATTACTTGGAATTGTGAGCAGAGAGAAAAACAGATTCAGAAATTGTGTTCCTAAAGCAGGGGTATCCACTACTTGCAGCTTTCTAAACATGATATGTGAGGTGTCAACAACACTTCTATTTTCCAGGCAGCAGAAGAGACACCTGGCTAGAGAGTTGGCTGACCAGTCTTTAAGGCTGAGTGCCACTAAAGGTGAGCTGGTATTTCCTTATGGATTTGTCCATTTATCTCAACAGTGCATTCAGTGGAATTGCTGGTTTCTAACTGGAAGATTTTATACAGCGACGTGTTCGTTCATTGTCAGATATGCAATCTCATTAAATGAGATACAAATCATCCCTCACACATGAGCACAAGAGGAGGCACATCCTCTTTGCACAGAGTTTGTCGTGATTTTCAGTATGTATCTGTGATGTTTCCAGCTGAGATGCGCAGAACCTGACCTGAGAGGATAAGTTGGCAAAGCCAAGCCCTTAGGAAATAGGAACTGCCAAAATGAGTCTTTCCCATATTTTGCCTGATCAGGTGGATATTCCATCAATTCCTAGCCCAGGCTGTAGATGACTGAGCAGCCTTTGGATAGAGGAGTTTTGACAGGTGAACCAGATTTACAATATGGGCATGTTTTCAGAGAGGATGGCAGGGCAGTGAGGCTTCTCACTGGTCAGTTCCAGTGCACGGAGCCAAATGTTATCCCAAAAAGTTGCTCTTTACACAAATGTGTGTATATATGTAACTGAAAAAAATGCTATCTTTTATCGTAATCCTGTGCTCTGAAATAGCTGAGCACTTTGGACTGCCCTTGTTAGAAAAGAGCCCAAGACAGACTGTCAGGAGTGTTTCAGCCAGGAACTCCCACTCCCCCAGTTACAGCAGAGGTGTCGGGCAGCCCCGTGGTGGGCACTGCCAACCCTCTCTGCTGCACAGAAGCCCTCCCTATGCTCTGCAGGGTTACAGCAAGCTGCATCTGCTTCCTACAAGCCTTCCCAGGAACTCACATCTCCTGAAGGTGGGACACCAGCGCCTCTTGCAAGCGCAGCCAAGCCCGAGCCCCGGCTCAAGGAGAAGCCCAAGCCCGAACCCGAGCCCCGGCCCAAGGAGAAGCCTGAACCAGAATTCCAGCCCAAGGAGAAGCCTGAATCAGAATCCCAGCTCAAGGAGAAGCCTGAACTGGAACCCCGGCCCGAGGAGGAGCTTGAGGAAGAGCCCCGGCCTGAGGAGGAGTCGGAGCTGGAGCTTTGGCCCGAGGAGGAGCCCGAGCTGGAGAACGAGCCCGAGTCCCAGCCCGAAGAGGAGCCTGACTCCAAGAAAGAGCCCAAGCGCGACAAGAAGCCCATGTCCCGCAGCGTCCTCTGCTATGAATTCAGCCTTCTGGGGAAGAAGGCAGGTACCTGCGGCCGACAGCGACGGGACCTTGGACATGTCAGCACTCTGAGCTGGCAGAGCCTGGCAGTGCCCGTTTTCACAGGGCAGCTGTGCTAGACTGCTCTCATCTGTTTTATCCTTCCAATCTTAGGTGGGGAAGGGTAAATTGGTGCAGAAGTACTACAAAAATGGAAAGAAATTCCTTACCATGCTCCCAGACGGAACATCGCAGTTATTGTATCCTTTACAGGGTTCACTTGCCTGCCTTAGTCCAGGGCTGTTACTAATTTTAAGTGTGTCCCAGTCCACTTTATTACAACCCAGTTCACCGATCCCACTCGCTCTGAGGAGCAGCAGCAGTGAAACATGACACAGCTCCTGGGCTGAGGTTTCAGAGAACAGCCAGCTCCAATGAGCACTAGCTTCCAAGACCCAACCCAAGGAAGCAGCACACTTTTAACACCATGCACTGGGTAATATATCAGTTTTTACACTCCAAAGTAGTATTCAGAAGTATTTAGTGTGTAATAACAGATCAACCAAGCAAAGCAGGGGGTTACAAACACCTTACCTAGCGGCAGCTATCCATCTGGAAACCTGGCCATCATCATTGCACAAGCCAGAGACCAGCTGATGTGCATAGTACAGGAAGACGAGCCAAGGACAGCCAAAATCCGGGCACTCTTTCAGTCTGATGGCAGGAGCACATGCTATTACCCTTCTGGAGATGAGTGGTGCGTTCAGCAGCTTTGCTGTCTCCTCTGTGCATTGACATTCCAAAGGCCATAAAGGCTATTTTTAATAGTATCCAAAAATAGACAAATTCAGCAGCTCATAGGCCCTGCTTCAGGTGCCCCCAGAGTAGCAAGGCAACCCAGCTGTGCCTTGAGAGGTGGGGAACAGACCCTGCCCCTGCTGTGCCTCTGTCCCATCCCTCAGAGGAATAAGAGACCTTCTGCCACAGGAGCTTACAGGGTTCAGAGCTTCCATTTCCCTTTCTTTAGGATAAATATGAGTATGCAGGGTGGGCAGTATTTGGACCAAGCAGGCAACAGGGTAAGAAGGTGGATGTGGCCGAACTTGTTACCAGAACCCCAGGTCCCACTGAGCCCCATTTTCATCTCACTGAACCACTACGTGGGGGTCAGGATCCTGGCCCAGGACAAGATCTTCGTCTCCTTCCTTGCCATGGGGCGACAAGCAAAACTCAACATGGGAACCAAAGTTCAGGTAATTGTTCCTGTGCTGAGCCACTCCCCACAGCGGGAGCGGGGCAGCCAGGGAAGCTCCCCTCCCTCTGTGCTTATCCTGTGGCGGATGCTCCCTATGTTGTCCCATGCTCCGTCCCCAAAAAGAAAGCTGTGGAGATGCACATATTCCTGCCACTCCTATGGAGATGGGATGCTTGCCGGCCCCAGCTCTCTGCAAGGGGCCACAGTGTGGGACTCCACTCCCAGGCAGATGCCTGACAACATCCCCAAGGTCACCCTGGCTCTATGATCCATGTGGGCAGGGTGCACAGCAGCTCCTTTCCTGTGCAGGCTCCTGTCCCAAGGGCAGGTTTGTCTGCTGGCTCTGCCAACACGTGTCCTCTGTTCTGCAGGTCAGCACTGACAGCCAGCTGCCTCCTCCAGCCCGGCTGGGTGAGGATGAGCTGCTGCTGCTCGCCTTCCGCGTGAAGATCCTGCAGCTCTTCGACAGGATGCGGGGATGCCTCAACTTCCCCTCTAGTGAGCAGTGGAACAAAATGCAGCCTCCCATGTACCTCATCAGCCAGGCTGTGAAGATCCTGGAGCTCTGCATGACTGCTGACATAAGTGATGAGCTGGTCAGCTCCATCAAGGCGATAGTAAATGCCCAGCAGCTCTGACCAGTGTGTGTGTGGTGTAAGGCAGAATGAGCCAGAGACAGTCCCTGACACTGTGGCACCTGCATGTGCTCAGCAAGGTTTCTCCTCCAGCCCTGCCTGCCCTGGTGCAGAGCAAAGGGCAGTCCAGGGCTGATGCACACAGCCCCAGATGGGTCTTGCTCAGGGCAGGCGGTACCAGCCCACAGTGACAGCCCCTTGGTCACCGGGGCACAGGAGGGCAGAGCAATCCCGTGCTCCACAGCAGTGCACTGCTCCCGAGCAGGCTCCCTTCTGTCTCCAGCCCCAGCTGAGTAGTCACCTCAGCCCCCGGGAAGGCACAAAGGGCACAGCCAAGCCAGGGCTTGGGACAGCTACACAGGCAGGTGTTTGCTCGAGTCACCCACACAGGTACTGCTCTGCTGCTCCTGACAGGGTGGCAGCAGCAGGAAGCCCCAGGTGTTCCTGGTGCCCATGCCCACGGCAGCTCAGCCAGCTGCAGGTGCAAGGCAAGGTGGCTCCCTGTGCAGAGTGACAAATGCCCTCAGTGCCTAAAGCAATCACCTATGCTTGGCTCCAGGGAACACCAGCTGCAGCTTGGGACGGGCTCTGGTTCAAGCACTGCAAACAGAGCTGTCAGTGGGTGTTTAGAGGCTCATGGTGCTGCAGTCAGCCTCTCAAAGCTGCCTTTGAAACTAGGGGTTCACCTGGCCAGCTTCCCCCAGGGAGGCCACACCTGAACTGTGGCAGGTGCCTGAAGGATAAGACCAAGCCCCATGTCTCCTTCCCCACACTGGAGGTTCTTAGGGGCTTACACATGACAAATACAAGGCCAGTAACTTTGGAAAGTTGCCTTTTTATGCAGTTTTTCAATTGCAGTTCCAAGAACGTCCATCGGTGACAAAACAAGGTACTTCACACAGGAAATGGGAATTCTTTATTTCAATTAATGTTCTTGGGTTCTGTTCAAGACAGCAGAAAGGCCCAGCTCATCTCTCAAATGGCCAAGGAAGAACTGCTGGAGCTGGTCCACATGATTAAAGAGCAGCTGATCTTAATTTTCACTGAAGTCACCAAGTGATGTAACAATTCCGCATATAATTTTGCTTATATAATTCAGTATATAATGCACTGTTCGACTCTGCCATAGATTTTGAAAAATATACAAACCTGTTTTAACCACATTAAAGAGATTTGATAGACAGCTATCAATTACTCAACAGTTCAGGACAATATCAGACACTCCTATAACTTCATTTTAAACTACAAAAAGAACATAAATTCATATAAAATACAACAGATTAAACAAACTTCTCTTTTTCCAAGGAAAAATTAGGTATCAACTCAATCTGCCATAGTGTGAAACATGAATATAAAATAAGTTACCATTAGTAATGCCTGCATTGCTGATCTATGAACTGGTCGAATGAAGTCTTAAAAAAACTATACAGTATTATTGCACTCGTGGCTGTGCAGTGTGGACTGGCCAGCACTGAAACAGGGCTCATTGAATGTTTGTCCAGGAGGCACAACGTGGCTGCAAGAGAGGCATCCAGCCTGCACCAACAGCAGCTGTCTTCAGTGCAGGCCTTCATGGGTCTGCAGCACGTGGCCCGGGAACCACCACCCAATGCCTGTGGAGAGACACCTGGGTTAGAGTCAGCAACAGCCCTGCAGCACAGCAGCACACCTGCGCTGAGCCTGGGCCACCCCTGGTGGGGAATCGTAAGCCATGCCTTTTGAAAGCCACAGGTGACACAGGGACGTGCAAATGCTTGGTCATAAAGTACCTACAGGATGTGAACTCCATGCTACCAAAAGCCGTGGAGCTTTTGCAGAGGAGCAGGGCAGTACACCAGAGCACGACAGTGTTCTGTCTCCAGGGTTAAGCAAGGAATACACAGCATCCTGTTCCCCAAGGCTCTGGAATTCAACTGGGTTAAAAGCCAGGGAGGCCTTAAGTGCCAGGACAGAGGCTATTGTAATGCACAAAGCAGTGTTCCTGATCTCTGCACCACAGCTTCACTGACATTAGGCCTTCTGCCTGTAGTAACACACATTCTCCTGCTTCGTGGAATGCCAGCTTCCTGCTCTGAGACAGGCAGAATGAGCCCCATCCCAAAACCTCCCACCCAAACAGCCTCTGTGACACCACAAGTGGCAGTTTAACATCATGGGAGCTGGGTCTCCAGAAAAACATTTAACTGAACAAACACACAATCCTAAAATCCAGTCTCCAGTCTGCCCGTCTTACGTGGGCAAACGCACTGGAGGAGACTGGAGGAGACTTACGAGAAGTTTCAGTGCTGATCGATGGGGCTATGATCGATGATGGGGCATTGACTCCATGTGCACATTGAGCTTCATCTCGTTATCAAGGATCTGTACAAGCTGCTGCATGGAAGGGAGGTGGCCAGACTCCAGCTTAGACCACACTGGGACATCTAGTGCAGAACACACACGGGAGAGAAGCACCGTTACACTGAGAGCATCAGAAAATGGGTAGAGCTGGTGTAAACATGGAATTGAGAAGCTCTAGGAAACTGTCTGAGCTGGTACTGATCTGTGCTGAGGAAAGCATCTGAATCAACAATGCTTCCAACCTCTGCCTATGCTGAATCCCAGCCCAACTAGGAGAGCAGAGTGTCTAATGCTTCCATTTAGAAGTGTGTCATATTGATGGAGAGGTGCAGAATATCCATTGACATTCCCCTCTACCTGAAAAATCAGTACTGTTGTCCATCAGTACTATTAATCCGGTAATAGTAATGGATTCTTTAGGATTCCAAAGCTAAAGTATGCTGCAGAACAGACAGGGAAAGCATCTAACTGGAAAGTACATGCCTCTAGCTGATGGTTTCTTACTTAATGCCCATCACACACAAAGAAAGAATATAACGCAGTTATTCCAGGGCACCAAATATCCCTCTGAGAAAGTTTTTACAGACCTGTTCTAGAATATCTGACATCTGTATAAACTGCTTTATAAGACTCCTATGATTTTCCTGATTTATTCTGATAGGCAACACCTGAAGATCCAAATGGATGGCAATTTCCATCTATCACATTTGGGACATAAATTTACTGACGCCATCCCTCATTCTCCACACCCCACAGCCCTCACATGTGTATATGTGACACCTGTCAAGCAAAGTCTCAGCTCACCATTCAAAGTGATTTCAAAAGCCCCAGTGGACATACACTGGTTCTCAATCATGTTGCTCAGGAAGAAGACCATCATGCAGGCGTACACCTGGAAGGGAACAAAGACCCACACAGACCTCAGCCATGTCAGGCACACCTGCTGCTGTTCACAGGTGCCTCTGAACTCCCTCTGTGATTGCTCAAGGAATGTTCCCATCTACAGACACCTCCCCTTCCTCCTTTTACAGACTGCACCTTGCCTTCCCCAGAAAAACACCAAACCAGCTCCAACCCCAGCCAACTCACAGCCCTCTGCACACCTCTGGACCCAGCACAGGCAGCTGCAGGGGGCTGGCAGTGTGACATGGGAACTCAGCTGTCCCCAGACACAGCCTGTCACTGTCACAGCAATCTCCAGATCACAGAGCCAAGGGCCCAGCTACAAACAGCAGAGCAAGGCAAGTCATGTGCATAGGAACCACGAACCCTCCTGCACACCTCCAAGCTCTTCATCTGGAATTTTCTCTGTGCATGGGTGACTAAGGAGGAAAGGACAGCATCTTCAGCAGTGCAGCTCCTCCCTCACCTCTCTAATTTCCTTTTCCTGTTCACAGGCACACTTACAAAAGTCACTGCAACACCACAGAACCTGGCACAGGGACAGCAGCCACGCACTGCAGCCAGCCCAGCCAGGCACGCAGTTGGCCCATTTAATTCAAATGGAAATATTACAGCATCTGGGCATGCAAACTGGCCAGTGAAAGACCCAGGGCACTGGGCAGCTCAGCATGAAGGTCTGTAAATTAGTTTAGTTTAGTGGATTAAATCTGGAACAAGGTTAGTCTAAATCAGAGTACAAAACCCTGAATCTACTGGCATCATCAGTACTGACTCATGGGAATATTCTCCCACAATGTCATGCCAGTCTGCTCTCCGAAAACACCCACAACATTTCAACTTCATTTTTCTAACGCTCTTCTAATTGCTGCCTAATCTATCAGGAGTCTGATGGAAGCATCAACTGCAAAACCATTATGAGACAACAGAGAAGGGAAACGGTAATTTTAACATCAACAATACTGGCTTGAAATGCTCTTCTCGAGCCCTAAAAAATAAAGAACTCTTTTGTCGTCTTTGTCAGCACTTTAACCTCAGCTGCCCCTCTGCAGTAGCAGCAGCTTGGAAAGAGATCACAGAAGCACACCTGGCTTTGTCAAAAGCATAAAGCACAACTGGTAAGAATTATTCTACCATAATAGAGGCTACAGCATGTGAAAGGTAAATCAGCCAAAACTGGGGGACCCACAGCACACCCTCATGAAGTAACTCTGAAGCTGCTTTTTCAGATTAAAAGAAGTCTGTCCTTTACCTTGTTTTCCTGGCCCCACTGCCAGATGCTTGGAGCTTGCATGCCAAAGAAAGCAAACGGGTCCTTGCCAACGATGATTAAGCCAATTAATACTAGTTTGAAGACAGACAGGAAGGATGCTATGTGCCTGTTGGAGACAACACACACCAGTGACTGAAAGGTTCAGTTCCTACTTCATCATACACAACTGTAATTCACATCACTAGGAGACAGTACAATCAAATGTTTCAGGGGAAGTACAAAGCTTTCCAAGGTTTATTTCACTGTAAAAAAACCCCAAACCAAGTCAAACCAACAAAACAAAAAAGCAACACACATAACAACACCTCCAATAAGGCCCTGCTTCTGCACAGCACCTCAGAAAGCTACCTTCCTGTAAACCACAGACAGATTCTTTTGCTCCTCAGCAGACTTCAAATGGGACTTTGCTTTTTTGCCTGGATAACAGATTCAGTTTCTAAAGCTGTTCCATATTACAGACATGTCTGACTGATGAGCACCACTTCCTGTGGAGCATCTCCCAGTGATGTGCAACTCCCCAGAGCCGGCCCACACGGAGGCACTGCGCCCCACAGCCTCCCACCACCACAACCCTGCCAGAAATCGGGCCAACGAGCGCTCCAGGAGCCTCCCAGTAACTATGGCATCACTCTCCAGCGTGGGCACACTGCTTAAAGTAACAGGAATGACACTGTTTTGTCTTCTTCTGAATTTCTTTAGGCTTTCCCCCCACAGCTGCAGCAAAGGCTACTCCGGCAGCCCCTGAGGTGAGCTCTCCCTGATTCAGATGTTAACACTGAACTTTTCCTTCCTCTATGTCCTTAACCCATTACAGGCATTTGTCACTAAGTGCATAAGCCTGAGCAACAAATTGAATTTATGTCCAGATACAGCATGAAGAAAAGCTAGGAAAATTCACTGTTTCAAAAACAAGTTATGTAATTTATTTTAGGTTGGATATGACACGCCTTATCATACAGATAGTGATACTTGAATGGAAAACTAAGGCAGCTACCTGGAGGGCAGAAAATCACATACAAGAAAACCATACGAGCGTCCTTGTATGCAATCACAGTAGGAAATCCCCTCAAGTTTACATTTTCAGTATTGTTTCAGTGTGAGTGCACGTGTTTGGCACTGGAGAGCAGACAGAGAGCACACAGCATGAGGCACACGCTCACCTATAGATAGGTTGAGGAAGGTAGTTCTCCCCTTCGATTCGGATGTCTGGGTACCGCTGGCTGATGACCCGCATGTACTCCTCAAACACCCGCCTGTAGCCTCAGGAGACACTGAACACAGACAGCACAGTCACCACAGCTCCAGGGCTGTGCTGCTCAGCAGCACTCACCCTCCTCACAACCCCGTCAAGCTAAAATAGAACTCACATTTTTTATGGCACAGAGAAAACCTCATCTGCAGTGAAATTACACATCACAAATCCCAACAGGTAAGCCCTGGGTGTGACACTCATTTGCTCCACATCCCAGCACAGACACAGAGCTCTGGAAATACCAACTAAACATCAAATCACTCGCTTTCCCTGCAAAAATCTGTTAACTTACGATTAATTTAGGAAGTCAATGTAAGCAATCCCTTGCTCTGTGCCGAAAAAAACTCTTCACACAGAGCCGTCTGAATCCCTCTCTGGGACTGTCCAGACAGGCAATGTTTCTCCCAGCCATCTCTATGTCAGCACGACGAGGGAACTGCAGGAGTTAAATATTCCCGAGCTGTCCTCTGCCTCGGGAATATTCTCTGTCCTTTCAGCAGCCGCCTCTATAAAACTGCGGTAAACCGCCCAAGACCCCGAACGCGGCACTTTCTGCTGAGCGCTCAGCGGTGCCTCAAGGACCCGCAGAGCTCGCCCAGGCTCTGCTCCGGCCTCCACCTGGCCCTGCGCACCCCGACGGCCGGGAACCGTAGTGACGAGTGCTCCGGGCCTGTGGAGTTTTTTCTTCCCCACCAACAGGCTCCGTGTTGCTCCAGGGCTGCCTGAACCTGCTCGGAGCTGCTGACACCATCGGCAACACCGCCGGAATGGTGCAAAGGTGCCCGAGCGCACCGACTGCAATACGGGCACTGCACCAACACACAAAATTACAGCCATTACTAAGACATCGGTTCCTCCCAAACGCTAGTTCCGCACCAGCACAACGCCATACACGGCATTAAAGGGCCCGAAAAGCGCGATTTTATGGCGGGCGGCCGTAGAGCAGGACGCACTGAACGAGCCGCCGCCCGCGGCCCGGCGCCGCCTCCCACGCTCCAACAAGGCCGGGGACCCCGACAGGTCTGAGGCGCCTGAAGCGGCCCCTGGCCCTGGGGGAGGCCCCTCCACGGACAAGAGCGAGCGAGGCCGCCGCAGCGCTGAGGGAAAAGAAGGGAAGAAAAAGGAACGAGGGGAGGGAGAGGCGACGGCCCGGCGGACGCCGCCATTTTGGCCGCCGCCATCTTGGCGGGCGCCCCTCACCAGATCTGAAACTTGAGCAGCGGCCCGGTGGCGTAGGCCATGCGCAGCTTCTTCGCCGGCAGCCCGCCCTGCTCCGCCGCCGCGGCGCCGCCGCCGCCCGGTGCCGCCGCCAGCCCCGCCAGCAGCAGCAGCAGCAGCCGCCGCAGCCCCGCCGCTCGCATCTCGCCGCCGCCGCCGCTGAGGCACCGCGCGAGCGCCGCCTCGCCAAGGTCACGCGCGCGGCGGGGCGGGGCCATGGCCGAGCCCCGCCCCCGCGCGCCCCCTGGCGGTCACACAGCGCTCCGACAGCCCGCTGGTAGAAATGCTCTTTATTTTATCTACAGCCCGTCATCGCATAAGGATCGCGTCTCTTCTTAAATATAATAAAGCGATCAAATGTCTTTATCGTCTTCCCTTCTCCCACCCAAATGAGGAAAAACAATCTGGTCTAGGCAATATGTTCTCAGAAAAGGAGCGCATTTCTCGTTGGAACAGCAGCAGAACTGGCTGATGGATACTCATCGCTTGCTTACGGCTTCATGTGCACAAATCTTCACGAAAACTCTTTTTTTAAAAGCAAATGAGCAGCAAATCTGTGGACTGTCGAACCCTTGGTCATTTGCTGAAATGTTTAAAAAAACTACATTTTGCATGAACTTTGTGTTAGCACCACACTGGAGCTTGAGGAAGATTTAAACACCCAGTTCTAGGTCTTCCAGTTCCTTAAGGAGAGCAGCTTCCTTCTGAATCTTCTCCACCTACAGCAGAAAATGTAATAGATGTAGCTTATTATAAAATGAACCTGGAATAAACTGTACAGATCTCAATCGTACCTGATTCTTCTCCAGCTGTTTGCCAGCAGCTGCCTGTTCTTTCAGCTGCTCAATTGCCTTTAGTTTCTGAAAGAAAACAACCAACCAAATAAACAAAAATATTGGTGAAACAAGAACAGAAAATAAATCTTAGAAGTTGCTGATGGAGGCAGGTCTCTATGGAAAGCACAATCCCTTGAGCATCTCCAGAAGCTTCACCCAAAATTTCCCACCCATAACACACATTTCTTTCAAGGACAGAACTTAGGAACAGCAGTACTTCATCTCAGAAACAAACACCAGGCATTGTCTCACTGAAGGGCTAGATCCAAAACTGGAAATTACTCCATCACCATCCTGCTTCACCACACGTTCTCCTCAAAAAGCCTGGAAAGTTATTTCAGAGACTACAAGCAGCAGGAGGCAGCAGGATAAATGGGAAAGATTCTCCAGCCAGGCCTTAACAATTTCTGTTCTGGAATTATTTAATGCAAGAATTCTCAAGACTGGCAGTAAACTTTGCACTCAGGCCACAAGGCAAAGCACAGGGCACTGCTCCCTTGGCAGATGCAGGTCCCAACACCCACGGAATGCACAGAGCTCCTGTCTGAGCACCAACACCTGCCAGGGCACCCTGACCCTCAGCTGGGACTGGCTGCACCTCCACAGCATTCCTGGCCAGAGCCTGAGGGTCAGTTTTAAAAACTCCTCCCTGTACTGCCACCTCTGATGAGACCTTCAGGAACCCTGGCACACGATGGCTGCACAGGTAGGAGGACAAAGGGAGGTGGGTACAAATCTGGGACAATTCTGTGAAGGTTCCTGCATCCTCCTGGACTCAGCTCACCTTATACTTGAACTAGGTCTGACAGACCAGCCCTTGGAGGAATACTGTCTGTTAGAAATCTAAGAATCTCTTCACACCTTTTTCAAATTCTTTATCTTCTTGTCCACTTCAGGATCTCCCGTGGTCATGGCTGGCACAGTGTTCTGCAGGATATTCTGTGGGGTTCTGACCTGGGCAGGGGGTTGGTGTGCATCAGCTTTGGCCTCCTGCAGACACATAAACACAATCTAGAAAATACCTTTGATTACAAAGAGAATGAAAAATGTCTTTAACCACTTTAGAGGATCCATTTAATATTCCTTCTTTCCCAGTTTGCTGGTATATTCCAAAATCCAGGATGACTTGCTTTGAGGTACTGCATTATCTATTAATCTGCCTTCCATGGACAAAGGCTTATATGAACAGCTCACATACTGTTTCTTGTTTAATTTCTACTTCCTCAAGATCCCAACCACACACAGCACTGGGAAACACCAGTTTAAGGGTGATATGACAAACACATACACAAATATTTTATAAAGCAGACTGGGTGACTGTCTCTGAAGCAAAAAAAAAGGGCTCAAAACCAGTGCTAATTTTTTTTTAAATAGCACTTAAAGAAATTACTGCTTCAGAGGTTTGGAATTGGAAGGCTAATACCAAAAGCTGGCTTTTATCTACCTAGTCATGAATAGTAAGTCCAGATGTGACAGACAGGCTGTCTCTGGTCTGCCCTAAAAACACACCTCAGCCTTCACCTGCAGGGAACACAAAGCACCCACCTGTTCCTCCCTCCTACCTAAAACCAAACCACATTCTGCAGGATGTGAGAAGCCAGAATCACCTTGTCTCCACACTGATTTTAGCTAACATTTGCAGCGACTCAGCAAAGCTGTTACTATTGAATCACCCTTCTGTAGCTGCTCTTCTCTGGTTAAACTCTGCTGCCCTTCCCACACTGCTGCACAAGCCACTGCTCTGAGACTGACCACTGCCCTTTGGGGAAGCTAATTAACTAATTAACGTGATTCTTATAACGACGACTTTTGCAGTACCTGTTTAGCAGCTTTCTTTGCTTCATGCTTCCTCTGATTTTTGAGAGCTATTTTAGACACTGGCTTATCACTGCCTCCCAGCTGGGGTTTCATGTTCTGGGGTGGCTCATCTTCATGCTGCGGGACATGCAAAATGGTTAAAACTCCATATTCCAGGTTGGCACAGAAACCCTAAAATCTACCTATGGCAACATCATATGCAAAGATGAACCAGAAAGAAAAAAGAAAGAAAGGAAGTGAAGGAAAAAGTACACACTCCTTGGAACAGCCAAAGAAAGGTGAAAAGGGTTTCAAACTCATCCACTCAAGTTTGCATGGGACTACCCTGTGTGCCCCAATGATTTCATAGTTTTCCAGTAAGAAAACAAAATCATTGTTTTCTGTCTCAGGAAGGAAACAAAATCCAAGAAAAACCTATCACAAAATGACTGAAGCCTGGCATTTTGCTGTTGCTGACAGCTTTTTAACTCAAACTCCTGATGACCAGAGAGGAAGGCTCAGTGCTGGGAGGGGAGATGGGGGGTTCTTGGGAGGCAGCGGGGGCTGAGAAAGGGGGCTGTTTGGTGTTTTTAAGATAACTCTCAACTCTGGCACTGTATATTTTTAATGCATGTGACAAAACTTTTTTTGCCCATATAAGTAAGCAGAACTATTTTACTGACTGTATCTTTTCCCTACTACCTCTGCTCAGGGATGGTCTGTGAGAGCAGCCCTCAGCATGGCTAACAGCAGAGTGCTCACAGTCTCCTGCAAAAGCACCAGGCTCAAAATCAAAGCTCTCTGGGACCCAAACACTAAGGGTGCAGCTGTTACATGTAATTAGTTGTTACTCAGCCTACTCCGGAAACCTGCAGAAAGAAACTAATTACACAAGCAGATCACTGTACTGAAGTGTGTTTAAGTTGCAGCTGACTTGCTAATGATCCAATCTCCAATAAGTACATTTACCTTATTAAAAACAAAAAACCCAAGAAAGAATGGCTGTTGGGAGGCTACTCAAGCCCCAGGCTGGCTGGGTTCAGAACTGGCCAAGGTCAAGTCACCAGATCAGAGGCTTCTGTCCTAACCAAAGTACTCAATTTCACCACACGTGAGTTTAGTGTTCCAGTGCATGTTGCAAAGAGTATTACAGACGTTTGCAAATGCTTTGTGAAAGGACAGTGTTTGGGCCAAAGAGACGAGAGCTTCCTAGCATACATTCTTGCAAACTGTGAGCAAAGTGCCAAAGAAGGTCACCAAAACCTCTCCAAACCCCTACAGTGCTGTCAAGCTGGTGACTCCTCCAATGCTCCTCCTCAAAAGCCCAGAGATGCGTGAGGCCAAGCTCCAAGGAGACGAGAGCCAGGCGGGCAGCTGCCCCGGGACAGCGGCACTCACCAGCTTGGAGCTCGCGGCGGGTCTGTTGCGCAGGGCGGGCGGGCGGTACGCCTGCGCGGGGCTGGGCTCGGCACGGGGCAGCTCGCTGGGCACCGCCTGGTACCTCACCGCTCTCTCCGGGAACACCCCGTCCAGGAAGGGCTGCCAGAACACCTGCCACATCTCCTGGTCAGCCGGCACCTCGTGCGAGTGCAGCACGGAGCCCGTGTAGTGCCAGATCTTGTAGCCGTTGCCGACGCGCAGCCGGGGAGCGCACGTGGCTGTCACAATGTGCTCCCCGTCGGGACACCAAGCGAAGTACGTGGAATCCGAGGCCACCGGCTTGGAAATCAGCTTGTAGTTCTTAACGTCCCACACTTCCATCTGTCCCCTGAGGTTTCCAAACCCTGCCAGCACCAGGATGTGTCCGTGGGGGCTGTAGTAGGCAGCGTTGCGAGGCCCGGTGCCAAAATCAAACACGGGGTCACATTTCAGGTTAAAAACCGTGGCTTTGGCAGGCATGAAACCATACACAGCACAGAACTCGACAGAATTGGGGCTCCAGGCAACATCGTAAATAGGGCCGTTTTTGGCTAAAGGAAAAGGAAAAACATGCAGCTGTTGGGAGACTGCTTTTTCAGAGCAAGCCAAAATAAAATCCATAGTGACTCTTCACGCTTCGCTAAAATGCTGTATTCTAATTATTGACACTGAAAATTAATTCTGCTAACAACAGAGGGAAAAACAAGCTTGTATCTTCTGATAACTTTAGTTACAGTTTGCAACAACAATTGCAGTCATTCCAAATTACCTCTGTACGGCCAGCACCAACACTTTAACAGTAAGCATAGCTTGACATGTAAAAAAATTCCGTTTTTTTTTTTTCCTCAAGTATGACCTCAGGACCTTCTCAAATTGTCCCACTGGAAACCTGCAAAAACAGGAGTTTTATACCAGCTGGATAATAGCTTCTCTTCTTTTAATCTAAGAGATATTGTGTAGTTCAGCTTTGTAGAGGTAAGCAATAACAATCTGAATTATTTTTGGACCATGCCCATGCACAATATCTTATAAATCAGACTTTAATGTGGGTGAGGACACAAAAATGGCCTTATATGTATTGATCAAAACTTGCTACTGTTAGAAGCTATTCTGGGGGTTGGAACATTAGGATATACTGAAGAATAATGAATTAGTGATGAAAGCTCAGGCAAAATACCCAGAGGTAAATACAAACCACAGACCACTATAACTTTTCATCATCCGGGTATATTCACCCATAGTTCAGATAAATGCCAAATGCATTACTGAATCCTTAAATCCAGAGTTGACCCAAGATGTTCAAACTGAGTTAAATGGTTCATGCCTGTTGTCACTCTGAAGTCTCATTATCTTTAGAAACAAGGATGTATAATCACACTGGGTGTTCCCCTTCGAAACCTTTTCAGTGCCATTAACCCATCGCAGCTCAGCTACAGAGGTGACAGAAAATGACATTTGGTGACAGCAACAGCTGGAGAGATGAGGGCAGCTCCATGCAGGCTTCAGAGCTCTGCCAGAGCCTGCAGCAGCACCACATCTTAGTCGAAAATGAAAAGCCCTCTGCAAATGCCAGAGTGGAAAAAAAGCTTCAAAACTGCACTTCGAAAAAGATCCAACTCCGCAGGCACTCTTAGTCCAAGTGCCCACCACTTGCTTTTATCAGTTTGGACTTTTCCTTGTAAAGGAATAGCTAAATTAAATGAAAAGACTTCCTGTTAAATACAGATGCAGTAGAAATAAAGAACATTTTAGTAGGTATGCAGTTAAACAAGTAATGCTCTACTTGTAAGCTGGGTTAAACTACTCCCAAAGAGATTCTATATACTGAGTCATGACCCCAGTTCTCCTTCCCCAGCGGAGTTACTATCAAGGGGAAACGGGTACAGTACTCATCCACGAGTTTTGCAGCAGAAGGCAAACCGGAAATGTTCCCAGCCCGCACTGTTATGGAAGTGACATTCACAGTACCTCCAGCAAAGGTAGTCCACATCACCCTGCCCCCAGTGCTCCCAAGCACTCCCAACAAACCAGCCTCTACAACCCCAAGCAGGCCAGATGTTTGCACACAATAGCAAGAGCTTGAGAGAAGGAAAAAAGACCCCCCCACAGGGGATGTTAAGGCATGGGCTTCCAGTTAAAGCTAGACAATGGAATTAAGCACATTCATCTGCTCCCCTCCAATATGTCATTTTTAGGTTTTACAACATTTTCAGTATTACAATACAAAACAAAGGAGTTTTATTTTCCAACAGACTTGGAAACACTGCTGTCACTCTGCCCTGGCTCATTGAGGGCAGTATCTTGCATGTGTTTAAGTGCAGGTAGGACTATTCTGTTTGGTGACACACATTCCTGCCCTTTATGGATTCTCAGACATCAACCTGGCTCCATTGTCCAGGTGTTTTCTCAGAAAACGAGTATAGTTCACTCCCTGTGCACCTGAACACCTTACCAGTCAAACAATCAGTATGTATTAACTGGAAGCTTTTGCTCTCTGCCACTGACATTAAGATGGTAAGTCTGTCAAAGATAAGAAAATCTAGCTACTGAAAAAAAAAAACCACACCAACCCAGAAAAAAGCAACATCCTCCTGCAGAGGTAAAAAAAAAAAAATGTGAAGGATTTTTTGTTTAGAGGATTTTGTTCTAAAGGTCAGTTCACGAGACTAAGGAGCCCAGCAGAGGCAGGAGCTGCAGCCCAGCCCAGCCCAGGATACTCACGCAGCTGCACCACGGCGCTCTCCCCCGCTGGCTGCCAGGTAGTGCAGCGTCTGCTCGCCGTAGTACGAGGCACCGCTCTTGTCCACCTCGGTGCTGGCAACCACCAGCACGGCCGTGGCTGTGAACACACACAGTTACTGCAGCACAGCTTCTGAAACCACAGCAGCCACTGCACTAAACACCTGACAGAGCAAAAACAGCTCCACTCTGAGTTCCTACTGGTTGCTTGTGTGGTAGGGCTTGTATCGTTTTGTTTTGAATTGAGTTTTTCCTAAATGCTACCACAAAAGCACTGAATACATTCCTTTCTCAGGTGGAAAACATCAGCTCAGTCTATTAATTTAGTGTTAGACCACAAGCAAGTGAACATCCTTTGCAGCTATTAAAAAAAAATTAAACTATGGCAGAAACCAAACATCCTGATCAATCCTTGACCAAAACATTTCTTCAGCATCTTCTGTATGAACATCTGTTATCCAAAGCTGTGGGGGGTGCAGAGCAGGGGACTGTCTCACCAGGGCAAGGCCCAGCCTGCCCCTTCCCACAGACACATGCACCTCAAAATGTCTTGAACAATAATCTTTGCTGTCTCTCACAGTCCCCAAGCATGGTTTCTACATGTGTGAAACACCTTCCTTTATATTCCAAACTATGTGGGTTGAAGTAAAATGATTTGTACAAAATCATTCTGAAACAGCTCATTGCTAACGACAAAGCACAGAGGCCTCTCAGCTCACCCCAGTTATCATATGTATGCATACAGATAATTCTACAGATTAAGATCATATCATCACATGAACTGTTGTTATGTTTACAATCCAATTACATTATCGACACAGAATGCAGAATTATATAGGAATTTGTCATTCAACTGAAAAATTTACCAGCATGTATAGAATATTTTCAAGCAAAACACAAAAAATGATGAAAGTCACAGGGTAAGTGCTGAGCACCCCAGGGTGTGCAGAAATGCACCTCAGCAAAGCATTAATGGCTGCCCTCAGGATTTATCAACATATGCAAATTAAACACAAACCCCACACAGCAAACAAAGTAAGTCAATCCAAAATTACATGATATAAAAGTCTCAGTACATAGCTGCTATACCTTTTTTGTTCCATAGCATTGTCACCTTGTCAGCTTTAAAGAAGCTTTTGTTGGCTAGTGCTGACTGCGGGCCCCCGAAGTTGGGGTACTGGTAGAGCCTGACAAAGGACGGAGCACCTTTGCTGCCTGGGACATAAACAGCAACCTGAAACAGCCACGAGATTTCACTGCAGGTTAAAGCCTTGGTAGCACAGGGCATGGTTACTAAAATAGTTACACTGTACTAAAATCACAGTGTTTTTTTTTTTTTTTAAGAAAACAAAAAAAAAAAGATTGGAAGCTGGATCAGAAGTACCTTGGTTGGCTGTGCTCCTGGGGACAACACAAAATCACTGACCTTCTGCAAATGCAGCTTGTTTGCAATAGTATCTGCCAAGAAAAAGGCCACAGATGTCTGATGTTAATGACAAACCATGTTACCTGGATGTCCTAACCACATCCTTCTATGGGGCTGTATCCTGGGTAACACAGACCAGTAAAGACAATCACAAAGGATCTCTTTTTCTAGGCAAACAACTATTATTTTCCCATTTCACTTACAAAACCAACTTTAATCAAGCCTATGCCTGAAACTCAGCACTTAGTATTTGGAAGTTCAAAAAGCAAAGGAAGCCTCTGAACCCAAGGTGAATGCAGCCTGTGTTTGAAGCAGATATTCTTCACCTTATCTGTGCTGGCTTCAGTCACATTCAGGTGCCATCACACAGAGGCAGGGGCTCTCCCCTCACACCTCCATGGGATAACTCTTCCCAACAGGCCTGCTCAGGGCTCAGCACTGCCCTTCCCACAAACAACTGAGCCAACAGCATCATCCCACAGCTCCACTGCAGCCAGGAATGTGCACTGTCAGCTGACATCCCGCTGAGGCTGACATTCCATGCTTCCCACAGCTTGATTAACATCACCAGGGCTAATTCTCAGGAAACTGAACCTCTTGTAGCCCTAATTCTTCTATCAACTTTATATTTAAAACAAAACAAAGAATGCAAAACTAAATACAAAACTAAAACCACGTGCTGCTGTTCTCCCCTCAGTTTTCTTTTTACTCCTTTACATTTTTGTTCTAATTAGTTTTTATCTTTCTGCTTTTTTCTTCCCCATTCCCTTCTAAACACCTATCGACTCCAGATATTCTATCACCAACAGTAAATCTCTGTGGTAAAAATCTTCAGGCTTCACTATTTCATTTTTGCCACCAATTTTTTAATAAGCCATTTTTAGCACTCTATTGACAGAATATGCACAACCCAAGGAAGTAATGGCAGATCACATTTTCTACAAACAATTTCCTGGATCTCATTAAATGAGTAACAATATAGAATTGGGCCTTTTTAACTGAGAATCAGATGCATTTCATATCATTTCAGTCAGTGAAAAGATCAATAAAAAAGTGAAATAATGATTCTGAATTCCAAACTGAAATAGAATGTAGGCAGTATTTAAAATAAAAGGCAAGCAAATGAAGAAACAAAGAAAAACCTGAAAACAAAAACAACCCCTCAAAGAAGCAGCATTTATAGAAGGAATGAAATGTAGAGAAATACTCGCATACTGAAGTTGTTGTTTTCAAAGAAGTGCACTTCATTGTTCACATTTCTGGCACAAATGCTTTCATCCTCTGCCCAGCAAGGACACCTGCACATTAAGGGAAGTCAGAAACATGAAATGATGCTCATCATTAGCACTCCAGTATTGTTTTTTTCCCTCTACTGTGAACCCAGTATGTTCAAACATGATATATTTAATGTGGATAAATGACATCTGCATAGCAAAAATAAACAAGTGAACGTAGTTATTGTCTGCTCAGCTTTCCTCTGTGGTGCAAAGTGAGAGTGAATTTACAAAAAACTACACACAGACACTCATGGGCACAGACTCTCATGGGCACAGACTCTCATGGGCACAGACTCTCATGGGCACAGACCCTGGCTTTCAGTTAGCAGCAGGCACTGCTTTGAAAGCCAACACGACACTAACAGCTCCATTTACCTGGATCAGATTTTGAAAACCACATTTCTTTGTAAACAATTAGCATCTGGAAGGCATATTTACCAGTTCTGCATCTTTTTCTGCACAAAAGACTTTAAGCATTTTCCAGTTCTCAGATCATGGAGCTGCAGGTTGGGCACCCCTGCTGTGCCATCCTTAGCAGCTGCAAAAAAACATAAGTGATATTTGAGGCTTAAATCTGCTTCACCCCAACATCCCACCTCATGCTTCTGCATGAACTACTCGCAAGCATGCAACTTCTGCCCCTGAGGGACCAAACCCATGAATGCTGATTGCTGTACCTATTAACCTCATCTGTTTGCAGAAAGAACTCACGTGTGGAGTGCAGGGTTTCTACTCCCCACTGCAAGGCTGCAACCAACACCTGCACAGCCTTTTAATCCAAACCCAAAACTATCCTCAGGGCAAACAATGGAGGCATGTTCTCCACTCCAGTGTTTTGCCCTCACAGGAATGAGGTGACTTTGTCCCTTCCACTGCAGTCACTGCTACTCTCTCTGCAAGCCACGCAAAATGGTTCTGCTGCTTTTAAGCTGTCTGTACTCTCCTCCTAACCCAGGCTAGCAGAGTCTGCCTGCTGCTGTCAGTGATTTACAGCAGCCCCAGAACAGCTCACAGCTTGTGATGTTGTCTTATCCTACAGCCTGTCCCAGTTCCCAGTCTCCCCACAACCTGGCCAGCTCCCAATGCCCAGCCTTGCCCAGCTCTTCCCTCCCAAGGCAGCATTTACACTGTCTGTGCCTCAGGCAGGACTGCAGCTCTCAGAACCAGGATCTCAAACCCCCCAGGGAGGCAGAGCAGGGAATAATGCTCTGGACACGGAGAACCCTCCAGCCATGGGCCCCCGGGCAGGACACAACTCTCCAGGACAGTTACCATCTCCCTTGCCTACCCAAGAACAGGAGCTGCCTGCAGGGCACACGGCACCACCCCACTTCCCAAAGCTTAGGAACGACGTGCCTGAGTGACAGAGAGCATGAGCACTCTGACGGAGCGTGGGTGAGCATGGCCAACACCAGCTGCTCTGACAACGGCATCCCTCCCTCGCCACTGTGCTCCTGACTGCCCACAGAACCTCCTGCACCTTTCTGCACTACAGAGGCCACACACATGGGCTAAGGCCTGCACAAAGCCTCCCAGCTGGCACAAAGCTCCCCCAGCTGGTACAATACTCACTTGCATAGGCCTGCCACGTTGCCAGAACGTTATTCTTTGGCGAGAATTCAAGGCAAACTGTCTTTGGGAGATCAAAGGAATGCAGTAACTCAGCTCTGATGACATTAACAACATTGACTCTGGAACCAAAAGATGCTATTTCAATAAAACATACTTACAATAGTTAATTAATGCTGAGAGAATTGTTCAAGTATTTGACTCTTCTAGATCTGCTCCAAATTTGGCCAATGGAACAAAATCGGAAGAGCTTCCCCGCCCCCCCCGGTTTTTACTAAATTTTTCCAAGAGCACATTTTAAAACCAGACACCCAAGCCTGACAGAAACTACTGGTCAAAACATAACATGTATTTTTGTATGCAACACATAAGCTCTAAATATGAGAGTGACCTCTATAATGCACCTGATCTATAAAAAAGGAACCTTGTATTGTAATGTTCACAAGGTGAATACACTCATTATTTTCTGTAGACTCTACTAGTAGATTAATCCCAGAGACCAGGTACTGGGAGCCATGAATAAAAAAACAACCAAACAAAGAGAGCATATCCAGACTGCACGGGAATGGGCGCATCATGGGTGCGCCAAGAACACAAAATATTTCATCTGATAAACTCCATTTAAAGTGTACATGCAAACATTTGCATTAACAGCAATCGCCTTTACACAGACAAGAGTAAATGAGGCATAACTGATTACATTTCATGCAAGCTAAACATTAAGATAATAAAATGCACCCACTTTTCTCCATTGCACCAGCCAAAGAGGGAGCCGTCCTTGCTAAAAGCAACAGCTTTGCAATTTTTTCCAGAATCCCTAAAGAAATAAGAAAAGTACATAGGTACCCAACAGTGCCATAGTTAAGGTTTCCTTAAGAAAAACCAACACAAGAGCTTTCCTGCTGTGCTGCTGAGGAGCCCTGTGTCACAGTGCAGTCCCTGCTGCCCCTGCCCAGGGACTGTCACCTGGCAGCAAGAGCTCAGGCAAGTGCAAAGCCTTCCAAGCCATCAGTGTTCTGAATTCACTTATATTCACATATTTTCCCATTCCACAGTCTACCCTTACTTCTCAGAAAGCAGTTTCTTTAGTGCCAGCAGTACCTTTGGAATGCCACGCTCTCAGTGAAGCTGGGGGGCCCATTCACCATGTACAGCCCCTCGGAGCCTCTCACTGCAAGGGGAAATAAACAGCTCATTTCAAATGCAGGAAATTGACAAAGCAGGTGATTTTGACTTGTGAACCCAGAGACATGCAGTGCTCCCCATAGCTGCTATAAGGACATTCCAAGGCACAGCCGGGCACGGCCCTGGAGCTGCCATCCCTGAGCAGGATGTGCCCCAGGGTGGGCAGCCACAGCCTCACAGGAGAGCAGCTCTCCTCATGCCTAAGTACAATTGTACAGGGTTCATGCACACCACAGCCCCCAGAGACCCTAAGGGAACCCCTAACACACCTGAGGTGTGACCCAGGACCAGCGCAGCCCTGCTGGACCGTGTTCTCCAGCCCTCCCGTCACGATCCCCGTTAGGATCCAAACTCACAACAGACGGCGGTGAGCAGCCAAAAACCCACCCGAGAAACTGCCGCCCCCAGGGGCCCGAGAGCGGGGAAACGGGCTCGTGCTTAAAGCTTACAAATACAGAAAAGGACAATACGCATCTCTTATGTTGGGGCAGTTTAAACAGTGAGACACGGAAAAGGAACACGACTCTCGAGAAGCGGCAGCCAAAGCCCGCGGAGCGCAGCGGACACGGCAGCGGGCTCCGGCCGGCAGCGGTTGCCCGCGCGCCCCGCTACCCCCGAGTGAATCACCCGCGGCCGGAGAACGAATCCGAGACCCGGGGCCGCGGGGGAGCCGGCGGCGGGGCGGCTGCTCGGGCGGAGGCCCGGGGCAGGACCGGGCTCTCCTCTGAGGCGCCGCTGCTCGCCCCGGCCCCAGTCCAGCGAGCACAGGGCCCGGCGAGCCCTGACCAGCGCCGGGGCGGCACCGTCAAGAACTCCATGACCGGGGCTGGACTTGGCCACGCCGCGGCAGCGCACGCCGGGAAGGAGACGCGCGGCGGAAACCGACGGGCACCGGAGGGGCCCCGGGCCACCCCACCCCAACCTGGCTGCCATCTCCCGCGCACCGGGCCCGGGCCCGGGCCAGACGCACCTGCGAGCAGCGGCGTGGGCGGCGCCATCTTGAGGCGCGGGCGGAGCGATGGTTCCGGTTCCGGGGCGGTGGCGCCGCAGCGGCCGCAGCGCGCGCCACGTTACCGGGCGGGGCGGGGCCCGGGGCGCGTGCGCGGGTTGGCGCGCGCGGGCCCCGCCCCCGGCGCGCTCCCGGCGTGCGGCGCGCGCGGTGCTGACGCGGCAGCGGCGGCCGGGCCGGACCGGGCCGAGCGCGGACATGGTGGCCAAGCAGCGCATCCGCATGGCCAACGAGAAGCACAGCAAGAACATCACCCAGCGGGGGAACGTCGCCAAGACCTCGGTGCGCGGGGCCGGGCCGAGCCGGGCGGGCACGGGCGGGGGTGGCGGGGCCGGGCCGCGCTGCGCTGACGGCGGTGCTGTGCTCGCAGAGAACGGCCCCGGAGGAGAAGGCGTCGGTCGGGCCCTGGCTGTTGGCTCTCTTCATCTTCGTGGTCTGCGGATCAGGTGAGCGGCCGCGCGCGGGCGGACGGCTCCGGCGGCGGCTCGGGCCGGGCGCTGCCCCTCGGGGCCCCCGCGCTCGCTGCTGGCGCTCCCGGCGAGCGCTCCCCTCTCCGCTCTCTTGCAGCTATCTTCCAGATCATCCAGAGCATCCGGATGGGCATGTGAGGGGCCGGTGTCGGGCCATGGCCCGCCGGCCCCGGCCGCCGCGGCAGCTGCCGAGGAGCGGCGCGCGGCTCCGGCCGTGTCGCATTCCAGGTCCCTTCACGAGTCATTCCGAGTTTTCTAGCCCGTGCCACAGTGCCTTGAACAGCACCACATGTATAAAGCAATAAAAGTCTGTTGTTGATCTACAATCGTGGACCTACTTATTCGCTGAAGATCCAGCCTGGTCTCTCTAATACGTGGAGCTATACGCGACGTAGGTCCGTAGGAACACCGGTCCCAGATCAGTGCCACCCTCGCTGTATAGCTGGAAATGGCTTTATTTGACGCTGGAAGCCAGGATTCCTGTAGAGGCTGGAGCCCGACCGTGCAGCATGTTCCCGAGGAGCCTCTCTCGCTCCGACCCCGCCGTGCATCCTCCCGTGTGCGCCGGGCGGGCCCACTGCAGCATGGGCAGTGCTCGCCGTCCCCACGCCGCGGCACCGCCTGTAGCTTTGTCCTAATCCTCGCCAAACGCTTGTCTGTGTAGGGGTAGAGGGGTGTGAGGAGCTGGCACGGCCGGGCAGCAGCTGCTCCGGCAGGACCCAGTGCTGGAGCTCCGTGGACTGCGGGAGCACCCTGGCCAGACCTGCGGCTCCCCAAGCCTCTCCCGGCCCTGCCTGTGCTGTAAATACTTCTTGGACAACTTTCAACAAGTGGTGATAGTTTTAAATTTGACAGTGTTGTGTGGGAATATTGGGTGCGGGGGGGGGACACACGCTGCCTCCCTGCCCACAGTTCTGCTTCTGTATGTGCAGCCCCTGCAGAGTGTGGTGTGTCTTGCAATATATATATTTAATCCTATTTAAGGTAAAACCTGCCTTCAACTCGATTTCTTTTAACAATGGATTCAGTACTTAACTGCTTCCCTACTGATGATCACAGTTCCTTCTTCTGTAGACGACTGTAACTTGAGATCACGTGGAAAATGCTGCTATTGATCATATTTCCCTGCTGATGGCCCTGACTCCTGCTGGCTCTGCTGTCTGCGTGGTGACAAAGGTGGTGGGAATTGCTCTGCTGGTGCACGCTGTTGCTAAAGGAAGATTTCTCCAGATTTCTTAGAAGACAAATTTTAAGTCTGGTTACACTAGAAATCATAGAAAACAAAATGGGTTGAGGTTACTGAATTGCCTGTTAGCCGTGAAGGAGCAGATCTGTACGCGTTGTATTTCCATATGGAATCACTGGGACTGCTGTGAGCCAGGGCTGCCCAGGGCACGGGGACCTTGTGCTGGGACACCTTGTGCTGTGACAGCGGGGGCAGTCTGTATCATCGCTGATTTTAAATAAAGTTCTTTTCAAACGCAAGCTGTGTTCGCTCTGATGTGGGCAAGGCAGGGCTCTGCGGGCTGTTGAGGCTCGGCCATTCACACCAAGCAGGGATTGATTGGCTTTTCCCTGAGAGGAGCCTCTGTGCCATGGGGCAGGCGTGCTGGGCCAGGCTGGCACCGCAGGGCCAGAGCTGGGGCTGCCGAGGCTCTGGGTACACCCAGCTCCCCTTCCCGCTGGGGCCCGGCCATCCCCGGGGGCGCAGCAGGGCCCCGCTCCCGCCGCCTGCCTCTGCTCCCCGGGAATGAAGGGCGCAGCGCTCAGGGCTCTGGCTGTGCCAGCACAGCAGCTGCTCCCGGGCGCTGGGAGCCTTCAGGGTGGCTGTACGAGTTGATTCTTTGAAGTTCAGTGAATCCCTGCTTTGGTGCGAGCTGGGCACAGAGGTGTGTGCAGCGCTGTGCCTGCACTGAGAGGGGTCACGGGCAGCTGCAGTGCCAGAGCTGGGGGCATCTCTGGCTGGGGGCATCTCACTGCCCTTCAGCAGTGCTCTGGCTCCACGCATCCAAGATCAAATGCTGCAGAACACCACGCTAGTTTCTGGAACCCATCAGAGCAATACCCGTTTATTTCCCCTGGTGAGATGCAGTTTGTCGTTTCCAGGCCCTGAGAGCTGAGGCGTTCTGAAGGGCCCCGTGCCACAGCCGCGGCTGCTCGGGCTCTTCCGCGGAGCGGAGCTTGTTCAGGTGACGTCAGTAACCACCTGCAACACACTTATGTCTCAATTTTATTTTTTTTTTCTTCTGTGGAGCCTTCTCAAGGCTGCCTGCAGGACTGCGCTTCAGCAGCGCATCAGGAGGGGCACACGGTTTGCTTCCCAAGGCGAGAGCTCCCCGCGGTCCTGCCAGGCCTCTCGCAGCTGCTGGCACCGCACAAAGCGCCGCAGCCACGTCCCCGCGCCCTGTCCCGCCCATCTGCGCACACGCAGCACGGAGGGGACCCGGCAGCGACGGGAGCCACGCTCTCCAGCAACAGCCTCGTGGAGCGGGAACAACCCCTGCGCCGCGGCGGGAGCCCGGGACAGGCGGCGGCAGCGTCGCTGGCAGTGACGGCGCGAGGGCCCGAGCGACGGGGAACCGGGCCAAGGCAGCGGATCCTGGGCTGGAGACGGCCCGGGCCCGGGCCCGGGAAAGAGAACGAGACCGGGAACGAGACCGGGAATGGGAACAGGACCGGGCGGAGGCGGTGCGGGGACAGCCCCGCCCCGCTCCACAGCGCCGCCTCGCGGCCGCCACGGGCCCCGCCGGTCCCGCTGAGCCACGGGCAGACCCGCCCGCCGCAGCCGGGGAAGGCTCGGGTCGGTGCCGCAGCCGGGGAAGGCTCGGGGGAAGGCTCGGGTCGGTGCCGCAGCCCGGGAAGGGTCTGTGCCGCTCTGTGCTCACCTCATCCGGCACCTGCTCCAGAGCCGCCTCACTGCTGTGCCAGCCTCCTGCACACGCTCCCCTCTGAGCCAGGGCCGCGGCCTTGAAGCTCTCCTCAATAAGCATTTCCTCCGCATTCTCCACTGTTTCCGTAACTTTTCCCCGCATCTTCTGTCACGTCCGGTCTGAGACGCCGGGCCTAACTCGGAGCCCGCTCTGCCCAGCTTCAGTGCATTCAGAGCGTCTGTGACACCGCGACTGCAGCCCGCTCCCCACCCGTGTCAAAGCACACGCTGCCCTGAACGCAGCAGCTGAATCCTTAATACCAAAGCTATGGAACAATGTCGAAAACGCGTGTTAGAGCACCCGCATCTGGTGCGGGGAGCCGGCTCCCGCAGCCAGCTCGCCCCCGGGCCGGCCCAAGCGCGCCGGGCCAAGGACGGGTCACGCCGCGCACGGGCGGCACCGAGCCGGGCTGGCAGCAGCCCTTTGCCGCCGAGGCTCCCTGCCATCGGCAGCCTCACTGTGAGAACTGCTGCTCCTTTTCCTCAGGCAGCCTCTCGAGCAGAGCCCGTAGCATTCCCAGACCCTTTCCTACAGTTCGCAGGGTTCTCACAAGCCGAGCCGCTGTCCAGAGCTGAACACAGCTTATCTCTACGTGAAAACTAAACACAAACCCCCAAAGCAAACCTGACAGGAGCAGAGCAAAGCAAAGGCTTTCCAACAGCATCTGTTCAATCTTTGTTTCATTCCATTTTTCAGATTTACTAAATGCTTCTTGCTTTTGGAGAAAGTGCCTCTGCAGCTCCCTGGTGCGAAGGATGTGCCCATCACTGCCTCACAGCTCTCACACAGAGGAACAGGCATTCCCAGGGGAGCAGAGCCGCTCCCTCTACTCCCAGCAGGAAAACAATCAGCACCTGAGGCAGCTTCAGAAAGGCGTCTCTCTTGTGTTTCACTCACAAGTGAACTGACAGCAACAGAGTATCCTCAAGAAGTTTTAATCAACGACTCACTTGAGGGACTCTTGTTCCCAGAAATCCCCGTTTTGTCCCTTTTTTTTTAATTTTACCAGCATCATCCTCACTGTACAGCTGGAGTGAACCACTGATCACACTGCAGAGAAAACACACATAGCTACTGGAATATTTTGCTTTCTAATCTGTGGCACTAAAGTGTCCCAGCAGTGCTCACAGCACAGGGGTGCAGCAGGCAGAAAACACCAATCCACAGCTAATGGAAAGATCATTTTGGTGTTACTTTAGCAAGAACTTTTCAATAAGCACACAACACGGGCTTTGTTTGAACTGTGCTGAAACGATGCTTACCAGGAGGAGATGCTTCTCTGTTTCCAGGACATGGACACTTCTTTGAGAGCTGAAGACACCAAAACTTGCAGTTTCCAGCGTTCCCTCTGTTTTACCTTAGACATAAACCCGAGCAGAGTTAGAGCTGCTCAGGGCTCGGCACTGAAGCAGACATTCACAGTAGTGACTGAGCAGGCCCAGATGTTTATTCAGAGCTATCAGTGCAAACCCAAACCCCTAAGGCAGCCACTGACAGCACCAGAAGATGCTTCTCCTAGAAGAGAAGAAACCAGTCTGTTGCATGAAAAGTGGTAACCGTGGCATTGGTCTGTTACTGCCTCACTGACACTACGTTTCTCCACGTTGTTCAGAAAAGAGCTACTGATTTTAATTACACTGCAACAACATCTACAGCCAAAAAATTCAACAAAACTGGTTTAATTTCAGAAAATGTGTTAAAATATATATATATTTGTACATCAATTTGACACACTGCATTAGTTTACACAAATGATGGTCTTTTTTGAAACTGTATTTATGAAATGTACATTTTTAATTTAAATACTCAGTATACACTGCATTTAATCTGCATGTTGCATTTATTAAATACATTAAATCTGCAATGTAACAAAACGTTTTCTGCATACGAAATTCAAAACACCATTTTAAATGAACAAAAGATGGCTCACTTCATTTATTTGTTTTAACAACTAGTGCCTAGCACACTAGCTTAGCTCCACCAACACCAGCTGTTCTTTCTCTTTATTGACATTGTTCACAGACTAGTACATATTACACTAAGAGTGCTGGATAAAAACATGAGGTACGGAAGTGGTTCAAAGATTACAGGTCATGCAGATCATGCGAGACAGCAAAGAAAGTTGTGAATGAGAAAACACTAAATAAAAATACATAAAGAATGTGCATTATAAAATAAAAAAAAAAAACCAAAACAACAAAACAAAAAACCAACAACCAACTCAATTATACAGCTTTGCTTCTTTGGTTACAAAGTAGGTTGAACAATTTCACAGCTTTTTATTCCCACCCAAAAAACCAAACCAAAAACAAAATGTCAAAAAGCAGAGGAATCATGGCCCCCTTCTCTCTATTAAAAAGTAGAAACAGAAATGAGCAAAGTTTTCTTCATCAAAATAGCCCATCACTTATTTATTATATCACAAGGACTGGTGACTACCTGTACAGATGCACTATGGTCTTCATACTTACACTCTATACAAAATTTACATTCAAGCTGGATCTTTACTACCGTAAATAAATACCAAAGGTCAATTGCCATTAGTGTTAGAAATACGCCAGGATTCTTTGTTCAATTATTGCCTAGACATTGTATCTATTAACGCAATCCCATCTATCATTTTACCCATACAGACGTTTATTAAAAAAAAATTCAAAAGTTCTGTGACATTGTTCATGTACATTATGAAAATAGCAGCCCTGTAATAAATAAAACAAATAAATGAAACTAACATAGGCAAATGTTACTTATATGAAAAGAACAGTGGCTCTGAAGAGGAATTGTTGCTCCTTACCAGACAGCAAGGCTCAAAGCAAGCCAGGAGCAATGGGAACCTCGGAGAGCCACCCACGCTCCGGCAGAGCTCCCTGCTGCAGCCAGGGCCCTGCGCGGCCTCCGTGCGCAGCGAGGGCGGCGCGGCCGCGGCAGCCCCGCAGGTGATTGTCTAATACTGAAAAGGCCAAACACACAACAGAAGCAGGCTGCTGCTCGGGGCCGGGCCGGCGGCGGCACGGACGGGCCGGCTCACGCGGAGGAGACGTTGGGCTGCGGCGGCTGCGCGGGCGGCGGCTGCGCCTGCGAGGTGCTGCTGGGGGCGGCCTGTTGGCTTGAGAGCTGGGATAACTGATCGTTGTTGGAAAGGGATTTTAACAGTGCATTTTCTCGTTCAAGTAAAGAGTTTCTTTCAACTAATTCTTTTATTTGTTCCTTCAGAACTTCCACTTCTTCTCTCACTGCATACATCAAATGGCTTTTCACTAGATCCTGCAAAGAACAAGTGGACAGTTACACCACGGGAAAGAACAAGTTTCCTTCACCCCAGCCCCAGAACTTGCTGTTACTGCTTTCACTGCAGTAAGCCTGGGGAAAAAAGCACTCGTCACCAAAAATTTATGAATAAATCAGCCTTTGAGCACAAACAACCCAGCCCTTATGTGAAGTGGGCCTGATATGACAAGCTTTGTCTCCAGCACTCCAGTCACTTCAGTTCTGTGGAAGCCAAAGAGAAAGAAGAGTGACGCCCCAGCTCCTCAGAAGGAAAGCACCTGCTCTGATGCTGTGACCTGGGGTGTGGGTCTGTGGTACACAGCCCAGCCACTGAGGCGTGTGAGAACCAAATCAACAAGAAAGCTTTTACGCCATCAGAAGCAAAAATCCAACAGCTCTAACTGAAGCTGAGCAGCACGCTATGGATGGCGTACCTGACCCTTCAGAAAAACTAGTAATGAACTTGGCTAGAGTAACAGACTGAAATATGCACTCTATTTTCAACACTCCTTCAAGTTCAATCACCTTGTTCACAGCAATTTGTAAGAAAATTAACTGAAAAACATTTCTAGGCCAACAGTAAAAGCAATAATGGTTTGTGGTCATTCATAGAAAATCCTTTATTGATGCTCTCAGTCTGACCCACCTGGAGGGATATCACAGCCTCCCAGCAACACAATAAAGCAGGAAACTTATGTTCAGTGATGAACCACATTAATCCTATTAGAAATAAAAACTTATATTTTACTTACCATTGCCTGTTCTATTTTGTTGTCAATGGCAACAACACTTGCACCAGAGGCACTGTAAATACAATGAGAAAACTCCGTGAGTGTTATTGCATCACTCAGGTAAAACTGTGCACCTGCAGGACTCCTGGATCATGCTGCCACTAGAAGGCTGAAGCTTAGAGTCAAGAATCCAGTATACACTCACAGGGGGGTGTCCCATATCCCTCCAACCCCCCATCCCACCCAGCTGCCCAGTACAGCTGTGACTCACAAGAAACACTGCTCCTTCAGTTTGTATCTTGTCATACTGGGCTTATGACACCCATAACCATAAAAATACATTAGAATAAACACTAAATCAACTGCTTTGATTCCCAGCCTCATTTACCAGCTTTCTTCACTGAGGGAAACAAAAATTCATGAGCTATTCATCAGATTCTTACCACTAGCATTATTTCTTCCAAACTGTTTTTATAAAGCAATGAAGAAAACATCCTGTTTTAATACCTGTTCTCTGAACTCACTTGAGTCCACCTTCGAGGTAAGGAGCTCCTGGCACAGCACTGCCCCTGCAGCCTGTGGCAGCAACTGCCAGGAAGGCGAGACAGGACCAGAGCCCCGAGCCTGCAGCCACTCCCTGGCTCCCAGCGAATTCTGCCTGGATCCTGTCTGACAGCTGACAAACACAGGGCCGTGGGTCACAGCTAGGGCCAGGTCTGTCCCCCAGACACACTGGTGCAGGACATCTACCAGCACACCTAAGTACACTGCGAAGATGTTAATTCCTGCGCCAACGGGATCCCAAACTGGGATCTCTGCGCCCTGTGTGACAGAAACCCAGCCCTCAATAGCCAGGGTCTGTTTCCAAGTCACGCCAGAGGCACACAAGCCAGTCCCTCACCGGCAGCTCTGGAGCCGGGATTTCGGCAGGCTGGGGATGCCCTGTTCCCCACAGGCTCTGGCTTCTCCGTTCAGAGAGGAGCTGGGGCTCTCCCCAGGGCACACAGGGCTGCAGCCTGCAGCGGCCACCTCCCACCCTGGGTCTCAGGGTCCCATTTCCCACCCAGCCCCGGCCTGACACAGACAGCAGCTCCTGGCTGTGACAGCCCCACCAGTGAGAGCTGCTGATAACACTCCCAGCCATGGACATGGCTATCAGCAGCGCGCAGCCACGTTCAGTAGAGTTAACACAGGGAAAATGCAAGGGTTGCAGTCATGCTGGAAAACTCGCCTCTCTGGAATTGTGCAACTCACCAAAACCAAGTGTTAAGAAAAAAAATCACTCAAGGCTTTTTACAAAGAGTATGGCAATGTGCTCAGCAGTACTAGTCACAGATGTGAAACATGGCTCAGCTCCTGAAAAGTGATACTGGTCAGAGAAGTTAATTTTAAGGGCTCCCACAGAACCATCAGCACTAGAACTGGGCTTTCACAAGCGGAGGGCATCAGGTTTGCAGACTGGGGGAGTAACAGCCTCTATTTCTACTGAACCAATCTTGAAACCCAAACCAAAAGCACTGAATACCCATGTCAGAAGAAAACTGTTCCAATCTCTGTCTTCTAAGCCTCTTCCAAACCCTATCTATGGTAAACCTCCTCAGAATAAAAGCTATTTATAACTCATGCCAAGGGAAGCATGCCTTTGTATGCTGAGTTAACGTATATCAGACTCATCGGACACTGTCAGAAGTATCTGTGTTCATGAACCACCAAAATCCCCAAGACTCCATGTCCTCTCACAGTCCTTCATGGACACCACTCTACAGATCAGATGAGGCAGCTCTGAAGAGGTAACAACAAGAGGACAATTAAAGCAAACTGCACACTTGGCAGTGGGATCTACTTCCCCATCTCTGCACCATAATCGTACAACTTTTGTCAAGACCCATCTAGTCAAACTTGAAATTGGAACTTTGTTCTTCTATCCCTGTTTCAGCTACTTTGTGGTGTGATTATCTAAAACAACAAACCCCACTACATGACTCTAAGTAAAGGCATTCAAGCAGTCCCATGAGAAAGACAGGCAGCCTTCCCTCAGCCTCCCAAAGCACTGTACCTGCGTGGCATACTGCAGATGCACCTTTCCTGAGTGTAACTTGTGCTCTGAGCTCCCCTCTGCCTGTTGGGTGGCTGTAGGAGCTGTCCCTCCCTGCAGTGTGACTGGAAAGAGCCAGGGAAACCACTGCTTAACCATACACACCCTACACTTGACATGACACCAAGAGCGCTGAAAGCTCTAAGCAGCTTTGTACACTGCTTCATAATGTTCTTGCTGCCCTCATCCCCAGAGCAGCTGTGCTAGGACTGAGATGCTGAGTCTGAATTCCAGCCCTGCTCCCTGAACACATCCTAAGTCCCAACTTCAACAGGCGGAGGCTGGCACCATGCAGACCCCTACGCACCCACCCAGGAGAAGCTCCACACTGACACAGGGTGCCCCAGTTTGCCATCAGGATAAAACCAGCTGACTATACTTCATGTCACTTTCTCAAAGCAGATGAGAATTAGGTGTTATGGTAGCACAATCCCACATGATTTTGTTCTTTAGTCATCTGACAGTGCTCCCAACACCAAGCAGCTCCTATGGGACATTCATGAGCAGAGCCCTCCAGGGACAGCTGCTCTCATGGGAAACTCCAAACATGCTGCCAAATCTTAAAATTTTGTATCTTTTCCTCAAATCCTAAACTCTTGACATCAAATTCCAGTTTGCATAAAAATATTTTTATCCCATGGCTGCAGAATGACATTTATAAATACAATCCAGTCCTTATAAAAAGGCCAGAAGAAACCCAAAATATCCCTTAAACAAGTCTTTTTGGATGACTGAATGGAGAGAGAGTCTGACACATTCTGTGAGTGCACCATCCACTGCAGAGCCAATGCCTCAACTTGCAAATCCTGGAATCAGAAGAGGAAAGACACCATTTAGCTCTTGTAAAAAAAGACCAATTGCTGATTGCTCCAAGAGCTACAGAAGTCTGACAACTATTGTCAAAACTGCAAAAAAATCCACATCAAGTACCGCAGGGCAGATGAAGGGGTGCATTAGGCGTGTAATACTTTTTTTTAACAGCAAAACTCCCATCCCATACTGAGCTTCTGCAGCCCACAAAGTATCAAACAGATACACTGAACATGGCACACTTAATCTTGACTTGGACCTCCCAGTTAAGGTCATGTCCATAGAGGCTCTACCCTGGAAGATGCTATATTGGTACATCAAGTTCACACTGAAGCCCACAAGGTACATGGCAAGATTTACAATCAGCAAAAACATCAAAGGTGCCCCAAGCACAGTTTGTCATTCCCAAAGATGGACAGTAGTCCCAGTGTTTTCCTACCTTAAACGGTAGACAAAACCCCATTTTGTCAGAGAAATCCTCATTTTGATGGTTCAAAAAAATCTCAGTGGCTTTTGCTTTACCTATTAAATTGTCTTTATCTCAACTGACAAGTTCTCTCACTTTTCCCATTCTGGGAGGAGGGGGAGCTGAGCGAGTGGCTGCATGGGGCTGAGTGCCAGCAGGATTAACCCAAACCAGCCCTTTTTGGCACCCAGCATGGGCTTGGAAGGGTTTGAGGTAAGGACAGATTTGACTGGGATGTTCTAGACTGAATGGATTGCTGCTCCTTCTGTGCAGCTATTGCCTGGAAGCTCCTGTGCCTGCCATGGGCTTGCCTGCCTGAGTCTCTTAGAGCCCATTGCTTGCTAGTGGCCACTCTTTGCTCTCACAGCTGCCACGCTGCTCTTATCACCTCACTGCTGTGCCTGGAGCACTTGATAACAGCCACTAACTACCATGTGCCTGGGCTGGCAAGGGCCCAGGGCAGTGCTGCCACAGTGGGCAGGCTGGAGCTCCAGCCCTGTGGTCATTTATTCCTTCCCCTCATTGCTTACTCATTTATGAGCTACTGTCTTAGCACTGGTTGAGCTATCCAGTCTATCCAGAGAAATCTTTTCTATTCTTGAAAGAGTTAAGGTCTATTTAATTAGCCTCCATCCCATAAAGAGATTTTATAATGATAGCATCCCAAGCAATCCAATCACCTACCCAGCCTGGAAAGAGGATCTGTGTGAGTATTGCAGACGTCCATTATTGTTCTTTGTCAAAGCCACGTGAGAATGTGCGGCAACCTGAGGCAGTGAACTCACTGCCTCAGGACTTCCCACACACACTTTATGAGTTAATTTATATTGTGAAGGCTTAATGCTTCACACATAAATGCAAGGGAAACATAAATCCTACTGCTTTAAATTCAAGATTCCCAATAATGTCTGTGCTTTAGGCAGACCCACCTAAAGCTGTGCACCTTTACTGTGCAAAGACAACCTAGGCCCAGAAGAGCAACCACCCAGACTCCCGTGGACACGCCAAGAAGCCACTGCTCCCCTTCTTAAATCACATCAGCTGAAAAAAACAACACATGAGACTTGTGCCTCCAGCAACACCTATGCGAGCACTGCGCATGAGAACATCCCTGCTAATGTGTCAGTAACAACAGCATCTCCCTAACTCTGAGTGCAGCAGCACTCTTCCTGCCACAGCGTGGTGGTGAAAAATAAAATAGTTTCTATTCACTGGAGCAATTCAGCAATCTCTTGCTCTCTATTGCAGTATCATGTGTCTACCTTGGCTGATTTTAGCAGGTCCCCAGAGACAGCTACTCATAGGGGAATAATCCGTATTTGTTAAAAAAAATACTAGAATTACACAGAAAGATTTTGTGTTTACCCTGAAGTCTCCTAAGTCAAGCCCCTCAGGTTCACAAAGTACTTCTGAAAGAACTGCAAAATGCAATTAAGAGCTCACTGCCAGCAGCCTCATGGTCCTGGTGCTCTGCAGTGTGTCAACCCCCACATTTTGTGATGGGCAAACAAAGGGATAAGTCCCACAAGTTGTTTTTTCTTTCCCAAACCAGAGATGACAAAAAGAAGCCCCACACCACGTTCCTGTTAGAGCCACCGCTGCGTCCTGCCCAGCTCCATCCTGCAAGGGTCCCACCACCAGCTGCACTGCTCACTGATGGCCCTGGTGCTCCCTCCACCAGCTTTTACTGTAAGTTTATGGCTGTCAGCTTCCCAGTTTCAGTCATCCAGTGAAGGAAAGCTGCCTAATGTGACCTTAAAATCCAATAACTGGGGTGCAAATGCAAAACCTGCAAAATCCTGTCAAAGACTTTGGAATTTGAATGGATTACAAGTTTAAAACATGTATCAATCCTGATGAATTGCATTCTGTGTTCTCACAAACGCTTGTTTCTACCACAAAGAGTTCAGTGGCAAAGATGCAATGTTATTTTAAAGGTAACCATTTACATTCTTCTATCTGAATTTAATGTTTTACATCCCACATTTCCAGCATTTGCTTCAGGCATTGTACATAAACGTCAGATTTGTGAAGCCTCCATCTTAATAATTCATTATTTGATTTTAGGGTTTTTTGAATTAGCTTCCTCATCTTAAGACTTATTTTGAGGCATGAAAATAGAGAAACAGCTGAAGGCTAGACCACAAAGTGACCTTTTGGTCTACAAACCAAATGTGTATTCTAAGCCCTGAAGTTCATTCCAGTGAAATAACAAAGTCCTTGAAACCTAAATACCAACTCTGTTCCATAAATACAGGGAAGTGGCATCATCCAGAGCCTGAAGCAAAAACATAAATTCGTCCAACTTACTGCTGAAAAAGGAAGATGTGCTTTGAAACTGAGCTTAATGCCAGCACCCCAGAAATACAAAATAATTTTTTTTAAAAAAGCAGAACACTTAGCATTACTTATAACCTTCATCATTGTGCAGTATACAAACTGTTGCCAAGCAAACTTCAAAGGATTCTGTTGAGCTGTGCAAGTTGAGAAGCCTTTCAAGTCAAATACAGCCAGGACAGTGACGAAATGGTTATCGATACTTCAACAGCCAAACAAAATTTACATTCTACACAGCTTGTTAAGCAGAAGTTTTGACAAGCCAGAGCAGCACAAGGCATTAAATCACATCATCACTAGGACTTCGACTTAATGCTGACAAAAAAAAATCCCTCAAAATCATTAAAGCACAGGAGAGAAACAGTTTGCAGCTACTGATGAATTAGTAATGCACCTCTCTCAAGTCCTATCCATGCCAGATAAGACTTTGTTGCACTTCACTGCAGTTTCTCACCATGAGTTCAATGCTAACCTTGGAGACTTACTTTGTCCTTGTCACAGTTCACCTATGTTCCCCATCCAGCTTTACTTGAGCAGAATGAAAGTAAGCCAGAAAGCTTTATTTCCCAGTTTAAAGATACATATACATATATATATATATATCTTTGCCAAAATTGTGTTTAAACATAATATTTTCATGATGTGTTTTCTGATACAGGACTCAATGCCAAAAAGTTTCCTCTTTTGGAAAAGGAAACTTAACATTTAGGCAAAGGTCGCCTAGGAGCTGACTAGCATTAAACTCTAAGCTTACACATCATGTATGATACATGCATGATGGAAGGAAGAAGAAACAAAAGTCACGTCATATTTTAGAGTTTAGTTCCATGTTTCAGAACAAGCACTTCACTTCCATGACCACTTTCACCTCTTCAAACTGCAGAAGCCCAATATGGAGTTGTGAACACAGGCAGCAGTTGTGTGCAAACAACGAGAAACTCGCACAGAGCAAAGCAGTTCATGCATACCTCAGCATGTATGCATTCCATACTCAAGCATCCATACCTATCCCAGGCGGTCTTTGACTCGTGTAACTTGTTGAAATGGAACGCTTGGTAGAATGCAGTTGACGGATTCCTATGAGATCCAAGAATCAGACAGACATATTGAAAATGGGTACGTAATAAAAATACCAACTCTTAATTCAACCTGCATTACAAAGTGAATTAGCTGTCCAGACAGCTTAAACTAATGTTTGAAAGGCCCTACTGTTTCTATGGGTTTGCATTAAGGACACAAGGATCCAAAACAAAATAGTGATTCTCCAGCCCTATGGATTTTCAGGCTATAGCAAGCTGCTTCTTTACAAAGATGAGACTGTAAGGCCAACAATAAGACATCTCCTGTCCTGCAGGCAACACTGTATATAGTTTAGCTGACCACCACCCTAATGCCAAACATACCTACACCCAAGAGACACCTTTCCCATTTCTGGTATGTCCCAGACTACCTCTGCACACAGTACCCAATGTTTCTATCCTACTTAACCCCATGCTTTGTACTCAAAACAGATGATTCCTTCCAGGGGACCTGGAAGTCAGCTCAATATGCCACATTCAAACTATGACAGATCATGTTACAACGGAAAAACAGATGCAGCTAGAAATGAGAAACGGAACATCAAGTACCTTTGTAAGCACCTGTCAGCCCCCCTGCCCTTCCCGAGGTGCAAGAGGGTAAGGGCTGAGGGAGCCCCTGCCCTGCACTCCCCAGAGCGCTCTCAGCCACAAGCCCAGAGCACAGGCTGCTCCTTGCTGAAAACCCTACACTGTGGTTCCAGTGCCAGAGCCCTGAGGCGGCCTGACCCACCTCAGCCCCACCATGGCAACCACCCTGACAGTGCAATTAGAAAATTCTACTTCTCCAAAGTCTCATCTGAACGTTTGTGGTGAAGTGGATACTGGATGAAGCACACACTTCTCTGCTGCCAGTGGCTGCAGCAGCATTATACTGAAGCTTACAAACTCCCTTCCTCAACTGCTCATCCTCACATGGGCAGAGCAACGCCAGCCCTAGAGACAAATGCAACAGCCTTGCTGAAAGATCTTCAGAAATGCAAGCATAAGTTCATATTCCTTTTAGAATCTGTTTTAAAACGAGATGTTTATATCACATTGGAAGCACAGGTATCAATCCTTCTTCTAAGTTTATGGCAAGAATATTTCTAAAAACAACGGTCTTCAAATTACTTAATTATTTCAACTGAAATACAATTACTGCATAATAAAAATCACATAAAATAAAACAAAAATATCACAGAGGCAGCACCATAACAAAACACTATCAGAAGTAATTAGATTCTCATGGCAGGTGTATACCAAAAATCTTGGAAGGATAGTGGTATTTGTCTATCAGCAATGATCACGAAGTGTCCGAGTTTAAAGTGTCTGTCACTCCTTCTCCCACCTTCAGCACTGTACCCTTCAAAAAAAAAGAAAATTCACACAAGTCTGGAATTCAGCTTAAAACCTGCTACAGAAGTTGCTTGATTGAAACTGATAAACACCATCCTCCTATGTTGGTAATATCCACATTTTCCTAAGAAGCACTGCACACAACTCAACAAATAATTACAGGAAGAGCAACACAATAGCTAAAGGACATTTGTGTAATAGGACTTCACATGTGGAAAACAATTGGCATCTCCAGATCAGGAGAGCACTCCAGGTCCAGGCTCTTCTTCGTAACACAGCTGTCAGGAGCATGTACAGTCCCTTCCTCGGAATGAAGCTGTAAATAGAAAGTCATTTAACTTCCAAGATAAATTTACTTGTAGCATATAAAGCCATGCTGCTACTGTTAGGTATAAAAAGTGGTTTATAACCACACAGTATGTAGTCCATATAGTCTATTTTTGTACTGATACTCTCTATGCTCTGTATTTGTGTGCTGTTTTTAAGCAAGCATCTGAAAAGATATGGAAAAATTTTCCTTATTAGATTCTCATTTGTAACCCCTACTGTTGAAATTGCTTTTGCATTACTTCAGACAAATAAGAGAATCTTTTCTACTACACAGCTATATATTTTAAAAATAATTAATGGGGGTGTGTGTACCTAAACAGGAAAAGTAAATCCACAGCGGCATCATGAATGATGCCTCACATGCAGATCTGAACTAATATGACTGAGTTTCAGACTGCTGAGGCATCTAGTTTAACCATAAGAAACAGTGAAAGGTTAGAGAACAACTAAAATGCCTGTTTGCAGAAACAACTGAGAGAACAACTTACAGGAGCACTAAAGCCTAGCCTGCTGCTGCTGCGCCACAGCTGCAGCACCACGAGCCCTCCTGACACTGCCCTAAGTGAATGCAGGGACAGCCTGGACCACAAAAGCAGATTGCCTATGTCTCTTCCCAGGCAAAATGCCAGGTCTGAGGTAAAGACTCAGTCCCAGTCCTTGCAGATTGATACAGAGGAGCTGAGAGCCACACAGGACAGAAATGTCCCAGACGCTGACCCAGAGAAATAGCAAGCGCCTTCCACAGAAGGTACTCCAGAACTTCTCTTCCTCCGTCTCTGGTGAGAGAGACCAGGTATCCCCAAGGGTACACGTGCTGAATTTCATTCCTAGCTTAGTACACTTAAACATTTGAGGTGTATCTCAAGCGGCCAAAAATTCCTCTATGTCTCTCTAAACGAGTCCTACAACACAAACTGCATTTATGTCCTTGAAAAGCTCATGAATGCCAATACTCACAACTCACTCCCACGCTCTTGTTTCTAAGAACGGTTTTCACACAACAGAAAACTTGATCCAAATTTAAAGAAGGAGAACTTACTCAGTTCTCTGAATGCCCAGGACATCAAGCTGTCCCTTTAAAAGGGAAGCCTAGACCTCATCCCAAGTCTCATGTCACTGTTGGAAGTGTATCCTCCCACTGCAATTCATCTGGACAATATGCCAAATACAAACTTCACCCTTGAAGGCTCTGTTTGCTAGAAACCATGCCTGTGAAAGCTGGCAAATCATCAAGTATACAGATAAATGCCTTTTGGTTCAAGTAATGATACTGGCTTTGGACTGGGTATCAGCCCGACCACAGATGCCTTTTTACCAGCTACTTCCTTTGAAAGAAATAGTAACATCATTGTTCATGAACAAGTCCTAGTCCTCAAACTACTGATCAACCTCAGAAACTCAGGGCAACAAGAACACATGTAAAATAGCACTTTTTTTCCCAATAAAAAAATCAATATCTATTCAGACAGTTCTCTCTCAACCTGAGTTATTTTCTTTAGGTTTGAGAATAGGAATGACACAAAACATTCAAAAGGCCCAACCACCTGTCTTTGAAGAACATGAGAACAACAGGCCAGACAATCCATGCTCAGTACCTCTAAGGAAAACCAAAGAAGAACAGAAGCACATACTCACAACCCAGACAGAAGTAAGCACACACAGGTGACCTTTACAGAAGCTCACTTCAGCCATAATTCCCTCTGAGAACAATTAACATGCCTCATATAGAAAGCCTCATAAAATTAGTTGCACTTTTAATGCCACCTTGCGTGACATTTTTGTTGGTAACAAAAGGCTGTTTACTGGGGTACTGACTATGACCTGCAGTGGACACTGATTACAGCTGCTCTCAAAATTACAGACTTGGCAAGCTTCATCTGAGATCTGGTTGAGGGATTTGATGATCACTTGATCATAGCTTATCAAGAAACTTGCAGCATAGTTTATGGCATTTTGAGATTATGTTTACACTAGTAACAAAATTCCTTCTCTATCCTTCTCCTTTTAAATGATGTTTCACTTTATTTTTAGCACCTTCTATTTAAAGCAGCTGCAACTTTGAATTAGCTTTCTTTCATAAGACTCAATCTACAGAACAGTAACTGGAGCACAAAGCTTTGCAGGAGAAAACTAACTGGGACTAAATGTGGGGGAGTCAATGCAAAATTAAGGAAAATAACATCTCAAGCTCTGAAGCAATGTGTTCAATTGCACATTCTGTTCATGCAGTTCCTTAAAGCCATTATATTGCTATACACACTCTAGAAGACCAGCAAGAATTCAGAGGTTTAACACTCAGTTTTAGGTGCATTGTAGCTACAGATAAGAGGAAAGGCTGACTCAATGACCAACCCACATGTCAGTTTTTGGGACAGTGGCTCTCAAACACCACAATGGATTTAAAGGGGTTTCACATGCTACTACAAAACAAACATATTGTAACAGCATAGAGAAAGCACACTGCAGGGAACTGATCTTCACTGGATAAACCAAAAGCAGTAGCCCATACTTCTTCACCTTGCTCTCAAAAGAAGATTTTGGCAAATAATTTCCTGCAGTGACCAGAAGTCTCTAAGGAGGAAGAAATACAGACAACTGCCTCAAATACACAGAGTATAAAGTCTGGCAGAGGCATTTCACTGATCACTTCCCTGCTCTGTTCAAACACTGGCATCAAGCTTCCCCTGCTCTGGGTGGGCTTGAGTATTTAAAAACAACACCAGGAATATTTTCCAAATCCTACCAAGGTTATTACTTGCTTTATGTAATTGTGATTTTAATAAATAACAAAAAAAGATATTACCTATACTGGGTCATAACTACACACTAATTCTGAAGGAACTTTGCTGAAGAGTTCAAATAGTGAATTCTAGTATGACTATTTAATACTAATCAGAGAAAGAATACAACAATCTTCTAAGTATCTTGTTATTCCTGATTTCAACAGCTGCAGCAAAAACCTCTGGAGTCCAGTTCTCTTGGGTCCCACAGATTGGTCCCCAAGGCTCAGGAGTGCTGCACACAGCTGTAATCATAACAGCCTTACGATTTCCAGATCCAGCACTGACCCTTTCCATCCTCAGCATGCTGCCTTCCCACTTCCCAAAGGCAGGCTGGGTGCACTCCTGTCCCAGCCAGGCACCCAACACTCTCCTGCTCCTCCTGTCCCAGACAGCCCTGCCACACAGGAGGTAATTAACACAGCACTTGCTAATGAAGCACGGCTCTTCCGTGAAGGCTGTCCATCAGGCTGAACTTTAATTACTTCATCTTACAAATTGTGTGAGGACTAATCTGAGAGCTTCTGTTCTTAAATCAAAATATGTAACAAGTGTAAGATTTTTTGTACTAATGATTTGTCTTCTCACTGGATATAATCAACCTTCAATTCTTGGAGGGAGGATACAGAACAAAGTAGTTCACACGATGCACAGCTTGGCTTCCAGGCAAAAAAAATCTAAGTAGATCACATTTTCAGAGAGAAACTTACAGATTACAAGCTGATAACAGCAATGCAGAAAGTCTGCCTAATCTAGTCAGGGATTCTTGCCTCTATCAAGTAGCTTTCAAGAAAAGCCATAGGAAAACTCACCAATATTATCCACGTTTGAATGAACCGAGAAAAGTTAAAAAAAAAAAAAAAAAAAAACGAAAACCAAACAAAGTCTTATTGATAATAACACCCATGGTCGCAACAAACACCTTGAACTCCACTTCACATGGAGCGGAGCCCTTCAGCATCTACTCATCTCTGCCAAAGAATATCACTATGCTCTCCTGCATATCATACTCTCCTGCAAATTACCCCATCCATTCAAGAGAGCAAGCTCTGAGTGCTCCTACCCAGCAGACCCTGATATTCTGGTATAAAGGAGAGAGCAAAATAATAAATTCAGCATTTCTGAAATAAAAAAAATCCACATTTGCTAGTATTGCATTATAGATCCAAAAATCTGCAAAACCCCTCAAAATTACTGACTTTTATACAACATGGCTGGTAAAGAAAAGGCATGTATTCGTATGCATGAACCTGTTATTAAAGATGAGCAGGCTCCTGCTGCCTGTGATGCCCACAAAACCTGATTTTCTCAAACACAGTGATAAAGGGAAAGGTGCCTGTGATTTCTGATGAAAGTGGCCCTGCATAGTGGAACAGGGCTTGAATACTCATTCTCAAATAAAACTGCACTAAAATGAGATTTTTTTCCCCCACTAAGTTGCAGTGACACTTTCAGCTATTTCAGTCATCTATAAATACAAATGGCTCCTGGTTTTTTGACAACAAAATATTTCAGTATCTGTGGGGGGGAAAAATGAGTGGATAAAACAGCTTCAAGCAGACTCAGATGAATCCCACCTGTCCTACTCATGTGATAATGGTCAGGAATGCATGTATGAGCAAACGTTTCAAATTACACATTTGGCTTTAAAAAAAAAGATGTTAGATCCTAGGCCATGTATGGCACTTTGTTTTTACACAGTATATTATAAATCTGTCTGCCTTCCCACAACATTTACAAAGTCTCTACCACTCAAGTTTCAGGCCAGCCTGTGCTGTCAGTGAGTGTTCACCACTTGGTTTACAGAAAAAGTATTTTCAAAAATGCATTTGTAGGGTTGGCCAAGGTATTTACAGGCCTTGCACCCACCCAAGAGTGCTCTACATAGGAGACATTCCCAGGAGCTCTCATCCACACCCCTACAAAAACAGCCAAAGTAACTTGATGGAGAAGCAAGCAGGGTTTTTTAGCCCTCATTTCTGACCACCTTATCCTCTATTGGATATTACATCTGCTTGAGATGGATGCAAAAGCTTCAGATACTTCACTGAAAGCAGCATCTCATCTCCTGTCCAATGGACACTCCTCCCCTGCAAGCTCACACAGCTGCCACCCTCACCCCCTCCCAGACAAGCGGTCAGGACTCTGCCCTCCCTGCAGAGGGGGTGAATGCCATCCGGGGCGCACCGGGCAAAGTCCAGCAGCTGGAGGGAGGGGATCCCTCCCTCCCCTCGGCACCGCTGAGGCCGCACCTGCAGGGCTGTGCCCAGATCCCCAGGGCCCTTTGCAGCCTTTCATGCGTACCAGACAAACCCACCAGCTGCCAGGGCGACTGACAGCCGACACCTCTCCAGGGCACTAATTAATGTTTCTACCTTCTCTCTACACTGACAAAAGCACTCAAGCAGGCTGTCACAATTCAAATACATCCTTTATAGCTTCAAAGGGAGACCAGATATACACACTCTTGGACTAATTTTGTCTTGATTGACAAAGAAAATTAAGACAAGCGTATAGCTGTCCTTCATGCGGCCAAGTAATTCACCTGCCCTGCCTGAGTGAAAATAGACTATCCCATAAGGCAAAGATTTCCTGGCACTTAACACACATTCATATTTATGAAGTGTGAAGTTTAAAGACAGAGTAATTTTCAAGAGGAATGAAAGTACAACCTTACTCTGCACTTCAAGTGACCTCTTATGTCTGGAGAATCTTCTCAGAAGACAGTGGCTTTAGCAGTTACTATAAATACTTCTATCTTTATACTTTGTCAAATATAGGAATAAAAGCAGACACCTGTGCCTGACAATCTAAATTTACTGAACAGAACCATCCAGATGTACTTTAGCAGGAGGAGTGTCACAAAAGTTTAAGGAATCATTGCTGACACAAAGCACAAACAAGGTTTGCACTTCTCCTGAGCAAGAGAAACTGCTAATTGCCAGCTTTTAAGCAGGAAAATTAATATACAGCCTCAACACACAACAGGCTGATAACTCAAATATCCAGTAGAGTAACAGGAAGCAACTCCTCTTTACTATAGTGTCGCCTGAAGTCATAAAAATTATCAGCAGCTCCCATAAAAATGCATCCTCGGAGAACTTTCAGCCCTTCTGGTGTCTGAGAGCAGTTTGGTAGTCCTGCCTTTTCAAAACATCCAAATATTTCAATATTCAGCTTTTAACAAGAAGTTTAAAATAGCTTCCATGAAACATATGCTGTTATTTCTGTCATACAGACAGTACTCAGAAATCAGCTATGGAACATCTTTTGCAGGAGATGACGAAAAACTAACCCCCAGCAGCTGAGCAGAACACTTGTGAGTCTGAGGTACAGGGAACCTCTCCTGTCAGGGCTGGTCACCACAGTCTTTGAAACAACCTGAAGAGTATCACTGTGAATTTCTTTCAACTACTTCCCCCATTCCCTCCTTGTAATAACTCTCTCATCTGAAACACTTGTACCTCATTAATTTTAAGAATATATTGACTCCTCCTTAACAAAGGCATTTGAATGTTTAAACTGGGAAACAGTACTGTCAAACAAGCAACCACAGTTTTGTTTAGCTATCTTGCACCACTCTAAAAGTGACTGCACAGCATGACAGGCTTTCTACCTGAAACCCATGCAGTGCTGCAGTTACCTTTGGTAATTTTTGCTATAGAAAGTATAGCAAGCAGTGAACACAACCAACTGGAGTTCCTCTGCATTAACCATCGTTTGCTGCCATGAGCTGCAGAGGCCACCCCAGAAGTCCCAGCTCAGTTTTCAAACTGTCCATCAAACCAAAGGCTCTCCAGGCTCTGCAGCGTGTCTGTCCAGGCTCCATTCCCACCTGCTTCCACACACACTCACAAACACGGGCCTTCCGCAGGAGAGCTGAGAACAAGTCTGCAGCTGTAGGAGACCTCAAACCTCTATAAAGTTGATGAGCAAGGTGAAGAAAGGGATAACACTGCAAACTAATGCAATTCAAGTATCATGTACTGGTAGGTACTTGCAGAAAACTTACTGCTTTTCTTTAGGAGCACAATAAAATATGCATGTAGGGCAATATTTAAGTGATCCCATGCCCAGTTTTGTCCTTATGTGATGAACATGGTCTCAACAGCACAGTTCTCCCAGCAGTTAGTGCTCCATACAAGTACGTGATCTAGCTGAGCTCGCAGCCACGCTGCGGAGAGCCCGGCACAATCAGGTTCTCAACAGCTCAGCTGCCATAGCTGACAGTTCACAATTGCAGCCATTCATTAGTGTTCCTGGAATACAGCCGGAACAGTTCAAGCCGGGCAGTTATCTCTGGAAAATGATCTATACTCTGCGCCTTTTCCAAAAGCCCTAGTAATATTTTGCCCCAAAAGTCTGCCAAACATGTAGGAGGTTTGAACAAGCTTTCTCAGTAACATTCTTTTAACAGAAGCCACATATTTCTTTTCCCCCAAGAGCCAAAATAAAGTTATTAAGCCAGATGAAATATTCTGCTTGTCAATTACAAATTTGTGTATACATGGGCATAAGGGCAAGCAGAGAACCTGACACACACTGATACCAAAATCCTCTCAGGTGCTCTAACTGCCCTCCCTTCAAAATAATTAGTACTAGTGCTGAAGTCCAACAAAAGATGAGTCAGAGCAATTTTGAGACCTAGTTCTAATAATGCTTTTACACAATTAGTATTTTCCCTGCTTGAGACAGCAATACCCACATCTGCCTCAGTACCAGTACTACTTCCTGCACCCTTTAATACTGCTGCAGCTTATTTGCAGCCACATTTAAAGAGGAAAATGTGTTATGCAGTAAATATTTCATAACTTTCACACAATTTTTTCTTTTTAAGAGCTTAGCAATTTGGACACATCAACTGACATACTGGCTTTGCTTTTCAAGGAAGGTGTGACACACTGAAGGCTTTTTTCTTTTTCATTCTTTTGGGCCACCTGTCCACCCTTTCTTCCTCCACAGACAAGATTTTCCAATTAATTGATTCTTCACTATTCATGGGGTCAATGCAAAAAACTACAGGTTTTTATAGACTACTGACAAAGTGTACTGGGCTATGGGAACATGAAATTAAAAGTCTTTGGGCAATGGCTTGGAAGAAAGCAATCTATAAACATAGTTCTCTTTATATATCATACTAGATCACCTCCACCCCTAAGAACCTTAGATGCTGTTTGATTTAAAACAGCAGACTATAAGACAGGAGTAATTAAAAAAAAGTTTCAGAAATACATGAACTGATCAACTTTTTACATCATGTTTACTGTATTACCAACATGCTGCTTTCAAAGAATTTCCATCCTAACTATTTTATCTTTAAAACAGTTCCTCTTCATATTCAGAATGGTAACTTTCCAGATAAATCCAGGGTATTGAGAGCTATACACTACTCCTTGATGAGTCACTGTTTTAGAAGATGACTATAGGAGAATGATCTACACAAGTCTGAAGCTTCGAGTATGTGCAAATATTGAAGTATAACTGAAGGCGCCAGAAGAAACATGGATACCTGCCTCTGCACTGAGCCCCCTTTCTGGGAATGCTACAGATTAATAGTATGAAAGACAAAGAGAAAAAGGCTTTCCATAGATTTATAGCTTCTATGACCACCAAGTAACCTCTCTGAACTGAGCTGTGCGCTAACTTCCTGAACCTGCCGGCACAAACCATGACTCATGATGTATCAGCTCCCTTTGTGCTTTAATAGCTTTATCAGTGTCAACCCCCTGCCTATTAATGACACTTGAAGGTCTTCATTAACTATTTCACCACCGATTCCAGTAGATAAAGCAGATGGGCAAAGCCCCATGGGAGTGGCAGCACAATTTAAATGGCTGGAAAGAGGAAAAAAGCAGGAGCAAGAATAGAACAGCAGACAAGCAGGAGACAGTTTTACACTAAAGCCTTCTCAGAGAGTAAAGCAAATAAAAACCAAAGGTAAAACAGCCTTAACAAGCTGCTATTTTCATTCTCACCTTTCTCTGTCTGAAGCCAGTGCAAATCAGGCTACTGTTTGAGGGGAGCAAAGAATAAACTTTCATCTACTGTCTCTGTATCTATCTCCTATGTTATGTGTGAGGTCTAGGTCTGTTTAAGGCGAGCTTTCATGGCTTACCAGAATCACCTTCCCAGCTGGGAAAGACTCTCACACCGTACATGTGCTCCTGGCTTTCTGACAACCCAGCACACAGCACAGTTTTATCACCCAGTGCAGAAGCTGACAAACGACACACAGGCACTCCTTCCCTGATAACCAGACTTTCGTTTCTCTACTGAACACCACAGCATGGCCTACCAAAAAGGCCACACTGCATTCAGACCCCATTTCCATTTCTTACTCATAGTTCTCATGGCAAATTGTCTGAAAGAGTCTCTTTAGTTATGAACACCATGTAAAGCACCACTGCAAGGTGGCAAGTGCAAAGACTAAACTAGAAAATTAACTTTAAGAATCACTGTTCTGGTAAGAGCACCAAGAACTGACCCACTGAAGTGCCACACAAAGTTACATGCCCTTAATTTGAGTAAGCAGGATAAGTTTTTCTCTGTCTTTACACAGAAGTTATTAAGTTGTCACAGATAATCATGTTCATTGCCACAATTTATATTAAGTATTAGAAGCTATGGAAAACAAATGCAAAATGCATTCCTTTCTTTCTGATTCCTGAGGCAAGAGAATGATTAAACACCAGACAAATAGTCTTCTCAAAAACACTGAGCTATGAAAAGAACCCACCAGCTTGAAATCAAACCTTATTTGCACAAGGCAGTTTGGCAGCCAGATTAGCAGTCCTCTTAAGGTGGGCAAACTGTGAATAAATTTTAAACTTTTAGTCGGTCCTTTACCACTTTATTCAAAACCAGCACATGTCTCCAAACCACAGCTTTCCCTTGCAGAAAAGCACAGCAGTTACTTTCTCAGACACAGCATCAGCCAGTGCTCCAGCAAGCACAGGCCTGCATTAAACCTGCAGCCTGAACTCTCCAAACATCCACTTTGAGGTGCTCTCTCCATCCACTGCACCCCAACTCCACAGACACAGCTGCTTCACTAAAACATGCTCAAAGCAACTCTGACTCTATTGTTTTCATGTCTGGTGCTGTCTCAAGGTGAGAGAGGACTTACAGAGAAATTCACCACAAGATCTGCTCATAACGGACTAATGTCTGTTTTTAAAAACAAGTAACACACATGTATTCCCTTCCTCCAAACTGCAGCAATTCTGACAGTAAATGTTAGGACTTAAATTCAGTGCTCAAATACTGCTTGATTCTTCTTTCCCTCAAAGTCGTCAATCAGGTGGTTTGGCCTTCAGAGCACTCTGACGTGTCCATGGGAACAGCAGCCACACACCCACTCCCTCTCTCAGGCCCTCTTAGGAGTCTGCTCACACCACACCCCTCTGTTACAAGTCATAGTTCCAAATTACTTTCCAACTTAAAAAACTCACTGTAAGGCTGTACTTCCCACCGTGTCCACATCTTTGCCCAAGTAGTGTCTGTTTTCTCAGCACAAAGGATCATTCTCTGCAGAGCTTTCCCTGCATACGGATTTGCACACAAATCCACATACAAGTGCAAGTACTTTCCTTACTAACTGACACTATAAACTGTTAACTCCACAGCAGGGTAAAAATCAAGAGTCTATGTTAAAAGCCCTAAGATAGCACCACACAGATTTAACACTGCAATACAGTGTCATTTTAACCCAGCTGTCGTTGAAGTGCGTTATAATGCATTCAGGAAAAATGAGAGAACAGCCCTTCTCACAGCCTCAGCCACTGGCTACAGAAATACAGCTTTCAGTCTTCTGATTTGGAAGAGGTAGTATTATTCATGCATTAAGCAGCTTCCAGGATACTTCGTACCCCATTTTGTGAGAAAAGTAATCACACTCACACCCTGCAAAAGACAAGTACAATTCACTACTGGCCCAAATACTTTGCTACGGTTTGCACTCTTAAATAAAAATATAGTCCAGATGTACCTCAGCATGACCTTCTGAAAATAAGAATTTACAAAAAACACTGGGCAATAACTTGAAAGTTGACTTTTTTCCCCTCTAAAAACACAGTTCTTTTTTATGGCATTATAAAATAATTCATACCTGTCTTCATCACCATCAACAGGAATGGATATGCCAAAAACAGAGCTGGCAAGACTGTTCATTGGAGTACTTGCAGGTAACTGAAGAGGATTTGCTAGAGTGTCTGGAATAGGAGGCTTCACAAGAGGTTTATTTTCAGCTGTAAGAGAAAGTGGTGGCTGAGGTAGGGGTTCCGATTTTCTTCTAGTATCATCAATCTGGCCTACTAAGGACTGGGCCTGGGTCTGAAACTGTCCGAGGCTTGCCTGAGGCAGACTGGCGGGTGCGTTGGGCGCGCCTTGCATCATCGAGTGTCCGACGTGCTGGGACTGGACCGCGCCAGTGCTTCTGCTGGCAGAAGGGTGGCTCGTCAGCTGGGACTGGACCAGCGTGACAGGGACGTTTGGCATAGCAGCAGAGGCGGTGGTGGCCGCACTAGGCACACTTGTACCGGGCACAACCGCAGGCACGCTCTGAACTCCAGGGACCACAGCATGGGGAGCACCAGGCATTCCCGACACTTGACTGCTTCCCCCCATTGGATGCTGAGTCACAGATTTCTGTTGCACAACCCCCGTATGCCCAAGGCCTGGCTGCACCACACCTCCCGGCTGCGGGAGGGCAGGCTGACTCGCTGGTGCCTGGCCACTCTGCAGCAGCCCCGACCCCTGTCCGACTGCTTCGCTGGCCTGCGCTGACACCCCCATCACTGGCGCCCCCACAGCTGAGGGGTTCTGGCCCGTCACCTGCCCCACAGGAAGGCTGGAGGCCACAGTACTTGGAGCAGAGCTTGTAGCAGCCTGCTGAATAGCTCCTTGAGACTGCATAATTGTCATGTGTTGCATGTATTCAGCCTGCCCAGGAGGCTGCGTCGGCAGTAGATGCACTGGTGGAATCTGGGACTGAGAATAAGCAAATTGTTGAGGCTGAGTCACCGGTATGTTTGCCTGCTGCACCTGCTGCTGGGCCACAGGAATGCTTGACTGGCCTACTGTCACATTTGGAGGTGCCATGCCTTTCCCGTTGGGTCCAGCCTGTGAAACACCCTGTGGATTTACCTGTGGCTGCGGTTGCTGCGGCACTATAATTTGCTGACTTGCTCCCAAAGCCCCAGAAAACACAGGCTGAGCAGTACTCTGAGGCACGGCCCCACCTACGGGCTGTTGCTGTTGCCCAATGACAAAATTAGGTTGCTGTAGAGAGGACTGGTTCATTTTCTCTGTCTGAAGCAGCTGTGACACAGCAGCCAGGGAGCTGTCAGCTATAGAATCGGGGCCATGGGCTGATGCCGGCACAGTCGAAATCACAACAGAGCCTCCTGTGGCACCGAGGCCACTGTCCCTTTCTTGACCAGCCTGCTCGAAGGTGCTGCTGTGCCTAATGCAATCTCCAGTCCTGCCCAGAACACCACCACCATCTGAGTCCCGGTCATAGTACTCCATACACGTCCATCGGCCTCGCCTGTAGGGCTCCCCAGTACCGTGGTCCAGCTTGATCACCCTGAAGCGTGAGCTGCACGCAGCCGCCGCCGTCTGAGACATGGCCCCGGGGGCAGGGGGTGCCTGAGCACTGCTGCCTCCCCCCACAGCAGTGCCAGGAGCAACAGCTGGCAGGGGCACAGCCGAACTTTTGGGCACAGCTCCCCCGTTGGGGCCTGCAGCCACCCCAGCAGCAGCCACAGCCAGCTGCCCGTCCAAAAGGAGATTGGGAGAGACGCTGCTGGGAGTTTCGGCCTCGCCCACGTTGTTGAGAGTCTCTTCGGAGGAGCTCCGCTCGCAGACGTCCTCGGGGCCGTAGTCGGTAGCTCGGGAAACATCAAAGATTTCAGAAGACACGTCCTCGGTGCGGGACTCATCCGGGTCATCCAGGCTCTCGGTGTCCTCGGTGATGCTGCTGGCCACCTGCGCCGTGGTCACGCTGGTGATCTGGAAGCAGCTCTTCTTCTTGGCCGGCATCTTGGACATGTTTCCTCTGCAGGAAGGGGCTCGGCCGGCCGCGGCGAGGCGAGCGGGGTGCTGGGGCGGGCTGTCACGGCGTGCCGGCCGGGCCCCCGGCGCTACCGTACATCCTCCGGCGGCTTCCTGCGGCGGGCGGGGGGCGGCGGGGCTCCTCCTCTTCCTCCCTATCCGCAGCCCTCTTCCCGCGGCCGGGCCTCCTTCTCCTCCCTGCCGCCGCTCCGAGCGCCCCGCGGCTTCCTGCGGGCCGCAGCAGCGGGCCCGCGGCCCGCCCCGCGCGAGGGGCCCCGCGCTGGCCGGGCGAGGCCCGGGCGGCCCCGTGTCCCACCCCCCCCCCGCTGTCTCCGCGCTCTACCTGGAGACCAGCGCCAGGCGCATCCTGCTCGCAACCGGCCCGCGGGCTCGCCCCACGGGCAAAGCCCCGCCGCGGGCGGGGTGCCGGCGCCGCGGCGGCCCGGGGAGCGGCGCTCAGCGGCCGCGGGCGGGCGGACCCGCTGCGCTGCACCGGCCCCGGAGCTCCCGGAGCGCGGTAGGGCCGCGGCTCCTCTCGCCCAAGATGGGGCTCAACTTGTGCGCTGCACCCTGGGAGCGACGTGGCCACGCCCCCTGCGGGTGACGTCACGGCCCGGCGCAAAGCAGCGCGGCGCGGGGGGTGGTGGGGGAGCGCGGCCTGCGGGGGACAGTTGGCGCACGCCGAGTTCCCCCCTCCCCCCCGGGGGTGGTCGCGCCCGGCCGCACGCAGCCCCGGCCGGCGGAGAGTGCGCGGCCCCGCCGGAGCGCCGGCGAACGCGAGAGAGCGCCCTCGTCGGGCGGGGTCGGGCAGCGCTCCCGCTGCGGCTGGACCCGGGCCCCTGACTGCAGCCCTGACCTGCGGCACTGCGGCCTCATTCCGGCTGGAACGGACCGCTGAGACCGAGCTGTGCCCCATGCTCGCCTTGTCACCCAGCCCAGAGCACTGGGTGCCACGTCCAGCCCCTCCTGGGACACCTCAGCGATGGGCGCTCCAGCCCTCCCTAGGCAGTGCCAGTTCCTGATCCCCCTTTCCATGGGGAAGTTCCTGCTGGTGCCCGCCCTGAGCCTGCCCTGGCCCAGCCTGAGGCTGTTCCCTCTGCTCCTGTCCCTGTTCCCTGGAGCAGAGCCCGACTCCCCCGGCTGTGCCCTCCTGGCCGGAGCTGTGCAGAGCCACAAGGGCCCCCTGATCCCCCTTTTCTCCAGGCTGAGCCCCTTCCCAGCTCCCTCAGCCCCTGCTGGTGTTCCAGCCCCTTCCCCAGCTCCGTTCCCCTCCCTGGGTGCGCCCCAGCCCCCCCGTGTCCCTCCGGGCTGCGGGGCCCGGGCCGGACACCGGCGCTGCCTCAGCCGGGGACGGTCCCGCCGCTCCCGCACCGGCCGGGGCCGCCGTCAGGAGCGCGACAAGGAACCGAGGGGGAGATTAATAAAATAGTCAAAAGATAAGGAACAAGAATGAATAAGGTGAACTGATTCACTAACAAACCAGAAAGGTTTCTGAAAAGTCAAGTATGAAAATTGCTAGGTTAGCCAAGATCCACACAATAAACCACACAATGGCCTTGCCAGCGTTAGGCTGATAATATTTTTGGGACGTTGAATTAGTGCTGAACAATATTCCAGTGTGTTGGGCACCAATACACCGATATTTTCATTGTCAAGCATGTAGATATTCCTTTTTCCTTCAAGAACACCATTGGCCACAGTTAGTTAAAGGAATTCCCACGTGCCTTCTGTTTGCGTGTGCGAGCACCGCACTGTGGCACCCTCCTGGTGTCCGTGTGCTGGGTGTTTATTCCTGCACAGGCCAGATGGAGCAGGCACGGAAGGGCCGCAGGCTCCTTCTCAGCGCTGCGGTGTCACCCGACAGAGGTTTGGGGAATTCTCCCCCGCTCTCTCCGTCACCTTCACCATTACTCCCTTCACTAGGAGCATCCCCATACAGGTGTCAGCAGCAGTGAGACCCTTAGTGGCTTTCCTTGTAGTTCTCCTGTTCTCACTGTGGGTGATTTTTCATATTTTACAAATTTTGCCATTTAAAGATCACACACCAGTCATGTGAAAGAAGTATCTCTCACACAGCCTCTGGACTGAGGGCAAAAATGCCCTCACAAGTGATAGAAGACTAAAAAAGAAGCTATTCTGGAGTGTGATAGTTGTAGATATCCAGTGAAAATGGCACTACAATATTCTGCTTGTTTCTAGAATTTTAAATGGTCAAAAGGGGGTGCTTCCCACTGATGGTGGCTGAAATGTGTGTGTCACTAGCACACACTAAACCCTGAATGCTTATGGAGTGCACACAGCCCCACACGTGCCCACACCCAGAAATGAATGCATGGCTGGATAAAGATGTATGTTAATATATGTATTATATATTATTATACATTAATATTAATGTGTATTAATAGGTGTATGTGTACATTTAAGCTTTTGAAAAGCCACGATATAAACTTTAAAATTACGATGTTTTTCAAAAGCAAGATGTAGGAATATTAAAAAGGGTCAGTTTATTAGTATCTAGAGTGCATGGGTTCAGATAGCTCAGCCTTTAATGACATTAGGTGATTACTGTTAGAGACGAAAATCTAGCCCGCGGAGGCATTGATCTAACAAAAAGGACATCTAGTCAAGGGTCAGGAGTCCAGGCTGAGACTGTTTGAGGGGAAGTCAGTAGGAAGCGTTCAGGGGATTGTTTTTTAGCTTCAGTCTCACCCCTCATTTGGTATTGATCTGCAGTACAGCCTTGTACAAGTTATTTTTCATTCTTTGATCTTCAGTTTTTTCTCTCCCATCTATCATCTGCCTTATCTGCAGATACAGAGAACTGTTGAGGGCTCCACTTACCATTCTTTTGTGTGTTGAGTACTGAGACCTAAATTTTAGTCAGGCCATGTGATACTGTCTTAGCAATAGTAACATACTGGCACAGTAATGAACAAGTGACAAGCAGTTTATGTTTCCCTAGGGTTTTTTCAAATTTGAGGAGAAATTTAGGAGTTACTAAAAACTGGGTATTCTAAGAGTGCACTCTGTTTCTGATGACCCATATCAAATCCTGCATTAACATTATAAATTTTAAAATAAACAGTATAGAAATTCCTTACTGTAAACTGTACATTTTCCTTTTTATGAAACTCATGGTTCTAGACAGTAAGACATTGACTCAAATTATTCTTGTTTTTGAGACTCCTCTAAAGTACCCTAAATAGTCTCAAACCTGACTGAGATGCAATTGTAATTTGAATTTCAAGTTCTTTTGAATTTCAAGCTGTAAGACACAAGACCTGGAAGACAAATACCAGGTTACAGACTGCTGGAGGGAAGAAAGGCACAGAAAATGGCAAATTAGTTATTTGAATGTCTAAGTGGGATTTTTGCATTTATAAAGGCCACTAACTATCCAGAGAACCATGAATAGTACTGCAGTATTTAGCTTCAGGCTCTTAAAGTTTCATGTGACAAAGGGCACAGAATTTCCCTCTCCCCTGACTCTAAAAAAATTGCTCTTTTTGTCTTTGTAGTGTTCATAGTCTTCTACATGGGAAATAATAAGCACTAAGTTCAACAACTAATGAAAAAAATCATAGCAATGACAAGTGAGTAAAATGGACACTGTTTCAGAAATTGAAACACATTGAAAGGGCAATTAGAAATTAATAGACGTTATGAAATACTGTCAGCGGTTTTTTGCCTGATCCTGACCCCTTTCAAGTCAGTGGCAAAACCCATCAAATGTCAGCGTCAGGTGTGTCTTTCCTTACTGAGAGATGTTAAAATCTAGGATGTACATTTGTACAGATCAACAGACAGGCCTTTTGGCATATTTGGCTCTTCTTCATGATGGGCACCTTTACTTTTTCTGTAGATCTTGTGCTGCACACAGTTGTGGTGTTTGAATAGGAGCAGCTCCTCTAGTCAGAATGACGGGTCAAACACCACTGTTCTGTAAATGTTCTGTAAATTATTCTGTAAATATCTGAGGGAAATGACAGCATTCTGTGGAGACTGCCGTTCCACTGGGGGGCCTGAGGTGGTCTCTTGGTGGATGGGTTACTGCCAATACCTCCTGGGCTGAATGAGCCCCTGGATGGTTTTAATCTGTGGGATTTGGCTGTTCTTATTTACCACAGTTGTTCTCAGCCTTGCTGTCTGCTGTATTTTGAACCATTTTTGGTTTAGAGGCAGAGGGAAGAGAAGTATGGACAAAATCTGAGCTGCAAATCTAGTTTGGGATTGTAGTTTGGGATTGTTCTTGATGCTAAAAAAGAACTGTGGATTTGGAAGTCATCATAAGGCAACTATCATGTTTTGGCACTAATGATGAATTACAGCTGCAAGAACAAGGCTTTTAGGGAAGGCACAGAGCAGACCTGGGCTTGGGCCACAGTTTTTAAGCCAGGAAATCAATCCTGGCTTTAGGATAATAAGTTACATTGGTCTGTCTTTTTCTCAGTTTGAACATGAAACAGTTTGTAAACTGTTGCTGTTTAGCTAACACACTGGAATGCAGTGAAATTTAAAGACATGCAATGTTTCTTCAATTTGATGTATAAATAGATTACAGCATTTTCAACATTCCAGTCTTATGATCCAGTGGAATCCAGATCAGGTTTCATTTAACCTAGTAACGAGAGAAATGTGAACGGTTTCAGAGAGCTCCTGTGGCGTTCAGCAGCATACTCTCTCATTTATTTCAAACTCATATTAAGTAAAGTGTGATATCAATATTGGAGAAAATCCACATCTCTTTGATAGACTTGCTGTGTCTGAAATATTTCTGTTTGGCATGGTTTTATTTTAATGGACTTTTCAATAATTCATGGCTGGATTTCCTAGAATCTAGGTTGCTCATTTTCTTGAAAACTTCTGCTTTGAACAGTAAGTAATCACTTTGCTTTGTGTATAAACCATTCTTCAGACTTTTCACCAGCTTTATCAATTACATCTCGGTGTTAAAAGCATGAATAATGGCATGGCATTTGTTTTTAATATGTTGTCTAAGCAAAAAGGGGAACATAGACAAACTTCAGAGAGCTTGTCAGATATTTTAAATAAGTACTATGTGGCACAATTTGATCTGTAGTTATAAATCCATTTTCAGGACTGAGTTCCTAAAGGGCTTATGTAATACTTGTCTACAGAGTAGACATTAAAGCCATTGCAACTCCATAATAATGATGTTTAGATGGCCTATTTAAATGGACTTCCCAGGGAGTCCTGGTTGTTTGGAGTGGTGGTATCTGAGCCATCTGCTTGGTTCTGTGGGATGCTCAGGTTCCAAGGGGAATGTGTACCTGCACCCCTCACATTTCACTTCCAGAAGTGCAATGCCCTCTTTCCCCTTTTCCTGCGAAGCAGGAATTCAAAAGCAGAGATCTGAGCTGGATAAATAAAGGTGTGGGGAAACATGTACATATTTAAGTTCTGAGCAATTTTTGACAGCTCTATTGCTACCACATCATGTAGGACATGAGACAGCAGTCAGCCAAAACTGGCTCCCTGGCCTTTTCTGCATAAATATGCTTCAGAAAACTTACAGTCTGGATTAGCTCTAACTTTGCTACAAAAGCACAAATGTGGGGTTTGTAGCAGATAGTGGATTGATGGATTCCCTGTCTCCACATGGAATCTGTATGCAAAGTACATACCAAAAAATACTACTTCTGTGGCTAATTCTTGCCTTTCTCGTCCAACTGTACAGCTACTATCAATGTCTGTGACTGCATCTACTGAAATACTCCTGCTGTCAGACACTAAAATGATGTGGTGAATATAAACCTAAATTCTCTTCATGTAAATCTCTGCTTTTCTGCTGTTAATTTTGTTTTAAATCTTATATAAGTAGTTCTGCTGAAATCCACTGAAATAGAATCATCAGAAATGGAGAGCTTGCTAAGCACAACCAGAAGTGTTTGGGGTAGACAAATAGTTGTTTATGAGGACCTGCATTTTGTATTGTTATTATTTTATAATTGAGCACTTCCATTATAAACATGATTAAAAGGCACAACTTGTCCTTCATTAATGCTGAAGAAGTGATCTCGGTGGGTATCGGGTTTGCAAATTCAAACCATTTTCAGAGGTCAGGTTTTGGAGCCTGAGAAAAAAGAGAAAACAGAACATTTGAGGAAGTGAATGTTCTGACATTTGTCAGAGTGAACTGATGGAAGTGATACAAACTACCGGGTTAAATGAAAAATACCACAATAATTAAATTACACTACTAGGATTCCCAAAGTAATTACCTGTTTCATGGCAAGCCCTAACAGATTCTCCATGAGAATTTTGATGAGTGGAATTGTCCTGTCGGTGTTAAATGGTGTGGGAACTCTTTAGTAATGCATTGCAAAGAGGTGATATACTCAGCATCATCATTTGGAGGATTTTTTCCTCAGTTGCACTATAAATAATTCCATATGGATAAAAATTAGCTCATAAATTCTGCAAGTTAAGACTAGGAATTTTCTCTTCAGGGGCTTGTATTCTGTTAAGACATCTGAAAGTCATTAAAAGCTCTGGATGTGGAACTGTCTCCAAGAAGAGGAGCTGTGGTCTCTGTGAGGACTAGTCAGGACATAGAGACTCCCTCCAAAACAAGGAGAGGGGGATTGTTGGGTGTTTTTCCAACCACAGTCCCACTTGCTGTTGTTGGCATGAACCTGACAGCGCCTGAAGGGAACTCGTGGATGTTCAGGTGTTGCTCTGCAGCACGTGTGGCGTGGCAGCTGCTAGGTCAGGCTGGGGAGGGATCTGCACAAAATGCAGCACATACAGACCAGAACAGGAACAGCACAACCGGGCTTTGGCTTTACCTCAGGGGAGATCTGGTGGCGTTACCTCCATGCGTGGCACCGGCCTGTGCAGTGCCCAGGGGTCGCCCAGACACAGCCGCCCGTGTGCTGCCTGCCAGGGGCAGCTGCCAGCAGGCGCTCAGGCGGGCAGCGGGGCCAGGATCAGAGCCTGTGCCTGCGCTGCCCGGGGCACAAGGGGTGCGCTGCTCGCACGACGCCAAGGCTTCTCCAGCGCCAGGTAGGCTGCACCTGGGGGAGGCTGCCCTTTCTTGACATCACTGCCCTGCTGTTACTGCCACTGCTGCTGTTCCTTTCGTCTCTGATGCAGTAAAAAGCCTATTTCTGTTAGCTACAGCTACTCCCAGAACAGTGGCTGTGGATCTCACACCATCTCAGTTAGAGGGTCACATGTTGGAGAACTCATAACAGGCTTTTATCCATAGCCCAACCAAAAGGTGAGCATAAATGCACTGTCTGGCATAGTGTTTATGTGGGATTTATCCTATAAACCCCCAGCATTTCACCTTTGGTCTTTCCAGTATAGGAGGTTTTGGCATTTATTCAGTATGAAGTCATAAACAATTTTTAAATGATGCAGTCATACAAAGAAAAGATCAGCTGAAGAAAGAGGGAAGAGAGTTTTTTTGTGATTTTCTTGGTCTTTTGGTTGTGGTATGCTGCCATACAAAAGCCACTCAGTTCCTCACCTTTCCCCCTCAGTGAGACATTCAGAAGATTACAGATCTTACTATGAATTGAGCACTGTCTAGATCAAAGATGTCCTGGGTTTTTAAGTTTCAGGACATTTCTCCAGCTAATTAACTCGGAGCTGATATTTTCTGTCCCACCTGGTGTCTGTGCCAAAGGCAGGCTCAGCAGTGAGGTGACAGTGGCATCGCCCCGTGGGTGACAGAGGTGGCACGGTGCTGCCAGGGAGGCAGACGGTCTGACAGAGCCCACGTTCTGCCGTGGGGCTGCCTGCTGCCCCGCGTGCGGCCCGTCCCCAGCAGCCCTCAGCACTGACGGGACGCTGCCGCGGCCGAGCCAGCGCAGAACCCGCTGGGCACACGGTGAGAGCTGGTGGAAGTCTGCTGGAGGAAAGGACGCAGGCTCTGAGAAAACATCCCTGTCGGAGGTGCAGGCTGGGTGGTGGACGTGAGCCTGTTCTCTCCAGCTGAGGGGCACCGCGGCAGCAGCTCCTGCAGCCAGGGCCTGCCCTGTGCTCAGGGGTGACACTGAGCCTCGCCCAGGCAGAGCTGATGGTGGCACTCAGGGTGCTCGGGGGTGGCACTGAGCCCAGGCAGAGCTGATGGTGGCACTCGGGGTGCTCGGGGGTGACACTGAGCCCAGGCAGAGCTGATGGTGGCACTCGGGGTGCTCAGGGGTGGCACTGAGCCTCGCCCAGGCAGAGCTGATGGTGGCACTCGGGGTGCTCGGGGTGACACTGAGCCCAGGCAGAGGGGATGGTGGCACTTGGGGTGCTCGGGGTGACACTGAGCCCAGGCAGAGGGGATGGTGGCACTCGGGGTGCTCGGGGTGGCACTGAGCCTCGCCCAGGCAGAGCTGATGGTGGCACTCGGGGTGCTCGGGGTGGCACTGAGCCCAGGCAGAGCTGATGGTGGCACTCGGGGTGCTCGGGGTGACACTGAGCCTCGCCCAGGCAGAGCTGATGGTGGCACTCGGGGTGCTCGGGGTGGCACTGAGCCCAGGCAGAGCTGATGGTGGCACTCAGGGTGCTCGGGGTGACACTGAGCCCAGGCAGAGGGGATGGTGGCACTTGGGGTGCTCGGGGTGACACTGAGCCCAGGCAGAGGGGATGGTGGCACTCGGGGTGCTCGGGGTGGCACTGAGCCTCGCCCAGGCAGAGCTGATGGTGGCACTCGGGGTGCTCGGGGTGGCACTGAGCCCAGGCAGAGCTGATGGTGGCACTCGGGGTGCTCGGGGTGACACTGAGCCTCGCCCAGGCAGAGCTGATGGTGGCACTCGGGGTGCTCGGGGTGGCACTGAGCCCAGGCAGAGCTGATGGTGACACTCAGGGTGCTCGGGGGTGACACTGAGCCCAGGCAGAGCTGATGGTGGCACTCGGGGTGCTCGGGGGTGACACTGAGCCCAGGCAGAGCTGATGGTGGCACTCGGGGTGCTCGGGGGTGGCACTGAGCCTCGCCCAGGCAGAGCTGATGGTGGCACTCGGGGTGCTCGGGGGTGACACTGAGTCTCGCCCAGGCAGAGCTGATGGTGGCACTCGGGGTGCTCAGGGTGGCACTGAGCCCAGGCAGAGCTGATGGTGGCACTCGGGGTGCTCGGGGGTGACACTGAGCCCAGGCAGAGCTGATGGTGGCACTCGGGGTGCTCGGGGTGGCACTGAGCCCAGGCAGAGCTGATGGTGGCACTCGGGGTGCTCGGGGGTGACACTGAGCCCAGGCAGAGCTGATGGTGGCACTCGGGGTGCTCGGGGGTGACACTGAGCCCAGGCAGAGCTGATGGTGGCACTCGGGGTGCTCGGGGGTGACACTGAGCCCAGGCAGAGCTGATGGTGGCACTCGGGGTGCTCGGGGGTGACACTGAGCCCAGGCAGAGCTGATGGTGGCACTCGGGGTGCTCGGGGTGGCACTGAGCCCAGGCAGAGCTGATGGTGGCACTCGGGGTGCTCGGGGTGACACTGAGCCTCGCCCAGGCAGAGCTGATGGTGGCACTCGGGGTGCTCGGGGGTGGCACTGAGCCTCGCCCAGGCAGAGCTGATGGTGGCACTCGGGGTGCTCGGGGGTGACACTGAGTCTCGCCCAGGCAGAGCTGATGGTGGCACTCGGGGTGCTCGGGGGTGGCACTGAGCCTTGCCCAGGCAGAGCTGATGGTGGCACTCGGGGTGCTCGGGGTGGCACTGAGCCCAGGCAGAGCTGATGGTGGCACTCAGGGTGCTCGGGGGTGACATTGAGCCCAGGCAGAGCTGATGGTGGCACTCAGGGTGCTCGGGGTGACACTGAGCCCAGGCAGAGCTGATGGTGGCACTCGGGTGAGCCTGCCCAGCACAGGGGCTCACGCCAGCCAGGGCTTTGGGAGTGCACACCGCTCAGAAAAAGCCAGAGAATGAAAAATTCTGTGGAAGCAGCGTGCTAAAATACAGAACAGTGTAGTTTTATTCTACGTAGCCCAATATCACAGTTAACCTGGGCAAATATTTCTGTGTTTATTCATGCGGTAAAGGACTTTTATAATGGTAAGTAAATACCTAGTAGGATAGATTTAGCATGTGGGAAGGCTCACAGTGAGCTTTGTAAGAACCTGAAGGTTGAGTAATACCAATGTACACACAAGCAGCAGGAAGGGGATGGTTTTTTAAAAGTTAAATTTCTGCATGCAGGCATGCTGTTCATATTAGCATGGCAGTACATACAGAATTTATTTGAAATTTCTCTTTTTAAGAACACAGACATATTTAGATATCTTTTCCTAGGGCACGATGCATAAGGAAACACCTGTTTTCTTCCAGCGTACTTCACAGAACTAGGCCTTAAACACCATTTTTCACCCCATTGTTAAAAGAAATATGCCATCTCTTCTGTCCCATGAACTGTTTCTGGAGTGCTGCTTCTGTGAAGGGTACACAGACACATCTCAGCTTCTGTTGAAATGTAATTAACAGGTGGAATTTAGGCAAATTTTGTGGAAGTTCTCCAAGCTTTATAAACAATACCTCCTAGTTTTTTTTCAGACACTAAAACTGAAACCTAAATTGGAAATTATTCCCTTTTACTCAAAACTTCAGACCAAGTCAGTGGCCAAATTAAAATCTAAGGTTTCTTGATCTCCTGCCTAGTCCTGTGAACACTGAGCAGTGCCCTGTGTACTCTCTCTCGAGCATATTTTGCAGTGTATGATGCACGTTGCACTACCCTGTTGTTTCTGTATCTGTGTTTTTGCAGATGAATTGGTACCACATAGGATATGGGGTGAAAAAGTGGTTTTGAGTGTTAAAGGATTTTCAAGCCTGTACTTCATGGTGTTTCTCAGACAAGGGAAACAATGTTCTGTTCTGCGTGTAGAAGAGGTGATGAACAGCAGAAACTTGGAAAGCTGGAGCTGAAGTTGTGCAAGGAGAAGAGAGATGCTTTCAGTTTTCCCTCCCACATTTTCTGTTTATATCTTTCCCTATCAGAATTGCTTTCTCATTCCTGCTTCCCCCTTAGCATGTGTGCCAGCAGGAATGTGCTGGGCTCAGAGTAAGGCCTCTGAGGATGGTCAGTGCTGCTGGCTGCCACGCAGCCACGGGGGCTCCCAGAGCTGCTGATCAAGGCTCTCCAGCTCGGCGCCCGGCGGGCTGCAAGCCACAGCCACGCTCTGGCAGCGGTTTGACACCGCAGCGTGACTGAAGGCACACCAGGTAAAATCAGTTTAGGCAGCATTGGGTAGATCTGGGATTTTGCTCCCAAAGACAAGCTGTGGGATGTGAAATAGAGCCAGTGACAGGAACCTGACAGGGACCTGCATTCTGTACAAAGAACCCCAAGTGACAAGTCCGTATGGCTTTTCCCTGTGGAATATGGACTGTGGATCGCTTCCTCCTATGACTCATTGACAGCTGCACACAGGTAGGATCCCTGTAACCCTGATTTCACTTTGTAAATCATTAGACTTAACGCTTTTCAGACTCCTCTTGCTGACATACTAAAATGAACCCCACAGCCTGGTAATGCCTGCTGGCCCTTGCTCCGCCTGGGCACACTCTGCTGCAGGGGTCGCTGCACTGGCCCACTCAGCTGTAAAAGAAAAAGCTTTCTCACAGGGTCTTCTGGTAGGATCATGACTTCAGGACAATCCCTCTTTTTTAAAGTCATGTTTATAGGGAGTAGCACACGGTAAATTTAGACATTTGGAGATCTGCAAATCCAAAGCTGGGTACTGTACAGCAGTGACGTTCTGGTCAATAAGCAATCCCACTAGGCAGAATGCTGGTTCACACTAACAAAAGGGTTTAATGATGAAAGTTATCAGAATCTGATCCATAGCAATGTCACTGCAGGCATTAATGCTTGGTTGGACTCAGGGTTCTTCAGGAGGGCAGTGAGGGAACAGAAAGGCAGAATGGGAGAGGAACTACATGGTGAAAGAATGCACTGCGAGGGCTCTTTCCTGCAGCTGCTGAAGCCCTCTTTTCTCTCATAACAGTCATTCTTTAAAAAAACAAACTGAGAGAAGTGAAGATTTATTGCTTAGTCCTTTGATGCCATGGTCTGTTGAAGCATGGAGAATGGCCATAAGAAGTGGGTTTAGTGTTTTTTTGTGGTAAGTTACAAATGGCACCAAGAATGAGGAAATGTGTCTAATCCTTGCATGGACATCAATTGATTCAATGGTATCGAGTGAGTTTCTTCATCTCATTGCATCACAGTTACTCCATTTTTGAAATCAGGTCGATGACTATCAAGCATTGTTCATTGTTTGAGATCTGCAGTTATAAAATAGGAGCAGCATGGGCAGAGTCAGGATGCCCCACGTGCAGCTCTGGGGTCCTGCCCAGTGGCAGGAGCTGTGTGCTGCCCAGATGGGTCATCCAATAGCCCACAGCAGTTGCCAAGTAACCACTGGAGATTATGAAAAACCTAATACTCAGAATTAAAAGCTGTGGAAAGATCCAAGTTCACCGCAAGACCTCTCCCAAGGCTTCCTTAGAATTCCGTGTTTGGGGAATATTTTAAATTCATCACTGACATTATTTTTATGTTGCTAATTCCCAGAGCCCTATTCAAGTTTTATGCATCAAAAAGGATAATTGTGTTATCCAAGTAGGTCTTCAGAAATTGACTTCTATCTTTGATACCCAATAGCTGCAGTCACCTGTAGGTGTTTGGGTTTGGCATCAATATAAAAATCTATTTATGTATTCAGCACTTATCTAGATACTGCGTAGTTTACAGTGAGCAAAGGTGTTCAATACGGAGTCTGATTCTTTGGACATTGCCCAAGGAATAGCACTTAAAGTTATGCTTGACCCATGCCAATCCTGAGCAATTCCCACCCTTATGGAAATCTCTGTATGATATGACATTTGTTTTCTGTAATCCAGGATGTGCCTTTGTAACCATAACTTTTTTTTGCACACATATGTATGCCTCTAATACTGTCTGGTTCTGTCTGACAACATAAGAAATTTTCAGAATTATATTCATTTTGGGGACATGCACTTATATCTTGGAAAAGACTAAATTTATAAGCCTTGAGGGTGCAAGGTATAGCTTTCATCCTAAATTTAATTTCATTTTAAATTCTGTTGATAAATTCTCTGTACTGATTTCAAAGTCATAGGGCATGTTAGCTGGATGGCTAAAATTTCTAGAGAAAGGGGGTTGTGTATTTATAAGGATAACAGTAATACTCAGAGTGACCTTAGTAAGGGTTATAAAAATAATTAAAAGAGTTGAGTTTAAGAATTAATACATGACCACACAGAATAACAAGTGAGAAGAAGGAAAAGGCAATTCCTCTGTTATGCTGTCCTCTCCCTGACGGCATGGCAGGGTTGGACACCAGACTGGATCCATTACTTTAAACAGAATACCTCTTCTGCTCCCCAGGTGAGCAGACGCCAGATCTCGCAGTCCCTCATAAATGCAGCGCTGTTTCCCAAGGGAACATTTATGGTTTTGGCAGTACACGCTGCGAGCCTGGCTGTGTCATGCTGTGGGAAAAGCAGCGTGCTTGCTCTCCTGTGCATTCTCACCTGTTGGCTCCCTCCGTTTGCTCTCTGTCCCTTCTGCAGAGCGGGGCCACTGTCGCCAGCCCGGCAGCGAGGGGGAACCGGCTCGGGATAAGATCACACTTGTTCTGTTCTCTGACCCGAAGGAATGCAGACCTGCTGACCTCACCTATCTGCTGATGTTGGCAGATGGTCTCACTCACAGCACCTTGTAATTCAGCGTTATTCCTCACCCTGCTCCGTGCTGTGCACCAGCTGACAACCGGGGCTGCTGTGAGATGCCACCATTCCATGGAGCACAAAGCAAACTCCTCAGGCAGGCTGACTGAGAGGAGAGACGGCCCAAGGAGGCCCAGAGTCCCTCATTCCCTGGCAGCCCCACGAGAAGGGACCTGGCTACTGTGTTAGTTTGTGCAGACAGTGCCCCAGAGGCTACAGTGAGATGGGCAACGGAGCCTCCACCCCAGCACCTGAGCCCAGGTGAGCTGTGCTGTGGGGAAATCCTCTGGAGCATTGAGATACCTGCCTCCATAGCTGCCCCCGCAGGCGTGGGAGCCCACAAGGAAGGAAGGGGCCTCCCTAATTCCCTTTGGAACATTCATTACTGGTGTGACTTCCACATGGAAGTCTGCTGTCAGCAACCCTCTCAAGTGTGCAAACTGCATCTGCTGGCTTACCTGAAACCTGTCTTCTCCATGCTCTGTTGCAGCTCAGGTTGGCCCCAGAGGCAAATCTGTGCCATTCCAGTTGAGCATGGTTCCATGTGAAGGTGCCATAGCCCCTGTTCCACGGGGGCAGAGAAGGGGTTTCTGAACAGGATCCACCTCTGAGCAATGCATGGAAGGAGCAGATTGTCCCACACAAAACTGCAGCCACTGCTGAGGAAGTGAGAAGTTGGCACCGACCTCTTATCATATATGCTCCTTTTCTCCTATGGGGGGCTGGAGCACCACACTTCTGTGTCATTAGGGAATATGTCTGTGCGGGGCTATACATTGTTTGGCTTTACTTTGATTTCAGAAGCTGTAGCAATATGGGTCATGATTTACATCTCTGGTAGGTTGCAGTAGCAAGAAGAAGCAAACAACTTTTCTTGTATTTGACATTTTAGGTGCTTTTTAGCAGTGTTACTCTCCAGACAAACCAACATTACTTTGAAAGCTGCTGTGGAAATTCACGAACGATAATATAGCCAGAGACAATTATAAACATGTAAAACAAACAAAGGTGGTGTTTTCTAAACATGACTCTAAGGGCTGACCACTGGGTCTCCATCATATGCACTCCAAAGGGTCCATGGATGTGTTATAAAGAGTAAATTTGTTTATATAGCAAAAATTTAAAAATAGGTCATAGTTACAAGCAAAACTAACACTTCTCCTTTAAGGATGACTGGCTGAGAGCCATATCTCCCCAGGAGCAGTTGCCAGCTCCAGTGAGGATAGCTGTGGGAGCAGAGGGACCTGAAGTCAGGTCCAATTCTTGTTTGCTTATTCTAGCAAAGAACCTTCTTAGAACAGTAAGAAAAAGCTCTTTATTCCTGCAAAACTAGTGGCATTATCCCCTGTAACCTTCCTGAGGGTGGGGAGTCACTGCCAGAACCTTTGCACAGCTTCCCTCTGAGGAGTCATCACAAACCCTGGCACTTCTCAATGCAGCACCAAGTTACACCAACACCCTCGCTTCAGAATGCAAAGGGTTATTGCTGCGAGAATAAATCCTCTTTCTTGGAAAGAGAGGCATAGAATGGAGCAGGGAAATTGAAAGATTTGGTCTTGTTCCTGCTGCAAATGCTTGAAATGCATAAGACTTAATTTATCCAGGGAGCATGTCAAGGGCCTGACAAAACCTGGCAGTTTTAATTAATGGCCTCTGTTCAGCTGTCAGAATCCAGTGGGTCTGCTGACAAGACAGAGTGATGACAGATCAACTCCACTGACATCCTGTGTAGATGCCTTTAAAGTAGTAAAACATACATTTAAAATTTATACTTAGGCATGTACACAAAACTTGAAGTCTTTCACAGGTGCTCAGATTTGTATCTCAATTACAGATTCCCTTCAGTGAGGCATGCAATTTAAATCCCCAAACCAAGTCAAACATGACGCAAAAATGATTCATTATGGAACAATAACACATCATCATGACCATCTGTGGATAAAAAGAAGAGGGGAGTTTCACCACTGCAAATACAAAATTCACAGTTGTAAGACCTGGAGCGAGCTTCAAGCTTTTTTAATTAGCCAGAGGAATCATGGATTTTGGAATCACTACAATGACTTAACATGGCTTTGGGTGCTATTATTTTGTTTTGCAGTGACAGAGACTTCTGCAGGAGAAAAATGTGGAATCCCAGCCTAAAATGTCCCATTGCAGAGGTAATGTCTTTAACCTCATTTGGAGCCAGGCCTGGCCACCTGCTCAGGAATGCTGCTGAAATGCAGCAGTGAGAGCAGGTCAGCCCTTCCAGCGCAGGTGTGCCACCAGGGATGGCTGCTGGGGCTGTCCCAGGGGAGCTCAGAGCTCCCTTTGGTGAGGAGCCTCTGTTTCCAGAGAGGTGCAGGCATGGCACGGGCAGGGCAGCGACTCTCAGAGACTGTGAGGCTGTCCCAGAGGCTGCAGGTGAGCTGTGCTCCTGTCCCTGGGGCACAGTGGGTGCAGCTGAGAGCAGCTCTGAGCTGTCCGTACCCCACAGCATCCTCTCTGCAGCTGCCCTCCTGCTTTGGAGGAGGCTCTTGTTCAGAGAAGGTTCCCTGAAAGACCTTTTCTTTGTAGGAGAAAATAAATGTACTCTGGCCAGCCTGGGGACACCTGATTTTAGGAGAAGCCTTTGAGCCTTTGGGAAACAGCCTTGGCCTGTGTTCTGCAGGCTGTGGATGAGAGTTTCTGTGTGCCTCTGACGCTGTGTGGAGAGATGTGCACAAACTCCCTCGCTGGGAAACACAGCAGAGAGCACTGCCAGCAGCAGGTAAGGGCACCAAGCTGGGCATTCCCTCCCTGCTGGGCAGCTCTGATCTCCAGGGCTTGCTCAGGGACAGGAACCACCCCTGACTTGCACCTCAGCTGAGCACACAGCCAGTGGGAAAAGCACTCCTGGCAGCAAAGACAAAGCAAGAAAGTGAAAAGTGACAGAAATGGGCCTTCAGGTTAGCACTTGTGTCCATATCCCCCTGAGAGTGAATTTATATGCCCTCAGACAATCCATTCTTGAGATCCTCAGTGTAAACTGGCTTTCCCTGTGCACACACCAGCCCTGTGTGAGCACCCCTCGTGCAGCTGCTGGCAGATTTTGGAGGCTCTGAACCTATGACCAAAAATAGGTGGGTCTGGTTTCCCTAGTCATCGTGTTCAGTGTTACACATGCCATGATGATGAAGCACTGTAAATCATGAGTCTGCTTGCATACACTGATAAACCAGTCATGCAGAAGGTTCCTTGGAGTAGGAATTCAGCACAAGGCATTTCACATCTGTCAGAAATAATTCAAGGGTGTGGAATGACTAATTGGGAACTGCATGAATAATCAAGACTTCGTTTTCAGCAAGACAAAGCCATGAACTTTTGTCTGGCACATCAGTAGGGAATATGTTCCCTTCATTAAGGCCCATGTTCTGGGGACTGATGCTAGCAAAAATACCAGAAGGAGGGATTTTTGTGATGATCACAGTGTCCACTTTTAAAATGCAGCTCGTAAGTCTAGCTAAAGGACAGAGCTACTGGAGAAGCAGATGATGCTATGTAAACCTTAAAAAGAAAGGATTAAACTGAAAATAAAGACATAAAATTTGAAAGTAGAATAAAAAAATGGAAAATGGAATCAGCCTAAGCCAAGGTTTTTAATATTAAGCAAGGACTTAGATCTTTCCCCTGGCCAAGCCTAGAAACCAGCCACTGGTCTGCCAACCACTACTGGTTCCCACTCATGTGGAAAATAGGAGCTGGGACTCCTTTCTTCCCCTAGACTGCAGAACAAGCAACAATAGGAGCTGTGCTGGTCTGAGATTTTGATTTCCTGTGCTGTGTAAGAACATCAATGAGAAAGGAGGAGATGGGACCATTTTCCATCTGGCCTGTGCCAGCCTCAGAGTGCAGGCACCCTCCAGGGTCAGGTGCTGGGGCCCTGAGCTGGCTCCATCAGAGCTCCCAGGTGCTGCACCCCTGCACACAGAGCTGTAAATACTGGCAGCACTCAGGGACTGGAGACTTGGCAAATGTGATAGATGGCAGGAAAAGCTTTAAAAGCTGAGCACAGGCTGGGACCAAGCTTATGAACACTGGTCACAGGTTATAGAACAGACAAAAGCATGTCAAACAATGGACATTGCTGGACTTCTATGTGTACTGAGGTCCAGAGATTCTCACTACAGATAAGGTATTTCCTGTACATTTTTTCTTTATACAAATTGTAAAATACCTGCCAAAAGTACTGGTTAGGTGACAGGATCTGTTCTTTCAAGGACAGGGCTGGGGCTAAACCCATCATGACCACAACTTGCCAGCACTTCAAATAACCTGATCCCATGTGAATCACAGGGTGAGTGGGAGCTCTGAGAGCTGAGTCCATGAACACAGCATGTCTTGGAGCAGGGTGAGGAATGCAGAGGCGTGTGCTGCAAGGTGTGGCAGGTATGTGTGAGCTGTTAATGACCATGCTGAAGAAATCCTGGTGATGCAGAGGTGAAGGAGTCCAAGAACTGGAGGAGTCCAGAACCCATGCTGTAGGATCAGCTGAAGGAACCTCCACAGCAGCTGCTGCAGGTTCCTGGCATGGAACTGATGTTCAGCAGCAACACTTCTGAATCTCACATTAGCAGCAGGTTTGGGCCTGCACTAGTATTATCTTAATTTTCAAAGACTTTATCACGCTTTTCAGAGCCATCCTATCTTTAATTTGAGACTTCACTGGATAGGGCACTCCATGGCTACTACCACTGTTTTCTGAACCAGCCTCTCTGAAGGTGACCTCCCCCACTTACAAGTGAGGAAAGGCAGTAAAAATAGAGTTTAATGGGTGGAACTCTGGATGGAGCATGGATAAACCCAAGAAGTTTAACAGATGAAAAGTGGCTAAACCACTGACTAGCATTTGCAGAGCTGAAATGCAGAAAGCCCAAGTTCTGCAACTTGAAAAGTACAGAGTGTGTCTAGTTGTGAGTCAAAACTGTGGCAGGATCTGACCCTGCCTGCTCAACCCTGCAACTGAGGCTCTCTTTCTCCAGGTTAGGGGCTTCAGCTGTAGCACAGCAGAGGGACTTGCACCATCCTGACATGAACACTGCTCGGCCTGCCCACACTGCCTCGCTGCAAAGAGTGGCCCTGAATTATGGGTGGGCAACACTCACCAAAATGGATTCCCCAGAAAGTTTGGTGTCATTCACCTTATTTGATCCAAGGCTTTTCTCAACCCCCTTGAGGTCCCACGCCACTGGGGAGGGCTCTAGCACCCTGGAACAAGGTGCACCTTGCTGGGCAAGTGACCTGTGGGCATAAGTGATCTTTCCTAACAGCTGGCAGTTGCCCCACCCAGGCTTCACCTGCATCTCCTTCAGCCACAGGAAGGATGGGGATCAGGCTGCTGGGTGAACAGCACTACATGACCAGGCACGCCACCAACAAACCTTCCCAGGAATTCCAGGCAGGACACATGCCATGTCCATCTCATCTTGATTGTTTGATATTTTTCCACCCTAAATTGATTTTTGCTATTTTCCCACTTGGCTAGGTGATTGTTGGTTGGCTTTTTTTCAATTTTTCTGTATGGTAACTGAAGATGTTTACCATCAGGCAGGAGTTTGGTTTCCCTAAGAGCAGCCGCCTCAGCTCCTGGAAGCAGGCAGCTGCAGTGGCTGTACTGGGCATCTACTGACCTCAGGCCTTATTCTTTCACCTGTCTTGTCACTGACCTGTGTCTGCTGGTGCTGAGGGATTGAATATATGGTGCCAACAGCCTTCCCCTCTGGGGAGGTGCAAAGGAAACACCAAATGTTGATTTCTAGTTGTCTCTGTTCATATTTTGTCCTGGAAATTCACTGATAGGCATTCAAGCATGAAATGCAGCGATTGTTTGGAAGGTGGCCAGACAACCCTGACATTCTGGGAGCAAGTTATCTTTCTGCAGTTTGTCTAGCAGACAGGCAATGTGGTTCAATGAAATTTTTCTGCCTATAGCCTGAGGTGATGCTGGTTGCTTCAAGTGATAAGCAGCGAAATCTCAGGGCTGTGAAACCCTCCAAGCCAGGAGGGGCACCTGTGTTAATACAGAAAGACACAGAGTTTGCTTCTGACCCATTTCCATGTCATAGGGCATTACAATTCTGTGCTGTTATGCTGTGCTGAATCTAGACATGGTTAACAGTGGGGCGAGGCAGCTGGGTGCTCACTGCAGGAGGAGGAGGCTGGTGGGGCAGGGGCAGCTTGGGGCCCACCAGCAGCCTGGCCTTATCTCAGCTGTCACCGTGAACTCTTCAACCTCTGTGCTGAAGGGCTGAACACATTCAACAGCTTCACATTTGTCTTCTCTCTCACAGACTTTCTCTTCCAAAAATTCTGACTGCTAAGGGCCACAGGCAAGCTGGAAGCCACTGTCCCCTGGGAACCCCAGGTGGGGAGGGGGCTGTCTCCATTCCCAGGCTGGGAGCAGGTGCCCTCTGTGCCCTGGAGCCCCAGGCCAGCTGTGCAGGGCAGCGCTGGCACAGGCGGGATCAGCTGCTGGACTCAGCGCACACTGAGCATGTTTGCCCAAGGATTAAGCGAGGTAAGCCTCTGGGCTTGTCCATCCCCCATTTAGGGGGCCCAGTCCCTTTACCTTTCCCTGGGCACAGGGCATTTAAGGGCTGGTATTTAAAGACCCTGGTCCCCTCAGGAGGACACCTCGGGCTGGCAGGACGTGCTGAGCCCCATGCCCTGCTGGCGTCTGGTGTCTGCTCAGCTTTACTTTGAGGTATTTAAACTTAGCAAAGTGGCTTTTTTTAGATCCAAATGCATAGATCAGGTGGTCACCTGTGTCAATATGTTTATTCACAGATCCTAGCTGCTCTCAGGAACCAGCCTTCTCTAAACATAATTAGGCTATTTAAGTAGTCGCTCGCAATTACCTCTCGGTTCACACAAAACACCATGAATTCCCTCACTGAGCAAAAACTCCAGGTGCCACAAGGGTGAAAAGCAACAAGGATTTTGCTGTTGAGTGCCTCAAATATTTCTAAGATCCTACTGTCAAGGGATGTTTACTTCTGAAGAGCTGCCCACTGTGTCTGCTCTGCCATTCTGTCAGTTTCCAGAGCAGCAGCTTTACCGGGCACTTTGACAGCTCTTCCCTCCTGTCAGCCTCCCTCATCCCAGCTCGCACTAATTAGGCTGGAGGTATATGCAGCAAAGCCTGATTTGGGGCTGGATGTGAATAGAAGCTTTTCAGCTTTTGTCCTTTTGCCTGTCCTAAAACAATTGATTTCTGGGATTGCAGCAAGGCCATCGCACTGTGTGTGTCTGTGTGAGAGTCGGTGAGCAGAGCCCCACACCTGGCCCCAGCAGGCGCTGAACTATCGGGTCATCTGGAACATGAGTCTCATTTTCAGCACTGCACAATTTTCTCCACACTGATGTTATCTTTGCCATCAGCTACTGGCATGCAGCAGCTCACATATGCCATTAGCAGGTGGCAGAAGACATAAATGGAATTTTCTCTCAGAACATTTCTTCCATTCTTCCTCCCAGACTGATGAAGTGCAAGTTCAAGCTAAAGGCATGCAGTGACTACAGCCCGTTCCCAAACAGGGCCATGGAGAGTTAAAAGCAGGCTCCAGGAGAAACTCTCACGTTTTTCAGTCTCTCTGCCATGGTTAGCTCTCAGCACACTGCCCTTAGAGCATGGGGACTGCAGCTGTGTGTGGCTGCACTCCTGACACCCTGGTGGCTCAGGCACTTGCCCATGGTCTCAGCAAGCTGCTGGCAGCTTGGCACAGCTCTGGGCCCTGGAGATGAACACAGAAATTTAAGGATCAGGCAAACAAATCGCCAGAAAAGGCATGAATTCAAGAACACAGCATGTGCACACTGCGTGGCCTCCAAAAGGAGGAGGCAGAAGCACGAGGAGCTCCAGATCATCCCACAATTATGCTGCTGTGAGCTCAAGCTGACCTGCCTTCCAGCAGAGCCACAGTCAGAGGCGCCTGGGAGCTGCTGCTGGAACCGTGTGCCTGAGTGCACTCCTGACTCACCATTCACTTTTGCATCTGGATGAGAAGATATAAATGCCTTTTTGAAAAACCTTATTCAGGGTTCTTCTTTTATTTTTAATATGATTTTTTTGTCTCCCTCAACTGCAGCAAATCCTGTTCAAAGTTGCTCCTGAACTTGATGGAAAAGAAACATATTAAAGACCATGGCTCAGGACCCCCTTGGTCTCCAGACCTGACACAAGCATTTATTTTTCATCTATTTTGTTTTGTCCCAAAAGGACAATTTCATTCCAGCTTCATGAGCTCATAGTGAAAAACAATAGAACATTTCCAAAGTCACAAAATTCTGTGGAATTGCAAGTCTAATGCTTTGGATCCAAGGCTCAACTTTGGATTTTTTTCCCCACAAACAGATACTTGACCAAATGAAAAGTGCTTCAGTGCTACAAGTGCCACCTTGATGCTTTTGTCTGTCTGTCCTGTCTCTGTTTGTTTTGTCAGATAATGCAGATGGGGGAGGCGACTGCCACTTCCTTTTGTTCATGAAAATCTTTACATTCCAAGGTTATTTAAAATTATTTTCTTCCATAAAAACATAGTTTCTATTGCCCAGTGTGCTCTCTCATCATATGTGGGAATGCCATTCCCTGGCTTCAAGAAGTCTTTGGGTTTTTGAATGCTGCTCCTTTTCCCACGTGGGGGGGGTCTCTGCCCCCTTCCCCCTGGGCTGCTGGGGGTCAGGGCAGTGAAGAGAGCACTGAACTACTGAAGCCAGACTGCTGCGTGCAGCTGGGCACAGACACCACTGGGAAGGTGCAGGGGAGAGGCACTTTGTTCCAACCATAGAAATAATTTCCTTAGAAAAGTATTTTGCCTAAAGCCCACTACAGGTTGCAGCCCCAGATAACTCACTTGCTTTGGTCCAGGATCAGAGCTGAAACTCTGCAGAGGGGGCATGGCCAGCCCTGGTGTGAGCACTGGTGCCCACACAGGCAAAGGATCTCCTGTGCCAGATGACCCAGGGCAGAAGGAAAGAAAAGTCAGTAAGGAAAACGGGGGTTGTAATAATTTTGTTGTACTGTGGGGAAAAAAAGAACTTGTCGTCTGGCTAAGAAAGCAAACTCCACTGGATCCTAAATTTCCTACCTATCTCCATGGAACAGCTTCTGTCAAGTGCTGTCAATACCTCAGAGTTCTCCCATGCTCCTTTCTTTTAAAGTTCAAAGTCAAAAGGTGACTTTGAGGTGGCTGCATCTATTTGCCCTTTTCTTCCCTTGAAGCAAAGAACCAGTAAAATTCCCCGGCATATTTTTCTCCTTTCTGAAGTTTCTTTCCTCCATTGCCCTCCTCCATAAAATCAGACCCCTTTTCACACATGAGTGAACCTAGAAAATCATTTAGAGTGGGAAGCACGTGAACCACTTCAGTGAACATCAGGTAATTGTATATTAGAGGCCTTTTGAAAGGTCATCTATTTCTGGGTAACTTTTCCAGCTACTTTCTTTGTGAACTGAAGCTCAGTGGCACCGAGTGAAGAGCAGGGTGCCTTTGCACACATCTCCAGCTCCCTGGCCCTGTGAATTGCCCAACCTGACCTCTGTGTGACTCCTTTGATATTTTCTTTCCAAGATGCCCATCTCCACCTGCTTGTGCCATGTTTGTATCACTCACCTGTGTCCTGGGAGCGGCCGAGGTGTTCAAACACACTGCTCATTAGATTCTACACTTTTCTGAAAAAGGCTGACTTTTCAGTTGCATCAGGATACGAAAAACAACCTGAAAATCACGAGACACACAAATAGACTCACAAACAGAGCGAGCACTGGAGTGCTGGTGAACCTGCCCGTCCATGGTTGCTCCCAGTGCATTTCTCCTACAACGAGGATTCCAGGTGGGCTCACACTGCAGCTTTACCTTCTCAGCATCACAAACCTGGGTATTATTCCTAACAAACCAATAAACTTTGCAATAATAAATAAGAAACTAAAACAATAATTTAAATGAACTGACAAGTGTTACAGCCACGAGATGGTCATACAATCCCAATTTCCATTCAAAACCAGACAAAACCCATCAAGCAACACCAAAGAAACTTTATGTTCTTTAGTAATGCAATTTCAACTACAGAAGTGAATAAATTTGGTTTATACTAAGAATGGAAGCACAGAGGAAAAACAACCCAGAATGAAGAAAAGATCAATGACACTTAGGCTGCACATTCATTAAAGTAAAGGTTTTTTTAAAAATTGCAAACCTGGCAATCGAGGCCCTGATTTGTCCTCCCGGGAATGCAAGTACAGTCAGCTCCCAGTCCCAGATTCCTAACTGCTGCTGCAGACACTGCCCAGGTTCTGCCAAGTTTGCCTGTGCAGGGTTCTGCTCCTGAGGCTGCATTCCTGGGTTCTGACAACAGCCACCACACAGCTCCAAACATGGCAGCGCTCAGTCAGACACATGTGCACAGAGGCATGTGCAGAGAGGCAGGAGTAGCTGAAATTTTAATTAAGGAAAGTGTAAGTGACATATCTGTTTGAGAAAGTGATGGTTGTGCAGTGAAAGTGCATCAGTGCCAACCTCCAGAGCTGCAGCCAGCAGTGCCTTTGCTGCAGGAGAGCAGGAGCCAGCTCTGCCCCCATGCCTTATAATTCTTTTTACTAGTTATAGCAGTTACTGTTTGGAATGCACTTCGCTGTAGAGGCGGCAAAGCCCCATGGACGTTTACATGAAAGAAACATTGATGTGACTCTGTTAAAGAGACCAAAAGGCATTTTGTGGATTCTTAGGTTTGCCCAAGTCCTGTATATTTGTATTTCTTGATACTACTGCAGAGTACAGGAGATATTGGCAGCCGTGCCCTGGCACCAGCCCTGGCCCTGGCAGTCTGTGCCAAGGTCATGGCCAGCAGCCCCAGCGTGGCCGTCAGCACCTCACTGACCCTGCACTACCTGCACTCCCACCGCCACACAACATTAATTCTGACTTATCCATGGAAATGAACAAGTTTCCAATGGCAGAATGGACTCAAATTGGTGATCTTGGCAGGCTCCAACCAGGTGAAAGTTGACCCTGTTACAGGGCTGTGAGCACAAAGGAACGCCTCAGCCGTTCTTCTGACGTGGAACGGGGCCATGAAGCAGCTCTGAGCCCCTGGCACTGCCAGAAAATCCTACACTTACGTGTCTTAAACCACTCTAGGCTGAGCTTGTCACAAGTCTCTGATCTCTGCATGTTACTCATTCCAACGCAGACTCTAGGGCTAACCACAGTAGAAAGAAAAACAGCTGAGGACACAAAACACCAGAATAATTTTAAGCATTCACTATTAAAATACTGTATAAATTAAAAATGCTGTCAGCATTTACACTAAAATCAAAAGCATCCCTAGTTTTAGACTTTGTTTTACATTTCATGCTGTGTTCAACAATAAATATTCAATCACAAGAACTTAGTTTGAAAGTTCAGCAGTTTTTAAGACCGCCCAAAGCGAGTTTGAAGTGGGCCTTTCCCAGCAGCCAGAGCTCAGAGGGGCTGTGCGGAACTGGCAGTGCCTGTGGCACGGGGGCTGTGGGAGCAGGGCTCCATGCAGGAGCGGTGGGCTGTGCTGGAACACTCACCAGAGCCTCGTGTGGCACCACCCGGCGGGACTGGAGGCTGCCTGGATGGGGATGGCTGCTCTGCTGCCCCCAAAGGCGCCCCCAAAGCCCCTGCGCATGGGCTGCACTCCCCAGACACATCTCTGTGCATGGCAGAGATGGCTGGGCTCAGCGCTTCATCACCAGCTCTGCTCATTAATTAATGTTAATTAGTGCTCCCCAGCCCCAGGAAGCAGCAGCGCTTCACTTCCACGTGAGCCCCCCAGAGGATGCTCCCCTGTGGGTGGGACATGGGGAATGTGGGCCCTGGGAAGTGGGCACTGCCGTGGGCACTGCCCCAGCTGGGCACGCGGGATGTGGGCAGCACGGCGGGTGAACCATGGGCATGTGCCCATTGCTGCCTCAGTAATTGTACAGACTTCAGGACCAGAATTTCTCATCCAGAATGCCAAAGAGCAAATCTCCACACAGTAGTTAAATCTGCAGCAGTTAAATCTTTTCTTTATTTATCAGAGCAATATCCCTCAGAAATCAAAAGCTCGGGTCCTTCCTCCCCCATGCAGAGTTCATGCGATACCAGCAACACCCAGCAGCAGTGACTCCTCTGCAGCACTCACCCCTCACCATGGCCATGCTCCCAGGGCTGGTGAAGCAGGCTCCAAGGGCTGGAGAGCGAGTCCTTGGGAAGTGTTGTCAGTCAGAAGTGAGTGTAGCTGTCTTATACGTTTGCTGATCCCCTGAAATGAGCGATGAAATGAAACTCATTAAACTATTCGAAGCAAGGACTAAAAAAAAATTACTCCAATGAGGAATACCTGCATTTAAAAGAAATTATCCAGGTAATATCAGCTAAAGAGGCTGCTGTCTCTTCCAGAACATGCTGCTGCTGACAAGACCTTAACATGTCAGCTGGTATCACCACTAACACCTGAGACAGCAAACAAGAGCTAATCCTTACACCCTTCTTGTGCTAATGACTGCAGGAGATAACTGGTGTCCCTGGCAAGTGTCCCATTTAATTCAATTAACTCCAGCCAAGCCCTGTTGATTGCACTGGCAGTGCCAGAGAAAGCCAGAAGCCAGATCTGGAGTCAGATGGCAAAACCAAAGCAGTCTCCACCATCCCTCTGTGGCCCAGTCCCCAGCAACCAATCCCAGGGCTAACAACCGACCTGGCATCCACAGCAGCTTCTACAAAAGAGTGTGGAAAAGCATCACTTTTTCCTGAAAATGCTCAACTTTTTTATTTTTTCCCTGAGAAAATGCAGGCAATTTTGCTTATTTATTCTGAAATGCTGGGTTATATGTTGGTTTAAGCAGCAGTTTCACAGTGTTCCCACCCCCTTCAATGGGTCCAAGCCAGTGGGAAGATCACGTTTCTCCTAACACGAGGCAGATGTCTGCCAGCTGATCTGGGGCACACAGAGCTGCTGGCCCCTCCAGGGGACCCTGGCACTTGCAGAGATTGAGGTGTCTGAGGTACGAACTGAAACATTCTGATAAACATGAAAAATAAAAAAATTAAGCTGCAGGAACAACTGGTATATCCCCTCAGTTGATACAACTTCCAGTAAAAAAATACTTTCCAAATATTTTCTTTTCCCTCTGAACATTCTTCTGCTGTGAGCTTCAACGGGCAGTGATGTATCTGCCAACTCATATTATTCAGTTAAGAAGTTTTGAAATAGAAAGAGATATGCAGAGAAGTTTCCTTGGTGGCACTTTTGAAGTGTAAGTCTGGGATAGCAGGTAAAATCCTGAGATGCCTGTACACTGCCAACATAAATAGAAAGTGTATTTAAAGACCGGAGATTATCCATTCCTTGACAGGGCTGTCATACCTACTGTGTTGTCAGGTCTTAGTTTTATTTGAAGGTCAGTCCAGCACAAATAACGCCCAGAAAAGCTCTTCTGCTGGAAAACAAAACATTCAAACCTTCAAAAGGAGCTATAAGGACCTATATGTGACCATCAGCTTGGACATGTCTCAGAAGCAGCACGAGCCAGTGGAGATTTCTGAAGCTTCACTGAGCTTCCTTGTGGAAAACTTGTTATGGCGTTGCAGTCATCCTCCAGCCTTTGTGTACCCTCCAGGATGGCTGAGAACACAACAGGGAAGCCCAAACAGTTAAAATGTCACTGTGTTGCACCTGCAAATCCACTGGAGAACAACAATTCTCTGCAAATCAAGCTCAGCTGCTCTTCAGCAACTGGCTTCCAACTCAGAAAGCTGCGCTGTGAGTCCACTCACTAACATTAAATACATGTTTAAATGAACTTCTACATCCTATGGACATTTTTCCCATGCCGTGGCTCCATTGGATAAAAATGCTGAGCTCCTGGTACAGATCTTGGCACTCATCTCCCATTTATCCCCATCTATGTGTTTGGTATTTTCCAGAAAAGAACCAACCTCCCCACTGTGCTCCAAACCCAGCTGTGCCCAGGTGTTTCCAGACAGCCCAGGCTATTCCATCAGGCACCACTTTTACACCAGTACAAGATCCATGAGTGATAACACAGGGAGACCAGAGCTGTGCAGAAATACTTGCAAGCAGAAGAATGCCACCAAGTGCAGGCACAGCTGGAACTCCCACCCGGGCCAGCACCGAGGAATCCTGGGCAGGCTGAGCTCAGCGCTGCTGCAGCCCAGAGCCACAGCACACGTGTCCAGGAGAGCACTCAGACCATGCCAGCACAAGCGGGACGGAGCTGGCCATCCTTCCTGGTGTCTCCCAGAAAGCCACAGGAGGCCACTGCCTAAAGAACACTCCATCCTTCCTTGCTGCTTACAGGTACAGGGTACATGCCTGTGGCATCCTGCAGTCAGCAGCCTCCCCCCTTCAGACCCCCAGCAGGACTGTGTTGAGCCTTATCATTCGCCAGGTGGGATGTCAGCCAAGGGGAAATTGTGCCTCATGAGGGCTCATGCCCACCTGAGCCGTGTCTGTGGCAGCAGTGGGACAGCAATAAAAAAAATTGTATAAAAACCTCAGGGCCTTTCAAAGCATTTCCAAATGCTGCCCCAATTTCCCTGCTGTGTGTCAGGTTCTAGGAAGCAGCCACCCACACAAAGCAACTGTGGAGCCACATCTAAGACTGCCTCACCTGTGGTATGGAAAGAGCTGACAATGGCATTAGCATGAAACTAAAATTAGAGGCTAATTGGGTTCTGCAGTCACTGAAATTGATGACAGCTCAGTAATTAACATCCCTGGATTTTCTTGACTAAAATAAACCTAAAATCTGCTCCCATTCATGCTTCTCCCTGCTCCATGAGCAATCGCTGCGTGAGCCTGGCACGCTTTGCACGCAGGGGAGTTCTGCCACCTCTGCCAGGGCTTGTGGGGTTCCCAGCAGTTACTGGGGCAGGCATAGCTCTAGGAAGAGACTGTGTATCTGAAAATCAGTGTCATTTCACAAAAATGGGATGTGATATTCACTGCCAGGGTGTGGGAACCATCACCAGTGCAGAACAGACACCATCCAACAGAAACGGGAGAGGCAATGGCGCGGTGTCACCGCACCTTCGTGCGGGTACGTCTGGCAGTGAGGCCAGACCAGTGCTGCTGCTGCTGCTCCAAGAAAAACGGGGAGATACCAACATTAAAAAGTGAGGGACTAAAAGCACCTGCTCAGGATGTCAGTGGGACACAGGCCCAAGCCTCTATCAGTACTCCTTGAACATGAATCAGAACAGCTTCTGTTAAGGTGGGCAATAACACCTACCAAAAGGCACATGAACCTTTCACTGGACCTCCCTGGGGTGCATCACACATTTGGAGCACAGAAAAACACACCCTATTTAACTGTACAAATTATTTTCAAGTTGAATGGGTTGTTGTCCAAGATCCATAATGAGAGACCAAATGCACTGCCACTACAGCTGCAAGCTCTGCCTTAGACAATGTGCTGGAGACTTGCTGTGCAGGATATGGCCACGTGCAGCCTCTTTCAGGCTTTCTGTGTAGGTGTGCTGTGTGTGACCACCTGGCTGTGCTATGCTCACCTGCCCTGTGCTCATCTGCAATTTGTGCAAGAGTTCTATGGTCTCATTTTTAGTTCATTGTTCTGTACAATATTTGGAGATTCTGATCCATAGAAACATTTTATAGTGGTACATTCAGAAAAGCCACAGCATGCTTCTGCCTCCACTCACAGCTGAAGGCTCTGGCTGCTGACAGAGCTGTGCTTCCAAAGGCAGCCCACCTTCTGTCCCTTCCTTCAGCACCTGGCTTGATTTTGCTGTGGCCAGCAATTTTATCTGCACTCTCCGGTCAAGATGTTGCCTGTGGCAACTCATGAGAACCTCCCAGTTCTGCTGCGACCCATGAGGCAAGGAAGGGGCCTGTTCCCCACCTCAGCTGTGATGAACACTGCGTCAGGGCTGGCCCCCCTGCTCTCAGAGGGTAACTCACTGCCATCAGCATGCAGCTCACTGCAGCCGCTTGCTCCACTCTCCTCCTCCCTTCTCCTCCACTTGCTGCAGGCACGAAATGTTCCAGGCTCCCACAGCCATGCCTGGGGCATGCCAAGTCCATATGCTGCTGTCCCTTTCACACACATTTCCAAAGGGCAAAAGAATTCACTCCTTGGAGATCCCCTTCTCTGTGCACTGTTCATCAAGCAGAAAGAACAAACCTGGCCAAGATGGCCACAAAAACATGTCATTGTTTAGAAAGGCTTCACTTGACACCCAAAGATATCAAGTATATTATTTTGGGGTAAAGTAGTACAACCAGTTCTATTTCCAGTGCAATGTGCCTAACTTTGTCTAAAGTAAATTGCTTTTGTATTCATTTGGTTTACAACTCTTGGTGTGCCAGGAAGAAAAATGTCTGCATGTGCATTATATATATTATACTACGGACATCCATTCCTTCCACCATTTATATCAGTATTTCAGACTATGATCAGAGCACTCTTGGCTTTGTTCCAAAACTCATCCCCACAGATTATAAGCAAACGAGTTTCTGCATTACAAGTCCCAGCTCCCGCTGTCCCAGGCTGTCCCAGGCAGTTAACCTGTTGGAGATGTCTGCTCTGTGCTGGCTTTGAGGGCACCATGACGTTCTGCTGTCCCTCCATGGGCAGAGGGGCGCAGGGGCTGCCGTCCCTCTCTGTGGCTCGGGGTCCCTCGGCCTCCATGCCCCACTCTGCAGATGCCATCGGGCTCTGTCCCCAGGAGCATCATCAGGGGAACTGAGGCTTCAGTTACAGCTGGCTGCAAAACACAGACTGTGAACAGCATGGATTTTGAGTGCCAGATCTTTTCTTGACTGATGCTCACAGCTGATGGTGAGTTCATATTTCAAGGTAACATCACATTCATCAGTGTCACGAACAATCGCTGCCTTAAGAATCAACAAAATCCTTCTCTCCATGAAGTCTCACCTGAGGAATCCCCACATGCAAGGAATGTGTCTGACAGCTCTCTGGGATGCCAAGGCATAAGCAGCATAAAGACCCATGTGCTGGGTGAAAGCTCAGGCCCAGGGCTGGAAATGTCCTGCTGAGCAGCAGCAATTGCAGCTCACGTCACAACATTCCCAATAACAACAGCTGAAGATCCCTGTTTCAAAGTGACTGAACGCTATAGCCAAAGCTGAACTCTTGTACTCATCACTGCAGCAGCCTCATGGGGCTCACTCCCCTCCCTGCCCCCTAACATATGTGAATTATCCTCCCAAGTAGCTATTTTTCTACCAACAATACGGACATCTTTTCAAAGGCAAAGTGGAAATCCCTGCAAGCATTTCTGGTACTGCTTCCAGTTAGAAATAATAATCTGATCCACAAGTGAATTGCATTTCTGTTGCTGAATTCCTTTGTACAAGTATCTTTGCTTTGAAAGAGTTTGGCAGCAGTGAGGCACAGGCTAATTTTACTTATAAGGTGTGAATCAAAGGAGATTTGCAAGTTTCTGAGTCACAGAAAGGAAGCGTCTGTGGCCTTTCACCACTCCTGTCAAGAGAAAATGTCACGGTTCAGCTATTTTAGATGTGATTTCAGACCGCTCACTGTGCCCTGCAGATCCCATCTCCCACCACGCTCACGCTCTCCCCGGGAGACCGGGACAATTCCGGTCCTCTCTGGGCACTGGGGAACTCCCAGCCTTGCTCAAACCTGCTGCTGTTAATGGCTGCATCACCACGGGCCGCAGTGCGAGAGAGCTGAATAAATTATTAATGTGGCAGAATTCAGCAGACACTTTGTGGGAAAAAGGAGAGACCAAGGAAAGGGTGAGCTACTTCTGCATCACACATTACTGAAATCCCTGGGAAGCTGAGGGCCTAAGCTGCAAACACTGCTGCAGCAGCAGCAAACTTCCAGGGTCTGCCCCGTGCTTTCAGCAGGACTCTGCCAGCATATAAACAAGGGACTGTAATCAACCAACTCCTTCTGTGCTCCCAGGCTGCCAGGAGAGCTCCCAGCCGAGGCTGGGCTGTCCTGAGTGTGAGGACAGCTCTGCTGCATTGGCTGTGCTGGCTCCAAGGACAATATACAGGTGTTCAGCTCCACTTCTCCCAGTCCCAAAGATTTCGTGGCCTCCGAGACGCTGCTGAGGCCAGGTTTAGTCAGCAGCTCCACACCCAGGGTCACTGGCTAAACCCAAACCTGGGAGTTCATTCTGCCCAAGAGAGGAGGTGGGACAGCCTGTGCCCACGGTGCCTGCAGCATGGCCTCCCCGGCGGCTCCCAGGGCGATGTGGGCAGGTGCTCCTCTCACTTCTTATCTCTTTATCTGCTGCTCGTGGCACACCTGATCTCCTCCAGGCCTGCAGGGATATGCCAAGGACTGGCATGTTACAACATGTCATTCCAGTGCCACCACCTGCTGCTCTCCAACTCCAGCTGATCATTTTGATGCCCTGTCCCCGACTGTGGGTGACAACACCATCCTCTGCCTTAAGACAGGTCCTCAGGGTTTGCAGACAGCGGGCATGGTATAAAAACTGCACAGCAGTATCAGCAGGAGCGGAGGGTCCTCCACCTTCCAGCCATCTGTGGGATCTGCCCATTGAATACATGGATGAATTCTCCCATAAAAGTCAGTATTGGGCATGCTTATCTGGCTTAATTATTTTCATTCACTGCCCCCTTCAGCCTCATCCAGCCCAGCTCCATGGCTCCACAGCCACTGTCAAACCAAATTCTTCCTGATAGTCTGTGGAGATGTGTATTTGTCATCTGCAATCTATTCCTTGATTTCTGGCATGTATTTTCAGTGCTTCCTCTTGAAGGCTTTTTCAGATTTCCCTGGGCTTCTCCCTAACCTCTGTGAGCAAAGCCTCACACAGTTTAATTGTTGACAGCTGTGTCAGAAGTTTTTTTGGGGTTTTTTTTACATTCCTTTTGCTGCAGCACATGAGCCACTACACAAAGGGCTGCCTGGCTGTGTAATGCGCCAAAATGTGAAAAGCAGACCACGTCTTCTGAATGGAGGTTTTGGGGTGTTTCATTCTTTGTGATGTTTTTCAGAGATAATTGCAGCTCCACACATGAAAATGCTGACAAATACAAGGCAGCTGAGCAAACAGGTGAAAAGCTTTAAGTACTGGGTTGGATAAAAGGGAATTTCTCCTCCTTTCCAGGAGAGTTTGCATTTTAGTTTCACAGTAAAGAAAAATCCAGTCAAAAGGAAAAAAAGAAACTTACTTATGATTTTTTTTTTCCCAAGCAAAAGATGGGAAAGGCAGAGGACTAGATTAATATCCCTTTTCTGCCAGGCTGAACTCAAATCTGAAACATCTGTTCACATAACTTGAGACAAGCTCTCCCAGTCAAATAATGTAAGCTCAAACTCTTCCTGCCATCAGTGCAGAACTATCAGTTAACTTTTTGTGAAAACCTAAGAATCAAGACACTTCTCATGTTCCTTGCAAGCACTGAATAATGATGGGTTCCCACTACCAGCAAATCACGAGCAAAGAGAAATTAGCACCTTTTCCTAGTATTCTAAATCCTAAAATCTGGCTTTTTTTCTAGAATGACACTGCACACATTATTCTTCTGGAGTAATTCAAACTGGGCAGTACCAGGTATTTAAAACAGTATCTCCCCCAGCACAGCGGGGTTAACTCAGGTGATTGCAGATATTGGGGACAGGGGAAAATATTCTGTTTTCAATATAGAATCACAGACTGGTTTGTGTTGGAAGACACCTTTAAAAACCATCTTATCCCCCAACCCCACATCAGCAGGGTCACCTTCCCCTATCCCAGGCTGCCCCAAGCCCCGTCTTGGCCATGAACACTTCCAGGGACGGGCAGCCACAGCTGCCCTGGACAACCTGGTCCACAATTCAGCTACAACCTGCAAGGCAAAGAGTAGGATTTTAGCTGAAAGTATTGAGAACCAAATTTGCTTGCAGAACTTGCATACAGGCCCAGGTTCAGGGCTCACACCCCTCAGTGCATCCCCACGCTTGGCAGAAGAGGACCTATGGCTCATGTAGAGCTCCATTCTCATACAAATGCCTGGGCATAGGTAAGTATAGAGGAAACATGTCGTGGCTGTACAAGGACAGGAGATTCAGAAGCAGAGCACTGGCAGATCAAGCAAGAAGCCCCAGAACTGAGCACTGTCCTGATCCTGTTCTTGTTCCTGCAGCCCTCCAAGAACTCTCTGTATTCAACATACAGAGCATGAGCATGAACCCCATCCTGTCAGATAAACAGACTGGAAATCGAGGTTCATCTCAGATTCTGCTTCCAATTCTGTGTGTGTGTGTACAAGTCACTTTGTTTCCATGCTGTTTTCTCCAGCCTCACATGACATGATGAACAAGTGGGGACTGTCCCCAGCTACAAACCTGCACAATGTCCCAGTCAGGGAACTGGATTGGAAGTGAAAGGCTCTGGAAACCACAGGGGACAAGAAAACAAGAAGCAAGAGAGAAAAGACAAAAAGAAAAGCGCCTGCAGTTCACCGTTCCCAGTGGCTTTCCCGTGCGGAGGAATGCCGTCCTGGCTGGTTTTGCCTTCTCCCCGCGCAGCGGTAGATGGAGCCCTGCCTCCCTGCTCTCGCAGGACCCGCAGCAGGGATCCCGGCTGCACCCGCCCTGCCAGGACCCGCAGCAGAGATCCCGGCTGCACTGACCCTGCCAGGACCCGCACAGAGATCCCGGCTGCACTGACCCTGCCAGGACCCGCAGCAGAGATCCCGGCTGCACCCGCCCTGCCAGGACCCGCAGCAGAGATCCCGGCTGCACTGACCCTGCCAGGACCCGCAGCAGAGATCCCGGCTGCACCGGCCCTGCCAGGACCCGCAGCAGGGATCCCGGCTGCACCGGCCCTGCCAGGACCCGCAGCAGGGATCCCGGCTGCACCGGCCCTGCCAGGACCCGCAGCAGGGATCCCGGCTGCACTGACCCTGCCAGGACCCGCACCAGGGATCCCGGCTGCACTGACCCTGCCAGGACCCGCACAAGGGATCCCGGCTGCACCCGCCCTGCCAGGACCCGCAGCAGGGATCCCGGCTGCACTGACCCTGCCAGGACCCGCACCAGGGATCCCGGCTGCACTGACCCTGCCAGGACCCGCAGCAGGGATCCCGGCTGCACCCGCCCTGCCAGGACCCGCAGCAGAGATCCCGGCTGCACCCGCCCTGCCAGGACCCGCAGCAGAGATCCCGGCTGCACTGGCCCTGCCAGGACCCGCAGCAGGGATCCCGGCTGCACCCGCCCTGCCAGGACCCGCACCAGGGATCCCGGCTGCACCCGCCCTGCCAGGACCCGCACCAGGGATTCCGGCTGCACCCGCCCTGCCAGGACCCGCACTAGAGATCCCGGCTGCACTGACCCTGCCAGGACCCGCACCAGGGATCCCGGCTGCACTGACCCTGCTAGGACCCGCACCAGGGATCCCGGCTGCACCCGCCCTGCCAGGACCCGCACCAGGGATCCCGGCTGCACTGACCCTGCCAGGACCCGCAGCAGGGATCCCGGCTGCACTGACCCTGCCAGGACCCGCAGCAGGGATCCCGGCTGCACTGACCCTGCCAGGACCCGCACCAGGGATCCCGGCTGCACTGACCCTGCCAGGACCCGCAGCAGGGATCCCGCCTGCACTGACCCTGCCAGGACCCGCAGCAGGGATCCCGGCTGCACTGACCCTGCCAGGACCCGCACCAGGGATCCCGGCTGCACCCGCCCTGCCAGGACCCGCACCAGGGATCCCGGCTGCACCCGCCCTGCCAGGACCCGCACTAGAGATCCCGGCTGCACTGACCCTGCCAGGACCCGCACCAGGGATCCCGGCTGCACTGACCCTGCTAGGACCCGCACCAGGGATCCCGGCTGCACTGACCCTGCCAGGACCCGCAGCAGGGATCCCGGCTGCACTGACCCTGCCAGGACCCGCAGCAGGGATCCCGGCTGCACTGACCCTGCCAGGACCCGCAGCAGAGATCCCGGCTGCACCCGCCCTGCCAGGACCCGCAGCAGAGATCCCGGCTGCACTGACCCTGCCAGGACCCGCACCAGGGATCCCGGCTGCACCCGCCCTGCCAGGACCCGCGGCAGGGATCCCGGCTGCACTGACCCTGCCAGGACCCGCACCAGGGATCCCGGCTGCACTGACCCTGCCAGGACCCGCACCAGGGATCCCGGCTGCACTGACCCTGCCAGGACCCGCACTAGAGATCCCGGCTGCACTGACCCTGCCAGGACCCGCACCAGGGATCCCGGCTGCACTGACCCTGCTAGGACCCGCACCAGGGATCCCGGCTGCACTGACCCTGCCAGGACCCGCAGCAGGGATCCCGGCTGCACTGACCCTGCCAGGACCCGCACCAGGGATCCCGGCTGCACTGACCCTGCCAGGACCCGCAGCAGGGATCCCGGCTGCACTGACCCTGCCAGGACCCGCAGCAGAGATCCCGGCTGCACTGACCCTGCCAGGACCCGCAGCAGAGATCCCGGCTGCACTGACCCTGCCAGGACCCGCAGCAGGGATCCCGGCTGCACTGACCCTGCCAGGACCCGCAGCAGGGATCCCGGCTGCACTGACCCTGCCAGGACCCGCACAAGGGATCCCGGCTGCACTGACCCTGCCAGGACCCGCAGCAGAGATCCCGGCTGCACTGACCCTGCCAGGACCCGCACCAGGGATCCCGGCTGCACTGACCCTGCCAGGACCCGCACCAGGGATCCCGGCTGCACCTGCCCTGCCAGGACCCGCACCAGGGATCCCGGCTGCACTGGCCCTGCCAGGACCCGCACCAGGGATCCCGGCTGCACCTGCCCTGCCAGGACCCGCCAGCGCTGCCGCTGCTGCGGGGACAAGCCGGGGGTCACTCAGGAGGGAGCTCGGGCTCCCCGCTCCTGCCTGACTGATGGAATTCTCTGAAACTCGTGACTAACAAAGGGATTCCACTAACCACGGCGCTGCCTTTTCTTCCATTTACGCATTGGGTAATGTTTCTTTCCTTTGTTAACTGACATCAGGATTACATGGAATTCACCAGTTTTAGTTCTTTTGCAAAATAAGGAAGGGCAAGGTTTACTTGTCATACTTAGAAAGGACATACGGAAATTTGTATCATGGCTGTGAGTACCGCAGTCTTCTTATCCAGAGGATTTTACAGGAACCAAAGGTCAAGGGATCCACGGCTCACAGCTCTGGTGCCTGCAGCTTGTGTGTAACAGCAGAGAAGGGATGAGGGGACACTGGCCACCATTTGCATCTCTGCAAGATGGGAAAAATTATAAATGTGCATGTTGATTTTCTCTCCCCACTTCCATGTCCAAGTGCTCCTGCAAGTGACACCGTACAGCTGCACGGGTGCAGGCAGCCTCTGGAGTCATGCAGCACTTGGCCAGAACTTCCACTGCAGCTCCATCAAGACATGTCAGCCAGGTCTTCTACAGCAACAGCTCACAAATGGGACATTTCAGAGCAGTGAGAGCAAAATCCACAGAATCACAGAATATGCTGAGTTGGAAGGGACCTACAAGGACTGTGGAGTCCAACTCCTGGTCTTGCAGCATCACACAATGTTCCTGAAGGTATTGTCCAAATGCTTCTTGAACTCTGTCAGGCTTGATGCTGTGACCACTACTCTGGGAAGCCTGTTCCACTGCCTAACCACACACTTCTTTTAATACCTAACCTAAACCTCCTCTGACAACCTCAGGCCATTCCTTTAGGTCCTGCCACTGGTCACCACTGAGAAGAGATCACCTTCTGCCCCTTTTCCTCTCCCCATGAGGAAGCTGTAGACTGTGATGAGGTCTCCCTTCAGTCTCCTCCAGGCTTAACCCTCAGACACTCCTCATCTGGCTTCCCCTCAAAGCCCCTCAGCATCACTGCTCTCCTTTTGACACTACCAGCTTAATGCCTGTCTTACATTGTGGTGGCCAGGGCTGCTCCCAGCACTCGAGGTGAGGCTGCCCCAGCTCAGAGCAGAGCAGGACAATCCCTCCCTTGCCCAGCTGATGCCCCCAGACACGCCTGCCCTCCTGGCTGCCAGGGCACTGCTGACTCATCTTCAGCTTTCTGTCAGCAAGGACCCCGGGGCCCTTTCCAGGCGCTGCTTTCCAGCACCTTGTTCCCCAGTCAGCCTGTGGATCCAGGGGTGCCCCATTCCAGGTGCAGAATCTGGCACTGGCCCTTGCTGAACTTCACAAGTTTGGTGATTGCCCAGCCCTATAATTTGGTGAGGTCTTTCTGTAGGTCTCCCTGCCTTTGAGGGAGTCAACAACTCCTCTCAGTTTTTATCATCTGCAAACTTGTTTGCTATCCTTCCAGTCCTGCACCCAAGTAATTTATGAAGATGTTGAAGAGCACAGGGCCAAGGGTGGAGCCCTGCAAAACTCCACCAAGGGACTGGTGCCAGTCTCATGCCACCCTCTGCACCTGACCCGTGAGCCAGCTGCTCACCCATCCCATGACATGTTTATCCAGCAGTGAGATGGACAGTTTGTCCAGAAGGATGTTATGAGAGACAGTATTGAAAGCTTTACTGAAATCTCAAAAGATTACATCAAGTGCCTCTCCTTGATCAGCTAGCTGGGTTACTTAAAAGGAAATCAGGTTTGACAAGCAGGAGTTTCTTCTCATAAAGCTGTGCGGGCTTAGACTGCTCTCTCTTTTTTCTGAATTTTTTGGAGGTTGGTTTTTTGGTTTGGTTGGTTGGTTGGTTTAAAAGTTCACCGTGCACATCCTGCTTCATTCTGCTGCACATCCAAGTGCAGGCTTGACTATATAAGAATGCTATATAATCCATGCTGCCAGGGAAGGCTCTCCTCAAAGCCAGTGTGCAACCTGTTGTTCTCTGGAAACATGTACTGCTAGACAAGCAATATATAAAACCATATTTTGTCTTGTTTTAGATTCTTTGAAGACCATGTTATGCAGGTAGGAAAACTGAGAATATTGCAGTTACACAAGATGCTGGAGATTATATTTGCCAGCGAGGTAACTCAATATACATCTATTCTGGCACTCAATAATTAAAGAGAGGCCCCCAGCAGTGAATTGCAGGATGATCTGCTCAAAGCAGCAGCTCCCCACTCTAGAGAGGGGCCAAAACCTTCAGTCAGGCACTCACAACCACACGCCTCATCTGCAGAGTCCAGCTTCAAAATGTGAGTGGGCAGTGGTTTTAGCAGTACTGATTTTTCATTTCTCAAAAATAGAAATTAACAGAAGAAAGAAGATTAGACACCCATCCCTGAAGACAAGGGGTTTCTACAGATTAGCCTAGAAGTGACTGACTTTCTGAATTTAAGACCTTATGCAGCCTCTGATCCTGCCCCTGATCCTGACTAGATCTAATGGTCTGTTCATACAGAATCCACGTCCCACCCCTAACTGGGTAAAAATCTAGGTAAGGACTTTGGCATTTGATCTTTACAAAGCAGAAGCTAACAACTGACAAATTAAATACTTTGGAGCAGTGAAAATTAAACAGTGCTGCAGTCACGAGTGTTGGCATGTGGAAAGCTGCCACTAAGCTAATAATGGAATTGTCTGCCACAGCACAGAGGGAGCTCCCGGCATCCCAGAGCAGCCACACATCTGGAGACTGGAACACAGCCATTAGCAACCTCTGTTTGAGTAGCACATTCTTGCTACCTTCCTGCCAGCTGCTCATCTCTCACCACAGGCCTAGGGCAGAGGCTCACAAGCAGTAATGGGGGAATGGGGACAAACTGGAGCAGCCACATGCACAAAGGAGGGTTCCTCAGTAGAACCCTGCCTGTCTGCATACACCTGCTTTACTCACTTCACCAGAAAATGGGCAACTGGCTCATCTGTCACACTCCTGCATTTGCACATTCAGGACAGCAGCCACTTTCACTGGTTCTTTCAGGTACCTGTGAGGAGTGTAGGGTGCTGGGGGATGAATGTTCTGGCTCACTCCAGCCTGGCCCCTGCACAATTTTCATGTGTGCAGCATAGCCACACTGCTCAGGAATGGGAGGAGAATCAGAGCCAGGAAGTGGAAGATGAACCAAACATGCAGATCTCACCCACAAACAGAGACAGAGAACAATTTCCAGACAGGTGGGCATGGAGCTTGAACAAGGTATTCACCCATCAATGAATGACAGAGCAAACAAAACTGGGACAGTGGATGCAGCCAGACAGCAAACAGGCTACTCACCAGCAGCTGCCTGCAGAAGGGAGCCCAGGCAGGGATGGGAAGGCCAAAGCATGGACAGGGCTACAGGAGGCAGCAGCAAGAACATGGATGTATGGTGGGGCTGTGGGAGCAGAAGCATCCAGCACTACACGCACAGCGCTCCTGGAGATGCCAGATGAGGCTGATCCACAGCACTCCCCTCTGCAGCAGAGAGCTGACAAGAGACAAGGAGCACCAAAGAGCAGAAGGGAGATAAAGCACTAAAGAGGAGAAGGATGTAAAATGCTGGAGAGATGTGCATGAGTGTCTGAACACACACAGGAACAAGCCTGAGTATAAAGAATGGGCAGCTTTAGCACTGAATCACTGCTTCTCTTCCTGAAGTACCTGAAGACTTTCTTAAAGTACTTGAAAAGACTTTCAAGGTACCAAGCTGTAGAAAGCTGTATCACTGCTGAGCAAGCTGAATAGCACAGGTGAAACCAAGTGGAAACAGACCAACCATGCCTGTTAAGGATCTACCACTCTATAGAAGAGCAGTTCATGCTGGCTAAAGGTGGCTGTGAGAAGATCCTGCTCCCAAGGAAGCAAAAGGAAAGGAAATTCTAAGAAGTTTCTTGGCAGTCCAGTTCTGTACCCACTGACATCCACTGCAAGGGGTATTTGTTGGCTCAGGAGATGTACCATGGGTGTCAACAATGACTACAGCTTGCTTAATTAGGTCATCTTCCCTCTTTGACAATAAAAGAGACCTGAGTGTCTCAGATTCACCAAAGTAGATTTGTGTCCCAGCTGCCCCTTTCAGAACACCTGTGGAAAAAAGGTCTTAGGATCAATCAGTATCTTGTTCTCCAAGTTTGTGCATAAAACACCTGGTGCATCCACACAACCTGCTGTTCAGTCAACCCTGATACTAATTGCTCATAGCAATGACAAATGCACTAGAGTGCATGCACACTGTAGGTGTATCCTCCAGAAAAATCTACTCCTCTTTGTCTGCTATTGTAGCAAGAAAATAAAAACTCAAAAACAATCTGCATGGTCTTCTGTTTAATGTTCAGTGCCTCCTGGTCAGAGGGATGGTCCTGCAACTACTGGTTTTCCCAGCAAATAGACCTGCTGTCTTCCATGTGTGCAAGGCCCCAGCAGTAGAATTTAGCTGACAATTTATCCCTTCAGAAACTTCATTTACTGCTACTGCGTCATCCTCCTGTAGAATAAGGCTTTTACATCATGTCTGATTGGGAACATGAGCTTCCAAAAGCCCAGAGCTGCATCAGGTGAGCTTATTGTTGGCCTTTTGATACCATTCCTTTGAGCTGGCCAGAGCAGGAGTTCGACTCCTGCAGCACTGACTGCAGGGACACAGCTGGGATGGATATATCTTCGGGACTGGACAGGCTCTTCCACCCGTCAGGAGGAAGGGATGGCTTTTTCCTTGCTCAAGCTATGGATTACTGTGGCCAGGCGTAACAGGGAACACCTCTGGAGGCCTTCTGTTTCCTCAGCACAGGCTGACCGTGGCCAAAATAGAGGATGGCATCCTGGCCTTCTCTACCTGTGGCTCGTGCATGTCCTCTCTCTTTGGCAGCTCTCTTCTGCCGCCACCTTGGTCTTTCCTGCCCCTGCTGCATCTCCAGCAGTTCCCAACACAGCAAATTGTGAAGGGCAGGAGACAGGAGGAGGGAGCACTGGGAGGCTGATGCACTCTTCTCCCTTCATCCATTTCTGGGCAGGTGACCATGCACAGCAATGGTGTGAATCCCACTCAGGGCAGCAGCTCATGTATTAAAATAGCAGCAACACTGACAGTACTCACAAGTCTCAGAAAAGAAAGCTGATGTGGAACTGGCTTGTTCATCTTTTCCATGACAGGGAACACTTCAACCTCTGCTATCAGCACAAGCATTGTCTGCTCCCACCACGCTCTCGCCATGCTCCATCCTGGGACTGCACAAATAAAGAATGCCAGTGTTACTTTTGCCTTCTACAGGCTCAAAAGGCAACAAAACTCAACCCTCTGTTGCGCTTTGCAGGCTCCAAAGCAATCAGCTGCTCAGTTTATTGCGGATGTTTCAGCCTTCTAAGTGAAGCAAGCTGGTCACCCAGAGCCAGCTGCTGCAAGTGCCCCAGGACAAGTGGCCTGTCCAGGGCAGGAGCCCTTGGGCCACTGGTGGCCACCAGCTGGCAGCCAGCCTGCCTCAGCCAGACAAAAATCCTCCATTTTCAAAACAAATACATAACAACTGAGTAAAGAGGCAAGGAGTAAGAAGGGAAACCAGCTCTCACAAGAACATATACAGCACTGTCTTCAGCTCCCATTTTTCAATTACTTTTCTGCTTTATGGCCCTTAACACAAGAGGAAAAATGAAGGTGAGCTGCAGAAAGCAATCAGTCTCTCAGTTTCTCATGCACTCACACCAAAGCAGAGCTTGGATCAGGGACACCCTCAGGAAGTGCTGGAAAACACATCCAAAGCTTTGTGAAGAATTGCTTTTACAGAACACAAGTTGTTTTGGAAATCACATGCAAAAGACACTGAAGTGTAACAAGTTTTCAAAAGGTCAGCAGAACATTCCTATGGCATTTCATACACAATAAAACCTTATTACTTCAAAATGTGAATCAGGAATACCCTAAAGAAGCCTTACTGGAAATCACAAGTGAATCCTAGGGACTTTGATCTAAGCTGGAATTTGGCTGCTTCAAATCTTGCTGCAGAAAGCTTCATAACCCTGAAATCGACAGAAAGGACGCAGCAATAAAGTACATGTAAGAATAAGACCCACTGGGTCTTACTGGCCCTAAATCTGATATACTAAAACCAGGATAAGATAGGATGCTAGCCTTGGCTTCAATGGTTCTGAGCTGTCCTTCAGATAGCATCTGTAGTAGAGGAGCTGTACTCTAAAATTAGAGAATGAATTAGCTATATTTTCTAAGGATAAATTCTTTGTATACTTCTCACTGAAAGCTGACTCAAGCAGCCTTCTCTTTAGTGACTGCACAGTTAGATTTTGGGGCATCATGTACTTGCATTGGGCCAAATTGCTACAATTTGCCTCTTTACTTCAAGGCAAATTTTTCTGGGGAAATAGCAGTTGCAGTAATGAGCTATCCCTGGGGCCCCAACAGCACAAACTGTAGTTCACTCTAACATACCAGCCATTCCAGATTTCACTCTAACCTACCTTATACACATGGAGGTTTCATCAGCTAAAATTTTGCTTTGTGCAGAAGGTGATTGTCTGACACACATGCAGCCTGCACAATGGCTCAGCAGCCCCTGGGCTCTGGCTTTCAAGGCTGGGAGAGGGCTCCAGTCCTGGGGCGTCACAGGTATCAGATATTTGTGTGCATGAATGAGGTACATAGTTGCCCCAAATCTGGTATTTGTATGTGCAGCTTGGAAATACAAAATCAAAAGTTTTTTATTAAAAAATTGGCCATCAAAACAGGAAAGCAAAAGAATATATGGGCAGAAATCTAATTTCAAATGACAACCAACGCATGTTTGTTTTATGGATATCAGTTATCAATATAGGCCTTGAAAGACACTCAGAATAAAGTGGGGATGGCCCATGGTTTTCCTTTTCACCCAAAGACAGCCTAAAGCAGCAGCTTTGGCCATTTGCTTTCCAGAGTTTCTCAGGTTATGATGTAAGGAGACAAAAGACATCTGTGACTGATACTGCCTCTCTGCCTCTCTGTACTTCATCCCCCTCTCCGCCAAGTGCTTTTTTTAACCTTTTCTCATGACTGACTGACTACCTGCTATGCCAGTCCCTGTTTTCCTTCCGGATGGCAAACATCCATCTCCCGTCTGCACTCACTTGCAGGAAACAGCAAGCCTGCTGCCTCACTCCCCACAGCACTGAAACAAATGGCATGAGACTAAGCTTCACTATAACCACCAATGTACCTAATCCACTGAAAGCTGTGGGGCCAAGTTTGCATGACAGGCTGCTTGCAGAAGTCTCAGACTTGGGGTACAACAGATCACCAGTTTTAGGTGTATGTTATGTGGTAGATGGAGGCCACTCATTTTGCTGTTAGAGGCACATGAACACAGAAAAACAGTGTCAGACTCAGCATTAGCAGCTGACCAATGCCATGTCAGGAGAGAATTATCCTGTAGCACCAGATACTAAAGTCTTTACAGAGCATGCCACCTCTGGATCATAAGATCAGGAGACACAGACACACTGTAGAGATGATAAATAAAGCCCAGCCAAAAAAAAAAAGTTACAAAGACATCCTTATTTCCATCATGAGACCTAGACCAGGATGGAGGCTCTGTTCTGTGTGCCCCACAGTCATCACTACCCTCTTCCTTTGAGGGCTTCTCACTTCAGTAACCCAGCACCCTCTGGAGTGAGAGTCGTGAGCTGTCCCATCAGGCCACAGCAAAGGCCAGCAGAGAGCACCAAGCCTAAACCTACGAGCCTGAAGTTATTTGAAGACAAAAGCACACACAGAAAAACCTCCCATTTAAAACACAGGTTACAAAAGCCAAGCAGTTGTGCACTGTACTGCAATCAAATGTCATCCTTATTCCATCACAGCTTGAAATAGATTGGGTAACAGGCAAACAAGTGTAGAGATGCCGAGCTGCTGGCCGTGGCCACGCAGCAGGCAGTGGCCCCGTGCTGGCTGGCTTCCAGCTGGCCAGGGAAAGCCTCCGTGATGCTCCGGAGCACGCAGACTGTCAGTACACCCAGAGGAACCTTGCTGCTGAACTGGACATTGCAAAGGCTCCACAGGCCCCAGCAGTGCAGGCTGAGCGTGCTCAGACCTCCAGAGCACCCTCAGCTAACAGGACACGGGCAAAAGTGCCCTCATTTCGTTTACCCAGTCCATAGAACAAAAGCTAGGCACATGATTCGTGGTCTTCCCAGATCTTCTGAACCCCCTCTGTCGAGCCTAGGTAGTTCTCCTATTTTAGCTGCTGCCTGCACAGGCTTTGTTAGTGCTGGAGGCTGAGGCTTTGTACCAAGCCCCAGGAGTTCAGTACATTCTGTTCACAGTGCCAAAGGCACTGAATAACCACTTACATTTGCATTTGCCTAAACATAGTCTAAACATATTGCAAACAAATAGCAGGAATAAGTTTAGCACTTGAGGCACAATTAAAAGCTAAAAACACCCATCAATAATTTGGTCCTTTTCCAAAAAGACCAGAAAAAGCTAATAAGAATAATTGAAGTGGTATTTTTGTACTGCAGCAAAAAACAAAGAATAAAAAGCCCGAGATGTTTGCCAAGAACTTTAAAACCTATTTTTAACCAGTCAGTACATTTTATGAGCTTATCTGTAGATAAGATAAGCTGTTAAATACCATTTCTGAGGTTTAGACTTTTTGCTACAGGCATGTGCAAATCTCTGTTGCTGCCTGAGCCTGGCTGTTTTCCTCCGTAGCCGCAGCAGGATCACAGGGGTAGCCAGCCTCGCAGCAGAGCTGCTGCATTATGAATCAGATCATGCTCACCGAGGAAAGGAGGCTGGAGTGTCGAGGGTGGGCTCGAGAGAGCCAGGAGACTCGGGGTGCTATTCTTGGCAGCAGCAGCGATTCACCGCGTGACCTTGGGAGAGTGACTGAATCACGGCACGGCTCCGCTTCCAGCTCCCCGTGTCAGACCGCGGCGCTGCCAACGCCGCAGGCTCTCGCTTTCGGGAGGGGAGGAACACAACGAGACTCTATGAAAAAGAAAGGAAATGATGCAGTGCATGAGGATGCAGTTACACTGCTGATTTCAAAGGCAGCTTGGACTGTGTTCGGAACAAAGACTCTAACCCATGTAATAAAGGAGAGATAGTGTTTAAAAAAAAAGAGTAGCATCTCCGTAGTTATTTTATCCCTCTGGGCATTGAACGAGGCAGATACTACTGTAATCGAGGTGTCTGGATGCTGCTTCACCTGATGAGATTCATCCTCCCAACATCCCTGCATGAGCGGAGGAGGAGGCTGAGCCCTGTTTGGTCTGGAGCTGGTGCACAGCAGAACACTCCCACAGTTAAAGACAGCTCCTGTCGCAGTATGTGCGATGTGCAGAGCGATGTTTCGCCGCAGCTCCGCCCGGTAACAGCACAGGACGCAGCCCACCCACGCAGGAGAGATGCCCGCTCAGCGCTCCGTGCGCTCGCCCGGGCAGCGGCCCGGAGCTCGGCGCTGCCGCCGTCCCGGCGCGGCCCTCCCGGAGCTGCCGCTCACCAGAGCGTCACCGAAGCCGTCTCGGCCGTGCCAGGCAGCAGGCGCTCCGGGGCTGCAGCACCCGCAGGCCGCTCTGGCCCGGCGGAGCGCGGCGGGTCCCGGGCCGTGCTCAGGGAGCCGCGGGCCGGCCCTGCCCGGCTCCAGCCCCGCTCCCTCCCCGCCGGCAGCAGGCGCCGCTCTCGGCTCTGTCCCGCTGCCCCAGAGGGACCTCGGGGAGCCATCAGCTCCGCTGTGCACCACGGCAGCATTTCATCGCTCTGTAACAGAAGGCTCCAGTTTGCACATCTTACCCCCACATCCGTACTTCAGCATCAGAACACACCACAGATCACACCTGGAAACCGCCTGTTTAATCCCACAGACCTTTCAACCTAACCAATTCTATGAGTCTGTAAGACTGCTCTGCCTGGAACACCGGCCTCAGCCTCCACTGCAGTAAATGGCAGTTTCCACGAAGGAGAAACCAGTCACCACCTGCTGCGTTCTGGGGTCGGGGCTGGTTGTTTTGTATCTACATTCACAAGGCCGTTGTCATCAGTTATGCATGTGTGTGTCAAAGCTGTTTTTCAAAATACTGCCAGCCACAGCAGCAGAGAACACGACTGCCGTCCAATTGCCACATCCAGTTTCAAAGCCCAGGCAGATCCTAGATTGCATCCTGCAGCCTGGATTCACAGCTCCACCTCAACATGCCACTGCATGCTTTATTGGAATGAGCTGCCTCCTCTTCCTGTGCGCCACATAATCTCACACTTGCTGTTTTCAGTCTTTATTCTAGGTTAGCTGTACCTTTGCTGAGCAGAAATACTGCAATTCCAAGGAAAGCAACAGCCAGCAGTCACTTCAAACAGTGACAATAGCCATGACTGCTAACACATGGCATAGCAAGGCTGCTGAGCAGGGACTGTCACAACCATTTTACAGATAGGAGAATGAACCACTTCAGAAGGCAAGGTTGCAAACTGGCAGTGTGCAAGTGACCAGATTAACTGCTTCTGAATGCCAATAATCACTTGCGTTTGCTCTCCATTTACCACGGAGCACATGCCAGTGACTCACTCTCCCCTCTGCCCCTGAACAGCCACACCTCTTCTCATCTCACCCCTTCATCAGTCACACAGTTGTCCCTGTTCTTGGACAAATCTGACAAATCAGTTACCTGATTAGCTCAATTTGAATAAACTGTCTACCTCACCCAGACTGAGGTGGTGCACAAAGGGAACTCCTATTTGAAGCCCTGCTCTGACATAGATTATTCACTGAATCCATCTTTGTTTTCTTTTTGATATTTTTAAGAATTACTTTATTGTAGTCTACATTTTTCTTAATAAATTTATCTTCAATATAGGAAGAGGTGCTTCTACTAAGGTGTTTCTACTGTTGTGCTGAATCCATGGAGGAATTCAGGCGAAGATATCCTTTGAAGTGTATTCCAAACACTGAGCCCCATCTTGTCCTTCAGAAGCACCTGACAAGTGACATTAATCAATGCTGTTCTATGCTCCATCACCATCCATTTGCAAGAGCTGGAAATGCTGCATGGGCAATATGGGATGCAACAGGGCAGCAGACACTTGTGTCTGCCTAGCTGGGTGGGGATACAGTTGTACATGTGGTTTTTTCAACAGCAGATAAGTCTATGCCTACAAATACACAACGAGCTTTTCAGGTGGCAGCTTTTAGGGAGCTGGCAATGAAGCACAGCCTGTTTCTGTGGCCAACACCTGCTTGTTGATGACAGAAAGGCACAACCAGACGATGCAGCTGCTGCAGGACAAGTCTGATCAGCACAGCCTTGCACTCAGTCGGAGAACAAACCACCCATGCACAGACACCTCCTGTTGCCCACATGCCTGCTTTGTTTGTCCAGTGCTCCATCCCACAGGGCTGATCTCTGGGGAGATCCCACAGCCTCTGGAAGCACAAATAATCACCACAGGTCTCTGCTGTTGGTCCTGCTGATGTCAGGCTGATCAGGGCAAACACCTGACTGAAAGGTACTTTGCCCTAGCAGACTGGTAAACTGGGGTTGAAACTACTCAAAGGTAGAAAATAGATAGACAAAGACAACTAAAACCAAGTTATGTTTTCTTATGTAAAACATCAGTTGTTCCCACTCACAGGGCTGACAGCTGATGGCCTGTCTCCATAAGCAGGGACTGTTGCTGAGGCTCTCCAGAACTAGCCTGGGAAACTGGAGGTTTGGGGTTGTGCAAACTGACTCACACTTGGAAGTGAGCAGAAATCTGTTCTGCCTTTTTGATAGTGAAGCAAAGCTTCACAAGGAAACATGTTATGGGCCACGGTCCACACGCAACACTTGCAAGTGGACCATGGGCCAGCCTGGGAGGAACATTGCCACTGCCCAGCAGAGAGCCAGGCTCCCCTCGCTGCTTCCAACGCCCTCTCCCTGGCAGCCTGGCCCCACGGCAGGGCACAACAGGACGGGTTCTGTGGCAGGGCAGGAGGGCTCCTCTTCCAGGTGGAATGGCAGCACTGAGACTTTCTCCACACTGAGAGGTGAAACAGCTCCTCATCAGTAGAGCATTTCTATACATTCTGTTACAGAAGTGAACACTACAGTGTCTTCTGTGCTGTCCAAAGACACAAGTTGTTGCCGAGATGCAGATTCAAATTAACTCAAAGTAAAAATAAATAAGTATCAGTCACTGCTTTACAATTCAAATTCATGTGAAGAAGCCAAACTCTTAAATGCAAAATTAGATCAACCCAGATCTTGTACATAAACAGACCAAGTTTGCTCAATCTTGGATTCGTGCCACTTTCCGTGTTTTTCTAGTCTTGCCATTCTCATCCTAAGCCAGGGACCCAGGGAAGCAATGTTTCTGATGAGCTACAATCACACACGTACCGTGGTGTTCCCCTTGTATTTCTGCTCTCTCTCCCCACACGTACAAGAGTGTTGCAGATGCAGTGTTTGGAATAGCCCTACCTGCTTCAGGGCTTCACCTCCTGCTGTCTCCATGCTTTATAGCACTGCCAGGCTGCAACTATTCCACCTGTATTTGTCGTGCCAAGAGTCTCTCCAAATGGAAGCATTTGGACTTGTGTGAAACAAATCAGGTAGTTTTAAGAACAGGGAATAAGATCATGCTTTAATTAGACAAACATTAACCACTGCAGCTTCAGCAGAAGGTTTGGCAGATGAGGAACCAGCAAGCCAAAGAGGAACAAAATCCAGAGAGAAGTATTGAGGAACGATTGTACTGCACACCCAATGCAGATTCTGCCCTGAGGAATTGTGTCAGAACAAGGTTAAGTATTTCACTGGGACTAATACTTTGCATTTAATATTTTTTTATAAATCAATCTGCATAATGTATGCTGGCATCCTTTATGTTTCAATTTTGCTTACAATAATAAAACTAACTGTGCAAATCATCCTTGGCTGTATGTTATTTTTACATCCAAGAGCACTGAGCGATAGAAGCTTGGCAGGACAGATCTAAGAGAGAGAAAAAGCATTGTACTTCCCAACATAGCAGAACAACCCTGATTTTAAAGCAGTAGGATGAAAATGATTTAGCCTACAGTTAAAATTAGAGGTATGGTGAGATTTAGACTGCAAGTGAAGTACTGAATTAAATGTGTTTTTACTTGACTCCAACAAGCTTTTTTTATTAGTCCCTGGTAAATGAAATACTAGAAACTTTAAAAGTCCGTGAAACAGTCAAATCCACATGGTGCTTCATGGAGCAAATGCCACCTGCCATCGTCAGCACTGCAGGAAAGCCAGTGGTGCCAGAGCACGGGAGCCACACGGGGCAGATGCCATGGCTCTGGCTCCCTGTGACTCTGGTCACTCATCCCCTGCCTGCAGTGCTGCATGGGAGAACAGGGCAAGACGGGCTCAGAAGAGAATGGCAGCAGCAGCCGTGTGCTCAGGTGGAACACTGACACCTTGCACAGCCATGGGGCACCTGGCTCAGAGCCACCCTGACACCCTTTTCTGTATGTTCTGTTGCTTTGTTGTGCTCAAGAGACAAACACACAGTACCACAGTACCACTCTTATAATGAATAATTACTGAAACTCACCCCAAATATATGTATATGTACATGTATATGCATATGTATATGTAAATTTTTTTAATAGACGTAAAGAAATATAAACCCCACAAGCATTTTGAATACTAAATTAAAAAAATCATTAACTGGAAGAGTTCACTAATCCAAATAACCAAATCAAGATATTCCCATTCCCCTCCTCCCATACACTATTTACAGCCATCAGGAATGTGTCACTGCTCAGCATTCCGACCCACTGCCTCCGCAGGCTTTTCCTTTCTCCAGCAGGAAATCCTCCAGCTGGCCTTACTTTGTTCTCTAGAACATTTTAAATTCAGCTTATTTGCATCAATTGAATGTAGGTGCATGCAGGCATGTGGTACCTGCATGTGGGTGTTCCTCCTGGTGAGATTTTCTTACTTTCAATTTCATTACGAGCAAATTAAAAGGAAAAAAAAGAGTAATTTCTTCAGTGATTTTTCTGCCTTTCTGCAATATACACACACAAAAAATTCTTAAAGAAATATAGAAAACAACAGCCACTGCAAGACTCTGCACTTCCCAATTGGATTGACCAAGTTCTGCCTAAGTTTATGGTGAAGGGTTTGCTCAAATCAGTGTTGCATATTTTTCCTTAATGGGAAAACTCTTGATTTGCCCAAGCCTTTATGCTTAGAAGCAATATTATTTGCAAGTTGGTGTCATACCACACCATGGGGCAAATGTTACCCTGCACATGGATTCCGTGGAAACTTAAGGAAAGGCATATTGTGTCTCTCTCAAGCTTCCTTGGGGAAGCACCATGCCCACGATGGGCACTGGGCTTTTGGGGTAAGGGGCTTGGTTCCAAGGGCAGGGGGACAGAAAGGAGGCAGATTATGGGTGAGCAGGAAAACTCAACCCTCAGTCTGGCTGTGGGTAGAGCTCAAGGGGGTGAACCACTCTTGTTTCAGGAGCAGTACCTGGGGCCAAAGGTAGTAAAATAGGGAGTATGGTAGGACACTTGCTAGGCAGAGTATCCTTGGTTTGGATTGGTTTGGTTTGTTTGTTGTGGGTTTTTTGATGCTCAACATCTATTACCACTAAAGAGCAGAACCTGTGAAAATACAGAGAATATAATTGCTTTGCTCTAAGAACATGAGCCACACTCTCACCAAACAAGAATGGACATGTTGGGTTGTTTTAATTTCTGGTCTAGCTGGGCATGTCTTATCTCTGGCTAAAAAAAATGGAAATGCATAATGAAGGCAGCCAGTTGTCTTGTAGGTAACCAAACACAATTCCCACCACAGGATAGGATTGTTGGCAAGATGTGGTATCAGTACAGGGAAGCTTAGTACTGCCAGCTGAATAGATCTGTCAAATTTGTTTCTGCAAAATGTTATGTCTACAACTACTAGAAATAGCGCAGCTGAGTGATAAAACTTAAACAAGTGTGAAAAAATATTTGCTTTATTTTCAAGTCTGTTTTCCTTGTGAACCTGACAGTGTTTTGTTTTCTCAAAGTTATGCTTCATGTGCCCAAGGACTGTACTTTTCAACCCCCTACACCTGTATTCTCATAAACAGCAGCCGTGCTTAAACAGATTCTGCAGCAGCTTGTACAGACTGAGAAGGGAGGCTTGTTGGACCCTTTCACCTAAAAAGAAATAGGAATAAAATAACTTTAAGAATATTGCCCCTAAAGCAGTGAAGTGCTCTTTAATGTCTGTTTGATGAGGCCTGGCCCCACAAAGACTGAAAGAATTTTCACATTGCCAGAACCTTCCTCCCATGAATAGGCACTGATTTCATGTACTACTTTAGGATAAGGTCTTAGAGGACACTATTTTTAACTATATGAAGAACAAACATGTCTAAAACACCTTAGCCTTCCAGCTGAAGCTACACATACTTTAAAGCCATTCTAATATATGCATAATCAATGTGTACGTTACTCAGCAAATGGTAAACAGCAAGTGTTGCAATAACTCTCCTGTCACTAATTTTAATACTGTACCAAAATATGCTACTGTAAATTAACTAGTACATTATGGAGTGACATAAATAATTAAAACCAAAATTATAACTGGCGAAATGAATGAAGCAAGAACATTTTGTAACCCAGTGTTCTTCCTACTCGACTTCATAATTTTCTAATTTGTGTTAAACACTAAATCTGATTCTGTCTGAGCACAAAAAGGAATTTGTTCATATAATTTACTAATTTGGAAAGTAGCTTGGTTGGAAAGAAATTGAAACCTGTTAAAATCTCCATGTTCTATGACAGAGCATCTGTCTACGTGCCACACAGCACAAACTGCTCTCTGGTCATCATTCCTGGGTCCCGAGGTGAAGCACAGAACAGCAAGTGAGAACCACCCAGGACAGAACTCTGCTGCCAGAGGTGGGACACCCAGCCCCAAGGAGGAACCCATCCTACCTGGTCTCAGCGGATGCAGGAAAGAGATGGGCTTCTGCAGCCATCCCACCTGACACGAGGCCAGGACCTCTCAGGGTTCCATGAGCCACAGCAACAGCTGCTGTGCAGCACCACGCGCAAGGACGACTGCTGAGGGCAGCGCAGAAGCAGGAGAAAGAGGCTCAGCTTTGGCACATGAAGTTAGACCACTTCAGCTTTTGACATCTAGAGGTGAGAACAGACAGGTGAACAGCACAGAGTGACATCACTGTATCTTTTACAAGGATTTTTAAAGCACACCAAAGATGCTTTTATCCAAGTTGGTAAAACTTGTTGCTCCGTTACTTCAATCACAGGAGTCTTCTATTGTTCTGTATTGTTTTGCTTTTTAATTTTCATTCTTTGGTTTCACTGAAAGGACAGCTCTCTTTTTTAAGACACATATAGAAGGGGCTGACAGACAATGTCTGCTGCTTCACTGTCTTCAGGTGGATTCCATATTCTGCTCCTTCACACCTCTCACCTTCTGCCCTGTCTTCTCTGAAGTACCATGGAACCCTCCACCTCCCAACCCATATTTTTTGTTTAATTTTCATTTGTTGGTGTTTATTTACTGGACAAAAAACTGCATCAATTAATCTGTTTATGCTGCCTGAACTCACCCTGACTTTCATTGGAACAGAGCACCATCCCTACCAACACACCAGGGCCAGACCTTGCGTGGCATCCTGACCATGCAGCCCATACCCCTCCAGAGCAGTGGGAAGAATGCTGAGGGGTGGCGGCCTCAGGATGAACTCTCAGGGAGAAATCCCTATGGAGTTTGAGCTTTGACCTTGTTTCTGTAGCCTCCAAGAAGGGGGTTCCTGCATCTCTGGAGCGCACCATGGCACAGAAGGATCCTTAGTGGCAGTGGGCAACCCTGGGCTGCTGGCTGGCTGGTGGGCTGCACCCATTGCCCCACCTGAGGGAAAGGGGAGAGGCAGAAGGGAAAAGCTTCATCTCTCTGCATAAGCCTGACTTGTGCCGTTACACTGCAGCAGATGGAAGTCTTTGGAGAGAACCATCTCCCTGCTCCACAGGGTAAGGCAGTTCCCCTGGCACAGCAGAGGCGGGCACAGCACTGAGAACATCCCAGGGGAGAAGCTTATTTAGAACTGCCCTCTGACAGTGGTAAAAAGGATCCTCCACCCATCTGTCTTGCTCACCCTGGCTATGGCACCCTCCCCGGGAGGTCGAGCAGGGGACACACAGCCTGTTCCTGGCACAGACAGCCCACAGGCCACCCCACAGAGGCTCGGGACCACGTGAGGAGCTTCGGCAGGCACCGCGAGATGCTGGAGGGAATGGGAAGCTCCTGCAGGGATGCACATCCCCAGGAGATCTTGAGTTCTGGACAAAGCTGTGTAGGTGAGATTGTAATAGCATTCTGCTATGGACAAGGACACCAGGGGGTTGTGCTGGGTATAAGCAAGGACAGTTTCTAGTTCTCAGTTTTTTATAATAATGATGGATTAATCCTGCTCTTGCTAATCTGGCAGGACAAAACAGCTGACATAAAGACTCCTCCAAGCTGCAACGGGTGTCCTCAGCTGCAGGAGCCAGCAGCTGTTAAGCACACAGTTAACTCCCACAGACTAACTATTTCCTTCTTTTTTTTAATAACCATTTCTTTAGGCAAGTGTCTCCTGGTATTTTAAAAATTCATTTTAATCAATTTAAAATTAATAACAAACCAGCAAAATCCTTAGGGCCCGAAAGCTCCAATCCCTGCCACTCTGGAAGTGATGAGTCAGCTCCAGTGCAGCGGCCATGGAGCAGCTGAGGGCTGCCCATGAGAGCTGAATTAGGTCACTTGGTTTGCTATTCATGGAACCGTGGCTGTCCCTGTCGTTCTGAGGAGCTGCTGCACTCCAAGGGCACTGCCACAGCACTGGGCTGTGTACAGGGCAGGACAGGCTCTGTCCCGTGTCCTCACCAGGTGGGAGCACCAGGAAGGAGCCTCTCCAAGAGCAGGGAAAGGGCAGTGGCCGCAGGACTCAGCACACACAGAGCCCTGTCCCACTCCCTGGGCTCTGCATGGTGCCTCCTCACGCTCCTGCCCTGGTCACCAACCCACGCTCTGCTCGGGCTAGAACAGGAACCAGCAGCGCACACAGCCAGACTTCTGGCTCCAGCCTCTTCCCAAAAGAGCTCCCCCCAGGCCCAGCAGCAGTCTCTTCCCAAGGGAGCACGTCCCTGGGTACTGGAGCAGACCTGCTCTGCTCCCCCACTCACCTCCTGTGTCTAACAGCAACACCATGGCCCAGCACGCAGCTCCTATGGCAGCTCCCTGCAAAACGCTGGGTTGGAAGTTACCCACAGCACAGGATTTCCATGCTCTTGGCAGGTGTTCTCATGCCAGCCATTCTGGAACTAGCTCAAACACAGGTGTTTATGACCTGGGAAAACAAAGAAAACAGCCATCAGAGGCTGCAGGACCAGACTCACTTGTGTCCAATTCCTGCTCTGGCCAATGTCCTCTTCCTCACAACAGCCTCCAGAAGGGTCTGGTCGCTTCAGGGACTTGGAGCTCCAGCATTCCTGTTTGCCAGCTGCCTGAACTCCCAAGTGCCCATGTTTCTGCAACTAGAGTCTTCAGAGATCCATAAAAAGATCTTCTGAACACCCTGGGAAGCACAGCTGTCCTGTTGCTGCAGGGCAGTCCAGTGCCCATGTCCTGCTTACCCTCTTGTACTCAAGGAGTGGTTTTGTCCCTTGCCAGAGGGGAACAACATGAGAAAATTACTGTCTGCTCACCTACTAATATTCAGCTGTGATAGGGATGAAAGATTTTGGCTCACATCCTCATTTGTTCACTGAAGAGAAATCAAAAATGAACCAAAATGGTTGAACAGTTTGTAAATTAGTAAGTATTGAAGCTCCACTTCACTGGAAGGCTACAGAGTGACAGACGTAGTGCAGTGGCAAATGACAGAATAGCTCTTTAAAGTTTAGGTGTGAGATTTCAAAAGACCTTCCTCTAATGTCCCACACCAAGCATAACAGGCATCCTTGAGGCAAATAATAAATTTATTAAAAAAAATCAAGCAAAGCTTTCTTTAGGAGAACACAATGAGAATTTCTGTGCAATCTCTGCAAGACATACCAGGCACCCCACAAATGCTCCCTGCCCTCCTGAGGCCTTCTGGGCACCCCACCTGTCCCTATCCTCCTGCTGGTTGGCACAAAGCCTCTGAAGAAGACTGAAATTCAAAGTCAGATTTTGTAGTTAAGCAACCAAACAATACTTCAGTGCTTTAATGGCAAAATCTGTTATGATTGTCACCATTTCGGTTCCCAAATTCAGTTTCTTTTATGACTACTTCAGTGCTTGGACAAAAGTTTTGAATGAACCAGTCTCTTGCTGATAAGATCATGGACACCCAAGAACAAAATTAAATCTACTTCCAGTTACTCCTGTGGAAGGAAAAGATGATCTGAATTTCTGCTATGTGTGTGTGACCTGTGAGTCATGGTGCTTGCTAAATGAAAAGTATGAACACTACATTTTCAAAGCTCATTTTTGTTTGTTTCTATTTGTTCAATATTTTCAAGGGTAACACATGGAGGAAAAATGAAGTGACTTAAAACAGATGATTCTGAAATGTTAGCTTTGGTAGCACAAAGTGAAAATACAAATGTAGTCTTGCATGAGCACAGCAGACAGAAAGGGTGGTCATCCCCACCACATCATGAAATATAACCAGGTACTTTGTTCAGAAAAGGCACTACCTTTATTCAGCACAGCCCAGGCATTACCTTAATTCTGCAGCACAATTCCAGTATACTTACAGCAACTTCCACTGTGAACCTGAGAGTACATTAAAGGGTGCTAATGATTATAATGCATGTACTAGAACAAGCAGATTCTGTGGCAATGTTTTAATTTTCATTTAGATTAAATTTAAATTATTATTTACACCACTCTGCTAAAAACACGGAAAGAGGAGCTGTAAGTGTAGCAGCAGGCACACATATCTTCATGTATTCTTCTCTATTTTTATCTTGTCGTTGAACTTAACAGACTTCCAAGTGCAAGTAGATTGAAGCTCCATCTAGTGCCAGGGGCCGGGAAGTTGCTGGGAGATTTTCATTCCAAAACCAGCAACCATTCTCAGAGAAGGACCGAGGAGCAGCGGCCAGCCTGGCATCCCAGCGCTGTCACACGCCGGCGGAACGCAGCGGGATTGCTCCTGGGGTGTATAAAGGCTTCATCTAAAAGCTGCAGTACCTTGGGCCAAGCAGAGGGCATGGCACAGCACCTGAAACATGAGCCCACCACGGCGAGAGGGGTCCCTGCTCCACCAACACGTTCTACACGGCTCCTCTCTTTGGATCCAGGGAACCAGGATGCTGCTGGTGCATCCCAGTTCATCCTGCTAACCTCTATCCAAAACCAGGCCATCAATGGTTCTGAAATGCCCTTGCTGTTTAATACATGGCTTGAGCCTTGTTGGCAAGTCACCATCTCGTCCACAAACACCTAATGGTAGCACATACACCGGGTGTCTATTACCAACACACAGAATAGCCTAGCTGCTGCTAATGTTCTCTTCCTCTCTTCTTCTGTGTTTTTCCCCAATGGCAAGTGCTAGAACTGCACCTGTTTCTAGCTCTGTAACAAAGCCATGCTGCATGTCCCAGCTCCTATAAGCACACACTATTCTTACCCAAAACAAGGAGGAGGTTTGTGTAGCAGAGGACAGCTGTTCAGATGGTTCAGTAAAGCAGTAATGTTGGAAGTTTTTTTACATGTGGAAGTCATGTTTCTTCATTTAAGAAAAGTGGTCTTCATTGTGCATTTTAGATTTGACTTTCAAAGAAGACTGTAATGGAAGGAATCCTTTCACTGTCCTGGTTAAATGCAACCCACCTGAGTCATAAAGCTTTAAAAAGCACTATGCCAACTGGACACAGAGTACAGACAAACTGTATGAGATGCATCTGTCCCACATTTGTCTTCACATAACCTGAGCCCCGACTGGGAGCGGCCCCATCCAAAGCAGGCGGGACCAAGCGGCGCGGGGGAGCGGCTGAAGGCACGCCAGCACCGGCCGAGGATGCGCTGCCAGCACACCGATGCATGAGCATGGCAGCAGTACCGACAGGCAGGATGGAGAGTTACACAGCACATGGCTGCACTCTTCTTCCTCATAGTACCAGCACCATGACTCTGCTCACAGCTGTGTAAAGGCTGACAGCAATAACTCACCCGTCTCCAAAACAGCTCCCTGCCCAAGATCCGACGTTTCCTCCACAGGCGCTCACGGTGCGGTCACAGCGGCGCTGCTGGGGGACTGCGCACCCATGGCATGGGGGTACAGCAAGATCCTGAAGCACGCCCAGGTCTCTGGGGATGCCCCACGAGTGTGGCGCTGCAGGAGCTGCCCCAGCTCCATGGCAGTGACTCTGCTCCTCAAGCCTGCCTCACGCTCACCTTCCACAGTGAACAGTTCAGCTGAGAGACAGAATGATTTACTGTCTTTTGAGAGGTATTTTGAAAGAAGATAAAACCTTCTAAATGAAACTGCATCATTCTTAGGCTATTTTCCCCTTCATTTCTACTTTTCCCCATTCCTCCCGGTTTTGTATTCTTCATGTTTCCTTTCACTCGTACCAGAGTGGCTGCTCTACAGTTGCACAGTATTAGACTTTCACTTTCGGACTGAATACACTTCTTCTAAGATTACATAGACAACTTTGAGCAGAACAATTTTCATATACTTTGTTCCTCAAAAATGTGATATTTGTGTGGATGCAAATGAGAGAAAAGTACTACACTTATGGCAAAAATAGTTCTCTCCATGATGAAACTAAGCAGTACTTCAACTACCAAAAATCCACACCAAAATATTCTAAATATTAAATATACACTGACCCTTCTTTGATGAGCTAACATCAAGCAAGCTGACTGCTGCTTATAGCTAGGACCAAGTTTTTTGTGACCAAAGAAAAATTTGGTCTAAGGTTAGACTGCTATCATTTTGCTGGGAAAATATGGCTTTTTAGACTTCAGAATTATTATTAAATGCTTTTGAAGACAGTGAATGTATTAGGTAGAAATTGTGTATCACAGATAAATTTATGTATCTGTGATTCAGAAATCCTTTGGATTTTTAACAAGTAACAAGCATTAACAGCAAAATCGTCTGTGATCAGAGGTGGAAACCGCACACAGACAAAGACATTTACAGATGTTACCAGGGAGAGCAAGTTGAATGAAGAAAATAATGCCCTGAACAAAGCTCCAGAGCTCCCCAGCTGCATCATGTGGGTGACTGAACGTGCAGCAGAAAGCGGTGCAGAAACAATCACCTACAGTAACTGTGAGCTACAAAAACAGAACCGTCTGTCAGGGCTGTCACCAAGACACTGGCAGGACAAAGCTGCTGCCTGGGACGGTGTCCCAGGGGACAGGGTCTCCATGCTCCTGCCGTACACCACAACACAGCACAACAGCCAGAACTGGGTTTTCTTCTTAGCGCATGCTAGCACAGTGAAAACATGCAGACCAGCTCTGAAAATGATATATTTGTTCTACCAGTCAACTGTGACAGAGAAAAAACCAAGCAGATGAAGCCTGTGAAAAGTTAAATGTTCTCTTTCATCTCCTAGCACTTCTTGTTGTGGTCAGTGAAGCGTGCACAGGGGTCACAGGTTCAGACTTTACACCACAGTAAGATTGTTAACTGTCCCTGTTAAACCACACTGCACAAATACCCATTAAAAAATGACTGCCAAGAGCCTGTGTTTGCTGTGCTTCATTTTCCACTTTTCTGCTTTCTCTCCCTCTAACTTTGTGCTTCTCCAACCCTCTTATTGCATTTCTTAGCCTCAGTTTTGGCTTTTAAGATTAACTTCCCCACAGCCTTTCACTCACTGCAACAGCCAGAGGCATGTGATGAGTCACCACAAGTTTGGGCAAAATAACATAAAGACCTTAGACTGAGTATGATTACACCTATCCAAGACTGCATCAAGCTATCTACAAACTTAATGAATTTCACAGTTTCATACCCTTTATTTCATAACTGAACAGTTAGCAGTCACCTATTTGGGTTCTGTTTGCTTGACTTTAAGCAAAACAAAATACTGCAGGATCTAAGCGCACTGAGAAGTCCGACTGCTTGGTAACTGTGAGGCATAGAAAGCTGTGTCACAATTCTGTACTTGTTACTCCTATAGGGACTCATCAAAGACACCATTATGAACTAGAGACTACCTCTCCAAGTAAGAATTTATATAAAATGTACTTTAATTTCTAGGAATAAGGTTTCTTTTCTGTTGACCACCAGCAAGATAAAAAATTCACCTTAAAAATCCTAAAGTTAAGCAAAGTTCCATGACTTAAGACATCTTTTTTAGTGCTTTGGCTGGTCTGTAAATCATAAAGAACTGTCCTTCCTCCTATTTTAAGTACTTCTGGAAGCCACTGAAACAGAAGCAATTTCATGCTCTTATATGACATAGCCATATCCCTACTCCTGCGTCTGATTTTCAGAGTTACACTGTGGGTTTGTTCTGGTTGAACTTGATGGTTAAATAAAGAATAAGCAAGGGAACCCCCTCAGAACTGCTTACATAACTGTCTTACATAGGAAAACAAAGGTTTTGCTGAGCTTTCTTATTGATAAAACCATACCAGGCCAAAATCCTCTAAGGAGATGAGTTAACACGGAGTTAAACCATCGATCCAAACAATGCAAGATACACCAGAAAAGCACCTTTTTTCAGAACTTTCTAGATGGTTTAAGTGCCATTGTACAAGGCTGTCTGCAGTGCGGCCACAGTTGTGCTGTCATGGGACAGGACCTTGGTCATGCACAGCTCTAGTAGCTGTGCAATAAAACTCTGTACTGTGGTCTTCATGATTGTTGCATTTTGAATTACCATATTTTTAAGCCCAGTTTCACATTTTCCACACATTAATATGTCATTTTCATCATTTGTTTCTAGCTAACACTCATCCCAGTCTTTGGTGGCATCCTGGGGTTTCAGCCAAGTGCCCTCCCTGGGTAGCTGTGCAAGGACCCTGCCCAGCCTGACCCTCACCGGGCTGACACACACTGCCCCTGGCTGTCACCAGAAGCAGTGAATCCACAGACTTGTAAACTGGCGTTTCCCTGTGCCCTTCCAAAAGCACGTGTGGCCAGGGCCCAGCAGGAGCCAGCGGGGTCAGCAGGGGAAGGCAGCGCAGCCACAGAGCCCAGCACTGCAGCCCGGCAGGGCAGCGCTGCCTCTGGCAACGTTTTCTCCACAAAGAAGCCCAGCTGCATTCTGCTGCTGGTTGACTGCCCTCCTGTCTGTACATAAGTGCTGGTTACAGTAATCTCCAAATGGTGAAAAACAGTAATTTGGTCAAAGACAGTTAGAACCCGTGACATAATGGTTGGACTAAATTATCCCAGAGAGCTTTCCCAACCTAAACAATCTTATTGTGAGAAGTCCTGCCTTTGGCTGTTTCATCATTCCAAGCACAGCAGCAGTGCTGGTAGCTACAAGGACTGAAAGAAGAACCCAAGTTACATTACCCAAGTTACATTACAAGTCTTCGGTCAATTTCAGTTTTTCTGTTAACAGTATAAAAGCAGTCAAGTTTCTCACAAAGCTGTAAATAGTGAGTACACTTTGGTTAAGCACAGCCAGCACTTTAGAATTCTTCCAAATTATTCTTTTTCTTAGATGTGATCCAACATCAATTTTAGACAAAGTTTTGAACAGAAATAAAAGACCAGGAATTGTTACAAGCTGCACAAAATCCTACCAAACTGTGGCTGTAGTGTGCAATTAAATTCCAGAAAGAACAACTATCAGGTGAAATGTAGGAAGAGACTAAAATGCAAGAAATAATGATTTCACAACTATTTACTATACGGCTATAGTTTAAAAGCAGTCAATTTCCTATGTGGGTCTAGGCACCGATGTTAAAATGACCTACTACATCTATCAATTTTAACAAGGATATTTTTACACATATATAAATATTTTGCTTCAGAAATGTCTCAAATTCCACTTAACTCTTATAGCAAAAAAAAAACAACCAAAAAAACCCCAACAACCCTGGAGGTCTCTGCTCGTACAATCTTTAACATACAGAGCATCCCCTCATTTTCTTAAACCCAGCAGTCTCAAAGGTGCTGCTGCAGTAGTGCCTACACAAACAGTATTGTAACAATTGTATATAGCACACAACCAAATGAGGCACCGAAGAGTGAAAATAAAATTTAAGAATCATGATTTTCAGAAGCATGACTCGTGACTGCCGAATCTGCAAATTATACAACCTACCTGGTAGCTTTGAAACATTAAATAATAGCAACCCAATTTAGACTTCACTTTCTAAATATATTACTAGAGTTAGTTCACAAATAACATGACTAGAAGCTGAGCTACCAAGCCGTGAAATCCTCTACTCTGATCCAACCATTTATGTTAAGGAGATCCCAGACTTCCATGCAGGTATTTCCAATTCAAATCATTCAAAACAGATGTGTGTATTCCCTGTATGGCTAACACAGTCCACACACCAAAACAGCCCTCACACCACTGATCACCTGGTCTGTGCAGCTATTGAAAGGTAATATTGCCTGTGAGGCAGGAGCAGTATTACCCGGCCCTGTCTGCACTCTGACACGCAGGTGAAACACCTGTCCCAGAGGCAAAGCCCTGGGTCACCACACATCACCCTGGCGTGGCTCTGGACTGTGGAGAGCCTGGCCCGGCTCGGGGCTGGCAGCCACCGTGGGGCTCTGCCTCCGGTCAAACAGGACTGGATGCTGGGCTGCCAGGGCTCAGGAGGGCACAGATGCTCACTGGGCAGAAGGGATGGACAAATGTGTTGGAGGGTGAGATCCCTTCAGGCAAGAGGGCCTTTGGCTGAAGTCCTGGAAACCCACAGGTTCTTGTGCGACATACCTGCATGCTTGTACCAAGCAGCCTGCTGTCCAAGAGAAGCCCACCTCTTATTAATCAAAGGATAATGATGATTAACAAAAGGATAATCATAGCAAATAAGCAGCTCCAAAATCCTCAAGGCCTGCCCCTGGGTCACGAGATATCTGTCTCTATATCCATTAAATCAACCTATTAAAGTAACACAATTTGGAATCCTTATTGCAACTTGAAGACAATCAACAAAAAAATCAAACATATTTTGGTTGAACTCTAAAACTGATGGGCTCATCAGCTTCCCACTAATTTCAGATGGATACATTTTGTGCTAGTAAGAATGTTTAACTGGGACCTCCTACAGACCAGGAGTAAACAGAGAAGCAACACTCAATAGCACTTCCAGACAGAAGAGAACATTTTCTCCTTCCCATGGAAGGAATCTCTGGAGGTAGGATGATGAAGGCAAGTCAAACTTCACAAAAAGCTTTAGCTATTTTAAAAGCTAAAAGCAACTTTAAAGACTGTAACTCATTGGTAGATACAGTGACATGAGAATATTTCTGGGATACGTGGATGATGGCTGTCCAAATTCAGAGGGGTAAAGGCACTGTGAAAACAAAATAGAGAAAAAAAAACCTTCTGGAGTTAAGGTAAAAGATACAAATGAGCTCTTTTCCAAGTATCTAGTAATACAAGCAATTAGTACTAAACAACACTCAATCCAATGACAATGGAACTAGGTTGTTAAAGGACTATGAAACCCTGAAGCGTGCTGTAGGGGTATCCAAAATAAATACCTGGGGACTTAAGGTAAAGGAAAAGAAGGATAAAGGTAAAGGAAAGGTCAGGAAAAGGCAGATTCATTTATTGTATACTATGCCTTGGCATATTCAGCTATGAGATCTAACTTCTTGAATTATAGCCACAAAGCTGCTGACATGGACAGCCAGGCCACATCCCCCCAGTCTGCACTGCCCCAAGAATCACAACAGTCATCCAATAAAGCAAACTCACCCTGCTCAAAAGCAAGGTGACCCCCCACCAATTTCAATGTTACGAAAAACACAACAATTGCCCCAAAACACACCCTTAAGCGGCTAGTGAACACTTCTGCGACCCAGGACGGCCTTGGAGCAGCCAAGCCATCCTGCCCAGGGCCCAGTATCAGTGCACCAAACCAATGGCACCAGCCTCGGGTGTGTAAAGAATGTGGAACTGTATTATTGCAATAGAGACTTGGTGGAACCTGGAACAATAAACCACAAAATCACCAGTTACAACCCCTTGTAGAAAAAATATGTAGCAGATGCTGGTGTGTGAGAAAGGGACGCATCCCTGAAGATGAAGGGCACGGGCGAGGCAGGCAGGGCTCAAGCCCTCTCCGAGGGGCGCGAAGGCAGACATGAGATTGTAGAAACAACACAAATGCAGCGACTGCCAGGGGCCGTGGCGGCACAGCGGGGCACGGGAAGGCCGGGGCGCCGGACTCTGTGCACGGGAGCGGGCACCGCTCTGCCCCGCGGCCGTGACCCCTCCGGGCTCGCCGGGCCCGCCCGCCGCGCAGGCAGCGCAGCGCCTCTCCCTGAGCCCCGGGGCCGCGCCCGGCTAGCCCCGGGCCGGGCTGCAAGGCGCCGCCGCCGGTACTCACCGATCCCGGCCGCTCCCGGCCGCCGGTGCGGGCATCGGGGCGGCCGCACGGATCTCCGGCCCCGCCGCGGCTCTGCCCCGCGCGGTCCCAGCCGGGCGCGGGGAGGGTCCCGCTCCGCCCGCTCCGCAATTCCATCGGGCCGGGCCGAGCCGGGCCGGGCCGGCCCCCGCAGCAGTGCCGGGACTGCCCGCACCGATCTCCAGCGGCCGAGCGGCCCCGGGCCCGGGCATCGAGCACCGGGCATCGGTCCCGGCGCCGGCCGCAGCCCCGCCCCGGCCCCCGGCCCGCTCCCCCCGGCCGCGGGGGCGGTGCCGGCCGCGCCCCTCCTCCCCCCGCCCCCGGCGCGGCAGCGCAGGGCTGGGCTGGGCCGCGCCGCCGCCGCCGCAGCGCTCGGTCCGCTCCGCCGCCGCACCGCCGGGACCGCCGCCCGCCCCGCGCCCCCGGCCCGCCCGCTGCCCGCTCGCCCTCGCCCGCCGCCCCGCGATCATGGCCGGCTGGCAGAGCTACGTGGACAACCTGATGTGCGATGGCTGCTGCCAGGAGGCCGCCATTGTGGGCTACTGCGACGCCAAGTACGTCTGGGCAGCCACGGCCGGCGGCATCTTCCAGAGCATCACGGTGAGCGGGGCCGGCGGGAGCGCGGCCGGCGGGAGCGGGGCCGGGCCCACGGGCCGCGGCCGGGGGACGGGGGCACCTTGCGGGCGGGGGGCGCGGGCCCGGCCGCCCGCGCCGCCTTTTTGTGCGCGTCGGGAGCGGCGCGGGGCCGGTCCCGCGGGCGGGGGCGGCGGCCGGCCCGGGGCGGGGGGTGCGGGCGGCGGGCCCGGTGCGGGGCGGGCGGCGGAGGAAGGCGGCTCGAACGCCGCCGCGCCGCCGGCTCCATGTTTTCTCCGCCAAGATGGCGCTCTGCCATTGATGCTCCCCCGCCCTGCCCGCCCGCGCCCCCGGCCCGCCCGGCTCCGCGGCCCCGCCGCCCGAAGAGAAGGGCCGTGCGCGGCCGCCGGCGCGGCTCCCCCGGCCCCACGCGGCCCCGCCCCGGGCGCGGCGGGCCCGGTCCCGGCCGAGGCGGAGCGGGGCCGCCTGGGCCGCGGTCGGGGGGCCGGGCCCGCCGTGACGCTGCACTTTGCGGCCGCCGCGGTGCGGCCGGGCCCGCGCCGCGCCCCCAGGCTCCGGGCCCGGGGCCCTTCCCGAAGGGCAGGCGGAGGGGCCGCGGCGGCGGGAGCAGCCCGGGCCCCGCGGGCGGGCCGCGGCCGGGCTGATGCCGCGGGTGCGGGCAGGCCCCGGGCTGATCTCCCGGGACAGGTGCGGGCAGAGTCCGCGCCAGCCCGGGGTCAGGCTCCGGCAGACGCCCTGCGCCGTTTAACGGGCTCGGGCCCGGAATCGCTGAGGCAGAGGCTCCCCCGCGCGCAGCGACCGCGGAGCAGCGCAGACTGCGCCTAACAAAGCCCTGTGTTCTGGAGCACTTCCTGCGGGTAGCGAGGGGAAATCACGGCCTCGGCCTCTGCACGCGAGACGGGACCGGTTCTAAATAGAAATTACAGCAATATACCCTTCCGTGCTAACTCTGAGCTCTTTCCTTTGACAGCCAGGAGAAATAGATATGATTGTAGGAAAAGACCGAGAGGGTTTCTTCACCAATGGTCTGACCCTTGGTGCAAAGAAGTGCTCTGTGATCAGAGATAGCCTGTATGTCGATGGTGACTGCACAATGGACATCAGGACAAAGAGTCAAGGTGGTGAGCCGACATATAATGTTGCTGTAGGCAGAGCTGGACGAGGTAAGCACCCTTTTCTCTACCTTCAGATAGCTAAATTAGGAATGTGACCCTAAGCATAGACTCCAGCTATTAGGAGAACCCAACTCCTGTATTTAATGGCTCATTTTGGGAAATGATGCAAGGTAGTGGATGTCAGTGCTCTAGCTGAGTTCTGACTGAGAATTACACTCATCCCTGTTCCCACCTGCATCCCAGCCCAGCACCAGGCTGTGCAGTAGTTAACAGGTCTGTGACAAGCAGGAAAAAGCAGGCTGCAGCTCCAGGCTGGCTTAGCTGGTATTCCATCACTTCATACCTGAAGCTCAGGAGGGGTCTCTACATGACAGGCAGTGACTGCAAGCTTTCTCATTGTAAATTGTTTGATGGAAAGTTTATTCTGCAAAGATGTGAATCTCATGTATGAGCTGCTCCTACTAAAAAGTTCTACATTAACTTTTCTTGTACTTCCTATTGAGCCTGCTAAAGTCTGTCCAGGCAGAAAAAGCCTGTCTAGTTTGGTACCACTGAGAAATGTGCTTCATTCTCAGACACCTGCTCCTTTGTGCTCTTCATTTAACTTCCAGTAAAATCTGTTATGGAGCAGGCACTCATCTGGGATATGGAATACTGTCCAGTAGTGGTGTGCCTTATGTTGGGAACACCTGGGCTAGCATTTTTGGGCTGGCTGTGGAACAGGTTCATGAGTGACAAGACTTTTGCTAATAGGTGTAAAACCAAAGGCAGAGCAGATGTCTGTAGGCTAAAGCCCAGGGCAGGCATGCAGGAAGAGGGTTGGCAGCACTGAAGTGAAACAAGCAGAGTTCTGACTTGTGAAATGACAATGAGAACTGTCTCAAGCTTTTATGAGCAAATTGCTATGGAGATAGAATCATAGAGTCATTAAGGTTGGAAAAGCCCTCCAAGATCATAGAGTCCACCTCTTCTCCCAGTGCTGCCAAGGCCACCACTAACCCATGTCCTCAAGTGCCACAACCACATGGCTTTTAAATCCCTCCAGGGGTGGGGACTCAGCCACTGCCCAGGGCAGCTGTGCCAGGGCTGGACAACCCTTTTGGTGAAGAAGTTTTTGTAATACCCAACCTAAACCTTCCATGGCGCAGCCTGAGGCCCCAGTGTATGATCATGCTTAGGTAGACTGGCTGCAGCATTCCCAGCTTGGTGAACAGTCCCTGGCCTCTGGCAGCCCAGTGTTCCTTGTGTCCCCTTCCCTGTTAGGGGATATGTCATGGCAGCTCACAGTGGCTCCTGCTGGTGAGCCTCCAGTGTTCCTTTTACCTGATAATCTGGGACACCTTGCTGGAACTGGGGAGTGGGGAGAGCCTCAGTATGACAATTGTCCCTGTGTTTTGTCTTATGTAAAAAGTGTGGCTTATAGCTGTTTTATTGCATGGAAAGTCTCAGCCCAGCTCACCCTCTGGGGTTTTTTACCAGCATCAGGGCAGTTACTCTGGTTCCAGATCATGGGAATTTTCTTTTGCCACTCTCCAGTCACGCTTGCACATGCACTATACCCCTGCTCCTACAGGTGTTTAAACTGCTGCCAGGATTTCCTTGCTGGGTGATGAGTGATGATGAGAGGCATTGTAATGCTGTTTTGATAGCTGGTGGCATTTTTCTCAGCAGTGAACTCTTAAAGCTTCCACAGTTAGATAAAATCCCTGAGGATAGCTTGTACTTTCTCCCAGCCCTTTCTACATCTGTGTTTTAACAAAACTGTTAAATTAGCTTAATACTCAAATACTAAATCTTGAATTTGAGGGTGTTTATTGCACTGTCTAAAAGTTGCATTATTTCCATGTCGAACACATTCTTTTTAAAACTTTTTTTCTTTTCTCTTTCAGTCTTGGTCTTTGTAATGGGCAAAGAAGGGGTCCATGGAGGCGGATTGAATAAGAAGGCATACTCAATGGCAAAATACTTGAGAGACTCTGGGTTCTAGTTGTTAGGCAGACTGTTAAGTATTAGGGGAAGATTGCTATTAAATTTTCCTGGCGGTGAGCTTTAAACCTTACATTCTGGAAACTTTACTAGCAATGCAGGGTGATGGGGTATGAACCTGTGTCTCCTTTGTATCCCTTTGTTGGTGGGGAAAGGTGTTATTTTTTTTCCCTTTAATTCTTTTCATTTCTGTTTTGTTTCCTTGTGTACTCCAGCATTGGTTATAGTCATGGGAAAGGAAGGTGTCCATGGAGGGACACTCAACAAGAAAGCATATGAACTGGCTTTATACCTGAGGAGGTCTGATGTCTGAGCAGCCTCTCCCCATCCACCTAGCAGCTGTCTGCAGCACCACCCGCTTGTGCTCAGTGCTACCAGACCGTAGATGGTAGTTTGAGTTTTTTTATTTACCCATTTCCTACTGTCATAACTCCAGTTCCCCCTTGTTCATCTCTGTAACCACTGTAGGTAACCGAGCCCATCTGGCACCACCATGATGATGATATGCATGATAACTTGAAACTTGGGAGGGGAACATGCCAAGTGTAGGCTCTGCTTCGTCTTAGCAATTAGTATGATATTGACAGCTAAACCAACTGAGATAACTAAACAAGGTGCCGATTGTACAATCTAATTTGATCAATGCCTCTTCAGCACTTTGAGCAAGTCACAGCTCACTAGTCTTCCTTTCACAGAGCACGGTTGGGAGGAAAAAAGTGTGTGCATATCTTCATTTCTGTCCCTCTCTCTGTTTCTGTTTTTTAAACCCATGTGTTTGCTTACACCCATTTTTATAGTGCCTGGTTTGTTTAACCAATTTGCCACTCAGAAGCTATTAATGTCACATTAGTTTTGTCATTGCACTTCACTGTAGGCTTAAGTCTCTTACTTTTCCTTGATGTTGTCTGAAGGTTGTACCGCTTAACAAGTGCAATCACAAAACTATGAAAGGGTACAGATGTACTTCCTCCCATGACCTTAAACCACCATCCTAAGGACTCCCCAGACATTCCATCATTACAATAGCTCAGGCACTTTTTTTTTTTTTTTTTGCCAGCTCCTGTTCTGTAGTTGACTTGTGCAAGGCTGCCACTGTGGCCATTAGCTAGCCTGGTATAACCAGCTGGAGTGTGTCTGGTTTCAGTTTCTCATAGGACCAATTTTAATTTGCAGCTTGGGGGTCGGGGGTGGGGGGTGGTGTTTTTGTTTTTTAATATGAAACTGCAATGTCATTGTGGAAAACTGCCACCTTCAGCTACCCTGGGAGCTATGACTGGCTTCAGTCTTTCTGCCAGATCACTTAGTGGCACAGAGTTTGGCTGCTCTGAAGCCACTGTTTGGATGAAGGTCGGTAGTTTGTAAGCTAAACTGTCAAAATACCATTTCAAATTTAAAAATCTTCATCTGGCCTGTCACACCCTTGCTGCAGAAATGATGGAGTGGGCTGCCTTGTGCACGAGTCATCTGAAAATGTCTGTAACCAAACTCAGTTCAGGCACTGTTCTGACCTGTATGTCCATTGCAAGAACTGCAGAACTCTGTATACTAAAGAATAAATGGGAGATGGTAGTGGTTGGAATAACTGACTTGGCTGTCTTGTGATGAATTTTTTAATATGTATTCTGTGCCATACTATTGTTAAAAAAAAAAATGAACTGTTGCTATTGTGAGATGGATTTTAACTGACTCTGAGGGTTTATTTTGACTGGCACTACCTTAGGGACATTCTAGTATTTGCTTCTATTGTTGGGCCTTGTGGATAATGTACAGATTTAAACAAATTCTTGTTGCTGATTTGTCCATTTCTTTCCCTGCACTTTGTTACATCTGGGATACAGTCTAACTCATCTGATTTAATATGCATTTCAAAAAATGCCATAACTATTAAAAACACCTTGTTTACAGACAGATGAAATAAATTTATTCCAACCAAACAAAATCAGACTGTTGGTAATTTTTCTGCCTCACACCCAGGAAATCCTCTGAGGCCCTTCAGTCCATGGCTGGCCCTGCTAGCAGGAAGTCTAAGTGCAGTTTTAAGTTTGGCAGGACAGCAGTAGTATGATAATATAAGTAGTATGATATGATAATAAGTAATGTGATAATATGACTTTAGTCAAGAGCCAGGCAGTCTTTGGGGCAGATCTTAAATTAGGAGATGATTTCTCATCTCTTAATCCCACGTTTATCCAGCTCTCTGCTGTGGGGCTCCCCTGCCCTCTGAAGGCCCAATACACCATTCCTAAACAAGCTGAAGGCAACTTGACATTGGACCTGGCAAAGGAGTGTTGTGGCCTGCCCAGGTCAGCACAGCCAGGGTGGGAATGTGCTCCCCTCACCCAGAGAAGGGGCAGATTAAGGTCTCCCTTACCTTACAGGATTCCACCTGTATTTGTTACTTCTGCTGAGAACTCCTAAAAATACAGGCCCAAGGGGATGTGATGGTGAACCCTGGAGCTTGTGGGATGGGAGGACCACTGAACCCAAATCATGGGAGGTGAATCTGCCTTCCTGGGCCCTCAAACTAGCCAGGTGCTTCTGGACAGGACCTTTGTTCTCCCTCCTTCCCCCACACCAGCATTGGTGTCAGCTGCACCTGCTCCTCTGTTTGGCACTAGACCTGGGTCTAACTAAAACCTTCCTATATATAGTGTTCATATTCTCCCACTGCCAAGTGGCTCTGTGTCTGAACTGGATCTCCCAGGGCCAAAGTTAGAGCAGACCAACATGCTCAGAGCACAGAGCAAATTCCTTCCAGTAGTAAATGGTACAGAGGATGCAAATCTGCTTCCCTTTTAAAACACATGTGGAGCTGTGCTCAGTGTCTGAACACAAAGACAGCAGAACCTTGTTTCTCCCTAGTTAGGAGGAATGAGGCTATTCTATTCCCAGAGTGGATGGAATTGACTATAGCAGCACCCCAGAGGCAGAGCAGCTGCTGGCAGCACTCACCAGGTACTTGTAATCACATTCCTTAGTGTGACATTGTTCCTTTCTCTTGAGGTCTAATGTCACCTGTTTTCCTTCTGCTTGGTTAAGAATTAGGTGTTGTTCAAATTACTTTTTCAAATGCATTTGTTGGTGAATTTTCCTAGCATAACTGTCTGCAACTGACTGCAGGCACTAGAATTATGTAAGAGCATATAAAAAAGTTTAGGTCAGTTTGTGGTTCTGGAACTTTTCAGATTTTGGGAACTGTTCCTGGAATACAATAATGAATAATCATATGCACTCACAGCAACAGCAGGGACCTATTTTAAGAAAAATCTTTCAGTGTAGTAATTATATTTTCAGAAACCATTTTCCCATTTGGACTCACCTAGACATATGCACGCTGAAGGGGAATTTTGCCCTGTGAAAATATACCACTACACTGGCTGTCATTACCCCATGGCTGCTGGCAGCAGTGGTTTGGAGATGAATCATCCTTTTGTTATTATCCTTTTGCTGTGCCTCATTGTGCAAAATAAACTTTCCCTGCTCTCAGCCAGGCCCAGAAAACAGATCTGCACTGCAGAGTATGTGGCTGCATAGAGTGTAAGGTCAGAAACCACATCTGGGACCGCCCCACGTGCCATCGCTTGTCCAGGGTTCTAGAAATGGGCTGTGGTTCTGCAGGTGCTGCCAGCTGGGTAGGAATTGTTCAGAGCACCCTGGTCCTCCTTCACACTCCCCCAGGCAAACTACAGACTCTGGCCAGTCCAAACTCCTCAAGCTAGAAGTGAACAAAAATGAAGGCTTTCTGCATAACTCAGACCCCTGCACATAGCACTGGTCAGTGCAACCCCTTGTACTGTGATTCACAGTATGATGCAGGAAACACCTGCTTGGGCTCCCAATAGTTCCATGTTACACATCTTCAAAAGCACTCCAGCCTCAGTAATGGAGGTGAGTACTCAAGGCCTCAAGTGATGCAAAAGTTCAATAAAGTCCTTTTGATATTTAAAGTGGAAAACATGTTTATTAACATTCTTTCAAGCTTTCCTTAGTCAAGGCCATATAAAAAAAATCTCCATTTGAGTATATGCATGGTTTTACTTTCTACATAGTTACAGAGGTATTATATAGAATCTACCTTTTTTGTGATACACTGGTAAGTACTGAGTTCTGTGAGACTGGTTTAAGCACTTGTTTTCAAATCAGGTATTTGAAAAGAACATTTTTTTATATACAGTTTAGCAGACTAATGCAGCATAAAATGCTCTTAGTAAGAGGTATATGAGCCAAGGATCAATATAATACTTACCCTAAACTTTTTTTTCTGTGTGGAACAAAACCTCTGTCTCTGTCATCTCCCAGCTCCCACCTCCTCACTGGAAACTACACAAGGAAGTAGTAGCAAGGAGGGATAGTAATGTGCTTATGGTGGACCTGACCTTGTGAATTGCTCAAAACTAAACATATACTCTAAGTTTCCTCATCCTGGGAATTGCCCAATGGAACTGCTTAAACTCGGCTACCATGGCAAACTCCAAAGGATCATTTGGAATCACTGCGTTGAGATAAAAGTGGAATTTCTTCTGCTTTAACATACCAGCACATAGAATATTGATCTGTTCTACTTTTTCCTTTCAGCAGTGGTGACAATTTTTTAGGAAAACTATACAAACATGCAAATACAGTTTTTGTTGGGCCTAAGGGGTAACACATATCTACATTTAATAAATATTGCTCTCAGGATGACCCAGTTGTAGCTACAAAATGGAAATAAAAGTACTTCCAGAGAAATCCCATTTCAACAGGAGACAGTCTCTGCGATATTTCAATTGATATAAACTATTAACATTATTCATTAGCATTGTGAAGTCCAGTTTAACTGTTGGTTTTGAGAAGACAGAATGTGTGACTGAATACCTGAATCAAAAATAATCTACCTGTAATGATTTAACCAGAGTACTACTACATGAACTGCTGCTCCTATCAAAGAAACCAAATGGATTACAGATTAAAAGAGATTCCCTATGCAAAGGTTTGTAAATAGCCTCAAGAACCCTTTTGTTCATATACCTATGGGTCATTAGTAGTCTCAGACAGTGTTTGCCACTCTGTACTCCCTGTCCTCACTGGGCTGCAGCTGAACCACTACACTTTCCTCATTCACCCCATTTTCCGCATCACTGCTATCAACATTGTCATTGTCATCCTCCTCATACTCCGAGGACTCGGTCATGTTCTGATGGGAATGGGACTCTGACAGAGCCCCGAAGGACTGTGTGCTGACCGAGGCCAAAGGCCTGAGCAGAGGAGTGTTCTCAGACACTTCATTCTCCTCTTGGCTGCTGTCTGTCTCCGAGTCAGAGTCCCCCTGGGAAGGGACCACTTTCTGCTTACACACAGGACAGGTTTTCTTTGTTTTTGTCAGCCACGGGTCCACACACTTGCAGTGATACGCTGTTAGAAAATAAAATACAAGGACATCATTATAATAGTGAAAAGGACAGGGAAATGTGCTAAACCATTTCTGTCCAGTGACATTGGAGAATTTCAGAACGCAACTAACACAGAGAATTCTAGTGCCAAATTTGTTGGCATGTAGCCTGTTCAAAACACCTGATGGCTTAGGATCTGAGTCACTTGGGTATATGCAATGAATACCTGTGGTTTTTACTGAGTGAATGAGAGCAGTAGTACAACAGGCCACAGACAAACCTTAAAGATTTTTGAGCAATTCCATCCACTTAGCAGCAGGCATGCCCATCATCATCATCCCCACATCCCCACATCATCCTCACACCTCCACATCAACATGTATCAAAGCACCTCGTTATTACAAGACATTACCACGTGATTGTATGGATCTTAAATTAGGTCCGTAACTGGCACTGCAACTAGACTGGCTGTGTTTAAAAAAAAGTATTTGTCTTACTTATGGCATTAAAGTTCAGCTCTTCTTGGTAAAAGAGACTTTTACTTGGCAAAGAGGTTGTATTTACATGGGCCAGCAACACCATGTTTAGTACCTCGTCAAGCACACTGGAAACATGTTCTACACACAACTGGTGGTGGGGGTTGGTGGTGTTCAAGTTAAGTTACCTCTGCAGTCCCCCACGTGGAGAGATGCCATGGACTTGTCCTTTCTCTTCTGAGAAATCCTTGTTTGTCAGCCTAGTCTGAAATTGGTTTTATGACTGAGCTTCTAAAAGCTCAGCCTGTCACCTGCTGTGCTGGCTGTGTATAGAAAGCTGTAACACATCTGCAGTGGGCTGGACTTAAGAAAGACTGTGACAGGGAAAATATTTCACTAACTGACTTCCAAGTGCAGTCAGGCAGTGGAGTGCATGGCTGCAGACTCCAGGACAGACCCATCCCTTCAGCTGCACCTCTAAGACACCAAGAGCTCATTTAAGTTTTGTGGTTTATTTGTCTTGGGGAAAGTGAAGGCCTATTTATTTAAATGTAAAAGTATTGCAATAAATATGGATATTTAGGGGACAACATCAAGTCCCGATTTTCTTTTATGTGTACATCCAAGGAAAATGCAAAGTGGGAATGCTAGCCTTTTAGCTTGCATATTAGCAAAATGGGATTTTTAAAATCACTTACTAAACATATGCACTGTAGGTTTTGGACAGTGTTTTGGAAAGCTGTTTTAATCTAAATTCAAACTTAAAACACAGTTGCTTACCATGAGAGCACGGAAGGATCCTGAGCTTGTCTCCATCCTCATATTCATCCAGACAAATGGCACACACATCATATTCATCTCCTACAGCATGCAATTGAGAATTAGTTTGACTTTAAAGGACTTGCAGCAGACCCTCCTGACATGCACATGGGCTTGGGAACTTGCATGCAATTTCTGCACTGATTTTTTTTAAGCAATGCTTTAATGCTCAGCCACAGCCTTCTCTGCTCCCATTAAGGAAGTGTTAGAACTCCTCTATTTCAGTGAGAACAGGGCCAAGCCAAACGTTTTGTATGCTTTCACTCATAACTCTCTACCTATTTCAAGTGTACTTAAAATTATCTCTGAAACTTAATACCCCTTTGATTTACAAGGTTTTTGGAGTTAAAAAACAATATGATCCAGTGAGTTAGACAAAGAATGATCCACTTGCCTTTCTTAAACTTATGTACAGGAAGTTTCTTAAGCTGATCCTTCCTAAGCCGATTCCTTCTTGCTCTGTGTCTGTCCTGAACAAATTTTGTTATCTGGAAACAGACAAGATAACATGAACAGTAAGTTACACCAATAAAAGAACAATAAAATTTTTGATTTATGAAGCTTTGCAGTAAGTTGGTCAAAAAGGAACCCTAGCTAACAGAAAATAACTTCTTCCCTTGGCTGAACACAAGGATGAAGCCAAACAAGCCTAAAGGCTGTTCTCCATGAACATGGCACTTGGAACTGAGAGTACACAAGGGGTTTTTTGTGAGGAAAGAGAAACAAAAAGGTATGTATCCTACATAAAATAATGGCCATTGCTGCAATCCTCTACTGAGGCCTGTAAAAAGCAGGAAGCATACTGCAGAGTAAAACACAATTCAGTAAGTTTGATCAGTTTTCCTTACAGATTTAAATTATTACAGCTCTTTTAGAGAATTATGCCCACATTCATCAGAACTGTTTCCACATTAGCTAAAAGAGTAGGTTGAGGAGTAAAGGGTTTACTTTGAGTTATTGTTACATGTTATACTATGCCATACTAAGATCACTCAGTAAAAAAACAAAACAAACAAACAAACAAAAAAACTAGTAATACAAAGCTCTCCAAATAACTGTAATAAAAATTTTGTTTCCATTTTCTTCATAGTCCCGAATGCTATTTCTGTTCAATTTCTAAATTTAGCACCTGTGACATGACATTTTTTCAAATATGATGACAAGCAAAGAAATTAACAAAGGATATTTGAATCTAAACTGTTCTTTCAGGCTCTTTCACCACAGCTAAACAATAAGCTGTATGCACAAACTGCAGTTTTTCTGCTCTAATGCAGATCCTTAGTGACAGAGTCTCATGTAAATCTCCTAGTTAAAAACAAGATTGTCTTAAAGAAGCAGGGACAGAATCAGAAAAGAATGAGGACCAAATCCAACCTGGAACCTCCCTGAGATCAATTTCACCGCACCAATTAATTGTCCAGTGCTCTAGTCTGTTGAGCTGTCTCTGTGAAGACCTCTCTACATGCAAGGGAATCACTATCTCCTACTTTAGTATCCTTGGCAAATTTACTCAGTGTGTATTCAACTCCTCTGTCTCGGTTGCTGACAGCAACACAGCAGAGAACTGGCCATAAAACTGACCCCTGATGAGCACCACTGCAGCCCAGCCACCAGCCAGGTGTTACCCCTTTGCTGCAACTCCCTCAGCCTGACCCTTCCCACAGTTCACCCACTGTCCTGTGTACACAATTAGCTTTCCTGGGGTGGTTTTGTACAGAAGGACACTGTAAAAGACAGTAGCAAAAACTTTGCTAAAAAGAAATTCATCTTTAGGTGATCATTCTGCTTTGTTTTCAGAGCTGCTGCAATTGCAATTTTGCCAAACATGCCCAGGATTGTCAATGAAATATGTAACTTCCAATGCAAAAAATACTAATGCAGAAAAATATTTTAAGTGTTTATACAACAGTTGATGCATTACTTGCTTTTTATTAGAAGGTAAAATAATAATTTTGGCACAGATGACAAAAAAAATGGGATGCTGAGTATCCCAAAATATGTAACTATGCTACCTTCCCATCTCAAGGAGAGATGTCCCAGCTGAGAACCCCCACAGCAATGCATGTGCTGAGATCAGTGCTCTGTGCTGTGAGGCTCTGTGCTCACACACCCATAGCTACACCTAAGTGCAGTACAAAACAGTGAGCCCTGCACCCTGGAGCAGTGGGACTAATGATTATTAAGTTTGGTAAGGCAGGATATGCTCTCAGTGTACAAGAGCACAAGGTCACTCTGTATGGGGCCAAAAAACAAGCACTTGTGGAGTTAAGAGTGCAGTGAGGACAACTCCTACAAGCAGTTACATGCTAAGGAGAACATCCAAAAGGCTCCTGATAACCCTTTGACAAAATCCTGCACCTGTTTGTTTTATTGATAAACTAAAGGATTACATGCAAGCATGGTACAGATATGTGCAGTACACACAGCTTGACTCTTCCTTTACTGTATACCTTCCTTTAACTTCAGTGTGTGACAGCTCCCTGATGATTTGAAAGAAAAAATATTATTAAAAGAAGAAACTTACCATAAATATGACGATGAGAATAAGACAGATCCCTACTATTATTAGGAAAGGGATTAAGTAGTACTCCAAAGGAAGACTGAACTCTGGGATTAACACAACGTGGCCACTGTGGGGAGGAAGAGATAACACCTTCTAAATTAATGAGAACTTAATGAACAAGTTGAGGAACAAATACAATAAAAACATTTCAAAAAAAATTGTCACACAAGACACATGAACCCTACAGGAACTCTTCCTTGTGCACAGCAAGATAGAAAATTCAGCCCATACCCATACAATGTAAAGATAATTAAATAAAAGTATAAAACACTGTTTCTTAGAACATTTTTTGAGTTAAAACTATTTACTGACCTCAATCAAACCTAGAGAAACCAGGAAAACCACCTCATAGCTGCTTTGACAGCAGAATGAAAAAAATGTAACATGACTATCAAAACATACAGTGAAATTATTATTCACTAAAGCATTACAGGTTGCTCTCAGCCACAAGACCTGAAACACCTATAACCTCTGTCATCACAGCATCCTACTTTAAAGCCATAAATATTCAAAAGAGACAACAATCTAATGCAAGGAGTAACACAGCTGCATGTGAGTTAACCTACCCTTTTTCGTAAGTAAACTCCTCTTTAAGAGAATTAGCTGATGTCTCACCAATAAAGACAGAAGGAATGTCAATCTTCTTTAAAATCTCAACTGTATAAAAAAGTAGGAAAATAAAACTATTATTACGTGGACAATCTATGGGTACTCAAGATACAAGACCTGAACATTATGAGACTATCACAACAGGAAGACATTTTAGCACAGTGACATCCAGCCCAATGCACATGCATGTTACAGCTTTACTTCATATAAGTACTATTATTTTTCCTACACAATTTCTAGGGAATTTATTGCAGGTAGAAAAATTTAAATTCCTAATGGAATAAAGGGAGCCTAAAACCAAATTATGTTGACAAAACAGGATCATAATTTTAACTAGAATACCATTCTTCACTCAGAGATTCAAGCAAGTCACATAGCTCCATTGATTTCCAGAATTTCTGGCAACTTACATGATTTTGTGAACTGGTTCTATAAGTTTTAATTAATCTGCCTTCCCTCCTTTTCACCCCAAACATAAACAAACATACTGGAAACAACTGTGGCTAGATAAGGTCAGAAAGAAGAAAGAAGAAAATTAACACATATTTCAGTCTCAAGAAACTGGATGAATTGTTGCCTTCTCTGTCTACCAGTGAAGGCAGTAATAAATAAAAACTTATCAAAAGATAAGTCACTTATTCTAGAAAACCTTCTCCTCAGCTTCACATTATATTGATTTTCCCCCTAATACTTCACATTTAAAGCTCAAAGTAACCTGAGTTTAGTCCATCTCAAAGCAGTCAGGTTCCCCAAGGCAAAAGCACATGAGGCTGAACGTCAGCTCACTCTATGAGGTCTGTGTGTGTTGGGAACTTGTTCTACATTTTGGTTATTCAGTGAAACCTGAAAATAAGATTCACATGGGTTGAGAATTCATTAAACCCACTTTCACATAATGGCCCAGACTACTCAGCATCCATGTAGTTTGTCAAAGTTCACTCCTAGTTTACTCAATGGCATTTCCACTGGAAAAGAATTTATTTTCCTCTTATTTATTTTCTTGTTCCATATCGAACAGGTTGAAAACGGAACAAAATAAAAAAATGCCACAAAGAAAGCAGTAAAAGCACTAGAAACACAAAGCACATACCACAGAACAAACCCAGCACTCTGACTAGATTTCAAGATGTTCTAAACATATCCACTTCATGAAAGTTAAAACTGGAACAGCTAACACAAGAATGGTAAACGGCGCACTGGTCTCTAAATACTCTCTTTCCAATTGAAAATTAGTGCAGGTGATATGCTAGAATCCATTTGTCCAGAAGAACAGGAAGATGCATCCAACAATGCATCAACAAACTGGAATGACTATCACAGATGAACTTCATGATATAAAACTCCTTTCCAACCTAAATGGTTCTATGATTCTAAATACTAAAATGTCATATTATAAAGTTTGCTTTCCTTCCAAATGCGCATTTTCTACTTTTCCACTTAACTAAGAATACATCAGCTATTTTCCACATAAGTAATATAAATCTAGCCCAGAACACCTGAACTAAAATTTGAAGGAAAACCAAAAGAAACGTTCAGAGAAGGCACAAGTCAATGTATTTGTTCTTATGCAAAATTTCCTGTTATTATATCTTAAAAGCAAGAGGATTTATCTGGATTTTTTGTTTAGTTTGGTTTTGGTTTTTGTTCGTTTGTGGTGGTGGTTTTGTTGTTGATGTTCTTGTAGGTTTTTTTGGTGGTACTGCTGTTTCCAGTGGGTGAAATGATATTCAAACAGGAGAGAAGAAGTGATACCTGTACTTACTGTCGTTGGATCCCATGCTTATGAGGTCATCAGAATCAACATTGTGAACTATAGCTGCCTTGTATCCGGCTCTCTGGGCATTTAAGACCTGTAAGCCACACAAAATGCTTACTGGAAAGACTATTGCTTCCAAATACAGTAGCCTGCCTGTGCTTTCTGAGATAAGGTGCACTCCCACAAAGTGATTAATATGGACATAATTTGCACCTATAAACCATCTGTCACCTTTCAAAGCAAAATCATATAATTATTCTTACACTCATGTAAAGATTTCTTCAGAAAGCCATTTTAATATTGTCTGCAGACAGACTATATATATATATCAAAAACAGAATTAAAAACTTTCTACAAATAGCTAAAAATACTTCATCATAAATGAAAATAAAGGCAGTAACTCACTTTGGTAATCTAGATATTACCACGTGAGAGTTCATCAAGTCAGATGAGTAGTATCTTTTCTGTGCTTTAGAGATGTGGAATATCTCACCTGAAAGCCCAGGTATAAGAAGCTCCTCATGGAAAAGTGCAAAATTATAACTACAGGTACAAAACAATTAACATCCTGTATACCAATTACATTTCTAATATAGACTCACCTTTTCATCAATACAAGGAAAACCCAAGGTCCATGTAAATGGCATTCACTGCAGCAACTTTTACCAACATAAACTTAGCTAAGTTACAACTGTTCATCTTGGATATTGCTTTTACTGCATCCATCACAGTATAAAAATCTCTGCACAAGCTGCAAAAAGCACTTGGAGCACCTTGAGAAATTTTTGGGTTTCATCTCAACACCACCAATTCTCTTCCCATATTGCTAATGACTATTTCAAACAGCAGAACAATGATACTGGAAGATGCAGAATGTAGACACCTTGAGAAATTCCAATATTTAAAAAAAAAAAAAGCAAATCCACTTAGAGATGTTAACATACATGCATGGTTGAGAATTTGGCCAATATTGCATCACCACAGAAAATATCCATAGTGCATGCATAAACAAATCAAGAAATAACTTATACCTGCACTTGTAACACTTGCCATTTTCAACATAAGGCAGAAGTAGAGGACTTTTGCCCCTTTTGTTTTCCCACTGAGCCGTATGCACACACAGTGGCAGGATTCCCAGGACAGACTATGTGCCATTCCCAAGTCTGATGTGAAGGCAGATGACATGCAGTGAAACCTGCCTCTGCAGGTAGAAGCTACAGTCTAGGTAGAATTTATATGGTTCAATCACCACATAACTGAATTTACCACACAGCAGCTAAAGCAAACACGGCTGAAATCTCCTTTTAGTTCATGAAACTCAACAACAAACTGAAGAGCCCTGTTTTCCTTAAGACTGCCTCATTGTATCAAATTAATTTTCAAGAAAGCCATAGTCAAACACAAATCATTCTAATTTTGCATTTTTAAAATCAGAGAATGTTAAGGGTTGGAAGGGACCTTAAAAATCAAGTGGCTGGAGCATGTCCAGAGAAGGGACTAGAGCTGGGGCAGGGTCTAAAGCACAAGGAGTGGCTGAGGGAGCTTGGGGGCTCAGTCTGGAGAAAAGGAGGTTCACAGGTGACCTTCTCACTCTCTACAGCTCCAACAGGAGGGTGCAGCCAGGTGGGAACAGGGCTCTTGTCCCAGGCAACCATCAGTAAGACAAGGGGACATAGTCTAAAGCTGTGACAGGGAAGTTCAGGTTGGACATCAGGAAGAATTTCTTCACAGAAAGGGTGATAAAACATTGGAGATGGTAGTCTCCATCCCTGGAGGTGTTTAACAAAAGCCTGGGCATGGCACTCAGTGCTCTGGTGTTGACATAATGGTGTTTAGTCACAAGTAAGCCATTGGCTGGACTTGGTGAGCTCTGGTTTATCTGTCTGGAGACAATAAAATTCTCCCTCCCCTTCATATCCATATCTATTCCACTGTTAGCTATAGAATTTTTTCTGAAGCATCAATAAACTCTTTGAAACAGAGGGTGGGGAGGAAAATCACATCTCACCTTGACATCAAAGTTGCACTCCAGCCTTCGGATTAACACAATAAAAGCACCAGAGGAGTTGTCTCTCAGTGGAGGTGGGGCAATAGGTTCACATGCATTCTCTGGTTTGGAATTTATTAGAAATCCCTAGAAAACAGGAGCAGAAAAAGAAGTTTCATTTCTTTTTAACAAAAGGGTCAGTAGTCAAGTATATGAAAAGAAAATGGCACATTTTTATACAATAGCTAAAAAATTGTTATTATCAGCTCAGTCCTACATCATAGTAAGATTTCTGCTACTTCCCTGACTACATATTTTGATTCATCAGAATTTTTATATCTGTAAAGAATTAGAAAGTTTAGAAGAAAACACGATTTTTCTAATCCCATCATACTCAGACTCTGCAGTGCAATTCAAGAAAAAAGAAGACAGCATATACTACATTAATATAGTGTAACTATTGTTCTAGGACATATGAGACTAATACAGGAAACCACAAATACAATGGCCTAGGAAACACCAACACAAACTCAGCACTTGCCAATTAACAACAGAACACAAGCAAAGTTCCATCTATATGACCCCAGCACTGACCTAGCATACCAAACAGTTGGTTTGCTATGGTAAGCAAAGATCACTCAATAAGCTACAGCTGAAAGCTTCAAGAAGTAGGAAACTCTGGCAATACCAACTCTGAAGCAATCTTTGAGTTTTTAGGTGGCTGAGATGGTGGCTTTCTCTCAGCAGTCTATAGCCACTTTTACTATAGAATCTGACAACTAGTTTTTTACAACTTGCTTACTAATAAATCTTAATCACAAGCTCTGAAAGAGTATTTAATCCTATTGTAACAAATATCATAGCATTTTTTAAAAGTAATTAAAATCTTAATGCAAAGAGAAAATTTTAGTATAATATTCAGTTCTAAAACACCATCATTTCTACACACGTGATGACATCTGCCTTAATTAAGACACAGAGCTGTCTAAGAGTTAAAAAGGTCAGAATCAAAGCTCCTTATATCTATTTCTGGTGTATTAAATTGGCTCACTACTTGGGTCACTTAATCACCCTCTGATTCCCAATATAGTCAGTAAACAACTACACAGCTTTAACATACCTTCTCCCCATGATAACACTCACTGGGCATGGAAATGAAGCTTGCTTGAGGGAAATTGCACAGAAATTCCCGAGTTACAGGAATTCTTGCAGTACTTTATTACCCTTTGGGATTAAAAGGGCAACATGGAATTAAAGAGCGGTCCACCCTTTCACCTTATCACCAGCTTTTTTTCCTTTTTTTTTCCCTTGCATAGGGGCTACTTTCAACACTGCAACATTAACAACGCTGCAGAGCCAGTTTTTGGGGCCCTACAGGCTTACAGACAGAACAAACATGAAAACAGCTTCCTGCCCACACGGTCTATTCACGGTCTCCATGGGGTTAATACAATACAAACTTCCCTTCTCCAGAATTTGGAAGGTGGTCTGCCTAAATTTTTGTTTAAGAATTCTAAGCTGTAAAAGTAAACACATCTCAGTCATAAACCCTCATACACTGTTCAAAGGGAACAGCAAGACCAATCACTGCCACATGACTGATTCCATGTAGCCACTGCCACAGCAAAAAAAAAGTGAGGAAGCCTGAACTTCCCACAAGCCCTAAATTGCCTGGATGGCCAGACACAACCTCCCCTCTCATGGACAAGTGTTTCAATTGACGGAGTGAAAGAGAAACTACATTTTATCCAAAATGAACAATCTTACTGACACTGACTTGTACAAATGCGACTCCAAAGGAAACAAACGGTTCCTGTCATTGCAGAGCACCTCAGGTCAGGCAGCCAGGAAGAGAGAGACCCTGCCCCTTGATGCTGATCTCAGCACAGCACACCAAAATGCATAATCTCAGCAACAAACTACTCCACAGAATGTGAAGACTAGAACTGAACTGGATATTCACCTGGCTTTTATGTACTTTTTTAAACAACAGGACTATGACACCAGTTCACAGCATTAACATCACCATAGGAAATTTATTTTTAAATAATTTAGTTTCTACCTACTCTATCTTATATTACACAGATAAAAGTTATGAATAAAAGCCTTCACACCAGTTACTATGTCACCAGTATGTCTGGACAGCTACTACCTCAGCAGAACCCAGAAAGAGCAAAATGTGCCTTATTATTGCTGTCTAAGGAAGATGCATTTATTTAACCTCTCACAGTTCTTTCCCATTTTATTTTCAACTTAATCTCTCTTCTGTTAGTTTCACTCGTCCACCTACAGATCTTCCTGTCTTCCAAGTGAGTGTACTGACCACACTAAAGACATGAAAAGTAATTATCCTGCTATAAAAAACATTCTTGTGGCTGTATTTCAGAAGACACCAAGTCTTCAGAATTTCTAATCCAGCACAAAATACTGATAAAGCCTAACCTGTACTCCCATGGCCATATCCATCTTGGACAGTTTTTGCATATTAATCATTTTGCATGAAGTCAATACAATTTTTCCCTTTCCAGTTCCACTAACATTTGCAAATCTTTACATCTTACTTCTGTCTTCTCCAATACTAGGTGACTTTTACAATTCCATATGGTATAAAATTTATACATTTTTCCATGCCAATGAAAACGGGATTAAGGAAAATTTAAAAATAATTAAAAGCCATCTGCATATTTTCTGCTAATTCAATAGATCAGCACTTCCTAGTGCCTTCTCTTGATATTATTATGACCAGTTTTCAAGTCATGGCCCAGCATCCCTACCCAACATGATGCTATTTCAAGAAGTAAGACAGTCCAACAGATAAGTAGCAAAAATGTATATGTGTATTTGCATTTTCCTCAAATATTGATACAGAGTAAAATAAAAGAGCGTGAGTGCAACCCACGCCTTAAGGGGCACTGGGACAATGGGGGACCTTCTCACCTGCTATGGGGCGTGGATTGCAATTGAAGGGAAACCATGTAAGGAGAGGGCACCGGATCAGTCACAATCCCTGCCCTGGACCCCAGCGCTGGGCACAGCACACAGGCACCACGGCAGAGCTGCAGCCCTCGAGCTTCTCCCCTCGGGCTGCTTGAGCAACGCAACAAGAGTAGCAAACAGACAGCAGCTGAAACTTGCCAAAAAACTGAGCTACAGTTGCTTTACACAGCATAATTAACCTGGGTCACACGCATCTCTCTCGCCATGCCACCCCTTCACAGTGCGAAGGGGCTTCCCAGTGTAGAACTGTAGGGAGACAATGATTCTTCCAAATAGACTTTTCAAAAAACTGTATCACACAAAATTTAGTCTGTCTCGTGATGATTCCAGTGCAACGTAACTGACATCATGTATCAGTATTGCCAAAACACAAAAAATAGTGGTCTATTAAACTTCTTAGTAAGATTAAGATTTCCATTATTTATCTATTTTTAATATATTTGATAAAAATTCCAGCAAAATCTTCTTAAGTAGACAAAGATTACCAAAATTTACTTCTTTGCAAAAGAATCTGCCTTTTCACAGGCAACATCAGATCCTCTGCACATTTGTTTTGTTTGAGCAGTTGATTAATAATTTCTGTCTTTATTTTTCCTTGGCACTACATTCCTTTAATTTTTATTTTTTTTAGCTTGCAGAGGAAACGCTCAGTTCTCTTTAAATATATTCAACATTCAAGTTCAATCTAGCACTTCCCAATCAAATCTGTCATTATCTCAAACCCTTTGTGCCCCACACTGAGTGCCAAGAAGGACTGTGGGGGTTTTACCCCACCCAGCCCTCAAGCCCCATGCAGCTGCTCACTCACTCCCCACCCACAGCATCAGGGAGGGAATTGGAAGGGTAGAAGCTAAAGAACTTGTGGGTCCAGACAGAGACAGGGTAATAAGAAAAGCAAAAGCCACACACAAACACAAGCCAAGGAAAATAAAGAATGAATTCACTTCCTCCATAGGCAGGCAGGTGTTGCAGGGCCCCGTCACACACAGCAGTGACTTGGGAAGACAAACACCATACTCAAAAAGGCCTTTCTCTTCCTTGCCCCCACTTCATATACTGAGCATGATGTCACTGGGTCTGGAATACCCCTTGGATCATTTTGGGTCCCCTGTCCTGGCTGTGTCTTCTCCCAGCCTGCCATGCACTCCCAACTTCCTCACCAGCGTGGCAGTAGGTGGGAGCAAAAAGGCCTTGGCTATGGGGGCACTGCCCAGGAGTAACAAAATCACCTCTGTATAATCAACCTGTGTTCAGCACAAAGCCAAGACACAGCTCCATACCAGACACTGGAAGAAAATAAACTCTAGCTCAGCTTAAAAAAGCACAACATATATATATATATATATATATATATATATATATATATATATGGGGTTTTTTACCTTCAAGCCTTCTGCTGGCAGTCTGTAGCCAAATCTAGCAGGTAGATCATCAAATGTCTGGGTTCCATTTTCAAGGTTATACTAAGAGAAATAATTTTTTTTAAAAAATTAGGTTTGCAACAAGACAAATAGTTAACAAGTATAAACAAAACCAAATATCACTGTGTATTTTTTTAGATTAAAATATTTATCAGACGTAGGACATCTTGTGACCATGTCAATGAAATCACAAAACCGCTTATTCCACCTGTCTTCTACTCGCATGTTAACATCATTCTTTTCTTATCTAGCTGGCAAAACAAGAAAGTAAGTAATAGATATTTTGTTGAACTATTTACATGGCAAATCTTTCAACTGTATAAAATTCAAATACTATCATACGTGCACAACAGAAAGTACAAACAAACCAAGCAAGCAAAAATCTGAAGAGCGGGGACACTTGGATGTGGAGTTTTCTTTGGATGGTAGTGGTGGGTCTTTTGCCCTGAATTCATTTGTGTACAGGGAAAGCAAGCTTTTAAGAGTTGCTTTACTGTAGCCTCCATATGCCATCCCTTCCCAATTCCCTACTATTCAGAATAGTCGCTGAAAAGTACCTCTAGTTTTGTTTTATAATAACTATGAGTTTTAATTTTAAGATAGAGGAATACTGTAAAAGACCCTAAATATGTGCAAGCTTTGTTTCCCCTTTCTTCTGGCTGTATAACATGCCAAACCAATACAGAATTCAAACAGAGAAAAATGCTGTGTATTTATGGCATATTTTTTAATTAAAAAAAAAAGTTTCCTGTAAAAGTTGTGAACTCTACAGTTAACAGACTTGAACATCCATCAGTTGTTTCATTAAATGGTTTAGTGAGTCAGAAACGTTTGTCTATTCATCATATCATCCAACTGTCACACAGAACAGCCAAGTAAGGATCCTGTTTGCTTCAGAGGGATGCTTCCTACCAGCCAGGCTTGGACAGGGGAGCTCAAACTACAGTTCAGAGAAAAATACTGCCATGATTTAGCTGAAGTCTTCCAAAGGAGCAATGTTTGGAAAGAGCTTTCTTCCCACAGACTTTGAGGAGAAAGAGGTAGGAATGGAGCCAAATTTCAAAGCAGCTTCCTTATTCTATGTAACCAATGTGCCCCACACAATCTCTCCTCCTGACCTTCCATCACAGAGAGCACCAGCGCACCACCTTCCACTCACCTTCTTCAAAATGTCCTGAGCTTGGGCTACTGTCAGTTTGCCCTTGAATCACTTGACAAGCCCCAGCTTAAGCCAGGAGTTTGATGCAAGCCTTTTTTTTTTTACCTATTTCTTTTTACCCCTTTTTAAAAAAATAACCAATCCTGTCTCACGTAACAGCACTTTACATAGACATGATCCTTTGAGGCTGCGACTATATGAGAACACAGAAGCATAAGACCACTCCTAAATTTAAAGGGAAAAGAAGAACTTCTTTCCTTGGTAGGAACCCAAAACTTTGGCCAGAGTTTTGCTAACAAATGGTTAATCATTAAATGGTGAAATCTCTCAAGACTGTAAGTGATCTGTGCACCAGCAATTCCATGTGACACAATGCAAACATTCCCTCTTCTGAGCATCTTTAAGCATTCCACTGGCTCCTTTTTACAGCAGTTTAGTATCTAGTTCATCTCTTAATTTCTTACTTCAAGATATTCTCAGAATAAATCTGCAACTTCCAAATATCTAAGAATAAAACACACTTCATTTTTATACAGTATTGTTTTAGAATACTGCACACAAAGCTTAAATAGGAAAAAAAACCAACTAAATTTCCAAAGTGTTCTGTTTTTCTTTTTTGAGGTTGGGGTGGGTTGTTTGTTTTCTTTTAAGTAACTTTTCTAAAAGAGGAAGAAGCAAGAATGAGTTAGGTTTTTATGAAAAGAGGAAGCTCAGACTTGGTGACAGAGAAAAGAGGGGAAAGGGAAATTGTGCTTAGAGTAAGAAGTTTAAAATTTCACAATAAAATGATCACGTCAGTGCCATAATAAAGCGATTATCTATCTGCATTGTTTCTTTGTATTTTTTCTTCAAAAAGTTTTTCTAGAATAGTATTAACTGATTCATCAATAGAACAGTTGAAGAGATTATTCAATTTCACAGATATTTCATCCATGTAGAAAAGTATTATTATACTTACTGCTAAAATATCTGCCTCCACAGGTAAAAGATTCAGGAAGGCAAACAACTGCACAGTCACAATAGTGTATATCTGAGTGGCAGACAACATCAGCATTCCTATTGATAACAGCATATTTTATTCAATACCTGCAAGAAAAGAATGAGAGTCAAGGCACATAGTAAATACTTTCCTGTGTCATTTTACAGGACTCTTGGTCACTTAAAACTTTTCATATGCAAAATGTTATTTGATGTATACCTTTGAGAAACAAGTAATCCCTAAGTTATAGGCTTATTTTCGAAGTTATATGATTATTTTAGAAGCTCCTTTTGCTAGAAGCATGTCCCTCCATGGGAGTGACAGCATGCATAAACAACAAAAACTGTAAGAGCAAAACTGAAAAGGCTTTAGGCACCACAAAGCAATGCAAGGGGTGCAAAGGGATGATCATTCACATTACATTAATCATTCTTAGACACTTGATTTTAAACCTCCCTTCTTCTAGCACAAATCCAAATCAGCAAAATTCCTGATGTACCTTGAATAATTCCACTAAAAGTATGGATTCCAAAAATACACTTGCAAAAGCAATGTGATACCAACTTGAAGGAACTTGAGATTTCTCTCAGGCTTAGCTACACCATGACTGTGGGCAAGCAACCTCTTAAGAATACAGAAAGCACAAAGTATCTTATTCCCTTTATAAAAGCTCACACCTAAACATGGTCAAGTTAGAAAACCCCACATTCAGAATTTAAACAGACATGCTCCAGTACACCTCATACTCCTGAGTACAAGATAAGCACCAATGAAGTGCTACATTCAGCGGGAAATGTAACCACTTTCACCCCTAAATGTAAGAGAATTGTAGGGTCCACAGATGTCTAAATGTCTCTAGAGATTCTTCCAGTCTCAAAATAAGAAATTACTGGAAATTACATAAAATAGCTGTAACACAAAACAATGGGTCCATTTCTGGGTCCAACAGAGCTATAAGAATTAAAATAATTATCAGACAAGTTCCAAAAGTGCACAGTATGCACTTAATGTAATTGTCTGAACATCTGGATCTCCATTAACTTCTTTTACTGGAGTAATTAATAAAGTACTTCACAAAAAACTCTATTAAGTCATACAAAATGTTAGTTGAAACAATTTTTTGTCAAAAACCCCCAAACTGTGGCTTCTTATACAAATGCTTTCACGTGAATTTGTTTTCATTTGACTGTAGCTATTTCTTCTGAAAACTGTTGACTTAATTGAGAAATCACAGCCAACACTACTACTACTACTTTCTTTTTCAGAATCAAGAAAAACCTAAGAATTCCTGTCCTTCTGACCCACCCTTCATGGGTTTTTCAACCAAAAAGCATTGTCCCATGATGTGAGGCTCTCAACATTAATTAAAGCAAATACCAGAGAGATAAACTTGATTTAAGCTAACATGAAGATAATAAGAATTTATTAATAGTATTTGGAGGAAACAGCTGATACTGATACTTTCAATTATAGTATTGAAAGTTTTGTCACTCTGTTCTCCAAAACTGATATGACATTAACAACTCTTAATGTTGTTAATTAACAACGTGATTCCAACTTGGCCAGAATCAGACATATAAAGCTTTGTGAAGTTTTCAACTGGTTCACAGAAATGAAGTTACACTCACAGGGAAGAAATAGTAGTGAGTTACGAAACTAATGAACTTTTATTACTAAATTGAGATTTATCACATTCTCTCATCAGCCTGCCCTAGAAAAAGAGGACATCACTGAAACTGGGAGGATAAAAGAACCATTGTTTCAAAAATACAGCCATTTTTACTATGACAGAAACAACAATACACTTGAAGCTACCAGAGCACTGTAACCAACACAGTAAGTCCAGCACAGAGAAAAGCACTAAAAGAGTATTAAGCAAGGTTAGAAAACACAAGAATTATAGTGGTCCTTGCACACAAAATGCATATATACACCGCACCCTTCCCCATCAAAGTTACATGCACACAAATTCTTCTGTGCTCAGGATCTGACTTCTCAGATGCAAGCCAAAAAGTCTTACAATTCCTGAAATTCCATGGCTCCTTGGAAAGCATGCCCCTCTCAGCTGAGGGAGGCAGCTCAAAGCATACAGAAATGCAGGTGTGTGGATGAGGGCTCTACTGTAAACTAAACAAAACAAGTTCAACCTCCGTCTGCAGTAACCTTCCACGCTTCACACTTGATTTACCAGTGTGTATAGACAAAGCTGTCCCTAAATAACTTTGAGTATTTCTTTGCACTCTCCGTGCTAGAACACACAAACCGAACTGTGCCCAAGGTGCTGCATCCCTCTGTCGCGGGCCTGAAATGAGAAGGGGAAAACGTGGGGTGTGCTGGACCAGCACAGCTACGAGCAGCAAAACACCCCCGGAGTAAACACACTACGCACATATAAGATAAAGGTCACAAACGCATTGCACAACTCAGAGACACAGACAAGAACTTTCATAGCTTTTGGCAAATATTCACAAGTCAGGCTTCACAAACTACACCTAAATATGAAATTTTTAGATATTTGTATCTCAGTCACCTCAAAATCTGTTTCAGAGCATAATATAACACAAAGCAATTCTATATTCGCATGGTTATGCTTACATTTTAACTCTCTCAATAAAACAGCTTTTCCCTCCCACTTCTGAAAAAAAAAAAACTTTTACATTTGTATGAAACAAACTTAAATTCTATTCTTTTAAAGGCAAATGTGATTGTAGATCTTACAGCAATCGCCAAAAAAAAAAAAATATATATGAACATCTCCCCCTATCTGAATTCTTGTATTTTGATGTCATCGTACCATTCCTGACACAAATCTCCGTCTCAGACCTATCACAAAACTGGACACTGACACACGCGAAGTAAGATCAGCATTCACTCCTGTTAAGATGCAGGAACAACTCCCCTCAACTAATTTTAATGTTTTTACTAAGAACTTGGCTTTCAGCTAGTCAGACTCGACGCTACTCATCATCCCGCAAGCCCAACCAGCACCTCTAGCCCGCCTCAAGAACCACACACCCGGCAGAGACGGAACGCGCGACCAGGGGTCGAGCTTCCACCGGGGCCGCTCGGGGAGCGCTCCAGAGGCCTCCGCTCCGTTGCTCATCTCCCTCCCGCGGTTCCCGGCAGCCCCGGGACCGCGGCCGCTCCAGCCGGGCTCAGCCCCGACAGGGCCTAAGCCGCCCACGGAACCGGGCCCCGCCCCGCCACTCCAAAGGCGGAGGCGAATAAGCACTGCGCAATGGAGCGGCAGGCCCGAAAGTGCTCGGCCGCCGCACGGTCGGAGCGCCCAGGGAGCCGAGCGGCTGCGCCCCAATGCTCACCTGCGGCCCGGGGGACCCGCCCCGCGCTCACCTGCGGCCCGCGGTCCCCGGGCGGCCTAGGCCGACGCCATGGCGCGTTCCGTGCGATCGGCGCCCGCGCCGGAAGTCCCGCCTGCCGCCGCTCCGTCGCGGGCGGTGGCCCGGGACAGCCCATTGGCCATACGGGCTGTCACTCAGCTGCGGCGGGGCGGGCACGGCCCCGCAGAGGGCGTGGCTACGCAGTGGCTCCCGCCCCGCCGCCAGGGGGCGCGCAGCGCCTCCGGGGCCAAAGCAGCTCCTCGCACATCTGGGGCACATCTGGGGCACGGCTAGGGCACATCTGGGGCCGGGCTGGGGCACGGGCTGGGGCACATCTGGGGTACGGCTGAGGCACATCTGGGGCACGGGCTGGGGCACGGGCTGAGGCACGGCTGAGGTACATCTGAGGCACATCTGGGGCACGGGGTGGGGCACATCTGGGGCACGGCTGTCCCAGCGGGTCCCAGGCTGTCCCAGGCTGTCCCAGGCCGTCGCCGCGGCCCCGGCCCCGCGCAGGCGCCGGCGGGGCGCCGCCCCTTCCCGGTTGGTGGTGGCGGAGCCGCGGCGATGCTGCTGGTGCTGTCGGCGGAGCACCGGGCTCACCTGGGCTGTTTGCCGCGGGCCGGCGGCGCAGGTCGGGGCCGCGGCGGGTCCGCGGGCGGGGGTAACCGAGCCGGGCCGGGGCTGCAGCGGGGTCTGTTCCCTCTCTGTCCTTACAGCCGTCGGCGAGCTGGGGCGCCTGGCGCTGGAGCAGCTGCGGCGGGGAGCGGCACCGCGGGCCTGCGAGTCCGCCGCCAGTGAGAGCCGGCCGCGGAGAGCGAGGGGACCGGGCCGGGGAGCGGGCCGGGGTCAGCGGCCGGAGCGGGGGAAGCAGGCCCGGGGCGCGGGGCGGGCCGTGGAGCGCAGGGACCGGCCGGGCAGCGGCGGGAGCGGACTGGGGACTGGGACGGGGAGCGCGGCCGGCGGGAGCGGGGGAAGCAGGCCGGGCCGTGCGGAGCGGGGGGACCGGGCGGGGAGCGTGTGGAGCGGGCCGGGGAGCGGGGGACCGGCCGGGCCGTGGTGATTTCGCGGCGGGAGGGCGGGAACACGGTGGGCGCTACGGTGGGCGCTGCGCCGGCCACGAAGAACTGCCAAGTCCCCGCGGCACCGCGGCGAGGGGCCGAGGGAAAGGGCGGGCGGCATGGAGCTCCGGCACCGCGGGGGTCGGTGCTTCGTGCCCCGGGTGGGGAGGGCTGCGGACATCCCTTTCCCGACGCAAACCGTTCTCTGTACCATGCCATAAGAAACTGGTTTCTGTTTTTCTTAGTTTTTTGTGCTAATATGCTGTACATTATTATTTGAAGGGTGTGAAACTTTCTTCTTTTTCTAAGTCTATTTTGCACATTAAGCATTTGATAACTTTGCAGCTTTGAGTCTCACTGCTGTGACAGTTAGCAGGTAAAAAGCACTTTGTGCTTCCTTTAAAGGAAAGCTGAACATTAGCGTTGACATCATTCAGCACGGTGTAGAAGGACTAGCGTATCTTCTTACTGAGAGTTCCAAGCTTATGGTAAGTATACTTTTTCATGAAGAATTTGGGGATACTCTATAGAGATGTCTTCTGGACACTTAGGCCTCTAAAAATACTGGTGAATGGGGAAAAGATAGCTCAAAATTTAATGACGTGTATTATTTTAATTTCAGAAAAAGGTGTCTCATGCTGTTGTCTTATTGAAACATTGTGTCTACATGTATGACTCTGGAATTTGTATTCAGTGTCTGATGCTAAAACTTGACAACATTTTAATACTGTAATTTATTACATATAGAGAAGCTTACTTCAGGATAAACTCTAAATAATAAAACTCAAATGAAGAGTTTGTTGTTCAGCTACTGCACAGGATGTGGGCTAGACTAGACCCCTGTTCAGCATTCCTTGTCTTTGTCCAGTGTGGTGGGTTTGAGAGCTTTTTCAGCTCTTGGCATCAAAAGTTTGAGTGGGTATAAGCAGATACTAAATTATTAGTAGTTGGACAATTACTGTTTTCATTAGAAAGACTAGTAACTATTGATATAGTAGAATATTTGAGCAATGACTACATGGGGAAGGAGTGCAGAGACAAGGAATGCCAGATGAAACTCAGGCAAGTGTTGCTCCCAAGAGTAGGTGAGGAGGGGGTGGAAATGGTGCAGAGCCTTTCCTTGAAACAAGGGTCTTGAGTGCCAGGTTACAGTGTACTGTGGTAGGATGTGGTTGGTTACAGGCTGTTATTGCGGGGTGGTGCATTGGAGAGGTACAATGGTGTTTTCTCTGGAGTCACTAACAGCTTCCCCAGTGCTGGGCCAGGCTGCTGCAGTAAGCACAAAGGCCTGAAGCTTCTGCTGCCCTTGGGACAGGAGCCTGAGCATTGTGCTGTGTGCTGCTCATGTGCAGATCACTGCTGCGCATCTGTAGTCTGGTTATCAGTGGCACAGTAGCACCGTGACAAATGGATTCACACAGCATGTCGTGCCTTGTGACACAGCTGAGGTGCTCCCTCACGCTGTTTTGGTCTTTGATGTGAAGACTTACATGTGATGGGGTTGAATGTTCTTTAAAAAAACTGCTTCTGAATCTCATACAAATCTGCAGTAATACATCAACATCTGCAGATCCTTTAAAACCTGGATATTTGTTTTGTCCAAGGTGTAGAATTGTACTTGGACATTCCTGCAGGAAAATAAATAAAAACTGCACCACAGCATAAGTGATGTTTAGTTACAGTTTTATTTGGTTCTCAGGAAATAATGATGATTACCTGGCCTAAATTGCTATTTCTAGATTTCTGAGGTTGACTTCCAAGATTCCATTAATGTTTTGGGATTCTCAGATGAATTGAACAAATCCTTGCTCCAGCTGTACCTTGACAACAGGAAAGAGATCAGGAGCATTCTTGGAGAGCTGGCACCAAGGCTTCCCAGCTACCACAGTCTGGAGTGGAGACTGGATGTACAGGTGACTTCCCTGATGTTTTTAGTATTCCATCCTTTCCTTCACAATTTTTTTGCATAATTAAAACCTGCTAAACAATAAAAAAACAATTGAGGCAGCAGTACTTCATGTATTTAAAAGTGACATGACTTTGTTAGTGTCCCACAGACAGCCAGCTGTGAAATGAACAGGATATGCAATGATGCAAAGTACTTGTTGCCTGATGAAAATTGAATTCATGGGTATATTGATGTTTTTAAAATATTAACATATACTAAACATATTTGGTCTTGATTTTTTACCTTATTTTCAGAAATATCATGAAAGCATTGATTAAAGTGGGTTAGTATTAATTATAAAACACAGTAGTCGCTTGTGTGTATCTTTAATGTGGATGCAAAGGGTTTTTGAGCATTAGTCTGAACAGGTTCTACAAAGCTGTTGAGAACTGTTAAGAACAAACTTTGATAACCAATGGTCATTTTCATGTTCCTGTTCCACTGAACCCCTCCTGCAGCTTGCAAGCAGAAGTTTGAGACAACAGATCAAGCCTGCTGTAACTATGAAGCTACATCTTAATCAAAATGAAGATCAAACTGCCCAGGTGTTGCAAACTGACCCTGCTACCCTTCTTCACCTTATCCAGCAGCTGGAGCAGGCGCTGGGGGAGATGAAGATGAACCACTGCAGAAGAATAGTGCGCAACATGAAATAACCTTCGTTCTCCTCTGCTGTCTTGCTAAGCAGTTTGTAAAACAACTCAAAACACTGCTCACAAATACATTTTGAGGAAAAATAAACATCTGGATCAGGTGAACTGTTTTCCTGTGCCAGGACCTTGAGCCAGTATATACTGGCCACATATCCTTGGCTGCCAGCTTTGCACATCTATATGTGGTGACCTTTTTCACACAATCATCTTCATATATAGTACATGGTAATTAAACATGATCAAATATTACTACTTGGGATTTTTGACTGGTATTTTTTATGTAATTGATCTCTGTTTTCAGGTGAAACACAAGATTAGCCAATACATATGTGAGTGGTTTCCCTCATTCCATCTCTTCTCACTACAGCCATAGTCTGGAACTCAGGGCAGCAAAGCAGAAGTTTTAGATAGAGATCTCTGAAACTTTTTGTGTCATCTCACTATTGCCTGATGAATCTAAATATATTTGCCTTTTTCTCTTGTAAACATTTAAAAAAATCCAGCTGCTCTAGAGCTGATTGGCATCACAGTAAGTGCTGGCAGTCTACACATGGGTCATATCCTGAAGCATGTGCTGAGAAGGGGGAGGGTTTTCCTTGGGGATTCTGAGTAAAATGGTCAGTTGAAAGCAGATGTTGAGAATCCAGAATGTCACTGGAGCGCCTGCATGTTCCTCTGTGCAGTGTGTTGCAATATTGAAGGAGGAAAAGCTGCAACACTGAATGGTTTTGTTTCCTTTTACAAAAAATTGCCTCAGCTAAGGATGGTCAAAGGTAAACTTTAAAGCTGGGTGAAACTGAGAGAAGCTCAAACTCTGGCAGTGATCCACAAAGAGACTCAAGGAGAGAGAGGAGGAGAAAGATCCTTTATGCCAAGCATCTTACTTTTAAATTGTACCTTTCAGTTTGTTCTGGGGGAAGTACTGAGCGTGGAAAAGCAGCTGCTTGGCAGCAGGATTTGGGCTTAATTATTGAAAAAGCAGATTTGCCTTTAGGTGAGGTTGGAACTGAAGTTCTTGCTTCTCGGTCTTCACAGCATCCAGGGCAGCTGCTGAGGGCTAGTGCTTCCATCCTGCTGCTGAGTGTGACTGCGTGGCAAGCAGCACTGGCCCTGTACAGCAGGTGAGGCTGGGAGTGAAAAGGCACATGTGTCAGTAACCCAGAGATACTGGTAAAATTGGAATTCACCCTGGGATACTGACTGAGATTTTCTTCTAAATTCCCAAATTAAAGGTGGCATATAAAGCTACATTTAATGTGTCTTCTCTAATTAATTTGCACTTGCTGTATAGAAACCCTTGAACATGACAAGACTACAAAGCATTTTTCACAAGCTACTAAAAAAAGTTACAGTGCTACTTTTAACCCATTTTATTTGTAATAGGGTTTTTTAAATTTACTATTGTTCCATTGTGTTCTTTGTTCTCCATTGCCATTTAGTTCAGAGGAACATAAGTTTTCTGTTCCTGTAGGGCTGCTCACAGATGGATGTGGAGCACCAGCTGTAGTTACTGCCTGCTTGGAGTCTCCTTGCACAGAGCAAACCCAAAGCAGAGGCAGAACCATGCCAGGCTGTGCTGTGTGCTGGCCACTTGTTTACTGAGAAAGAACAAGGCTTGCCCAGGGACCCCTGAATGTTTTATTTTATAAAAGACATCACAGGTGTTGCTTCCCCTATGTAGGTTTTCTCAGAAAAATGTTAATCTATGAAGAGCTTTGATGTAGAACAGTGATAGATCTAGATTAAAAACTACATGTGCCATTTCTTTAACTCATTAGATGCTCCTTATATAGGGGTACTTTTAAAAGTGCACTTCTAAACTGTTTGCTTGGGTTTTCATTGAAGGAGAGATTGAACTTGCTGCTAGAAAATCCACAATAAATAGGGTATAGTCATAGTACTGGGCTTTATAAATCCTTCAGATGAACACAAAATCTCTGTACTATTCAAAAACATTTGAACACCATGTGAAATTGAGATAAAATAATGTTATTGACTTTTTTTTTTACAATGTAAAATCTTGCAATGAGAACAAAGAAATAATGATAAGGAGCTTTCCATGTCACACTTGTGATTTGGTTCCTTTATCACTTAATCCAACCCCATTGTGATGGAAGTGTCCTTGTCTTCCACAGACTTGAGCATATTGAGTCACTTGTCCTGAAAGCTGGTGGTCATATTTTTTTGTCCAAAGAAGGTAGTTAGTGTTTCTAAACAAAGACTAATGACAACAATACTATGAAGATTTATTCTTACCGTTTTAATCACTTTCAAATTATTGGAGAAAAATTCTTTAGCCTATACCAAGTGGTACAATAGCAGATGATTGTGTTATTCAGTAAAAAGTGCAGCTGAAACACATCTTGTTGAAGAAGACAGTTCTAACTGTAATAAACGTGGCTTATGTTTGGGACAGATGTGTATGTACTCACCCATGAGATGCCATGCTTATGAAAGTGGTCTAATTAACATAGATGAGATGGCCCCATGCATGAGACTGTGAAAGCCTTCCCTTGAATAGACAAGTCACCTGGTTTCTTCACTCAAAGAAACAGAGCCCTGGAAGCAAAAAAAGCCCTTTTAAAGGCTGTATGAAAAATCACTCGTGTTCAGATCATTATCTGTGCAATAACCACATGCACACATACCCAGAATCTCATATGCAAAGGATTTAAATAAGGATATCGCAGGAAACAAAAAACTGTATGTGATGTCTGCATATACCTGGAGCAGGTACTGTGATTAGCACTGCTCTTTGAGCTTGTTGCAGCAAGGAACCAGTATGAAGTAGTAGAAGAATGGTACAAAAATTCTTTGGGAAGGGAAACATAAGTCTCAGGAGTACTGGGTTTCCTGACCACAAACACAGCAGATGTCAGGAAAAATAACAAAAAAAAAAAAAAAAAAAAAAAAAACCCTCAAAACATTAACAACAAAACCACGAGACCCTCACAAAAACAAAGAACAATAAAACAAATCTTGAGGAGATCTGCTAAGCCAATGGAAATATGAACAGGGAATGTGACGAAATGTAACTGACAAGGAATATTTGTTGAAGCAAAGCCATCAGGAAATGCACAGGATCTGTTTCACAGACCTAGCCGTGGCTCCTGTACAGGTTTAAACTCCAACTCTGAGAATCTACATAACCAACATTATATGTAACATACATTTGAGGGACAAGGATGGTTCAGTCAGGCCCACATTTTCCACTAGAGAAGCCAAATGCAACTTTAGAGAAGTTCATGCTTATTTTAAAGAAATAAGGAATAAAGTTCAGAAAACATTACTTTAGACTTTTCTAGTGTAGATTCTGATTACTGAGGAGGGTGTACTCTTATCAATCAGCATAGCCTGGAGTCTGTCCAAAATACAGAAATAAAATAACAACATGCATTGCTAAAATACAGTGGTGTTCATTTAGCCAGTGTGTGATATCTCTATGTGTGTAGTCAAAAACACTAGATGCTTCCCTCTGTAAAAACCAACACTTAAGTTGGAACGTGAACAATACTATTCTTTACAGACACAGCTTCTGAATTTAAACAATTTTTGGTCACATTGCCATTCAAAAGTTATTCCAAATGCTCCAAAAAATGAGACAAGATTAAAACAAGTGCATTTATTAATTATAGAAAACATTAGGTATGCATTTTGATGACAGCTCTCGTTTCTAGTATAGGCTAAATCAAAGGCAAGTGACTGAATGGGCAGTCAGCAGAGATCCACAAAGCATCGTGCCTGCATTTGAAACTACCCCTATGGACAGTGAGCTGGAAGGACGTAACATACAGCTCTGCACAGGACTCCTACTTGCCAGCAAAAGGTCAAACCTTATCCAAATCACGGCGAAATGGTTTCTGTCCATGTCACTACGAACGCTTAATTCCTCCCCATAGCTATAGCATCACTAAATGATGCAATTAAACTTGTACGTGAACTAATTTAAGCATCATTTTGCTTTCAGAAATTAGTATCGCCCATTAACTTTCTGAACAACGGTTTTGGAGCGAAGCTCCTTAGCTTGGCAGGGACAGAGCGCTCCGAAGGTTTCCCGGGCACCACGAGCGGGGGCTGGACGGGAGCGGCCGCTCCAGCGGGGTCGCAGCGGCGCGAAGGGCGCAGCGAGCGCGACGCGAGAGGGGGCGCGGGCGGGGCGGGCTGCGGTGGCCTCGGGGGCCGTCCCGTGCCCAAAGTTTCCGCGGCAGTTGCATAACTGCGGGCGGGGCGGCGCGGGGCCGGGCTGGAGCCGCCGGCACTGCCCCGTCCCGGCACTGCCCCGTCCCGGCACTGCCCCGTCCCGGCACTGCCCCGTCCCGGCACTGCCCGTCCCGCCGCTGCCCGCCGGGGGGAGGGCGCCGCGCTGCCGGGGCCGCCCCGCCCGCCCGGGACACCGGCGCGGCTGGCGGGGGCGCAGAGGCTCCGTCCGCCCGCCTCGCCCGCTCTGCTCCCGGCGAGCCCGCCCGCTCCAGAGGACGCGTCCTCGGCGGCGGCCCGGCAGCGGGGCCGGCCCCGGCCACCGCCCGTCCCGGGACGGCCGCGCCCGCCGCCGGGCCAGAGGGGCGGACAATGAACCCCGCGGCCGCGGCCCCGCCGCCGGGGCAGCAGGTAATCCACGTCACGCAGGACCTGGACACGGAGCTGGAGGCGCTTTTCAACGCGGTGATGAACCCCAGGCCCAGCTCCTGGCGGAAGAAGATCCTGCCCGAGTCCTTCTTCAGGGAGCCCGACTCGGGCTCGCACTCGCGGCAGTCGAGCACGGACTCGGGCGGGCCCCCGCCGCGCCTGGCGCCCGTGCACGTCCGCTCGCACTCCTCGCCCGCCTCGCTGCCCGGCGCGGGCGCGGCGCCGCAGCACGGGCACCTCCGGCAGCGCTCCTGCGATGTCACGGACGAGCGGCCGCTGCCGCCGGGCTGGGAGATGGCGCTCACGCAGACCGGGCAGCGCTACTTCCTCAAGTGAGTGCGGCGGGGGAAGCGGCCGGACGGGTCGCGGGGCGCTCGCCGGGGCGGGCTGCGCCGGGAGGCGGCGGGGTGGCCTCCGGGTCCGCGGTGCGTGCGACGTTCCGGGGGGGAAATCCCTTCCCGGTGGGAGGAGAGAGGCGAGGGTGAAGTCCTGCCGTATTTGTTGATAACCAATTTCTTTCCTGCTTCTGAAACTTAATTTTTTTGAGAAAAAGTTGAAAGTCAGTTATTTCAGGGAGTTTCTGGAACGTGGGAACAGGGCTCCGCATGTCCGCGACCTAACGGAGGTAGAAGCGGCTGTGGATGGGTGGGAGTTGCCGGCCCGGCTCCGGCCGCCGTGCGTCTGCAGCATCCCCGTCCGCGAGTCCGCCTTGTTCTAGCGACAGGCTTTGGGAAGCGTGGTAGCACAACTGCCCATATCTCTTCCGGCCAGTCATTTTCGCCAGAGCGTTTTATTTATGACAATTGACACTTGATTCAAAGCCGTTTAATAGGCCTGAAAATACGTAATAGCTGTAGTTAGTGGTAAGGCAGCAGCGCCTTATTTTTGTAGATTCTGTAAGTCAGCTACAGATTCATTGCAAACTAAGTCGTTCTGCATTAACTTGGTAAATAAGATAAAATGTTTGCTAATGAAATAAAACATTTACTGATGAAGCATCTACCTAAGGACATTGAGGGAGTTAAACTGCCAGGGCTCCAGGACGTCATTTGCTTGCTCACTACAGCCTTCTTGTTCAGAAGAGTAAAATCTTGAGTTCACATATGTTCACCCATGTGTGGGTATTCAGCCATCATAAATGTCACAGAAACAGTGTGTGAGGGGAAAAAGAGACAAAACTGTTTAGAAAAGTGAAAATAAAATTTACTTGATTGTATGATGATTTCTTTGCCTTGTGGGTTTGGAATCTCTAACGGATTACTCAAGAGCCCAGTCTCTGAATAAGTCTGCCAAGTTTAGATTTTTTGCCTTTTGTCACACTCTGAGCTAACAGCAAAGCGTGTAAATACTTTTCTGTATGTCACTGTATGTTGTTTATGATACCGTGTGCATATGTCCCAGGGTCCAAACTTAGAAGTTTGTTATTAATCTGGTTTATCACCTAAATGAGAAGATCTCATGTCCCTGCACTTTGCATGTATTTTTCTCAATAGAACAAGCTACAGAGAAGTAGCTGACTGACAGGAACAGTGTAACAGACCATTCATAAATATTATTCAATATAAATTCTTGCTAGGGTTTGGCTAGGGAGTGTTTTCAGATACCTCTGGCTAAAAATTGCATAATATAATCTTTGTATGCTCTGTGTCTTTTGACAAATATCAGAATGAGCTCATGTGGTTTCACCTTCCTGTCATACATTTCTGACCTAGAGACAAAGTTTTCCAAGTCAATGGATTCTTGTTGCTTAGGCCAAAAATAAAAGGAGTTTAGTAAATGGAAAGCATAGGTAAAAGACTCCAAGTGGTTTTAAATTTTTTTTCCAAATCCTGTCAACAGTAATACTCTGATTAACAGCATCCTTTTAAATATAAAATATAATACTCATTGTGCGTGTAATTTGTTACCTAAGTTAATATTTGTTTTATTTTCCCAGTTTTATCTGTCCAATAGAACTTCTCTCATTTATATAAAAATTTATTGGAATAATGCATTTCTTTATACCTTTTATGTATTTTGTTATACCCCAATGCTTTGGGGAGTAATATTTAGCTATAAAATGCTCTCATGTGAATGATAGTATTTTGCAAATGGTGTAATATTCTTCAGGTGAAAATACAATTTAAGATTGATTATGGAAAGCAGCATTTAAAGCTGTGTGCAATAAAATAATAGAGGATTTGAGTCAGGTGATGTGCTAAAAATCATATTTGATTAAACTAGGCGTACGAAGTTACATTTCCCTGTACTCAAGGGGAAAAAAAAGCCAGTGCTTTCCAGCATAATGATAAAGATTTGTTTCTTGGCATTAGCAAAAAAAAATAATTGAGAAACCAATTAAAAGTAAATAACCAAATTAGGTCCTATTAAAGCCTTTATTATCTGTTGAAGTTTAGAATGCAATTTGTTGTATTAAAACATATTTTAAATAATTATTTAACAGAAGTACTAGTTGTGAGTTTCAATGAACAGTGAGCTAACCTTGTTCATGGGGAACCAGCTACAACTTGAAGCAGTTGCAGTCCTGCATGTCAGTTCCTGCAGAAATTTTCTGGCTGTGACGGGAAGAAACATAAGTAGCCTGGGGACCACTCCACCCTGTAATTAAATACCAAACCACATAAGTGGGGGCTGGAAAACAGGCTAATGAACACACACTTGCAGCAAAGTTATCTAAGGCATTTTTCTGTGTGAGCATGTGTGGAAAAAAATTTAAGTGTGATTTATTTGTGATAAAAAGCATTTCTGTAGAGACAGGCCTACTGCCTGCTCTTAGGCTGTGAGCAGGGAATGTCGGTTGCATATTGAGCTACATGCTGGGCTATGTATTCATATTCTGTAAAAATAATGTTTCAAGTATTACTTTATACCAATTTGGTTTAGGTGGTGCAGCCTCATATTTCAAATGAAGACTGAGGGTTTCATATTTTCTCAATGTGCGTAGAGATCTTCTTGGTCAGTCTCTCATAAACAGATTTGTGAAACTTTTGCCACTGTTATCTTTATCACTGTTATTTTTAAAATGTTACAGTAAACATTTGCCATATCAGGACATATTTGCCAGTAAGTTCTGCTCGGGGATAAGGAAGCTAATTACTTAAAATATTTCATTTAGTCAAAATGTTCAGATTTTTTCTTACTGGTTTCTGTTGGAATAGAACTTGATTTAACACATGATCAGTTTTATATAACTAAGCGTGTTCAGCAGGACAGCAGAAGAGTAATATAAATAATATAAATACTATAAAAAGTAATACAAGTACAATGAAAAGCTTTTTTCCTGAGAATGACAAAAAAATAGTACTAAGATAGCTGAACTGCTGAAGTGATTTTCTAATATGGTCTTTCCTTGAAAAGCATTTGTGTTAATTCTGTAGAAACAGTTGTTATTTTACATTGGTAATTTACATTGCGCTTGGTCCTGTACAGCATTCATCATAGAGAAACCTTTCCATCTTGGGGATGTAGTTACACAGCTGGAAGTGGGGGGGAGATGGGCAGTGCTTGAGGAGGTGGCTTCTGAACGTTATGGATGTGTTCAGTTTTAAACAGGCTTGACAATATAGAATCTGTAAAGTCTTACTTTCAAGATTTTTGCTGTTCACTCCTTCAAACAGTGTTGGAAGAGTCAGTGGTTGGGCTTTGGCATGTTTCCTTTTGGATGCTTTGGCTGAAGTTGAACATTCTGTCTTTTTGATGTCGGGGCCTATTACAGGACAAGAGCTTCTTTGTAACAGAGTGTTTGGTGCTCTGGGGCCTTGCTTGATTGGCAGATACAAATTGTATCAAAACAATTAAATCCAAAGGAAATGTCATGTGGGCTGAATTTCAACATAAAGACTTGTGGCATTTTCCCTCTTCATTTAGGGAGAGAGAGGTCAGCATGATGTAGGGTGGAGATATTTGGGGGTTATTTGTTTCTTTGCTTGTTTGTTTGTAAGTCTTTTTATTTTCTTTAACTCAAAGTCCAGACCTAGAGAACTCTTTAAGAATGGAAAACTTGGGAACACTGCGCTGACCTGCAGTTTTCCCTACCTATGACTATTTTAAAGGCAAATGTGGTGGAAACTGCGCTGCAGAGACAGACACAGACTTGCTAAGAGAATTGAGCAGTATATATTGTGTTAAAACTGAAATAATTGCTTAGAGCGTCCCCAGAAAATAATGCAGCCTAAAGGGAGATGTGAAAGAGGAGTTGGCTGCTCGCATGTCCTCGTGGTTCACAGCATGTGCATCAGCAGGCACAGCACAAGCACAGCAGTAGCATGTGTTCTCTGATCATGTCTGCTGACCCCTCTCTGTTTGCATGATCATAATGTCCCTTTTTGTTTATTAGGTATTGATGTGTCCCTGACAATTTTTGGATGCATTTTCTGACAGTCTTTCAGGTTTGAGACTAGCAGGATGCTTCCATGGTACTTTTGAGTTTTTTCTTGTACCACAAGTAATCATTTTTTTCCTACCTGTGATCAGTTTTCCTTGTCTGTCTACTGGGTTTTTTATTAAATGTTCTATATTCCTGTTTTCCAATGATGGATTGGTGAGAAAAGGTTTAAGCATTACAAAATGCAGTAATAGTCCTCCGTCAGGCAATTATTGAAGGTAATGTTTGAACTGTGAGCCTTAAATTCTGTGTGGGCTTTTAAAGAAGTTTTCAAAGCTTCTTGATTGATGTATTTTCTTAGTCTTCACTGTCAGTGTGAGGCCCCTGAGTTCCGCAGCCTCTGAGCAGCAGGAAGTGGGAATCATTGGGAGCTGACCTGGGCTGAAGGAAACGGCAGCGCGGTTCCTGTTGTGCTGCCGACTGTGTCTCTTTGGAAATCACGTAATTTCTCTGTGCCTTCTTTTCTGGGCTTCATTTCAGCATCTGGTCTTGTCCATGAAAAAACTTCTGTGTATTGAAACAGGCCGTGTACAGTAATAAAACTAAAATATTGCTTCATGGACGTTGTTTCTTACCATGCAAGCTTACACCCTTTTGTGTTCCCATGGATCAGCTCAGACTTTATCACCAAAATATCACAGGCAGTTGCTGGTGATTCCTGATTGATTGCTGCCAGCAACAGGAGTTCAAAATCCCTGAAAAGAATACACATTGCTCTTTGAATACACTTCTGCTGCTGGCAAAAGCTAGCTATATTTTGTACAAACTACAGCAACTCCTCAAGACTTTTGGAGATAGAGCACATAGAGGTATGTACAAGGAAGGCACCTTACCCAGCTGGAGTTTGTTAGATTTTCAGACCATATTTCCAAAGGTCTCTTCACCTGATAAAATCATCTGACCAATGTGGGTAGTAAGTCACCTTTTTTAAAAAATAATGAAAGAAAAAAGAACAAGAATGAATTGTTGGGTGTTTGTTTATTTACCTAATCGGCCTTTTGTAATCTTAAGGTAGAAATAGCAAAGTTGTTTCAGAAGTTTCTTAAAATCCTGTATTTTCAAATGCTTCAGGAATAGAAGTGACCGCCATATGAGAAAGGCTTTGGATTGTCTGTTCAGTCAGACTGTTTGGACAAAAGCAGCTTTTCTAATTTTGACATGTGCTCCATATGGTTTATCTCAGGCAGTTCCATCCAGTTTATCCATATGGTTTATCACACAGGCAGTTCCATCTGGGGATGCCCATCTTTGCAGCCTCCTGCCAGTGCCCTCACCTACATTGCGTGTCTCTGGACTCAAACAAAGCAGGCTTTGCATCAGAAATCAGCGCAGCCTGTGCTGTGTGGGCATCATCGTGCAGCTCTGTGGGGAACGTAGAAAAGGTTAGCCTTTTGGAGCTGACAACCAGAGTTTTGTGTGGGAATTCTTCACAGAAGGTTTTTTTTTATTTCACGTTTGGTTTTGATATTGCATTTCCCATTTCATGTTTTACTCATTCTATTGTATATGTTTAAACAGAAACATAAGTGCCTTTGCTTCAGAGATTGGGGAAAATATTTTTTGCAAATGAAGCAAAATGAATGATGAAGAAAAGATGATGAAAAGCAATGCCTACTGTTACTTAAAATGTAATTTCTAAAGGTATAAAGCAGGCTGAATTGTACTGGCACATCAAAACTGAGAGTTTGATTTGAGTGAAGTTTATGAGGAAATTGTGGATCACATTTTCATTTTGAATAAATGTTTGTCTCTGCAACCTACAACTCTAACTGACATGGCAGCCCTGCCAGCAGGAGGGGTGATGCCAGTGACTCTTGCCATCCCTTCACACTGCAGAGGATATACCTGGTATAATGCTTTGATAAAGACTTTTCCAGCCATGGAATGTTATTTTCACAGATGCTGCCATCACTGTCTCTCTCAGCCCTGACATTACCAATAGTATGTTATAATATTAGATAAAGTTTAATTTTTATTAGAAGTGGTGGGGGTTCTACTTCTTTATTCATGTTCTATAGTTTGCATTTTGGTTTTTGTCTGTTACTGGAAGACTTTGTGGAACTGGAAAATCAATGAAATTATGCTACTGCAAAAGAGCAGACAATGTAAAATTTAATAACTAGAGTAAAGGAGTTTTCTAGTGAGACTGTTTATAACTTACTGAAAGTGCAGTAGTAAATTATTGATATGTAAAAGAAATTAAGTTTTTGTTAAAGATTTAGCAGTGAGACTAGTCAGTAAAGGTATGTATGTTACAAAACATAGTTTTTCAAAGCTAGGAGAGCTCCTGGTTTGAGATTTGTAACTTTATAAAAACCTTAGCAATTTTAGTCCATAAGTCGTAAATGAAAAAATAGCTCTTGGTGTTAACCATGCTAATGCTCACCCAAGTATATGAAGAAATCTTATTTTAAACGGTCATCCACAGTGACTGGGTAATTCACATTATTGTGTTTATTTTCTTTCTGTGGTAGCCTTTCTTTGAAGACGAAGGGAAGAACCCTAACTTTGATTCCATAAACTCTGTTTAGTTATATATATCTTGTGAATTATTTGGCAAATTTGGCATGATCTCCATTGCCAAACATCTGGCTGAAGGGTCGTGCTGCCATGGCAGGTCCCTGTTTTGGATTGCAGTGTGGAAATGAGGGAGCAGTCTGGTGCAGCAGAAGTGGTTTCAGGTGCTGGACATTCCAGAAAGCAGCTCCCATGCTGATTCTCTTGTCAAATAATTGCTAAAACTTAGGCATTGGAATGACCCTGGTGTTTATGCTGTATATTTATGGTCAAATGCTGCTCAAAACATTCACTAAATTTTGAGGTTTTTACACAGTATTTTTTTAGCAATCGTGACAGATCTTTCTTGTAACTAAGAGTTGGACAATAAAGGGAGAAAAGAGCATAAGTTTGCAGATAAAACAAACTGGGATGCAGTTAAGACACAGAAGCACTGGCAGTTTCCATTTTGTGCTGCTTTTCCTGCAGATACAGACATATGTTTGCATTTATTTGAGTCATTTTGTGGTACTGCCTGGTTTGCTTTACTAAAAGCATGCCTTCTACTGAGGATATTGTCTCATGAACATTTCCTTTTTCTGTCAGGATGGCTTCTACTAGAACAATATTTTCAGTGGTCTTTTTTTATCTTAGAGAAACAAATGTCTGATTCATTTTTCTAGAAAAAACAGGAAGCTGTGAAGTAGACAGACTGGAAAAGAAACGCATGCTGTTACCTAAAATGTAATTTCTAAAGGTATAAAGCAAACTGGAAGTAACTCTTTGGTAGATTCTGAGGGGATATTACAGTTTCACTGTTTTTTCTCCTATTATCTGGACCTCGTGTGAAGAACAATTTAAGATGATCTTGTTAAAAAAAACCCAAAACCCAAAAAACACTTACTCATATGAAAACTTCAGGTGAAAGCAGTTTCAGCGCCGCAGCTTCTGCACTTTTGTGAGTGATGTTTTCTGTGCCCTTGTTCAGTACTGCTGCACTGGCTCTGACAGATTTTCAGCACAACTACTTTTCAAAGCAAGAGAAAAGACCAAATGGGGAGATTGAAGTTGGGAGTCCTTTCTGGCATGTATGAGGTTGAGATCTTTTTTAATGGAATTACATGATTAATGGATAAAATGTTCCAATTAATTGTAAAAGACTGAAAAGCCCTGCCTATTCATAATCAGGTTAGTAAGCATGGCTCTTTTTTTTTTCTTTTTTTTTGGTTGGTTGTTTTTTTTTGGTTTGGTTTGGTTTTTTTTACGATAGAAATGATTGATCCTAGAGGCAGATTATTCTCAGATTTTCATGCAGATTTGTTATTATGACCTCCTTGGGTGCTGGAAATATCCACGTATGTTTTGCACCTGCAAAAAGCAAAATCACTACATGTTGAAAGGGAAGTGGAGCATTACAGATCCCATACCACAGTAATCACTGCAGTGGGATTATGGTTCTCAGTACATGCAATCCCAAGTATTAACTCAGTGGTGAGGTGTTCTAGTCATTCAGTTTTTTTTATCAAAAAGAAAAGTTGCAAAGGTGTTTCACCATAGGGTCTTTGAGACAAAGCTATGTCAGTTTTTAAGATTTAATTTATATGTGACATTTTCCATAAACCACAGCTTTTAAAAAAATTATTTAATGTTAGCTCCTGGGAGTTTGCAGTCTACAATTTAATTATTTCTTTGAGACACTAGAATAACTATTCCTTTGATAGTGTAATTCTGGATGGCATATGCAAGAGTCTTGACCTGCCAGATCATCTCTGCTAGGCCTAAATAAATCTTGAAATATTTAATTGTACTTTTACTTCATGCTTATTATTTAAAGTAATCTAAAGCAAGAGGATGATCTCTTTAAATATAGATGAGGCATACATAATTGTTCTTGAGTTCACATAGCTTTTCTGTATGAGGTCAAACCTCAGGTATCTGGGTTAACTGTGCCATGAAAAGGGCTACAAATTTAAATCCAAGGTTGATAAATGACATACCTCCTGCTGCTTAATTTGGTGCAGTTTTTAGTTCCCTGTGCAACCTTTATTTTGACCCCTTTATTTTGACAGGACTCAGTGTAGGCACTGACAGACAGAGCCTTCCATGAACATAACAGGTAAACAATATCTTAGGTACTGGAAAATACTGTGACAGGGTGAGTTCTTCATGGGGGGAGCAGAGGGAGCTGCTGGGTGCTTCTCCCCATCCCTGGGGACAGGACACAAGGCTTGGTTGAGAGCTGTGTTGGGGAAGCTCAGACTGGACATCAGTCTAAAGCTCTTCACTGAGGACAGTCAGACACTGGAACAAGCTCCCCAGGGAAGTGGCTCCAAGCCCATTGTGGGTCAAAAAGTGTTTGGATGACTCTCAGCTGGTTTAACTTTTAAGTTTCCCCTTTGGAGTCAGGAGTTGGACTGGATAATCCTCATGGGTCCTTTCCAGCTCAGGATATTATATGTTTCTATTAAATAATTCTGCATTTATTTAATAAGAAGTCCAGTTGAAATACAGGGAGACTTTTTCAGGTAAGAAGCTAGTCTGAAATATTTCATTCCTACTAGATTTTAAAAACCAGATGTTAGGTACCAAATTTTAAAAGGTGTATTAGGAAATTTTACAGCACTTAGGACACTGCCTTTTAACTTCTATTTTTCAGTCAGTGTCAGCATTTTTTGTAGCTATGATACAACATTTTAGTATTAAAAAGAATCACACCTTTTCTGAGGGCAGCTCCAAGCACTCCATATACACACACACGCTCCACACTACTCCCCAGTCAAAATTGTATTTGTTAGCCCAGTTAAATGTCTAGGCTAAACATTGCCTGATCAGTCATTCTCTTGCATTCCTAAATAAATAGATTTAGGGACTCCATTTGACTTGCTAATAATATGTGGGATTTGTGCTGCCTCCATTTCACAGCATTATTCCTTTTGAGTACAGCACAGTGTATTCCTGTGACCTGTGCCCATCTTCTCATACCAGTAATCCTCAGGCACGTGTTCCTTGCACCCCATTAGAAATCAGTGAGATGCACCTACATTGCTAAAGATCTGATATCTTTATACATTATTTTGAGCTTAAGGGAAGCCTTGCTTGTCAACGTTTCAATCTTAAAAATATTTATTTTCAAATAGACTCTGTTTGATTGGAATATTACTGCAGTGTCAGAAATGACAGAAATTCCTTATGTTCAGCTAAATCTTATTTGAAATTCTGGTCTCATTTTTAAATTCTCACGTACAGAGAACACCAGAGCAGAAGCTCATGTCAACTGTCAGTTTTGAGACATCGTTTCTTTATTTTGGAAATGTTTTATTTGAGAAAAGACTTGGTCTTTTAACCAGCTCCTGCTTTTCATGTGTTTTTCATGGCAAATGATCACGTTTCCCAACCATTTGCAAACAGTGACTGTCTGGCAGGATTTCCTGGATACACATTAGTTTTGAGATTTGAGTAGAAGGTCAGCGTTCTGAACTCTGGCGATCAGTGGGGTTATTTGTCCTGCCTTTTCTTCCATGGGAACTGATCAGCTCATATGGAAGGTAGAAATAGTGTCCAAGAAAAATTCATCTGCTAGCTAATCACCTCCACCATGAATCATAATAAAAAAATAATCCAAGTAGGACATCTCCTGACCTCTGTATACTAAAATTCTGAACAGCTGGAACCAATATGTTTGGAGTCAGAGTTTTGTAAGAAGCTTCTGAAAAAGTTATTCATAACCTGATCCCATTTTTGTCTCTTAGAGTGAGGTACTGAGGCCCTCGCAGCACATAACTCTAAGCTCTGTGAACAGAGAGAAGTGGATAACTAGTGCTGACTGTGAAAAGAACCATTTCTTTTAGGCCTTTTTTTTAATATTCTAAGCTGATCTTCAAATTTAAGAGGGTAATAAAAAGACGTAAACCAACAGATGTTTATAGAAATTTGACCAGTTTTAATTTGTTTCTTGTGACTCCGCTGAAAGAAGTGATGGGATTTTCTTATGTGCATATGCGATGGAAGAGATTGAAGCCATAGAAATTTTTCCATGTTGTGAGGGAACCCTCTAAATGGGCAGTAGGGAGCAGTAGAGAAGATGCTGATGTTGATAAAAGACAGGGTTTTGTCATTATTTGCATAGAATCATCAGATATTTCTTCAGGCCCTGAAAGTGGAGGGGTGTGTTTGAGTATCAGAAGTCCTAATGGATTTCTTAATCTTATAGGGAAGAGGAAAGAGCCGTGCTCCACATCCCTTAGCTCCAGCAGCTGAGTTTGGTTGATTGCTTTCCTTTTCCTCACCTTCTGAGGACTTACAAAGAGGGCAACATTCTTTTCTGCCTTTTGTCTGTTTAAGAATTATGTATCTCCTGAATTGTCTGTTTTCCTTGCTGTATTCTCAGTAGTGATTAAATGGCCCAAATGGAGGAAGTAAGATAAGTCCTGATGCATTCAAGGTCATGGTTGTCTCAGCATTCATTTAAGTGAAGCAGATTTTTTCCTATTGAATTAATTTTGCAGAGGAAATGCCAAAGGCATCCTGATAGCTGCATTCTCTGCCCGTGGTGTCTGGAGCCTTTTTTCTGCTCTAGGAATGAGATGTGAAAGTTTTGGATTTGTAGGGTTGGGGCTGGAGGGGAGCGGGAAGCAGCTGTGTTGGTTGTTTTTTGGATAGGTGTGGATTCTCACCCCCTCTGGTGTCGGTAAGAATGCCACCAGTGCCACTGACCCGCAGGTGGGTCAGTAGAGACCGGAGTGGAAGGTTCTTTAGACCTTGCAGAAATGCTTGGGCAGAACAACTCCATCAAGGAATCCTGTGTTCATGTCCTTATGTGCATACTGCACATGGAAAAGAAATTTGTAGTGTTTGTTTAACTTTAAACACATGGGTTTGAAGCAATGGTTCTCATGATTCTGCGATTAATCTGCATCATATAACACTTAAAAGGATAGCAGGGACCAAGAACCCCAATTTGTGGTTGGATAAAAATAGAAGTGTTATGAATCATGAGCAAGTGAATAAAACTTCTGTGTTTACAGGTACCAGTCACAAAGTTGTTCCTGATGATATTTCAATAACAAATTATTTTCTATAATACTGAAAGATTTGAGCGGCTTGGTATTTTAAATAATTCTATCTACCTCATAACCACTACTGAGGTAGATAAATATAGACCCAAAATAATTTTATTCATCTAAATAGTTATGTTAGTGATATATTGAATTAAATTTGTTGCCTAATCAATATTTTTAGTTGGTTATATTTAGTTGGTTATGTTTTGCATTTTCTCTTTGGCAGACCAAGGTCTTATTTACAAGATATAAGTCTTGGTCTGAAGAGTTAGGGATTTGGGTCATGGAAGGAAAAAAAAATAAAAAATCAGTGTCTAGTTTGGCTCTGCATGTCTGTTGTGCTGTAGTTACTGGCATTCATATTAAAATATAAGTATTGCTGTCTGTGAAGTTCAGTGAACAGAAGTCATTTTGGCCTTTTTGGAGCTTAATAAATGTACTGACCTGAAAGCTGAGGTTGTGAGAATGATCTCTGACTGAGAGCTGCAGTACCAGGAACTGCTTTGCACAAATGTGTGTATTTTGAGCCAGTGTTCAGTTTCTAGTGATGGAGGATTGTCTGTTTGGCAGAGGTATTTCTCATACCAATCTGTGTTATTGTTTGGAAATCCTGACCAAGCAGTTCAGGAGCTTGTCATAGGAAAAAGTTAGAACAACTGCTGTGCATTTGTGGAAAGAAACTCTAGAGACTGTGGTAACAGTATTTTGTTTTCTTTTGAAGAAATGCTGTTCTCTGTATGATTTCAAAATCAGAAGGTAGGCAGGATTGCAGATGGGCCTACTTACAGAGTAGAAAATAGTTTTATTTCTGCAACAAAAACCTTTTACAGACGGGCACTTGAATATATTGCAATGATCTGAAGCTCTTGACAAGTAATTCTTCAAATTACAAAGGAAAAACAGTGCATAATTGTTAGTTAAATAGCAAAATAGAGTACTATTGGTATTATGACAATTAATTCAACCCTCTAAATTCTCTGATTAAAAAGGCTCCAGTACTAGAAAAAAACCTATTTTAATTTTTGTTTTTTTTTAGTGAATTTAATTTTTTTATGTTAATGAACATGCCAAAATGCACAATGCCCTGGAAACATTAACAGTCATTTTCTGACAGACTTAGAAACCAAAACCTGAAATAAAAATTTTGATTACAGAGGAGAATTCTGAGACTAAATTCTGTGAGTCATGCATTTCTCTGCCTCTGGCCAGTGCAGTAGGATATAATGTTAGGTATTTTTTCTATAACTTCAAAGGTATTTTGTGTCCTGTTTTGCTCTGGGTTGTTTTTCTATCCTACCATCTTTTCTTGCCTGGGGAGGATTTTCAATGTGTCCTTATAAGGGCGCTGCGTAGTTGAAGGGTGAGTTCTTGTTTTTGCATTCATTTCTACTAGAATGCAGAATATGTTAAAGTAATAACAGCTTGTCTAGAAATGACCTTGGTAGTCAAAGAGTGTTTATTAGGTTGGGCCACTTCTCCCATTCTTGTTACAAGACAGCACCAATTTATGTTTTATGTATGCAAACCCTGATTGTTCATAAACATGGTCCCTTTTGACGTGGCTTTTATACTGGTAAAGTGAGACATTCACAGCAAGACCTGGTGATAGCCCTCTAGCTCAAGCAGAGGACAGATAGAACCTTTCATTTTATAACCTGTTCAACAATTTCAGAAACTGCACGCATCTGAAAATGTCATGTATTGCTCACAAAAGAATGCTTTGTCTTCAAATTGCTACATATTCCCCTAAATAAAATAAACATGGTTTTAATAAAATCATTATATGTCTCTTTAAATATGAGTGCTACAGGCACTCATCACATAAACAAATGCATTAATGCTATTATATACTGTATACTTTAAAAAACCCTAAGAATGTTCTATATAATAGCTTCATTCAATACCTTTTTTTCTTTCTCTCAAGAATTGGGATTTCATCCAAATTCTAAAGGTTAAGTTGTCAATAGAACTCAAAGAGTGTTTTGTTTCCATTTGTATAACTAGTTTAATGTTTTTTAAGGCCTCCATGTACACCAACAATGGAATCAGTCAGTTACAGGGGAGCTTAGCAGGACATTCTCAAAGTTCTCTTCACAGCAAATTATACTGCAACTAATTCAGGAAAAGAGCAACTCTCTTCACTGAAGGAGTTACTTAGCATAGTGTAATAAATATTCAAATACAGATGTAATGTTCCAGCTTCAAGATCAGAGATGAGGATGAATACGCAACAGGAGAACAAAGTCCATGGTTCAATCAGTTTAATAATTACATTGTAGCTCCTTGTTAAAGCTTCATGTAATTTTCATGAAACATTATTGGTGTCTAAAAAGCAAGTGCCATGAATTTGATTAGCTCAAACTTGTGAGCTGGAGTACTGCACAGCATCACTTGAACTCCCACAGTAACAAGTGGCCGAACTATTGAGTGTTATTAATTTCTACACTCTAAAGGAAAGGGATTGAGAAATACTGGATTTTATATTTGTGTGCTTTTAGTGATGTAAGGAGTGATATATTCTCTTTCTTTCCAACTGTCAAACAGCAGAAATGGAATCAGGAGCATGCATCTCTAAGCTCTTCCACCTAACAGCTATTTTAGTTTCACGTGTATATACTGGGTATGTGATTTTTGCAAAATATTATTAACATTTTGGCTTTGAATAAGGCAAAATTTTGTCCATTCCTTATTAACAGTGAGTAATGTTGGCAAATAATTAAATTGCTATGGCTGCTGTTTGGGCTGAGGCACTGGTTGTTTTGAGGTGTCTGTGGGGGCATCTTGAGTGCTTTGCAACAGCTGTGGACACACTGTGGGTGCACCAGGTTACTCTGAAGTGCCAGCAAGTGCTTTGGAAATGCCTGAAGAATAGGCAAAATTCTTCTTTTTCAGAGGGAAGTTCTTCATACTAAAACCTTAGTACAGCATGTGACTTTTGATGTCTGATTTTGGTGTAAAATGAACATACTGCTGTAGATTTTTGTTAATCTCTTTCATTTCTTCCTTCTGTGTCAAAAATCACAAGAGCAGAACTGACTGTGAAATTGGCTGACACTGTCCCAGCCATTTCACAGCTGATGCTATCCTGGCTAAAGGGTACTGTTGAGAACAGTGGCCTGGCCCTGTCCTCCTCCTTTCAAATATTTTTCTCCATTTTCTTCACATGGGGCTGCAGGCTCAGGCAGATCAGTCTGTTGATGTATCTGAAACAACCAGCAGGATTTTGAACATAAAAGCAATATGTATTTTGTAGATTCAGGGGCTAGATGTTTCAAAGTACTCCCTGAAAGCGCTGAATACTGTTAGATATCTTGTACCCCTGATCTGTAGAATGGGGATAGCCTTGCAAAACCTAATGGAGATGTCTGAACTTTCACTGTGATGATTTTCTCATTATCTTTTAAAGATAGTTTATTACACTTGGCACCAGAGCGGAATTTGAAAATTTTGCAGTAGGTATGGGATGAAGCTGCATGTTAGTTTAAGAAAATACTTCATAGCGCATCAGAAACAGAGCCTTTGAATAGTGAAATGAACTTAGTGAATAAGACAGGTACTCTCCAGAAAAAGCGTGTGATTAGATAATTAACTGTGGTATTACAGTGCATGACTGCAAGGGAGTGAAGAGAAGCTAGCACTGAGTTAGCTGTGTTCATTGTGTTAAACTTTCCACGTTACATTTTTTTGGGTAATGTGAATATAATCTGAAAAAAAGTCTGAGAGAAGTGCCAGCCTAATGACATTGATGCTTTGTCTGCACAGTCTGGCATGTAAACTGTTGATGCCAACCAAGAATTTTCTCCAAACGTTTTCTGTGTGGGTTCATGCCAGCGTGAAGCTCATTGTCTTTAGCAGGATGTGATTCAGATCATAATTTAACTCAGTCCCATTTCCACTTAAGTTTGAATTTAAAAGAGCTGTAAACAAGTTACAAGCCATAAAAATTGGGCTGGCCTGCTGAAATTGTAGGATTTTCGAGCACTTGTAGGAGAAGTGACTGCCTCTTCTGTGTTTGAAGGTAGCTCCTGCATCACAGGGACGGCTGCAGTCTGCTTAAAGAGTTAAAGTTATCAAATCTACAGGTGCATGCGTAACATTGGGTCATGGTGCTGTACTTTCCGTGAAGTCTTTTCATGTTGTAATGAGAGCAGAGATTCGCTTTTGAAATTTTCCAGTCTATGGTGAGAGAAGGGGAAAAGCAGCATGGCAAAGGAAGGCATCTGAGGACAGAACACTGTATTCTCATGCAGTTGTTGAACCACGTCCTGCCTTTCCCAGCAAGAAACATTCACAAATTGTCTTTCAAATCCAGGAAAACACATAGCATATGTGCAGGTGTTTTTATAAGAGGTAATCTAAAATGTTTCTCACCTACTGATTTCTAGTGAACAGTAACTTCCTCCTGCGTTTGGATTAGAAGGATGGCAGTCACAGAAGTGCATCCCCAGGTCTGCAGAGCTGGCAGGTGCTGGCACAAGGTGACCTTGGTGGGACGGGCAGGGGCAGTGCTGAGGGTGACAGGCTGTGTTCGCTCTGGCAACAGTTGTTGTGGCACCCCCAGCCAGCCCTCCCACCAGTTCCAACAGCTGCCATAAGCTGCTGTGAAGCACCACCTAATTATAGCATTTTCTTGATCCTCTTGATCCCCTTTAGAGATTCCTGGTCCTACCCTTGGCCAAACTCACCACCCAAAGGCAAGGCACTCGTGAAGGTATGACAGTGGCACCACTGCTGCTGCCATCCTTATTAGGGAGGAGGTGGTTCCGTGGTGAGCAGTGGGTTTGGAGGTCTCTGATGTCCCAATAAGTGTAACTACTGCTGGGAAGCATTCAGGCTAGTTTCATAGTGCAGTGTCATGTATACTCACAAATTCCATGAGTTTCTGGGAGAATTGGATGTGTGCACATAGGGTAATTGTTTCTAAAGCTAAAAGTCATTCCCATTCACATCTTGCATTTTCCTCACCTGTGACTGTAAGAAATAAAAGATCGCATAAAAAAGAATACTAGAGGTAAGTTTTTAAAGAAGTAGGTGGTACTAGACTTTTACAGATGCCCAATATTCTGTGAGTTTATACGCAGTTCCCCTTTTGCTGCTGCATCCTGCATGGTGGTGATTACTGGAACAGTGTGGGACTTGGCTCTGGTTGTAGTTTTACCAGAAATTGCACTGCAGTACCCTGAGCAAGCTCAGACAATAGACTCAAATGTTGTGTCCCTGAGGTAATTTTCTTAAATTTAAAAAACTTCCCATCTGTATAAAGGCGTATCTTCCACATCACACAGTGTCAGAGCAGTGTGAATGGCCTCTGACTTCCAATACACTTTCTTTCTGTGCTGTTTTTGTTTACAGGGAGCAGAGGGACAAAGAGAAGGTTGGGCAATGCCTTGGCTCTGCTCCAGGAGATGTAAACAGATTTCCCAATGTTTGGCTTTGGATGGCTGGAGGTGCTCCAAGGCAGCGTGAGGGGCTCTGAGTCAGAGCTGAGGGCTGTGCTGTGGTGAGTCACCAGCTTCCCACTCAGCAGCAGCTTCGCTTTGATGTGGGCAAAACCCACACTCAGTCCCTGTGTTTAAGCCCTGATAAAGTACCCCCAAAAAGCTCCACGCTGTTGGTCAAACTCCATGTTTGTGTTATTTCAGGTGATAGTGCACTTACAGAATAATCAGTTTGTCTTTCTCAGCTCCCCTACAACCTTTTTAGATAAGTTGCTCTGAATTTCCTAATACCAGAAAAAACAAAACAAAACAAAAAACAAACAACAACAACAAAACTACAAAAGTAAAGGGTCTGAAAATAGAGCCCACTGAGATACATTGGTTGTTGGAGTGCATACAAGCAGAAAGAGAATTGGTGTCCCTAATGCTGCTTCTTGCTGTTTTAAACTCACTGAGATGTCTTGGCAAGGCTGCAGTGGAAGTCAGGGATTAGAGCCTTGCAGTTACAAAATGCAGGACAAAGCAGTGGCACAAATTCAGAGGAACACTGACATTTCAAAGCAGGAGACTGACACCCAAACAGGAGGCATTTAACAAAAGGCGAAGGTGCAACAGGTGGAACAGAATCCTGAAGTCTGAGTAAAATACTCAGCTGTTTATATCTAAGCTTTGGTTTAATTTTTCTTTAATGAGGGTCTACTGTTGGGATACAATTTGCTACTTGCTGTATTGGAGCACTGCAGGACTTTATGGGTGGGAATGCCATGATCTGAGCAGGTTGGAGAAGCAGTTATGGTAGCATGTTCTGGTCCTATTTGTCAGATTCTTGTGTATCTCATTTGAGGTTTTTTATCGTTGAGTTGGTAATTATTTAACTTTCCCTGATTTTATTGGAACATGTAAAATTCTTGTTTGCATATGGAGACCCCCATCAGTCTCACTCATGATGCAGAAACAGAAGCTAAAATGGACATCTCTGCTTTTCTGTTCTGCTTGTTTATGAATGAAGACCTTGTTGAAAAATGGCCAGCTCTGATATTAGGATTTATAATAATAAGAGATGCAAAAATTGCTTATGAAAAACTTAAAAGTGAGAACTTTAGTATGGATTTTGGGGCTGCCTTGCCTTGTGTTTGAATATGCCTCAAATAAGACTCTTATAAAAGTTATAGAAATAAGTCATAGAAGTTCTTTAATTATCTACATAGTTCTATTTCAATATTATAGATGAGGCAAGATATTGCTAAAGTTTGAGGCTCTGTGACTTCATGCACTGTACGCAAGAATTCTTATACTTGAAATATAAAAGTAAAGAGAATAAAAGCTAAAATGTAATAAAAATTTACAGTGATGGGAGAATAAATTTTAATTTATTAAATGTTTTAATCCTAGAGAGAAGCAATGGTGAATGGTTTCATTGTGAATAATAACAAATACTTTAGAAGCTGTGAAGAAAGGAAGTGACTCAGCAGTTTGAAGCTGAGTAACAATCATGGAAAAGTGTGATCTTCCATTTGAGAATTGTACATTAAATGCAAAATATTAGGAGAAGAAAATGGCTACAGACTGCATAAAGATGTCACATTTTTCTGTTCTTTAAAAAATGGTCTAGGTTCTTTTCTTTTTTAACTTCCTGTAATTCACACTATTTTTGGTAATACCCAAGATGTGCATCACAATATAGACTGAAACTTGGTTGTGAAATTGGTCTGGTGATGAGCCGGGTGTGGAGTGGTGACAGCAGTGGTGGCCATGCCACTGGGGTCTGCAAAAGCAGTGATAAGTTTAAGATGGAACTCAGTAAAAATTTTAGGCTCTTCTTTTATGAAAGTTGAATCAAAATGGTTTTCCAGACACAGAATGTTTAAATTCTTATGCCTCTTGACATGTTCTTCTTAAAGACTTACCTCCCTGTGACAAAAAAGCTAATAGAGGAGAACCCACTCCAGTACAGACAGTAACCTGGTTAGCTGGTTGGGCTTGAAGCCAGGCAATCCCTTGATAGATAGTAGACTATTGATTGCTTCAACATACTTCCTTTTTCTTTTCTTGATTCAAATAGAATTACATGCTCATCCTTAAAATACTTCTCCTGTTAAGTTTCTTACAAAACAGATGCATTTCAGTGTAAACTTTCAGTTGCAACATAACCATAGGTCTTTTTCCACTGAATTCTGTGGCCAAAAATATTTTACAGGGATCATTGTTATTGTTACTTCACTGTAAAATTTATGTGGATTTGTGCATGACTCCACTGTTTTTGGGAGAATGCATGTATATGAGAGTTTGCATACCGAAATGGTAGGTATGTTGTTAACTACATTGCAATAAAAACTCTTAGTGCCTTTACAGAGAAATTGGTGATTACACATGAGTCATAAAGCTGTAATCTGCCTGGTTTGGTAGTGGGAATATTTGCTGGTATTCTTGGAGACATAGTTTTCATAATGTGGAAAGCAAGAAAGTAGTTGGATTTGGCAAGACAAATACTTGTCTCTTCAATACTCAGGAGAATTACCATTGCTGAGTGAAGAATGGCCATACATTGTGTATTTAGAAAAAGACTCGAAGGACAAGAGTAAACAACTTTCAGACAATTAAATAGTCTGAAGATGAGTGTGTATTACAGATTTTCAGTACGACAATAGAATTTTTCAACTGTTCAAGCAAAAGTAATTATTCAGCAGTAGAGCAAAAAGAAATTAGAACAGCAGGGACAGAAGATCAGAAGAAAAAGTGAGCAACCAGATGATAGATAATTTCAAGTGGGTGAGGGTGAGATGACAAGGGCAGATGTAGAATAAGAAAACCAAATAGGATTTTCATGACATTATGCTTAACTGTCTAAATAATATACCGGGTATTTTATGTTAAGCTTGTATCTTTTCTTTCTCAGTCATATAGAAAAAATTACAACATGGCAAGATCCTCGAAAACCTATGAGCCAGCCACTGAATCACATTAGCCACCATCCTGCAGCCACGTCCACACCGGCACCACAGAGGACCATGGCAATGTCTCAGCCAAATCTCAGTGAGTACTGGATGGCATTTCTCTGGTGAAAACACAAAAGAGAGAGGAGAGACACCTTCTGATTTGTTTGTCAAAGTAATTTTTGGTTCAAGAAGGTAGCTCTGATTCTGCTGTCAGACCTAACAGTATGTTCTCCCCTTCATTTACTTAATTTCCCCCTCTGTAGACTTGGCAGCCAGGGAATTTGTACTGTTTGAGGTGAAATTCTAACATCTTGTGATCTATTTTAGAGCCTCCATGGCCTTTTGGCATAGTGTTAGACATAGAAAAATAAATTCTGTCTATGCTTTTCTGTTCTGAGGTGGTATAAAACCCCCATAAGCCCTCCATATCGTGTCCAGGCTGTTGGAGACCTTGTGCACAGTTAGTCCTACATTTCTTCAGGTCAGAAGGTGTAGCTGGTTTGCTTGTTAGTTTGTTTATTGTGGTGGGGCTTTTGCATAGTGGGGTTCTGCACTGTAAGCAACTTGCAAACTACTAAAAAGTCCTTGCAGTATGAATTACCCACAAAATTCTTATAACTGGTGTGGTTCCCTTGCTGTTTCTGTTTAGCACTTCAAGTGTACATTTAATCGTCAACTTACAAAAATCTGATATTGCCAGATTTAAGCCTTAGTGAAAATAAAGCCATTAAAACTCAAAAATTTAAAAGAAAATTTGTAAATGGAAGAACACATTTTCACGTATAATTGAGAATTACAAATAATCCCTAATATTTCACTTCTGGAGCTTTAACTTTTCCACTACTCAAGAAGATGAGCTTGCAGGCTCAAGATGTCAAAAAGGGAGACTTTAAAACACATAGCAGTTTCTTGTTCTGGTTAATTTTTGGTAAGTTGATCTCATGATTTCTTGATTGTCCACTTGCAGTGTGGTTCATGAGTGCTGTCTCTTCACATGACAAGAAAACGCTGAACATTTGTCTGCTAATGATCACCAATAGAAGTAGTGCAATATTTACTTTGGTCTTAAATTTATAAGAAACACCTAGGACCTCTGAGGTAATTAGCTTCAGTTCTTTTTTCTACCTTTGTCTCATCAACTGCTTTGCTTGCATATATGCAGTAAGAGTGTTGGTTGCATTACAAGATTTAGTGGGCAGTGGCAGACCATAATGTGAGAGTGGATATCTGCAGAAGAAATCTGAAAAAAAATCTGAAAGGTTAGGGTATCTGCAGAGTGTCGTAGCACATGGTGAAACTAACAATTGCTCTGCTGTGGCTTCAGACCACAGCTGCGTGTGGGTCAGTCTGTTTATAGCAGTGCTGGAATGGCTGAAAGGTAAGAATAGGACAGCGGGGTTTTTGTTCATACCAACTCCTCCACTTATGTTAACATCTGTTGCATTGTCCCTAGTTAAAAAACAGCAGTACCATAAATCAGGACAGTGTGCAGAACATTTTTCCCCTGAGTTTGTTAGTGGAAGTGAATGAAAGCCAAATCCTGGACTAAAACACATGTACACTGAATTTTAGCGGAGGGTCTTTCTTGAGATTCAAAGGATTAGAAATAAAAGTCTATACCTAATGAAAAATCTGTTCCTGAAGGTATTTCATGTGCCCAATAAGGGCATTCCCACAGACTTCAAAATCTGTCCTATTAAATACAGTCTGTATTTCCTTCAGTACCATTCATATATACATATATATATGTGAAATATGAGGTTCTGCTTTTTGTGTAGGTTTATATACAGTTCTTGGCATAGTGGTTCAGACGTGTGATTGAATTTCCCACTAGAAATAGTATGTAAAAATCTGCTTAGTATCCATATTTATTTAATGCAGAAAACATACCATCAATATGTCTTGGTGAGCTTTTTTCTCATTTTGATTGTTTTCAAAGGCACACTAAATGTGACACTATTTTATTAAAAATATATCTTGCAAGATTTAATCTAGAAACTGTGTATATGCATGTAAATACACACAGAGGAATTACACAGAAAGGTTGCAGTGGTCTGCAGAGAACACTGCAGCCCCTGAATACTTCACGTGGCGGTTTAAAATCCGTGTGAGTGTCGTTTCCATGCTGAAGCAGAATGCCTCTGTTTGAGCTCGCCGTGGCCGAAGGGCAGGGCCCCTGTGCTGCCCGTGCTGGCTCTGCTCCCCTGGCAGGGCAGCCGCGAGGATCCTGCCCACACTCACAGACACGAGGGGAGCACGCTCTTCTGGCCCTCATTGTGTGACCTTGCAGCAAATGAAGTCTGTGCCTCTGTCTTTTGCCTTAGCTTTTTTCTTTTTTATTATTATTTTTGTACTGTGGGAACCAAAAGAAGTTTTTCTTTTGAAGATGTCCCACTTAAAAGAAAAAGATTTAAGTATTTCAGGTCTGCACACTGCTCTGCACTTCCAATTGCTAACACATGTGTTTTCCTTGTACTTCTTATGAAGAGGAGGAAAATATGTTTTGTTTTGTACAGCTTGTTGCTTTGGTTTATAAACTTCTTTCAGCAATATTTGCTGGGAATTGTACAAAGGCACTTACAAACATTTTATCAAAGCACAGAGTGGGACTAAGTGATACCAAATCATAGTATGCCTGTGTTGGAGGCATACAAAAGCATATAGTGAAAGTTGGTTGAAGTTAGTAGTCATACTACAAAAAATCTGCTGTATTTTTCCTAGCTTTTCTCTTACTATGGTTTTATGTTGCCTATTTATGAGCTAGAAGTAAACGCTTCATTAGCGTTAGTTTTCACACTAACATTTAAAGCGCTGCCTTTTAAATGTTATAGAACAAAGGCATCGGGTGTTTTTTCCTTTGATGCATCTTGTTGAATTTACAGGAAAGTAATATATGCTAGTCAGGTTTCTGTGCTCATTTAAACACCATGACTAAATTCAGTGACATTTCATGAATGAAAAGGAATATTTGTCACATAGATTGAAAACATGTTCTTGCAGGTTAGCATATATTTAGACTTGTTCATTTTACCATCGTTGTTGTTCAAAGATGATTTGTGTATGTATATTTGTAGATGTAAGGAAAGCACAGCATTAATAGGAATGTTTTCAGTGTATGTTTTGTTGTTGGAAGCAAAGGACAAGTGATCAGTGTCAGACTAAAGACAAGCAGAAAAAGTGTCTTTCTTGCATCTTCAGAAACTTCATTTACCATGATGCTGATTCTGCAGAGATCCTAATTTTCTGTCCCTTCTAAAACAGAGTCTTTTCCAGCTGATTGATGAGGTATTACCTATCTCTTGCCAAGCAATTAATGCAGTAGAATCAAGGGCCGTTTGTGGAAGGAGGGATTACTCTAAATCTTTGTCTTAGCTGTCAGGCTGAGGTCCCTGAACAAGGAGAGTGATCTCCCCTGTGCCTGAGAGGAAGGCGAGAGCAGGCTGCACTGCACCAAGCTGAGGGTCACCCTGCTGCCTCAGTCTGAGCTGCACGTCCCTTCTGCCTTCATGGCATTCCCTGCTGTCAAAAGATGGTGGAGGATGATTTTGGACCACATGTAGCAAGATTTAGAGGAAAAAATAGGTCCTTACAGGAGTTTCTTTTGCAAGGTTTTTTTAATTAAATGCTACTTGTTTTGCAGTCTTTCTCTATTCTACATTAAGCAACACTCAAAGCCATTGTTATTTCCATCCTTCTCCCTTCAAAGTGTTTTAAACAGATTTCTTTTGTGATTGTACTCTTCATTCAGTGGGTAAACACAATCTGGTCTTCATTTAAATATTTTCCAAATTTAACAATTTGCCACTTATTTTTCCATAAATTAATGAACCCCTCTAATAGTATTTACATTTTCTGCATGAGTTAGCTTGAATTTATGTGTGAGTTCCTTAAAAAGCTCATACAAAAAGAACATCCTATCTGCAAAAAACCTCAGAAGACTTCTTGCCCACCCCGTGACACAGCTGGATGTGAGATTTGGGCCTTGGAGCAAATAGCAGTTGCAGGCTGCTAGGCACAGTTACTCTTCCTCCCATGTGAGTGACAGAAATGTGTGTTAAGCGGTGCCCAGAGTTTGCTGGTTTTGGGATTTGGGCACTGCCACCTTGTGAAAGGCCTCTGAGTTTGTTTGGGTCAGGGGGATTTCAGTTTATCTAACCGTGGTTAACACTGGTGTTTGGTCTAACTCGAGCTGCCAAAGCCCAGCCAGGTGGGGTGTCCCTGATGCTCCCTACTGCCCGGCCACCACTGTCCCCTTCGCCTTTCCTCACAGTGGGCACTCCTGCAGCAGCAATTACGGAAAGGTGTGCCTGGTTTTACTCCTTCTGGTACAAAAGAGAACTTGTGTGATTCATCAGACTATGCACAGAGATGGGATTGATGGGCAGAAAGGGTTTTAAATGCTGTAGTTACTTATGACATGGCTGTGAGGGAGGGAGTGACAAGGTCTGGAGCTCAGGAGCAAGCTCTGTTCATGTGGATCTTCTGCTTAGAGCTGAGCCATCTTCTGTTACCCTGTCTGTTTTCTCCCTTGCAATGTATTGTTTTCCAGGTGAGTTTGTACAAGATGGTCTTTGAAGGTCCCTGCTGACTGAGGGTGTTCTGCAATGATGGTTGATATATAGTGTCTGTTGGCCCAGATAAGGCTGCTTTCAGAAAATGTACCTGGATCACTTTTAATTCTGTACGCTGACATAGTAACTTATATATTCTCTTAGGTTCTGCCAGAATGAATTCATTAATATGCACATTTACAGGGAAAACCAAATCATAAATAGTGTTACAGTTCCTGAGATTTTCAGTGTTCCTGTACTCTATATCTGGAGCAGATTGTATTACTTTATCTGTGCTGCTGGTTTATCAGCTGTCTGCTAGTCACATCCTCGAGGAGGTTTGATGAGAACCTCATTAGTGGACTTATTCAGGTGTACTGAATGGAGGGACAGTTGCTGGGAGATCAGTATTAATGCTGTGAGCTCACAAAGGTGGAGATGCCTGTTCTGAGGTAAGGACTTCTTTCCTGGATGAGTTTCCACACGCAGCTGAGGCCTTGCACAAGTTATGGTTGTGCCCATCACAGAATAGCTTAGCTGGGAAGGGGCCTTGCAAGGGCTCCAACCCAGCCTCTGCTGAAAGCAGGGTCAACGGTGCGACTAGAGCAGAAGCTTGGGACTTTGTGCACACAGGTGTAGAAATCCTTGGTGACAGAGGAGAAGGTCCTCGTGCAGTTCTCACATGTTCTTCAGGAGGGAGACTGGCACCATAAAGAAAATTCTATCATCAGCACTGAGTGGAGTAGTTTCAGAACATGTCCCACACCCACATCCACACCCACGCACGCACACACTTAAGAATGGAGAAGAATTTCTGGCAGAGGGAGAAGGGTGCCACATGTCCTTTAGTTTGTTCTTGACATCTCCATTTTCACCTGATCAGATTATGTGTAAATAGTGACTGTAAGAAAAATAACATGACTCATCTCTGGTAGAAGCTGGTAATACTTATCTTCATTTCATAAATCAACCAGTTCAGGCAGAAGACAGTGGAAAACCTGATGTTCGTTTGTTTAGGGTCACTGTATGCATTGATCCTGAGAATTCAACCACATTTACTTCTTGTATCAAACTCCAGGTGAAGAACTATTTAATTTTTGGTTTTCCTTTCTGAGGAAGAGAACGTTACCCTCAGAATGTACTCTGTCAAGAGCCACAAGCAGGTGTGACCCAAGTGATACAAGCAGGATGGCTTTCACTATTAATTCACTGGTTCTCTGAGAGGTAGGACATTGGGTATTACAGGTTAGAATTTTTTATTGTGAAGAGCCTCTGATGCTTGTTGTTTAATAGAAAATCATCCATGAATCTGAGAAGTTTAGCTTTCAGCTGTATTGGTAATGATACTTCAAATGGGTCTGGACAACTGGGAGTTATAGCGCTTTACCTCTGCTTTCAATTTTTTTTAACCAGACAGGAAATCCAATCAATAAAACAATGCCAAAATCCTGTCTAGGAACAATAAACACATGAACCAAAGTTTCCATATCCTGCCATGATAAAAGAGGTGTAGCTACTATTGTTTAAGGATGATAAAAGGCAGTTTTGGTATCTATGTCAAAGAAGTCTCTGGAGATAAGAACACAGAAACTCCCAAAGTGTTCAAAACCAAATTATGTGTATTTTAGTGTTCCCTAATATCCATGAAGAGGGCTCACTAATGTCCAGGATTTTTCAAGTCTTGGTTTGCCTTGGCTAGAAATGTGTGACACTGAGAGGAATATGTGTTTCCCTCTCTGTAGTCCATACCCTCATACCACCTGCGTGGTGGAAAGGCTTCCTGTTCCAGATCATTTTTAATTACTGGATATCCTGAAAGAAGCAAACAATTCATTTGTGGTCAGTGTGAATAATCTTGGCACCTGCTTCTGATGATTACTTTCTGAGACCTGAAAGTATTATAGAGTACTTACACATTCATCTGTGGGAATGAGTGTTTTGTGATGCAGCTCTCAAAAGAATGAGGGGATTTTGGTAGCTTGCAATTAAAATCTCTAACAAGTGATTTATCAGACAGATCTCAAATGGAGTAGTTTATTTATGTTTAAAGACAGTGGCTAATAGGTCCAGAGTGTAATGGGAAGTAACTTCAGTATCAGGTAAATTAAATCAAAGGACATACACCTTTAAACCAGCAGCTGACCATCTAGTAAATCTGAAATGCTAAAGGTTGATGTGTTCAAGAGAGATGTTGGCATTTTTTCAAATTCTAGTAATTTTTAATTTTGACACAAAGAAGTTCCTGTTGGTGTAAGCATTTCCCCTCAAGGTTAGTAATCCAAACATGTACCTGTGCAAGAGAAGAGGGTCATTTCCATAGTTTCAAAGGAAATGAAATGTAAAAGCTGAAGACTGCATGAAGCAAAAGTAAAAATAATATATTAAATGTTTAAAATCTAACAGTCATGAGTAATTAATCATTAGCATTAAAGCTGTCTGTCCACTCAAGCAGCTCCCATCATCACTTTTTGTTACTGATTTATTGTTAAAAGTGCTTGCAGAGTAAATCTCCAATCTTTGAAATAGCTTCCTGCTAAATCATAGCTTTGATGTTGCACCTGCAGGTTGTGTGTATTGATTTTTTTAATCTTAAATCGTTGAAGATGGGAAAGATTAGTTAAATGTGGATGTCACAGCCTTAACAGTTGAAACTGATGAGAAATTTCTATATAGCTATTTTCAGCTCAGAAGTCTGAATAAAGGAGTCTCTGTGCACTGGGATAGTGCAACTTTTTGCTTTAATACTTTACAGATTTTTGGAACAAAATGCACCAGAACTGAAAAGCAGCATTTTTTGCTGACCTTGTTAGAAGGCTAATGCTTCTTTCTGGGAAATAAATGAAACAAGCGTTTCTTTGTTGGCTGAAGTGGAGTGAGAAAAGGAGGGGAGCCCAGTCTTTTTTTCTTTACAGTGTCATGACTAAGTCAGAACTGTAGTATGGCTGGTTTTTCAGTTTTTGGGGTTTTTTTTAACCTTTGTAGACATTTGTTTCTCATCAGACTGTGTTGCATGAGACCTGGCTTTGGCTAGTTCCTCTGAATTTGGGTCTGGGCTGCCTATAAACAGAGCAGAAGGACCCACAGTTGCACTTCTGACACTTAAATAATAAAAATGTCCAGCCACTTCTGACACTTTAATAATAAAAGTAGGTGCAATCAGTTCAATGCATATGTCAAAAGTGATTGACACTTGCATGTTTTGGCTTCTGCAACTTGCATGTCTCTTGCCCACAAAATAACCCTTGCCTAGTATATATCCAGTAAAGTCATCCACAGAAAGGTCTCCTACAATGTCAGAAAACCCAATTCACTAGGATATCACTACTAATTTAAAGGCAAACAAAAGCAATAAAAGAATTCCTTTACTTTTCTTCTAACTGGAAAAAGAAAACCACATAGGTCTAACTTGATGTAAACAAAATAATTGCAATTTCATGGACTGCAATGGAACTGTGGTTGCATAGTTCAGGTTTGGAACTTAGCTCCATGTTTTTACTTGCTTTCATTTGGGTTGGATAATTGCATAATGGCTGTTTATTGAAAGACTTACTTCATTTTGCAAAATAATTAGGTTTTCCCCAAGAGAACTGAATTTAAGGCCACCCTGAGTCTGTCTGCTGTAATGATGATACTTTTCTCCTCTCATTTTAGACCCAATCTCCTTTTTACCACAGAGTGGTAAATTTGAGCTTTTGAATATTTTTTTCTTTGCAGAACTTTAGAAATGTTACATTGGAGTCCCAGACCCTGCCTAGTGAATTGAAGCTTACTGAAGACCAGTTGTTTTTTCCTTTAGTAACGTTTTAACCTCTCAAAACCATCCCGATGGTCCAAAGGCTCCACAGAGCTCTGGCTGAGAGGAGCTGTCAGGGGTCCCTGGTGTGTCTGATGGTGTCAGAGTGGGGTCTGTGTTGGGCAGTCTAGCTGGAATGTGAACTGCAGGTTTTTCTTTTTTAATCCAAACTTCATTATGATCCTCATACCATTCAAATACAAATTCAGAGCTGAAATATAAATTAAAGCAGGAATTACTAAAACCTCAGAAATAGCACAACAGATGTGCCATATGATTATATCACAAGGAACAGAGATTTGTAGAATGTCATTGTTAAGTTGCTCACTAGGGCTGACACAAGACTTTCCTTTCACTGGGCTTGTTCAGACCATTAGTGACAAGAAGTTACCAGCTGTATCCCAACCCACTTTCGCTGCCTGGGTTCAGTTGAGCAGTCCTAGGAAAAGCACTTAGGTAAAATATTTTTCACAAACTAAGCTCAAGTATATACCACAAGGGTAATTTGTCCATTGTTTGGATTTTTTTTATTCTACCAGTGTATTTAAAGATGCACTATTAGTTTGAAGTCTGGACAGTATCAGACCTATCAAGGATGCTTGAAAGTGTTCCAGATAAAATATTTTTCTGTTTTCCCTATGCATATCATTGTAACTCTACCATTAAGAAAAGCAACTTAGTTTACTCAATTTTTTTCCTTGTTGTTTGAAAAACTGACACTGTGAAAATTGGTAAAGCAGTAAGAAGTCTTAGTCATGTAATAACTGTATCATCACACTTTGCCACGCTTCTTTTGAAGAGGCTGGTGTTCTGCCTGGGTACTGGGGCTGCCCAAGTAGGTAGGGTTGCAGGACAGAATCTACCTGACATTACCTATAGTGTTGCATATGAAATTGCGTTAAGATCTAGCCCAGATCTGATAGAATTGGAATCAATGAATCATTTGGGTTGGAAAAGCCCTCAGAGATAATTGAGTCTGACTGTTAATCCAGCAACTACCAAGGCCACCACTGACCTGAGTCCTCAAGTGCTATAACCACACAGCTTTTGAGTTCCTCAAGGGATGGATCACTGTCCTGATCAGCCTGTGCTAGAGCTGGACAAACCTTTTGACAAAGAAATTTTTCCTAATCTCCAATCTAAACCTCCCATGGGATGACACACTGGAGTATGCAGTACTCTTAAGAACACCTGCTTCTGGAAGCGAGTTGCAAAGATGGTTTGGATCTGCCTGCATGCTTTCCACAGGGTCCAGAAGGATTTATTAGTGTGGGCTTTGCACCACCTACAGGTAGTAAAGCTGCCCTTAGATCCAGACTGGTCCTGGAGATAGCCCAGGACTAATTCTCACCTAGTCCATGCAGCTAGGCCTGATCTGCATCAGTAATAAATCTAACCTGGGTCCTGAGCAAACCATAGAGTTAAAATGTGGAAAATTCACTGTGTTTCACTCCTGGCTTGTCTGGAGGATTTCAATGCTGGATTATGGTTCTATTCTTAGCACCATAAACAGGAAGAAATTTGTCTTGGTAAGCTAGGAGTGATACCTGCTGTCTGAGGTGACAGGGCATTCTATTAGCTTTGTGACATAAGCAGTATTAACTTGTTCAGCAGCAGCCTTCTGTCAGCAAGTGAAGGGGTTTATGTGGGTATATCTCAGGTTTGCTTACTAAAGGTCCTGTTTCTAACTCTGCCGTCTATGATGTTCTTCCTCTGTCAACCTTTGGAGTATCCTACCATAGGGGGGGACTGATGGGTCATATTCTAGCAGAAAAGGTTTCAGTTCTTAATTGGAAATTACTTGCAGTAATAATTGATTTAAATATGTCAATAAAGAAAATGTTATGTTGAAATATTTTACTAGCTTACTGCCTATTATAGGCACACATTTTTAGGAATTTTCGATTTAAAAAACTGTTATTTACTAGTTTATTAGGTAAATATTTGAACACACTAGGATAAATATTATTCTATTGTAAGTATTCCTGTTTGATACACTCAGAACATATAAAATCATTTATTAAGGAATTGCTAGTGCAGATCTTGCCAGATGGAGTAGTTCTCTCAATCACTTGAAGCGCAGCAGTTGTATCAATGCATTCCTGTGAGAGAGCAGCATGTCCTGGCCCTCTGTCGGGTCAGTATTTGCAGCCGGTGCCACGGGCTCTTGTCGTCCGCAGTGCTGAGCGCGCCGCCGCAGCTGCCGCCCGGCGCAGCCCTGCCGCCCCCGAGCCGCCCCCCGGCCCTGCTCGCCCTGCCCGGCGCGCTGGCCACGCAGCAGCAGCAGCAGCAGCAGCAGAAACTGCGGCTCCAGAGAATCCAGATGGAGAGGGAGCGGATTCGGATGCGCCAGGAGGAGTTACTGCGACAGGTAACGCCAAAGATACTCTTACTTTGTTCAAGAGCTTTTAGTTCAATGCATCATTTTTAACAAGTACACTTAGTAGCTCTATTACTTTATGTTGAGACTAACTATGGTTTTACAGAAGGGTAAACAAAGAGCTAATATAAACAGATAATTTCATTTTTTTTCTCAAAACTAGCACTGAACAGAACACAGGATGGCCATCAGTCAGAAGTTACTGACCTGCCATCTTTCTTACCAGTCTTTCTTAATAGTCATGTAAGGGCCAAATTCTGTTCTGTGTCTGTCCGTAAGCAACTAGGGCAACGCTGATTCATGTGCAGTTTTACTTGGTTTGCATAGGAGACCATGTTCATACTTCAATGAAGATAAAGGAAGAACATATGGAATTGTTCTTGACTCCAGTCTGTACTCTCCTAATTTGCACCCTTTGCCTTTTAATTAAAATAAAATCATATTCACATCTTACATGAACACCTCTGATCTAAAGACTTTCCAGAGTTGGCTATTTGTGGATGTTTTGCTTATTGTTCTATTTCTTAAGTTTCAGCTCTATATAATGACTCATTCTGTACAAAATAGATATGTAATTTCCTTTATACTGCCTTAAGAAAATAAAGTTTTAAGAATTGTGTTTCACCTGTTACAGTCAAGTCCACCAGTGGTGTTGTGTTTGTATGGCATATTAATCAGATTCCTTAGTGGAAAAGAAATAGATAATCCCTTTCTCTCAGAAACAGCATGAAAGAAGTACACTTTATCAAGAAACATATTGTTACTTGTGGCCTTGCAAATGCTGCAGTTACCAGTTCTAAGTACCTTTAAAAACAGCAACTTTCACAAGATTAAGGTGGCAGTCTGACATGGACAGTGGTCTCAAGTCTTTTGTGTGGCTTCTCCTTTCCCATGAAGAGCTCGTGACAGAGATGGATGTGAGAAGAGAGTGAGGGTATTTGATACAAGCTTAGTCATGATTGTCATCATGCTAACAACATGTTTAGTTATTTTTACTCACTTTGGCTCTATTCTTTTTTCAAGATGAGCAAATTAGGCTTCAAAACAGTTGTGCCATTAACACAAGGGAGGGTTTTGCTGCTTTGCTGACTTTGAAACCAATACATTCGCAGCGCTCTGCAGCTGTGCCATACTCAGTCAAGATTTCCACTTACTGAGTCCAGTTCCACCCTGCCCTTGTAGTGTTTGTTGAAGCCCCACATTGCATGAAGCAGCACAGTGTCACTTTGCATTACTGAAGTTTTACTGCTGGTGTAACTCTTAGAGAGGAAAACAAGATGCAAAATCTCTTCTTCCTAACAGAATGTTGTGAACTTCCTTCTAGTAACCTCAGAATCCTGAATCCTGGCAACTGAGGGTGCATTTATCCTCTTGGGTCATCAGTGTCCAAGTACAGTTACTCCTGTCCTGACCCTCCCTTGCTGTTTTTGCTTTTCTAGTGTAACCTATCTAAGGGAAAAATGCTGAGTAAGGGTGTATGCTGCTGCTAGCAGCTGCAAGGAGGTGCAGAGCATTTGAGAGAGAGGGAAAGGATTCTTTGGAGGGTCACAAACCTTTCAGCCCAGTAGCAGCTGCTGGCTCCCCACAGCCATTCCTGGCAGCAGCTGCTGGGGTGGAGCAGCATGCCCAGCCTGGAAGAGGTCATAGCTCTGGAAGCTCTTGGCTTAGGGAATTTCTTTCCTTCTTTGTCCTCCTCTTCATGTAGTTGCTAAAACCCTAGAACTCTAGATTGAGTACATGCCAGAAGGGCAGCATTTCAGAAAACCAGCATGATAGCCTCTACTTAAAGGTTTCCTTACTCAGTTTTATCATTCTATAAGGATTTAATGTTCTTTTACACTAATTTGGTTTTGCCAGCTTTCCAAAGGAAAAGAGAGAATCTGCTTGCTACTAAAGAGCTTCTTGGAAATGGAAGTTGGTAGAGGTAATGTCAGTCAGAAATCTCTGAAAGGTCCTGCAGAGAAGGTGCCCTAGCACTTCTCTCTGTGCACCAGGGCCATTATGCACTGTATTTGTGCATACATTTGAAGGGTACAGATAGTCCCAAAAAGGCAACACTTCTCAGAGGCTTCTTGCTGGTCCAGGGCTCCTACTGCTGAAATTGTCCACAGAAGATTACAGGAGCCTAGAAGAGGCTGAAGAAGCAGTGGAGCAACATATGGAGGAACATTTATCACTGTTTTGTCCTAGCAGAATAGACCTTTACTGGCCTGCTACAACCCAAAGAGAAAGATGCCCCTGTGCTCCTGTGCTGTGCTCCTCCCTCTGCACAGACTGGCTGAGGGTGGCACAGGCAATGTCTACATCTCTTGCTTTCCACCCTAAGTATGAGGACTGGCAGAAGAGGAATTGCATCTACCAGCAATGTAAACGCACGGTAAAAATGCTCTCACTCATCTCCCCCAGCTGGAAATGAGAGTTTGGCAATCAAGGGTGGAACTCGGGTCAGTTCTGCTGAGAAGAGTTCCACTAAATTTGACAAGAAATTTCTGTGCTTGTCAGGCATACAGCTAAAAAAGGGTTTACATCAGAACTGTGTTCTGAGGCATTGAATCATTCAACTCACTGTAATGCTGTGAAGCTTTAAAAGGGTTTTGAAGATAACCACTGGTGAAGTTTTTGACATTACTTTTTGATATCAGAATACTGTGGGTTTTTTTAGTTTATTTTATTTCTTTACTTATTTTGAAATTCTTCTTTGGGTTTATGTGCGTCATAGTGCCAAGCAGATCACTAAAGGCACTTGGTCCTTTCTTAGCTGAATGCCAGATATGGTCTCTGCTGGCCAAAGTGGAGGCACCTTCCCACACTCAAAGACTGGGAGCTCACTGGTGTGGCTGAGACTGGGATTGTTGCTCACAGGGCTGAGGGACTTCTCTGCCATTTTTTGCCGGACTTTCATCCTAGGGTAGGAGATTTACAAAAATTCTTCTAAAAAACCTTGTAGTTGTGCTTAGAATAGAGAACAGGACATAGTAGGGTATCATAAAGCTTTAGGTATTGTGTAGTTGATCCATTTCTCCATTACCATTGCTGTAATAATGTCAAAGGAGCAAAGGAATCTGACATCTGTAGTAGTAATAAAATTGCAATGTGACTTCTGAACAAATAACCTACAGCAGAAGAATGTATGTCATGTATGGTGGAGCCAGTACTCTGTCTGCTTCCCCAGCCAAATCTGACTCCAGTGTGCAAGAGTCTGTTCTTCCACATTTTAAAAGTACACATGGAGTTAATATTACAAGCAACAGGCAATATGTTGAAATAAAGACATGGGAGGTGAGCCATTCCCCAAGGGAGAGTCAGTCAGGTAACTCTGTAATAAATATGGTGGTTTTTGCAACAAAAAAGAGACAGGAAGTTAGATTATGTCACTGATAGTGGGAGTTTTTCTTTATGGTGCTGCACGCTTTTCAGCTTACCGATATTTTGCTTTGGATGGCCTGTCTAAATCTCAAGTGGCTGTAGATGTCATTCTTCTATTTTTAAAAAAGTACTGAAAATATCTGCCTGTAGACAGCTAAAAAAACACCTTCCCCTTCTAAGAGGTTTGTACATTTTCACAGACTCCAGCTGATTAAATTCTAAGTAGAAATGTCACCACTAAAATTGTCACTTGACAAATTTAATCAAAAACCTAGCATACATAAGCTATTAAGAATCTTAGGAATTTTTGTTCTTAACACTTGCTAAATACTGTCCCCATCTAAAGTAAATTGTAATTTATCAATGAATATATTGGTAATTTTGTTATAAAGGAAATATTGTTTTTATGGGCACCAATACGTGCTACTTTATTCACAAAGAGACCAGACCATTTCTCCTCAATGAAACAAATAATTGAAAACATAGTAAAACATCATATTCTAGCCTTGAAGACCTGTTAATCCTTTCTGTGCTGGGGAGACTGAATGATTGAGTCAGAAAAGTTTTCTACTAGGATTTAAATGAAATATTTACTTTGCTTGTTTCATTAGAAAGAAAAGTAAGTTGAGTTAATTATGGTAAAAATACATATAGCTTTATTATTTTAAGGTCTTGGGATTTTTGTTTGGAACATCCAGTCGGGGTCAGACAACCTCTGTATAGAACTCTGTACCACTAGATGTCATGTGTGTTTCACAGAGATAATGCTGGAAGAATTTATCTTTCAGGAAGAGTTGCAAAATAAGTTTCCTCTGGCTCTGATTGCTTGTTTGTCATCCTGCAGATAGTAGACATGAGACAGGTCATTAAGCAAATGCTTATTATTAGGCAGAGTGTTCATTCTAAAGATTACTGAATCACAGTCTTGGTTCCAGTGGTTTTCTTGTAACATGTTAAGTACTTTGTGGTGGCTGAATTACAGGCCTGGCTTCCAGACATGGTGGAACTGACAGCAAGATTCCGCGGTGCTTTAAGCCAGCACAGGTGGGCATGAAAGACACGGTCTGTCTACATCATGGTTTTCTTCATATCAGAGTAAACAAATACTCATAGTGACATCACTCAGAATTACTTTCCTGCAGTGTATATGTTATGTGTTCGTTATAAGACAACAGTATTTCTGAGCTGTTGGAGTAACCCTTCCCTGGTATTCATTTGTCTTTTCAGGAGGCTGCTCTTTGCAGGCAACTTCCTATGGACCCAGAAAACATGGTCCCAGTTCGGACAGCTGTGAACACCCCTGCCATGACACAGGACATGAGGCCTATTACAAACAATGGATCAGATCCTTTCTTGAACAGGCAAGTTCATTCTTCATTAGGCAATTGCTTCTGTTGCCTTCTCTAGGCTGTTACAGGTGTCTCTCTAAAATAGTCCCTATATCATCTTCTTTTTTTACTTACTGTAAACAGGGGGGATGGCTGAGTGGCTGGCCTGAAATCTTTCAGTTTATGCTTCAAGAAGGAATCTTTAAAAAAAGCAATAAATTGTAACAGGTGGTTTTAATTCTATTGTTAGTGTATGTGGAAGACTAGGTAGAATAGGTATGTTACCTAAGTGTAAATAGATGCAACTTTTTAGGCTGTCGGAACTGATTTCAGCTAGAGAGTTATATATGCATGTGTGTATTATAAAATTTAAGAGTGACCTCGCTTAAATTACTTTGTTGTTTGGGCTGATGTGATGCAAATATTATGTTGGCTGATCAATGGCCAACAGTTACAGGATGAGGCTTAATGACTCAGTATCAATTTCTGTGTTCTCTTCTAACACTGTGCTCAGGAACTGTGTCTATCAGAGCATCTTTACTGAGTGTTTTTCATGTTTCAATTTGTAGTGGGCCATACCACTCCAGGGAACAGAGTACAGACAGTGGCTTGGGATTAGGATGCTACAGTATACCAACAACACCTGAAGATTTCCTCAACAACGTAGATGAAATGGATACAGGTAGAATACTCAGATTTAGCTTAAGTATAATCCATGTATTATGGCTAGTACTGTTTTATAATTGCATAACTGAATGATAATCTGCAGCTTTCCTAATCAAGAGAACAGACTGACATTGTGGGAGAAAATGCCTAGAAGGTGCTTAGTGCCCAGAAGGTTCTCAGCTTTAACTTAGATCCAGATTCTGCTCTTTTACCTCAGACTGATATAAAACAGAATAAATAAAACCTGGAAAATGCAAGCTTTAATTTCTGTTTTCATACTATTGTCCATGGTAGGGGACTAAAAAGCTTGTTATGGATTACATGTACAAATCAGTACATTTTCTAACTTTGTGAAATCAGTCTTGCTTGTAAGTCTGTTACATTGGCAAAGTTGCATTTGCCTTCAAACAGATTGCATTTAGCTAGTTTACATTTTGATACATATTTATTTTATGTTAGTGTCCTCATGGTGTTTAAAATACTGCAATCAATAATTTACTAGGAAATCAAGGGTTTTTTCAGAGAGTGAAATTCTCAGCACTTCCTCACCTAAACTTCCTTTTGAAGTCATTCGAAATTCAGTATTATGCAGAGAATGAAAGATTTATCTATTAAATCTTGTTGTCTATTTGTCTATTAAATCTTGTTCTTATTAATTAATGGGGGGGAAAGTGTAATATTACAGATCTAAATTACTGTAAAGCACTTTTTTCAGTTATTTCCTACAGACAGCATTGGTGCAGGGAACAGGATGGAGGCGTACATGAGGGCCCTTTGCTGCTTCCTGGGCAGACCAGGAAACAAACTTGAAGTGTCATGCTTCCCAAGTGGCAGACCAGGGCTGGATGCTTTGAGCACTGCTGGAAAGGACGTTTTGTGCTTTTGAGATCAAAGCGAGGGTGTGAAATGTATTCTTAGGGGGATATGTACTCTATACCTAAATGCAGTTTTGAGATAACATTTGTGTGGAGTAGGAGTGCTCCCGAGTGCTCGTGGGAAAGGGGGAATACGTTTTCATGTAGTTCTGTTGTTTTAAATTATTCACAATAAGACTTTGGTACTTCAAAAGTTCTTCTTTACTTTTCCTAGGAGAAACTCTAGCACAGACAACAATGAACATAAATCCACAACAAACACGTTTCCCCGATTTCCTCGACTGTCTTCCAGGGACAAACGTTGATCTTGGGACTCTAGAGTCGGAAGACTTGATCCCTATTCTCAATGACGTGGAGTCAGTGCTTAACAAAAACGAGCCCTTCCTTACCTGGCTGTAATCAAGCAATGCTTGTTGGGCCTACAGTGCAATTCAGATTTCTTTTTCCTCTTGGGGTAGGCATAGAATATCTGAATATCCTCAAGAAATACAACATACTGCCGTATTGACTTTTGTTACATCATTTTTATGGTCAGTTTAATATCTGTCTGAATTTGATTGATACTAATTTAAGTATGAAATACATATATGTATTACTTTTCAAACCAGGCAGAAACGCTTCACTTTTAGGACAGAAAGTGGCTGATGTTTGTACACATCCCTGACTGATCTCCTGGGTACTGATTGACATCACAGACCCTTTGTGAATCAGAAAAGCTAGCTCCTAGGTCACTTGGTTCAAAAAAAGTGCAAAGGATCAGGACATGAGAGCAGTTTTATTATTATGTTTATGACAATACTATCAGAAGCTTTTTTAAAATCAAATTACTTAAACCTTAAAAAGCTTTTTTAGTTCTTAGTGACTAACTGTTCTGTATAGAATACAGTTCAAATATGATCCATATCAAACATAATAATTCCCATTATGTATTTGTGAAGGCACAAACACTACTATAGCAGTTTCCTTTTTTCAGTAAATTACTGTATAGTTTTCTGAAAATAATTATGTCTAGTCTCAAAGTACCAGAATTATTTAGCAACATTTTTACACTACAATATTGTTACAAAATAAACCAGGCTGGTACTGACTGTTGCCTTTTAAAAACAAAGAAATGTATTATAAACAAGCATTTAAAAAAAATTCTTATGTTTTTTAGTTTATTATATTAAGCACTACAGTTTTGTAACTTAACACATGAACAAGCAATTTTTTATATATAAAATCTGTGTCAAGTATCTTAAGTGTAAAAATATTCTTTTAAAATCAGTTCTGGAAAATGTGGCACAACTTGTTAATGTCATACATAGGGGGAGAAAAACCTTCCTCATACTGTTTTCAGTGATGTTTATAACTGACAGTGTAAAAATACATGTAGTTCTATACATGAAAAAGAACCAGGAACTTTATCAGGGCACTGCTAAAGCAGCATTGGAATTCACCTGGTAAAGCTGCTTAGTTTTTATGTCTTTCATTTACCATAACTGGTGCACAGGACACGAGGCATGTGCTGTGTGGTTTTGCCTGCTATATATCCTACAAAACTTCTTTATCAGAGGTTTGGGACTGAGAAGACATCAAGAACATTAAGTCTGCAGTTCCCCTGAAATGCAAATGAAGTCCTGAATATTCTTAAATGTTTTGAAATGTTCTTATTTATAATTAATGGATATAAGCATTTTGTATTGAAGAATAGGTAATTTTATGAAAGGCATTATAACTTTTCTCTAAGCTTAATCCAGGCTATGTAAAGAGAAGAAGAGATGTAGCACTAAGTGTAAATGTGTGTTTGCCAGGTCTGATAACACTTAGCAAGATCCTACTGATGCATCAGAATATTGACCCTTAAAGGCCTTTTTCCATCTGGTTGGGTGAAGGTAAGTGAAAAGGTCAGCGATGAAGTGGTGGGAATAGAGAGTAGATTTGGAAGATGAATGATGAGGTGATAAATGTAGATCCTTGCTGGGAAGGATGGCTGCAGATAGGGATGCATAGCAAATGAATCGCCGGTGTTCAGTGAAAAACATAAGAGAAGCACTCAAAATAAATGACTGTGTCTGTGATGAACTTCTAAGTGTACATGGTGTCACAGGAAGGAAAATAAAAAGCACACACACTGAAATTTTGAAAAAAGAGGTATTAGGCAAAGACCTACAGTTGTGAGGTTTTATGACATAGTAAAAAGTAGCATTTTAAAAATGTTCTCATTTTGGTTTTTTTTAATAGAAAAAGAGATGTAACAGCAGAGGCAGAGTTGTGTCTGCACAGAATTTAATCGCTGAATGGGCATTGTGTTTCTTTTATTCTTTTTGGAGGATTTTTAGTAGGGTTTTTTTTTTATTCTTGCTAGTTTTGCTAACTGTTGAGATACCATAAACTTATTTTCAATAAATGGGGACTGGGCAGGGCTGACCAATATTACTGTAATTAGTTTTAATCTGTCTTTTAAGGATTTCTTCAGGTTGTCAGCCTAAATGAAAAGCAGATGGTCCTAAGGCTTTGTTATTTAGTACCATGACTGATGTTTGTAAAGAATTGGAGATTTTCTGGCCAACTTTCAAGGCCATGTCACCAGCACTGCTCATTTGGCATAAGGAGCTGACAGCCATTGGTGCTGGAATGACCCGCAGCCACTGTGGACCTGCGTGCTGGTGTGATCCAGGTGGTGGTGCCTATCCACAGGTTACCTTCAGAGAATGCAGTTTGTTCATTTGCTGGCAAATCTGCACCATTGAACATGTAAGTTTGTCATAAGAGAAGATATTCTGAGCAGATTGGCTAGCAGCTCTGTGAGGTAGCTGGTGCTGATTCCTGCCCAGCCACATGCATTGTGGTCAGCCAAAGGCTGTTCTGTGTATGGGGAAAACTAATGCAACTTTCTAGTGAAATCGTATCAGGTGTTTATCAGAATTGTGAAGCTGCAAGCCTGATTCCTTTTTTACTTGTATTGCTTGAGCGTCTTGGTGCAAAGACCTTAAAAGGATAAAGCAATCATAAACTCTGTTTCTGTGTTACTTCCATAGTAAACCAGCAGCAGATCTGAATCAGGAAGGTACTGAGTGGAGCAGCACTTCAGGCTGAAACAGCTGCCAGAATCTTAGGTTAGATCTTTACTCAGTCATGAAACAAATCTTGGTTAAATTAAAAGTGCTTCTTTACACTGTCAGCTTTTAATTTTTGTTACAGAGATAATGTATGCGATGAAGTGCAATGACAATAAAATCTATTTTTCAAAGTTATCTTTTAAAAAGTTTCTGGCTTTAAACAGGCTTATGGCAGAATTTTTCAGTATTCAGAACATATGTAATATGAAAGTAAATTTATTGTTGACAATATTTCACTGTACTATTTCAGGTTTTGAGCATTTACTGTACTAAATTGTACACTGTCTACTTGTAGTATAAATACAACCAATGTGCCAGCTGGACAATTTTGCTGTGACCATCCCTGAGGGGGCATACGTAAGTCTTGGTGATACAGAAGTAATGGGACATGGTTAATTACAGTTTGTATTCTGGTAATACTGTTAGAATGTAACTTGGGGAGGGATTGGGTGTGACTTTTTGTCAACAAATACTGTTTGGGGGAAAGGAAGGAATTAAATCGCTGTTTTAATTACAGAAAAATGTGGGTGGTTGTCCAAATAAACTTGTTTCCTAATACATACATCCATGTACATGCTAGTTCTTTATCTATTTTATTTACTTTTTTCATTTTTTATATGACTTGTGTTAGCATTTATTTTTAATTCTTAGTACCTTGCAATAGATTGTACTAGAGGCAATCAGATCAAACTGTTGTATCCTGCGTTTGATTCTGTTTTGTTTTTTTTTTTTTAATTATTCCTTTGATCTTTTACATGAAAAAATACAAATGAACTTAAAAGATTTTGGATGCATATTGTTTTTTTAAAATAATTTCTTTAGAGGGGGGGTGGGTTTGAGGGTTTTAGTATGGGCTTCCAGGGAACTGTAAAACACTGCTTAGAATAAAGGTGTGGACATACTATTCTGTGAAAAAGGCATGCATTTTGAATTAAAATATTCAATTTTATATTGTATAGTCAATTATTCATATATGTATATACATATTCAATATGTATATTCAGTTCAATATACATTTGAATTAAAATATGGGGGCAAAGACCCCACCCATGTCAGGGTAATGGAAGAAGCCAGCCTTCCCACCCTCTGACAGCTGAAATGTCTCCAGGGTTTGACGTTTGCCTTGCAACTGGTTATACTATGAGTGATGTACAATCCATGAAGAGGGAGCTAAGGTTGAACTGGAGACAGGTGATGAGCATTCAAGACTGGAATGATGTGAGAAAACATCCCTTGTTCTGGGCTGAGCAAATATTTTTTCAACATTGTGTATGTTACTTCCCTGCTTTAGAGATTAACCTTTTGCAAAGAGTCTCCAGTTAATGCACCATTCCCTGGAAGATGACCCTGTCCTGTGGTTAATGTATCATTTCTCTGCAGTCTATTTATTGAAGACAATCAAAAAAGACTAACTGTATATAGTTCAGCTGTGCAGGGGCTTAACCAGTTTTGTCCCACTGAAGTGCATGGGCTCAAAATCACATGCTCATACTCCACATGTTGTAATCTGAGTTGTTAGATAACCAATGTGTATCCTTTTATGATAGCTCTCAGCTAAAACAGTGCCATGCACTGTTGACATTGCCATGCTCTCAGCACCCTACTCACCCAGCAGACAGTTTTAATGGGTGAATAATGAAACTTCAGCCAGCATGGGTATTTCTGAGATTTTTAGAAAAGAATACTAATATTCTTTCTTTTGACTACTATTATTTTTAGTTCTGTATTAGTGTATGTTCATAATTCTGCACACTGTAACACAGTGTGGTCTTTAAGTTGGTCAGGATTCCTGAGGTCTGTTAACACTTTCAGTTATCCTTGTTTGTGCCTTCTTTCTTACCACCATCTTTCTGTCCCTTCCTAGCGCTGCACTCTCTTTATCTGTGCTTTCTTTTCAATAATTAACACTGGCTTTTTACATAATTCTCTGTTATGAGGTTCTAGGATTAATGCCTCTACTTCATTTTACTGGATGCTTTGCTGAGTAAAAACAGGGAACAATCTCCAGTTACTGCAGAATTGATACTGCAGATGTGTGATTTGCTTGAAATTAAGTGCTAGGGGAGAGCCTCAGATGTTAGTTTAACTGAATAGAATTTGGAATATTGTTGGCACTCCAAAGTGTGCATTCAGCTGGGCTGCTGGTTCTGGCTCATTTACCCTTTTTCAGTACGCCTGAAGGCCAAGGTGTGAATGCAGTCTGGCTCACAAGATGAAATGTGTGCGCCTTGTGTCAGTATTGGTTCTGTATTAGCTCATATTAGAAAGCCATCACATAGCTGGGTGTCTCCTAGAAGCAGTAGCTCATTGATTATGGTTTTAGGTATCATAGCTTGCTGCCTGTTATTTCTTATCCCATCTCCCACAAAAATTTATGTACTCTGCTTATTGATATATCAAAGCTGTACTCAGTGCAGACTACCCATCCCCTTGTTGAACACTGATGAGAAACATTCCTTGTTCCCAAAGGCTTCAGAAAAATCAAACAGGGCAAATGTGAGATGAGGTGCAGGACAGCTGCTCACCACAGATGAAAGAATAGATGCGAGATAGTTGCACAGTGTGTGTTTGTGTTGAAGTAAAGGGTGCTCCCAAGTTCCTGGGCAATGCAGTAGAACAGGTGGGATAGACAGCTGTTTCTGAAGAGGTTTTTTTGTAATTTATCATCTTGTACAACATAATTCTCAGTACCTATATCAAACTGTTTAACATTTCTGCATATTGCTCAACATCTTCCAGTGCTTTCAAGTACTTTTAGATTCTTCAGATATCTCCTAGTGTAAATACACAATGCATGACATACATTTTCTGAAAGCACAGACCACAGAATCATTATTTCGGAAGGAAAATTTACAGAACAGATATGGCCAATATTGAGAAGCATTTGAGACATGCAACCTGGCAAGCTGGTATGTGAAAATTTGTTTCAGAATTTTTTAAAAGAAGCTTATTAGTTTATTTGAATCCCTCAAATGTCTCAAATCCCTCCTATCTTCTCCTTGATTCCTTCGGGAAGTACTTTCTAAAAGGTATTTTTGCCTTTGAGCTAGCTCTCATTGTCTTTCCTCTCTCTTTCATAGTATTGTGCCAAATACAGCTAAATTGAACTTCTACAAAAAGATTAATAAACAGCATTTGTGCTCATGTGTAGATTGGAAACTTTGGGGATTTACAAGCTACTTAACTGACCTGAATAGAAATTGTAAAACAAATTTGTATTTTGCCTGAGAATACCCTCTTTTTAAATGGAAGCTCTTTTACAAAAATAAATATGAACGTGAGAGTTGTATTTCACTTATTTTATTCCATGATGAGAGATTTCAGGAAGGCTGGAAAGGGAGTCAGGGCTTCATAACACTGGTGGGAGGAGGAGCCCTTCATTCTCATCGTAGCCAGAGCCAGTGCATCTGAGGGCTGCTTTGTGGAGTAGCTGCAGAAGGGATTCTCCCAGGATGAGGAGAATTGTCTGCAATATTCCTATTCATTAGACAGTTCCTTCTCCCTGGAAGAAAAAAACCATGGAGGTAATTTCCTGGCTGCTATTGCTGTGACTCTCAAAGGCTTTTATTATTTCCTAATGGCAACAATGCATGGTTTTGGCAGTATGTTAGAAAACATGATCATAGAGCTGGAGGAAGGGCAGTTTAGTTTTTCTGACTGTCAGCCAGAGGTGTGTGTATGTAACTCATCAGTACACAAAATAACAAAGAGCCATCAGTTGCTCACCCCACAACATCCGCAGCATTTGCAGTCCCCACAGATGGTTCCAAAGAGGCCGTTCACCACCTGAATGCCACAGAGCACTCCCTGGATCCCACTCATCACCAGCAGCAAGGAGAAGAGGGTCAGGTGCCATGGGACAATATTATCAGGTGATACACACTTTGTCCACAATGTGTGGTCAGCAAGGTAATCCCTACATGAGAACAAAACAGTTAGGAAGAAGACTATATTAACTCACAAAGGAGTCTCTCACCACTGGAGGCTGTCACTGCTGTGACATGGCCGAGGTTCTGCTCACTTCAGTGAATTTCCATTGTCACACTGGTGCTACTTGTCTAGAAATTGACTTCAGTTTAGTTTCTAGATAAGTTGAAGCAAGTGATTTGGAAAAAACAAGACATCAGAAGGGGGCAATTGGAGACAAGTATGTGTTTGATACAATTGAACCATTTTTAGTGTTTTGGGAAGAAGAGATCTTAGCCAAGCATGTGCCAAATGGGTTTTATCTGTTACAGTGTTTTGTCAGGGGCATTTTTGCTGCTTTTACTTGATTACAGCATTTTTTTGTGTATGGGGGTGGGTGGGAGACTGTGATCAGGGCGTGTAATCCAGTATCTCAAAGTGGAGTCGAGAACAAGGGAGCACATTGTAGTCAAAACAACTGAATTACCAAAACAAATCATGAAATTACGCATGTCACCTCTTGTCCACTGAGCTGAAAATAACAGCTTTTGATGTTCTAGATGCCTCATCTAAAGTAAAGGTGATAACTTCCATAATTTTTACCTTCACATTTTGATTTAATTGTAAACTGTTTAACCACTGGCTATATTTCATCTGCATATTCTTAGAGCTGACTTGTTTGTGTTCTTGTCAAGTGATTTCTGGACTGCAATCAAAACTATGTTTGAAACAGTGCATATTTCCAAAGACTCAGAATGAGACCAAGGGAGTTGGTTTCTGGCCCTCACTGGCCAATGAACAAATAATCCTCTACCTGTACACTTCTAGTTTTCTTTTTTTTTTTTTCTTCTTTTTCTTTTTTTTTCTTTTTTTTTTCCAAGTAATTTATTTTTTTTTGTATATTATGTAAGAAATGCTGCCAGGTTACTCTTGACTGAGGCAGACTACATTAAAGGTTCTGAGGTAATGGAGAGTTTACTGCAGCCCTTGCCATTCTGTTCTGATCACACCTGCTCTTCTCAGTAGCACTTTGTGCCATGTTGTTTGTTGAACTTGTCTTGACTTCAGTTTGAGCAGTGGGATAGCTGGGATTAAGTGATAAATATACATGAAAGTGAACATCTTTGAGTTGCAGAGCATGAGGAGCAAGCAGCTTTGAAATGCCATAGCCAAAATAAAATTATACATAGATTAAATTTATGAATATTGTATTATATTATATTATATTATATTATTAGTAATAGTAATTATTTGAATACCATTAAATTTCAATATAATCATAGAATCACAGAATGGTTTGGGTTGGAAGGGGTCTGAAAGATCATCTCATTCTGATTCCCCTGCCATGGTCAGGGACCCCTTCCACTGTCTTAGGTTGTTCCACAGCCTGCCTGACCTGGCCTCAAACTCTGCCAGGGATGGGCCATCCACAACTTCTCTGGGCAGCCTGTGCCAGTGCCTCACCACCCTCATAGGGAAGAAATTTTTTCCTAATAATTGATCTAAACCTACTCTTAGTTTAAAGCCATTATCTTGTCCTGTCATTACATGCTCTTATAAAAAGTCCCTCTCCATCTTTCTTGTAGGCTCCCATCAGGTACTGGAACGCCACAATCACCCTGAAGCTTCTCTTCTCCAGGCTGAAGAATCCCAATTCTCACAGCCTTTCTTCATAGAAGAGGTGTTCCATCCCTCTGATCATCATTGGTAGCCTCCTTCATCTGTGTCAATAATGAAGATATGTCCCCTTAGGGACACCTCTTGTCACTGATGTGCAAGGATCCTGAGCTACTGACCACCACCCTCTGGATGCGACCATCCAAACACTTTCTTCTCCATCTACAGTTCACCCATCAAATCCATCTCTCTCGAGTTTAGGGAGCAGGATATTGTGGGGGATTGTGTCCAGATAAATGACTTCTGTTGTTCTTCCATTATCCACTGATGGAGTCACCTCATCATAGAAGGCCCCCGGGTTGGTCAGGCAGGGCTTGCCTTTGGTGAAGACATTCTGCTTGACCCAAATCACTTCTCTGTCCTCCATGTGCACCATCAGACGTGCTAGGAGGAACTGCTCCATGATCTTCCCAGGCACAGAGGGGAGACTGACAGGTTGATGGTTCCCAGGGTCTTCCTTTCTACCCTTTTAAGAGAATGGGTGTATTGTTTCCTCTTTTCCAGACACCTGAGGCTCCACCTGACTGCTGGGACTTTTCAAATATGGAGAGTGGCTTAGCAATTACATCAGCCAATTCCTTCAAGACTCTGAGAGATGTCTCAATGTGTTATTGCTACTCATCAAAGTGGAATTTATCCCCGTATGTTGCTTATCATCCCAAGAATAACCTAGGAAGAGGCTGTGCATTTCTCTTTATAGGCCCCTTTGAAACGCAGTAGTTTTTATTGTACTTGCTTTTCTCTACATCCATGCTCTTGAACCTTATGAAGTCTTGCTGTGTGCTGCAAGCACTTGTAAGAGCTTGTATAATTTAGACAAGCAATATCATTCTCATTTTTATACAATGGATTTGGAATTTGAATCATCTCACAAACATAAAATATGTATATCTTTTTTTTCTGATTGCCTTGTCTTACCCAGTCTCAAAAGGGTAGGTCCAACCTCCTTGACTTTGACATTTAGGGCCTTTGTTTAGGGCTACTGCTGACAAAATAAAGCAGTATCCAGCTCCCAGAACTCCAACGGCAGCAAATATTATAGAAGAAAACATCTGATGAAGAGAAAAAGAATGTTACTTTGGTTCCCTAAATTCAGCTGTTCCCTGAAATGTTCCCTAAATTCAGCTGTTAATAGTCAAATAGTCAACACCTGAACAGCTGAAGTCTATTAGTTTTCATTGCATAGAAAATGTGTAATGCATGCTTGTATTGGTATTTTAAAGCTTTAGCAGCATTGGCCCTGTGTGCCTGAGGAGGAGAAGGCAGGGACTGGCAGCAGATGGCACTGCTCCCCTCTGGGGCCTTCTGCTCCCCTGTGGCCAGACGTTCATCTCAGGACACTGCAAGCAAGACTAAAGTCTTGGACCACTCAAGGCATTAAAAAAATCTTCAGTATCCTTTACAAGTTAGCTTTGTTATCTCGGTTATATTTGGACCAAATAATTACAGTTTTCCTTCCCAAGTCTCCCTGTAGGTTTCATATTAATATATTTTATCTCCTCACAGGTGTGAGCTCTAGTATTACAATTGGAATGGATGGGAAAGTATGTCTTTATTTTTCTGGTTTCTATTACAGAATTTTCCATATATACTAATATGTAAGTAAAATCATGCCAGAACTAATGCCCTGCTTGAATTCTGAAATACTTGTAGCCATAACAGTTTGTAGGTTAAGATTATGTACTTTATTGGAATAAAGTGTTACAGGTGAAGAAAAAAACCCCAATACTTTCAAGTCACAGAATCATTTGGGTTGGAAATGACCTCTAATATCATCAAGTACAATGTGATTTTTTTGTCCAGAACTCATGGCAAGAGTCTTGTCTTGAGTCCTGGAATGCAGTTTTATGTTGATATATCTGTCAGGGCTAACTTAAAAATTATGATTTTGTAGTAGACATCATAATAATGGATTTCAGCTAAAATACCGAATTTGGTTCTCAGACATGCTGGCGCTGATAAGGTCCATAGGACTCTTGGAGTAGAGCGTACTTGGCACTCTTGACTGTATCAATACTGCCAGTCAGCTGCACTCTAGCGCGCTGTCAACAGGGAAGGCAGGCTGGTTTGCAGGCAGCACCGCACACCTGCAGGCTGGCTCCCACACAGCCAGTGCTGGCCCTGGTCACTTTGTGTGGCCCTGGTCACTGCGGGAGGGAGGCCCTGGTCACTTTGTGTGGCCCTGGTCACTGCATGTAGCCCTGGTCACTGCATGTAGCCCTGGTCACTGCGGGAGGGAGGCCCTGGTCACTGCATGTAGCCCTGGTCACTGTGTAGCCCTGGTCACTTTGTGTAGCCCTGGTCACTGCATGTAGCCCTGGTCACCGCGGGAGGGAGGCCCTGGTCACTGTGTGGCCCTGGTCACTGTGTGGCCCTGGTCACTGCATGTAGCCCTGGTCACTGTGTGGCCCTGGTCACTGCACGTAGCCCTGGTCACTGCATGTAGCCCTGGTCACTGCGTGGCCCTGGTCACTGCGTGGCCCTGGTCACTGCACGTAGCCCTGGTCACTGTGTAGCCCTGGTCACTGCATGTAGCCCTGGTCACTGCATGTAGCCCTGGTCACTGTGTAGCCCTGGTCACTGCACGTAGCCCTGGTCACCGCGGGAGGGAGGCCCTGGTCACTGTGTGGCCCTGGTCACTGCATGTAGCCCTGGTCACTGTGTGGCCCTGGTCACTGCATGTAGCCCTGGTCACCGCGGGAGGGAGGCCCTGGTCACTGTGTGGCCCTGGTCACTGTGTGGCCCTGGTCACTGTGTGGCCTTGGTCACCGCGGGAGGGAGGCCCTGGTCACTGTGTGGCTCTGGTCACTGCATGTAGCCCTGGTCACTGCGGGAGGGAGGCCCTGGTCACTGTGTGGCCCTGGTCACTGTGTGGCCCTGGTCACTGTGTAGCCCTGGTCACCGCGGGAGGGAGGCCCTGGTCACTCCCGGGTGAGCAGCAGCAGTACCGCAGTGCTTGGCTGCTTGTGGAGTGGTATGTGCTCTGCAAAACTCAAGCAGCTTCTCTTCACTGCTTGCAGAAATGGATCATACAGTGTTGTAAAGACAAACAGATGGCTCCATTTCCTCCTCCTCAAGGTTCAACCTGTTTTGTTGGTGTTGCATGAAGACAACATCGAAGAGAGAATTTAGGGAAAGCTCTTCAGTCAACTTCATAGGCATGAATCTTTTCCTATTTGTTTTTCTCTCTTTTTTTTAATTCTCAGTGGAAAATCTGTTCCTTTATTTTAAAACTGTACTGATCTACTGGATCAAGAGAATTTATTTCAAAAAGACATATTTTCCTACTGGAAATAATTTTTTTTTCTGATTTAATTTTTAAACTAAAATGTGTGAGGTATTTACTAGTGTCTGAAAGTATTCTTTGGAAACTTTTCTAGTGTGAAAGTAAGCTAGCTATGACTTCTAAGTGGAGCCTCACCCACACTGCTTCAAGTAGGAGGTTGGATTAGGTGATGTCCCGAGGTCTATTCCTTCCTGAAAATCTTCCTGAGAATCTAATGAGACACACCTCATTTTGCGGGCCTGCAGTGAGTTAGGAATGTAGTGTCTAACTGCCAGAGTGATTTTAAAAGCTGCCAACAAAAATGGTTAAGGAGAGGACTGTTGTACTCTGCAAAACTAAATGTAGATCCTTCAGCAATGAATTTTAATTGTGATATATATATATAAGATATATATTTAATTGTGATATATATATAAGATATAACTATATAAGTATCTTGATATCCTTTTGCTATCCTGATAGCAAAAATCAGTGAGACCATGCTGTTGTAGTACCTGTGGTAAAACATCAGAGGCATAATACAATTTTTACAGCCTGCTATTTCTACTTCCCAGCACTCAAACAAATGGCAGGGCTGTTTGTCCCACACTCAAGATAGCCTCTACCTAGACTCGCAATGACTGTGAGAGGAAAATACATATATCAGTAACAATTCAGCTTTTACTTTTTTTGCCATGTTTCCTTTCACTTACCGCAAACCTCTTTCCACAGCTCCGATTACCACAGCATCCGCAGCAATCATTATTCTGAAGGCCCAAAAATACCAAGGCAGGGAAGATCATCTATGAATAATAGAAATATAGTTTGAACTGGGATGAATTCAAATTACATCTTCTTTTAAATATAGTAATTCTATGGGTTTGGTTTTTTTTCTTATCATTAGTTTAAGTTACTTATTGCCAAACCTTTGGATGGCTTATAACTTATTTGTTTATCCAAGAGGAATTGCAGTCCTGAGAAAATTCAACAATGCAAGTCGTGGCTGTAGGTGGGGGGAAGGTATAAATGTCTGAATTTAGACACTTACCAATACACCCGATCCCAAGATCCCTCCAAAGTACCAAACTTCATCTGTAATGTGTGCGCTCTCTTCAACTTTTCCTCCAGGGAAAAACAACAAAATGTTAGCAAGGGTGCAGAGCACAGCCAGGGGGATGAGAGTACTTCCCAGGCACTTGGCACAGCCTCCCGTGCACATGCTTCTTTAAAGGAATTGTAAACACAGTTGAAGATAAAATCTCTCAGATGTTTTCAGAACTGATTTATAAAAAGAAGCTTCTGGGTGTACTTTGCAAAATCCAGTTTCTGTTGTGCTGTTAGAGGAGTTGAGCCTGTAGAATGCTCCTGTCAGTGTTCCTGCAGTCAGTTGAAAATGCACTGTGCTGGTTTTTTATATGTCCTTGCAGCTGTGATGTCAATTTTCTGAACGTCCGTAAATGAAATTACGTTCAGGGCAGGCTCTCATTTTACTATGACAACCCACAAAATCTGTTAATATTTTACTAAGGTGGCTGACACATTTCATAATCTGGGCTCAGGTCATGGGTTGATATGTGTCTTAGTTCTGGATCATCATTTTTACAACACATGATCTTTCTTCATACTAGAAAACACTTATTTTGCAAGGACTGACAAAAAATATGTAATGAGTCAGCTGATATGAATAACATATTCATAGTCCAAGTTTTTACATGTTGTGAGACAGTTCTGTAATTGAAACAGTAGAGAAACTAGCTAATACAAAAATGACCCATTTTAGACTAATAAAGATACACATCTACAGACCCAAGAAAGTTCTTGGGTTGCAGCAAGATGAGAAGCACTTATTTATTGAAGTTAGGCAGTTGGACTGTGCCTCGGGGCATGCATTTCTTCTCGATTTTTGGGATTAAAAGATTGATTTTATATTTATTTTGTAATTTCATACTCTACATGATGGAAGACTGCAGGAAAGACTGAATTAGAAATACTCTAATATTTAATAGCCCTCTTCACCAAATATTAAGTTATATGATGAAGACGAACAAAAACCTGACAGTATTTTCCATAGATTTTATTTTGAAATTGTGGCATATGCCATGTTTTATGATAACACATATTTTTTTACTTTCATAGGAGAATATTTAATAGTGCATAAACTTAAGCTTATTCAATAAAGGATGGCAAGAAATGATTGTCACTACTGCCAATCATATGTATTTGTTATTATATTAGGAAGACCAGAGGATGATTTTTTTGTGAGGACCAGTCCTAGGAACTGCAGTGTCTGTAGCGCTGAGCAGACTCATGATTTCTGAGGAAATGACACTAATTTACTTTGTAAAAGGCTTTATTCAGGTATTTATTAAGACAAATTTTTGAGTGGCTTCTCAAGTTGGCACATAATGCAACAGGAATTAAGTGAACAGGTTCTTGGTATGAAGTGCAGATCCAGCAGAACAGCCTGGACAGTGACAGTGGTTGTTCCTGGTGGACTGGAAGATCCCCATGAATCACAGTGCATTCCATGCTGTTGGCACAGGAGCCTGCAGCTGATGATTTACCAAACAGTTTCTGGAGGTTGTGCTGTTTTTGTTTTTCATGTGTCATCATGATTCCCCTTAGTGTTTTTGCTAGAGCAACAGATGCTGTTTGGTACAGTTTGGAAAGTATGGCCCTTTGCAGCTCACACTGCTCAGCCAGAGCAACTGTCTCTGCCAGGCACTGGGAGCTGCCAGTGTGTTGCCAGCCATGTCCAGGTGTGGTGTGTCTGACCTTGCTGTTCCTCTGCACAAAGTAGACAATGCCCACGGTGTTGCCACTACTTTGTTGGTTGGTCCCTGAAGGAGAGAGGAGCCTCTGGTCCTGTCTGTGTAACAGCAACATACATATGGCCCCTGAGGATAGCATTTTGAAAGGCACATGCTCATAAATTCAATTTTTCATCTCAAGAAGTAAGCTATTATGCAATCAAAGAGCAAGCAAAGAAAAAAAGTCCTGAGAGTGCACAGCCTACGTGTGGTAGTCAATAGGATGTCAGTTGGGCCAGTGTAAGCAGTTTTCATGGCTTTCAACAGCCAGTAATTGATTCTGTGTCAAAGATTCAGAACCTGAAAACTCTTCAGATGTCACCTGATACATTAAAAAGGCTTTCACAACATTCCCATTTGGTAGAGAACAGCTGTAATTTGTCTCCCACTTACAGTGGCTTGGTAACAGGCACTGGGAAAATGTTTCCTGTAGCTGGAATATAAGTTGGCTTAGTTGGCTTTCTCTCTTTCTCTATCTGACTACAATGTGGCCTTTTTTTTTTTTTTTTTTTCAGCCAGTGAATCGTGGCTTTACAGTAAAGAGGAAAAGGTTTAAGTTTTATTGCATCCAGCACCCTGCCATCCTATTTCACAGCAAGTGGTTGAAAGGCAGATGCTTCCATCAGGTTGTTGCCAGGTGTTCACAGCACTCCTGCATTTTTCCTTCCTCCACTCACTAACATTGTCAGTGCCACTGAAGTCTAACCAGACCCCTCTGTTCAACTATACTCATTTATGCATGAAGTTTTTAAACTATTGCCAGCTTTTATGTGAGGAGTTAAACTGCACATTATTTTTAGCAGGAAAGTGGCATCCAGCCTGAGCTGGAAAGCAGCACTCAGATTGAGTCAAGCATTTTCCTTAGGGAAAAACTGACTGGCTTGCACACTCAGCTGCTCTGAAAGCAGCTCTTCCATTTCCACCCATGTTTTCCAGCTCTGGCCGTCTATTTGGGAGGAGTGACCCATTGTCAAACATTAGCCACAATTCTAGTCCTGGAATAAATGCTTCATCCTGGAGACTCTGGTAACTGGGGTGGAACCAGTCTTTGAGCGTTGTGTCATCCTGTCCTCTTGAGCAGCATGTATATAGAAACTGTAGTATCATAATGGAAGGCACTCCTTTCTGGTGTACTTGAGGAAGGTGTTTCCTTCCCTCTTCATCTCCTGTGTCATACAAAGTCCATGCTGTGTAGAAAAGTGAAATGACAAATTTTCCTGTGAAAAATTATAGGAATATCAGGCCACTCAGTTTTGGTAGTTTCAGGAGGATGTAAGCAGTGCTGATACCTTTCAAATTTTGTATTTTGATGTATCTAGTAATTTGGAATTGTAGATAGGTTTGTCTTGATCAGTTTTCTGTGTCAATTACTGAACTCATTAGACAGTTATGACCTGAGGTCATAAGTCATTGCTCTTGTGATTTGTGTGTCTGCTTCCATATTCTAAATGTATTTTTGATACCTGGAGCTTGATAAGCTTGTGACAAGTACTGACGCTCCCTTAAATTGAGCCAGGAGGGAATGGAATTGTACAAATTTATAGATAGGATGGGATTTACACTAGCCTAGTAGAAAACAGGTCTGCTCAAGCCTCTGCTGTTGCTAGTAAACTTGTGTGTATGCATTTACACATATACATATTTAATAACTTACAAAATATATATGATGACACATAGATGTCAAGCAAGAAATAGTGAAGCATGTTCCTGAATCAAATTTCTCTTAACACATGTAACACAATGCATGCTTGGTGTTGTGCAGTTCCATTGAGGGCTGGAGAGAGGCTGGTAAACTGTGCACCAAATTTCTTTCTTTCAAGAGAGTGCAAAGGAGAATGAGCTGAAAAATGTGTCCCTTCATGTGACCCAAATCTTCAGTGCAGTGAAGGATCACATTAGCACAAGCTGTTCTTTGGAGACCTCTAAAAAGCCCTCCAGCTCTGACAGCTGTGTAGTAAAGGGGTGCATCCAGTGGGATGTACTGAGGAGGCAGACCCTGCTCCTCTTGCTGGAGATTCAGGCACTCCTTCCCTGTGAAATGCATGGATATGCAATGCATGTCAGTGAGAAGCTGAAAATGGGGCTATGTATGTACAAAAGTAAAAGCCACCATTGCACCCATATACGCAGCTTTGGCATGGGAGAAATTAATTCCCTTTCCTATTCTCAGGCTCCTCTGTCAGACCTGGGGGCTGGCTGTATGTGAGGCACCTGAGAGCAGAGGGGAAGATGCCTAAGGAAAAGCTAGGTCTCATGGGTTTCCTCATGACAGGTTTTCCTGTCCCAGCCCCAGCTGCTGGACTCTCCCAAGCTCTGAGGACAGTCTGTTGATGTACACAGTATTTCCCTCATATCTTTTTGACCTTTGTCAAAGCTCAGAGCTTATGGAAAGCGTAGCTTGGACTGGGTGGTGTCCTCAGTGACACATGGATATTGCATCACCGTGAATACAGAAAGGCCAAGTATGCTGATGACGAGTGTCTAGGAGAAATGGGCTGGAAGGCACATTAGAACTACTGTATTCAACTGTACTTTAACTCAACTTTATACTTTGCTGTTCCATAGTCATGTTCTGTTTTACATGTCCCCGCTGCTCATTCACCAACTTTCCCACAAATGCCCTTTTTGACATGGAGCGTGTTCTGTAAGAGTTTCAATAAAATTCCATTCCTTCATTCTCCTGGAGGCATACCCTGAACATGAGTCCAAAAGTAACTGTCAACCAGTAGCAAATGGGCATGTGGGCTCTAAGCAATCTCTGATGCTTCTCTAATTTATATTACTTTAAAGTAAGCAAAAGTTACATATTTCTTGAATCTTGTGATATTTATTTTTGTTCATTTGTATGAAAAGTGTGTTGTTATGTATTAATGAAGTTGCCTTTTTTGTAGTACAATGTCTGTAAGAGAAAACAAAGGAACTTCAGAATTGTGGTGGACCATCTAAGCACCACTGAAGTACTTTTAACAATGAGGACAAAAATTCCACCTAAGGCATTTTCAAAAATGAGAGAACAAAGGAATTGTTTCCTTTAGGGTTACCTGTTATTTATTTCTCTGGGGCTGTGTGCCCTTTATTGTCTTGTTACAAGTTTTTGCCGAGTCACACTAATTATTATTTACAGTGGTTATACAGCATTTGCAGTTATATTTTCTTCTTGTCACTATGCCTGCTGAAGTGCACAACTGTCCATCAGGTACCATTATCCTCTTGCTGTAATTTAGTTTTTCTCCTTCCTCTTGACTTTACAAAAGCAAGCAAACAAGCAGGAGATACCTGGGAAATTATGCCAGTTGCTTCAAATTTTAGAAACGGACGAATCTGCCTCCTATTTTTACCAGATGCATTTATTTTTTCCCTGCTTTGCAGGGAAGTGTCACAGGATGCTATCACTGGGCTTGGTTTTCTGTATCAAAGTGACTATTTGTCACTTATATGTCTTCAGAGCCCAGTGTTCATCCTGATTCAGTGTGTTTCTGAAGAGTGCAGCAATATACAGTGTGTCTCCGTGTCTATTATCCTCACAAAAACCCAGTGCTTTTCCTTCTTTGGTCTGCTTCTAGTTTCATTTTCTAGCAGTCAGCATACCTGATGTTTCATAAGAAAATTTCAGTTGTAAGAAATATTTGTACAAGGACTCTAAATCTTTGAAAATATGAGAAATTGAAATTACTGTTGCTTGAGTGAAATCTTGGCTACAACTTGAAACACATAGTTCCCATCATATTCAGGGAGGGCAGATTTTAATTCTTGTACTGTTGGTTTTGACAGGCTTTTTATGTCTATATTTTGAAATTATCCTATCTCTTTGTCATTTGCAACAACTAACATCTTTAAGTTTTCACATCACATGCCTGGACCTGGAATTTCCTTCTTTGCTTTTATAAGCACTCAGATTCTTATAGTGTGTGACAAAAGCCATTCTGCTGGCTTTTTTCTCCCACTCACCTTTCAAGGGGTCTTACACACAGCCCAGGGTTTTACCAGCCTTTCTGGTGCAAATACCCAATAGAATGCCAGGAGTGCTGCTGTGGCTACTGTGGCTGTGGTTGCTGCCTTCCTTGATTCCAAACCATCAGGGCTGGTGCAGGTGGAGGTTGCTTCTGTCTTTACTGGTGTGCAAACATCAGGTGTACACATAGCCTTAAGGGAAGGTAGGTGCCAGAAATAAAGCCTGTGCGTTCTTACCCCTTGCTAGATACCAGTGTAATTGAGATGAAAATCCTTTCGTGAATTCATTAACTCACCATAGCTAGGAACCTTATGTGGCCCCAAATGCAAAACAGGAATAATGCTGCAAACTTTCATGGAGTTTCTTTGCTTTCACCCTGGAAGAGAATACTTGCCTCTCATTTTTCTTTCTAGTCTTGGAGGAGATGGGAGTAGAAGAGAACCAGCTCTTTCTTTCTACAGCTTGTTTGTGATGATGAACAGCTCTCCCATATGCTGGTTCTTGTGGTAATGAGGAGATGTGAACTCCACATCCCTCAAACCCAGTCTTTCTGTCAAGTTTCATCCTTGCTGCTTTGTTTCATATTCTCCACTTGTGTTGTCCAGCTGAATTGTTCACGTGCTCCGTGAAAATGGCATGATTGTGGCTAATTGGCTCTTTGCTCTCTTGCTCCTCCAGAATTCTGTAAGGGATATGTCTGCCTTAAGGCTTGTCTAGGGAGGCAGAATGAAGAACAAAAGGAAGGAAGGCTATCTTTTCTGTGGAAGTAGAACTGTTTCCATTTTGGGTCAAATCTGAAAGACTGTTACAGTTTTGAGTGTATTCAAATCTAAGGATTGCTGTAGGTCATTCCAAACTGTATGTCTCATGTACTTAGATGCAATTCTGTACAGCTTTTGATTGACAGTAAGAATGTTATATACACCATTCTCTTTAATCCATCTGATGAGAGACTGGGATGCGTAATGCCTCATATTTATCTTACTCATAACTACAAACATGCCTCCAGCTGGCTAGTCCACCTCCTGTGCCAATTTCACCCGGACATTTGTTAAGAGTGGGGTCATAGTCCAGGTTTACAATTTATTTCCTCTTCAGCTGTTTTCTTTGTTATCCTCATGCTGTAATTCTATTACAGAAAGATTTTCAAGACTGAATAGTATGTTTTTCTATGCTGCTCTCCTCTGATAGCAAGAATCAAGAAATTCTAAAGGAAGCAGCTGGTTGGATTTTTATCTGCAGAATGCCTAGAACTCACAGCTATGATTTTTCTTCATTTTTCCAAAATAAATAAAACATTTAGTTTTTACTTAATACGTTAAGAACCTAGTTGTATACCTTGGATGTATTCATGGCTCCCTCAAACTTCTGTGGGAAGCCTTGCTGTAGAAGAAATGAGGACTTGTCTTACCCAAATCCTTCTTCCTCCACAATTTAAATACTATTATTTTACCCAATACGCTCAAGTCGCTGGTGGCTTGACCTTGGAGTTCCTGGTTATCAGCAATAGGCTCCACAGGCTCGTGGAGGGCAATGTGAGACTACATGTTTGTGGCCTTGCCTGCAGTAATCACTGCAGTAGTGGAGATCTGAGGCTGAGCATTTGCTTTTGCACCCTTGTAGTAATTAATTGATTTCTCAGTTAACAAATAAATTTAAAAACTGAAACAGACCATGCAACGTTAAGTCTAATTTCCAACAAATTTTGTGGAAGTTTGTGTTCTTTTTATGAACTGGTTGAAAATGTGTGAAAACTTGGGGGTTTTGTGAATTGTATGCTGTCTACTGACAGCCCCAAAGACAACTCTCCAAAGAAAAGCCCAGAGAGCAAAGACATGCCATGCTATTCCTGTTATCAGACCATAAGTGCCTTTTTTTTAGCTTGGATTTCTTAATTAGAGTTTCAGAGGGAAGATGGGACAACCCCTAAACCTTCTCCCAGCATCTTTGCCCCTTCAGTCCTTTCTGTGCTGTTGCAGCTTTGAGCAGCTTGCCCCATCCCTGTGTCTGGAGAATTCACAGGAGTGGGGGTGCATGTTCCATGCTGCTCCCTCACCCTCCTCTACATCCCTTTGCAATCATGAAATCTACAGCAGGTACAGCAACAAAGTGGTTGCTCTGTAAATAGACATCCAGATGGTCTAGAGGCAAATGTTTTGTATTAGGCACTGCTTGTGCCTGGTGATTATGGATTAGTTGCTATTAAATTTGCTAGGCTAGGAGTAGAGTTATACTGCTGGTTACAGTATCCACATTAAGCTTCAAATGATCCTTAGCAATGGAAATCTTGCCTCTGGGCATGCCCTGTCCCTTCTTACAGCATAATTCTTGTCATTGTCACTATGCAGTATCTTTTTCGGGTTCTGTTGTTGTGTTGTTACTAAACAAAAGGACATTCTAGCTCTCCATTTGATTACACCTTCCTTTTTTTTTTTTTTTTTTTTTTGCAGACCAAGTTTGTCCCAGCTTGAAACCAAATTAGCTGTTACTCCCTCATTGGAAGCCCATATGGTTTTTAGGTGTAGTATGTCGTACACAGAGTTAGAATGTCTTAACTACTTCACAGATGTGGGGTTTTTTATACTCTAAAGTTTCTTTTCTTTTCTGAGACTTACATGGACCATTTCATTTTGTCAACATAGTGAAGGCAGGCATGATATATGTTTCCAAAAGAATTTGACAGTCTTGATTTCAGAAGTGAAAAGAAACTTGAAAGAAGTGGTATTTTAAATCAGATCTTTTTGTTTCAAAACAAGTAAAAAACCTTTATTGTCAGGAACAAGTTATATTCAGTGACCTTCACTTGGCAAAGTTGACACAAATAATTAATTCCTTTCCACCACTTCACTTTAAACTCTGCCAGGAGTGGTGCAAGACTGTCTACGGAAACCTTTTTCCATAAAGAAGGGAATCTACGGAACAGAAGAACAGGTTTTTCTTGTTGCATCACTGAGATAATACCAGCTACACTTATTGAGAGGAAAAATTGCTTTATCATAATTGCTTAATAAATGGGGGTCTTTCAGTAGCTTTTGTTAAATTGGTTTTATTTCCATGGCAACTCTTTCTACTTCATGGACAACTTTGTGTCAGTAAGGCTGAACAGAGGGGAAGATAGACCTTTCTGTGCAGTTGTAAGTGGGCAACTACAATAAATTTCCATATCACAAACAGATTGTTGTGTAGGAAATGCAATGTTACAGTTTGACGAGAATCAAATGTCAGCAAAAAATATACAGGTAATTGAGAGTGACCCTATTGACAATGCAGGTTCATCCAGGCTAAAAGCTCATACAGGATCTCAGCTACAGGAAGCATAATGCAATGGTCTCTCTCTTTCTCGCTCTCGCTCTTTCCTTCTCTCTCTCTCTCCCTCTCTCTTGCTTTCTCTCTTGAATTTTTAATGTGTTTAGGAGTGTGATAGAGCCAGGTAACTATTAGTCTATTCTGGAAAATAACCACTTGCTTCTGTTTCAGTTTGATGCTTCTGCATCAAATTTGATGTTGGCTGCCATGTAGTTGGAAAACCCAGAGAGACATTTACCAGAATGCAGTTTATTTTTGAGATTTATCATGTAGGGGTTAATGGTTTATTTTGTTTTCTAAAGGCGCAGAAGTAATCCAGTTTGAATGCAAAACACTGGGTTTTGTGAAATTGTTAGAATTGCAAACTCAGGGTTGGTTACAAAATTTTTTCTTTTTGTTTTTCTTCAAGCAGCAAAATAAAATTTGGATATTTTTCACATATATGTTTTCTCACAAAACTATAATGTAGCATGTTTTACGACAATTTACGTGCTTAGTCTTGATTTATTAAACTTTCTTTTTTTTTGGTAAATCGTTAAAGCTGTGGTCAGAGTTGACTCACCTTGAGTAGATTAGTTATCACTTCTGTTAATATTTAATGGTACGGTACCAGGCTGTACCCTGTTCCTTTCAGAACACTCCCATATTGTTTTGACAGATAATGGATCCCCTGCATTTATACCAGGGATCTTGGATGAAGTGTACTGTATGACCTCAAAAGTGCAGTGCCTCTGCTGTGTTTATCTTTATGTAAGGGCTGCCATGGATCGTAACAGTGCAAACATTCAGATTCCAAGAACCTAATTCTTACAGTGATTAGCAAGAAATTAGAAATAATTTAGATTTTTTTAAAAAAGAGATCATTCTAGTTAGTTACCTGTATTTCATAGTGAAAAATATGCTGAGCATTTGAAGCTGGCCTGAGGTCAAGGGACTGTGGCAGACCTTAGAGTTCACATTTTCTGTTTGTCCTGTCTGTCTCTTAAGCTGTCTTTTGTATCCTCTCCTCCTGTCACCATGGCCAGAGATCAATTGCACCCCTGAGATGCGGTGCCTTCTGCTGCCACTTCCCCACGGCCATGGCTCTGCCTCCCCAGCTGTCTCCTGGTCACCCCCCGTGTCCCCACGCACAGCACCATCACCTCTGCAAGTGAAACACTCTGATGCAAGGAATATTGCAGCAGGTGCCTCTGTTCTACAGAAACAGGGATCTGAAAAGATAACACCACAACATACAGGCTCATCCTCTCTGGCACTTTGTTAAGACTCTCCAATTGGTTCCCCTGCTCCCTTTGTTGTGCTTTTGGTACTTCACCAAGGGCACAGAAAGCACATTTTTGGTAGTGAGGAGTGCTTTGGCTGCTCCAGGCTGCAGGGCTCCTGTCCTGGCCCAGGCAGCAGAGCTGGGCCTCCTTGTGGCTGGGGGCGCAGCAGTGTCCACCTGAGCTTCCACCAGCACCCAGAGGAGCAGGCATGGTGCTGGCATGGTGCCACTGCCCTTTGTAGATGGGCTGATCTGGCTGAACACAAGTGGTTTGAAAATTTGTAATTTGTAATTTCCACCACTGGGCTAGTTTTCATCCTCATTAGTTCTCTGATCCAGTCCAAGTAAGACCACAGGAATGCTAGGACCAATATCAGGGAATGAGTGTGAAGAGGATCTCAGAAGAATACATGGAGTTTACTGTTGAGGGCTGTGCTGGTGGGCTGGGTTGCATGCTGCTGTTATTGACAAGTCCCTGGTTAGATTAAGTGCAAATAGTTTAATCAAACTCTTTTTGGGGTGTCTCTCTGTTTCAATTTTCCCTCTTGGACTTCTAGTGGTCTGGAGTGATTTTAGGACTCCAGAATGAACTTACGTATATGGTACTAAGGGTCTCTTTTAACAGCATTTCTTTTCAAGTTCAATGTGTAGGATTATGCTATTTGTTTGTCAGCTTCTTGGTAGCCAATTCTCACACCATTTAGAGGAGCTGAGAATAACACTACCTTTCTAGAGTGGAGACTAAAAATTTTTTTAACTGGTGAATATGTTCCAAAACCTTAGTATACCTTTACAACCTGGTTGTAGCAAAGTAGGTTCTTTTAGATCACCACTATGCGTCATAGTACCACTCCAGGCTGCTCTTAAGTGGCCTGTCAAGATTCACCTTGGCTCCTCCGATAGTTGTTACTGTATGATCTTGAGCAAGCGCTTCACCTCCTGTCACACCCTAGCCTTTTTTGAGTAAAGCTATTATATACTCTTGAAATATGTATATCAATACTAGCTTAAAACTACTTGACTTGCTACATGAATTGTCATCTTAATACAATGAGGTCTTTATTCCCAGCTTCATCTTTGTATTTTGCTGGTTTTACTGACTTCTTAGTCTCTAATTACAATGTAGAGCTCATCCTGTGAATTTGACAACAGCTTTGAAAGTGCTAAGCTTTTTATAGCCTTTTATATGTTCTTTGGCATGGGATAAAATTGCCATTTCTCTAGCATTGAAGAGAAGAAGAAGGTCTGGCTGAATAGCTGTTTCAGAGCCATGTTTATGCTCGCAGGTAGAACCAGTTTCTCCCAGACACAGCAGATATGTGCTTTGATTTTTGTCAAAACTCCTGTCTTTTCTTAGTTCTTGTCTGTCTTTAAATGAAAATCACTGAGAGACGTGGGCTTTTCTATTTCTGATTTCTATTTAGGCAACAAAGTGACCTGAATTTCAAGATGCTGAAAATCACAACACACTAGTTGAAATCCCCTTGGCATTTGGTGCGTAAACTGCAACCAATTTGCAGCAGGAACAACGATTCAGCAGGAACGTACAAGCTGTATGTCTTTCCAGGAAACACGTGTAGCTCTCATGCAGAGACCTTCCTCTGCAATTAGTGGTGTTAGGAACTTGGTGCTTAGCCCGGCTCTGTGCTCCTTCACTATTTCTGCTCAGTCCCTGTGCTGTGCTGCTCACACAGGAGCATTCTGTTTCCTCCCTGAAAACAGTGCCCTTTTTGCCTGATGCTCTGTGGGACAAGCTCAGGTGGTGATTTTCTGTCTGAAGCTTTGACTTGACAGATGGCAGATGTATCTGCTCTGCCTTCTCCCTTGTGGAGCCTGTGGAAATCACTGAGGAATTCCTATGCCTGTTCTGCCATGTTATGCTGGAAGCAGTCACTAAGAATGCACTGTGCTCTTTAGATTTAAATGGTGAGAAATCTGCCACTGAACCTGATGGTGTGTACTGAGTGGGTATTTTCCTCCTGTTCCACTTGAAAACAGGAAATCTTCTGAATAGTGCTGGTAGACCGTAGAAATGATACTTCCTTAGCGATGGTGCATTTAGGTCATATCTGTAATGATGTGGAAACAGGTGTTTTCAGAACTTCTGTTAGTCTTTAAAAAGTAACAAATATGGGAGTTTTAAGACAAAGGCTTTTTAAAAAGTGATCGCTGTTTTCTTGACTGTTCCAATAATTATCCCTGGTAACAGGCATTTCTGCTAAATGCATAGCGGGTGTTACAACGTAGCAAGAATATTAGGAAAAAACCTACAAAAAATAAAGACCAATATGTTTAGTTCTACATAATATTCTAGGGCATTTGATACACAGAGAGTTTGTTCCCAAGTTGTTTTTCAGTTGGAATGCTTCTACCCAAAAGGTGTAGATACGATTGAATGTGTAGGTATGCCTCGTAAGTACTATACTTAGAAAAGCAGAGCTGCATTTTTAAATTTTTATTAGATATTTATTTCTGATTAGATATTTCAGTTTTGCCTGCTTATTCTTCCTAATATTCCTCATACTCCTGAAAACCTGTTCATTTCTGTTTTATAGTGAGGCTGTATAATGATAGTTGGGTTGCAAAGTGTGTAGGAAAAGGGAAGGCTTTTATTAGAAGATATGAGATGCATTTTCTCAGCAGGCAGGTCAGCATACTCTGCACACCTGCCTCTTACACGCAGTACCCTGTAACACCAAGGGAGAGCATTCCATCTAATCTGGGGCTCACAGGAAAAAGTTCTTAGTCATTCCTTCAGTGGCACACACATTGCCTATTAAGAAGTATTTTTAGAAAGAAGGAGAAGTCCACAGCATGGCTCACAGAGACTATTTTGAAATACCTGGCTACATCCACACCCATGCTTTTAGCCTTTACTTGAGGAAACTTTTTAATTACATCCATGACAGCTGTGTCCAGGTTGAGCAACAGAGGACAGACTCTTAAACATAATGGGCTACCTGTTGGGCAAGTGAATCAACTATTTTCAAAGAGGGAACGTTCGTGTGCTGAGCAGAACTAAAACCAAAACATCCAGGTACATAGCATCTTTGAAAGCAGACATAGAACTTCACAAGATTTTTGTAGACTTAGCAAGATAAATTGGGTTAGCTTGAGGTCAGGATGATGTATGCTGGAAGAGGAATGGAAGCGCTTGATCTGTCGTGACATGGTTTGTAGTGACACCTGCAAAGACACCTCAGAACTAACGCTAATTTCCAGCAGGTGTGAGGATAACTGTGTCAGCCTTGCAGCAGGGAGAGGGAATTCCTTCCATTGGGATGGAATTAACTGGCTGCTTGAGTTGTTGGCCAGGAGGAGTGAGTCATGCCTTGATCCTGTCAAGGAAATGAGGCAGATTTTGGAGGCTGGAGCAAATCATTGTGTGCGGAGGCATATTTTAAAAGTGGAGTGAACATCACTGCTTTTAGAGTGCAGATGCAGGAAAAGTTGGGATGCCAAATTCTTGACAACAGATCATTAAAACTCCTCCTCAACATGAAGAAAGTCATAGGCCTTCCTCAGCCTCAGGACTTACTAGACCACATCTTTTTGTCAAACGCCAATCAGTAGGCAGGTCATGCTGGCTGTGCTGCCTTCTTGTGTGCCTTCTCAAGTAGCAAAAGGTTTTGAGAGGTGCCCAGTACAGCAGAGCAGCAGCAGCTCAGGGATCTGTGTCCTGGAGCTCAGGACTAGAGTAACAGTTTTCCCACAAAGTAAAAGTTCAGGTGTGAATATATTTGGCAGGATTTACAGGGCACTTTGCTTCCACTGATGTCCTCTTGTGAGCAGGCAGACTGGCACTCCAGGCTTTTTATTTTGTTTCAAGATCATATGCTGAAGGTAAAAAGGGCTTTTCATAACTTTACATATTTCTTATCAACTGTTTTGACTGTTACATATAAACAAATTTCAAGTGTGTTATGAAAACCACCCTTCTGTAACTCATCTGCAAGTGAAATCTATTCTGTGTGAAGGAGCAAGATTTCCCCTCATGTAGTAATAATGACAGTATTAGAACTTTCTTACATTGGACTGGGTAAATTGGGTTGCTACTGCAGAACACTGTGCTAATTCATAATGCTTATATCTTATTCTAAGATTGATTTAGAGAAGTGGGGAGAGACTACCTTGCTTTTGGGAGTTTGTATAATGAAAAAATAAATTCACTCTGCTGGTTTTAATATGAATTTCTAATAATGCTTTTTGTTTTGTTTTGTTTAAAGCAGGAGCAAAAAGCTTTTTTCCTTCCCTGTAGTGTGTGAATGTTTGGGAAATGCCTCCAAATGGAGAAAGAATCATAGGTTTGACTCTAAACATTTTGGAGAGTTCTAATGTTAAAGGTATGTCTTTTATATCCAGTAAGAAATTTCAGAGGCATGTATTTGTTTTTCAAGTCTAATTAACTCTGAAAATAAGATTCAGACACAGAAGAATGAATCCATAAAATTTTTCAGGCACTATTCAAAAATGTTCTAAATGTTCAAAAGAAGTATTCCTTGACACCGGTGAAAGGCAAGGCTCCAGGTCAGGTAACCTGTACAATGAATAGTTTTCTTCTTCTAATCAAAATGTGATTTTATTGGAGAGAGGTTTTAGTATGAGACCGTTTTGAATTCTGTGTTGAAAATATTATGTTTTGCAAGCTACAAAATAAACTGTAAAGAAAATTTCCAGTATGATTTAACCGATTTTTATAAAGAACTTTATATCTTTTCATAATTTCTCATTGCTAACTACTGCACAATGCTGTGAGCAATATGATGAAATTAGTACCTTGAGCTATGTGAATAATGTCTGCATACACAGTGTTTTTTACTGCTTTTCTCTGGGCAGTAGCACAGGCTGTGTTACAATGTGTGGTAAGCCTATTGCAATTGCAGCTTTGCTGCTGCTGCTCTCAGGTGCTGAGGCTGTGCAACTCAGCTGCACTTCACTCAGTCTGGGCTGACAGACAAGGTACCTGGGAAAACAGCCTGCCCAGATCTGATGCTAAGGGGTGTTCTCAGCTGGTTATTTTAGAGATATTTTCTCTTCCCTTGCATACTCTGTAGTATGAGGAAGAAATCTGTCACTGGGGATTCTAACCATGTCTGTACATATAATGGTTGTCAGACCCCACCCACAAGTATTTGAAGTATGTCATCATTAAATAATTCAGCTACAAAAGTTGTTCATTTTTATAACATTAGACCTGGGATTTTTATAAGATTAGTCCATGTGCTACTTAAAAAAATTAAAAGTAGTTAGAAAAAAGAAAATAACTATTGTTAAAGTAGTAAAGCAGCAAATACCTATTAGATAATAGTAATCTGTGGATTGTAAATCAGCTAAAAAGTAAAGAAAGGGAAGAGATGCACTGATATTTTAACCTAATTTTAAGCAAAAGCTGGAAAGTGCTCAATTAAAAAAATTACTGTGTAATGACTGCATGATATTTTCCTCTTGCCTAACAGTAACATAAAAAAAATTGCTTGGACAGTCAGAGAATAGTAAAAAGGAAAAAGAGTTCATTGAAACCTTAGTTCTCAGTCATCATGATCAGAGAAGCAAATGAATGCTACGGCACAGCTTGGAGCCTTTAAGTCTCTGTGTCTTTAGGTGTTGGTACCTCTTGGCAGCTGTTTTGTTCAGAGCTGGTCTCTGTCACATGGGGCAGCATGTGCAGTACCAGCAGCATCCCAGCCAACCTTTCTTCCTTGGGTGAAGGGGAGAAGAGGGAGACTGTCTTCAAACAAAGAGAACTGCAGTTCTCCCAAGAGCTCCTCTGCTTTCTGTGGCAGACATCCAGGCCCCGAGTTTCTGTTCCCAGCTGAGAGCTCAGCATGGCAGGAGCTGCACCAGTGTGTGTGGAGCAGAGCTTGGAAGAAGGACCCTACAGTGAAGCTCTCCAAACACCCAGCTCGCCATTCTGCTTCCCAACGAGCTGGCTGTCAGCAGCGATCTTTCTATTTAAGGGTTTTGTTCCTTTAGTGTGTTTGAAGGGCAGAAATGAAATATTGGAGGCTGATGAGGCTTGCACTCAGGGTAAATTCAATAGGATCCATGCTTAGTAAGATCTTGTAGCTAAAAATCATCTTAATGCTTTGCATAATGACAGCTTTATAAAATGAACCAAAGGAAATCCATGATCACAGTGATTACTTATGCAGAGGTAGAAATTACATTGTGTGTAAGTAACAGGCTGTGTTAGTCTGGGTTTGTGTACTTTAGATAGATGTGTTTACCTTAATTTATTGTCAGGATTGTATTTGAACCTAACCAATTATTAGTTATAAAGTTGAAATGTCTTATGGATATAGGCATTATATAGCTATTACTGGACTTTGGCTCCATACAACTATTAGAGGACCTTGGCTCCATGTAGTATTTTGTCTTTCATATGATAACACCTATCATTTCCAAGTGTCTATCTAAACCTTGGTGTGTCTCGGTTGTTTCAGATTATCATAGAAGTATGGAATCAGCTTATTAAAGTCCTCTGGGACCATTGAGTCCAATGATTCCCCCAGCGCTGCCAAGGCCACCCTAACTGTTTCGCCCAAGTGCCACATCTACACAGCTTTTTAATCCCTCTGGGGATGGGGATTAACTCTGCCATAACTCTGGTTAACTCTGCCATAACTCTGCCTAACTCTGCCATAAGGCTGGTCAAACCTTTTGGCTAGGAAATTTTTCCAAGTATCTCATCTAAACCTCCCTTGGCACAACATGAGGCTGGCACATTATGGCTTATACTGCCAGTATGGAATTGCTCGCCTTAAAGTTCTCCAGTGCTGTACTAGTGTGAGACATCTAGCCTAATGCAGTCCTTTGCTTTAAGAAAGTGAATATGGATTAGGATCCTATTTTTGTCATACGCCTGTCTGAATATATCCTTTGGTTCCAGTGGGACAGTTCACAACATGGGGCTAAGTTTTGTCTTATAGGTATAAAGTAGTTAATTTTTAACTGACACAGAACTTTTGTGTGTGCTAAGTTTTATTTTCTGAGTTTCAAGCAGTAAGAAATCTAGCTTTGAAAATGTATTGCCATTAGAATTGAGATGAATTACTTTACTGTGGTGGATCCTCGAACTAATGCCTTGAAACCTGCACTCTATTCAAGTGCAACTGCATGGGCTTTGGAAGAGGTCTGGTTCCAGATAGCTAAGAACTTGGACCACAAGTGAGAAAGTACCAAAAAACATGTTCTAGTGTCTCTGAAGACTGTTTAAGATGATCAGAGTGTCCAAACTATACTACTCTTACATGACAGGATAATTAGTTTTCAAATTTTTAAAAATATGTATTTTCTATTGATGTTAAGCTCTGCCTGACTAAAGAAACTTGTTTTTGTTTCACACAGTGCCTTCTTAATGCAAAAGGAGAACAGGAATGGAGTTCCAGCCTCTTCTGCCTGTTTTCTCATTCTGCAGAGCAGATGTGAAATTCCAAGAGAGGAGAGACTGTCGGATGTGTGTTGGCTGAGTCTAGGAGGTGAGGGTGTTGCACACCTTCATGAGCCTCAGCAGGTTAGCCTTTTGTCTACAGGTCACAGTCTAAGTTCCACCTTGTGCCATAGTTCCATGCAGAACTATGCAAATGCAATGTTGGTGAAGTTACTCTTGCAATGCTGTGGCCGTAGCTGAGCCTTTTTTCTTTAAGGCAAGGAAAGATAGAAGTATCTGTCATGACTTCTAAGGTACTGGGACTCCTTACAATCAAGATAAAATGACTCTATTAGCAGTGCAAAGTTATATAGCCCTGACAACTGTGTACCCTCTAACCAATGATGATTACTTTTTTTTTTCCTCTTTGTAAGTATAATTTACAATGTTAAGGATGATCTTTGAGATCGTTACAAGATGAGCTTGTAAATTTTAGGTCTTCATTTTATTTTGACAGAAAAGTAGAAATGTCTTCTATTTTTCAGATTATTCTTTTATAATTTCAAATAATTAAAATGTTGCTGTCTTGGCAACATTCATTCATTCATTCATGATCCTAGTGTTATCAGGATTGAGTTACTAGCAATAAAATTTAATAGAACCTTGTTGTTAACATTACTAGGAATGTACTGTTCAGACACTTGTCATGGTTTAACCCAGCCAGCACAGAGCTGCTTACTGACTCTGCCCTCGATAGGATGGGGGTTAAGTGAGAAAACTGATGGGCTGAGATAAAAAGAGTTTAATAATTAAAATAATAATAATAGATCATAATGAAAATTGACTGTAAACTAATTTCTGTTGGGATAATATTTTTATTCATTGCACATTAATCATAGGCTGGATTAATCAGCAACCTACTTTAAAAGTCTGCATATGAACAATGCTGTAATGGCTTTGTAATTGTAATGATTTCACAGGATGTATCCTAATTTTCCTTGAGCCCTTTGTATGTCTCTAATAGTGCTCCTTTAGTAACCCTGTCTCTTCTTCTTAGAGCGGAGTGTAACTTATCAAAATCCTGGGAGTCAATGGAGTATAACACATAAAAGCCCAGGATGTTTTGCTTGACAGGCAAGTACTATGCTGAAATGGTTGCAGTTTCCTCTGCCTAATGGTGCCTGCCTTTTGGAGGGAAATTCCGTCTGATTCAGTGTAGCCACTGGGGAAGACTGGGGTATTTTGATTTTTTGGGTGTTTTTTTTCTCCTCACCTTTAGAGGAAGCTTCCAGTTTATTTTGTTTCCTTTGTCTTCATGCTTATGGAGAACAGAGAGCAGGACTACTTTTCTGTAAAAGAAGAAAGTTGGTTTATTTTCTTTTTTAACTTAACATTTATAAGTTTTATATATATATTATATATATATATATATATATATATATATATATATATATATATATAAAATATATATATATATATATATATATATATATAAATATACATTTGGAAGAACTCTCTTTTGGAACTAACACCTGAACCAAATCCCACATGACTTGGTGGGCATGGTGCCTTAGTTCTGTTCCTCTTCCTGTAAGCGTGCCTCCACCAGGAGCTGTTGCTGAGCACTGATGTATTCCACCAAAGGCAGATGCCTCCCGCCTGAAGATGGTATTTCAGGTGCTGTTGTGGGAGACTTGAGAGCTAGAGGTCACTGAAGGCAAAGGCCCACGAATGGGCCCAGCAGGACCTGTCTGGTCACAGCCTGATTATCACTAGAGGGAGCTGGTGGAATTCTTAGGATAGTCTATCTTCTGAGCACTGGCAAAAAGTCCCATGGGTAGGATCTGACTCCTGGGAGGAGATGGCTGCGGGACAGAATGCTGCTCTGGAATGAACACATCTGTATTTTTGCAGCACAAAACTCCATGTTTTTGTACACAAATGCCACAGCTACTTTTAGCTGTAATTACAGTACAAAGGAATAGAAAAGTCCTAATTCAGAAAATTAGTATTTCCCCATCCTCCAAGACAATTGCAGTTCATTAGAAAGGCACCATATCTGTGCATTTGAAAACCCTTGTGAACGGAGCAGCTGCAGTACAGTGCTGTATCTAGTACCACATGGTAGGCATGTCTTGTAGATTTACAGAGCATACAGTCTCAGTTGTGTTGTTCCAGTATGATACCTTAAGAAAATACTAAGAATTAATTAAATCAGCATTAAATGTTATTTTCTTCTGATTTTCTCCCTCAAATGTTGCTTAGATGAAAAGGAATCCTCTGTAACTAATTAGTTTTTTAATCATGGTTTTTAATTGGTTCTTTTAAATTGTTTTTTTTTAAATATTTTTTAAATAATGTTTTGGGGTTTTCCTAAAAATTCCACCCTACTAAAAATGTGTACTACTTTAGTATAACATTTTTCAGACTCCTTGGAGGAACATGAGTTAAATAGTTGGTTTTATCATTGACAGCCATTTTAAGGAACATCTTGTAGCAAAGATTCTGTGTGCTGAGTGTATATTGTTAAATGGATTTCAGAATTCCAATTTGAATGATGATAGCAAAGATTGATGGAAGGGTGGGATTGCAGTTTAAGAAATAATTTTTTAAGAGACTTGTGATCATGTCTGATTTGCTTTTCTGGTTGTGATGTCTGATTCAACTGCTACTGATGCTGAAAGATATGCAAGTAAAGACAACATGCTGGAATATTAGTCATGCTAATGTGAAAGACGTTAAATTTAAACATTCATTTCCCGTCCTGCTGCTATGGAATCAATATGTAGACTGTTCCCAGACAAAACAACAGTTGTGGGATTGTTCAGCAAGTATAATTAAAACAGTTAATTGACATGAACTTACTAATGGCTAATTCCAGATGCAAGACTGCATGACCAATGTATGAAGCATATGCTAAGGAAAAAAAAAACCCAGGCAAATAATTTGGTACTTTTCAATTTTCTTTCCTTTTTTTTCAACTTACAGTTCTAAAATACATGGTATGATAGAGGTAGTCTTTTTGGTTTTTTTCTTCTGGATTAGTAGTCCACTACCAACAGGATCACTTTATGAAAAACAAAGGTAATTAATGACTGACTTTTGCACCACAGGACCCAAAGCCATAACACTGGTAATTTTTGTTCCATGTTTCCAATGTCTGTTTTCTGTGGTTGCTGCAGGAGAGGGGAGACATTAGTGACACAATGCGAGCTGTAAGACCATCTGTTCCTTGTACTGTGCTATGCAGACTTTGTATGCTAAGCTGATGCCAGTTTTCTGATCCATACAAGCACACCATCTGATCATTGCAAGCACACAATGTGGAAGAGAGGATGCTTATAGTACAGTGATGTTCATGCCTCATGCTTGTTTAACTTTTGCAAGAATATCACACTTTTAGGGATAGACTAGAAATCTAAGATGCAAACCTGTGGGTAATTAGTACAGTCCAAGTGAAACAAACTTTTGCTGGCCATTTTGCAAGGCCAAGGTTTCACCTACAGGCTGTTGCAGAAATAGAAAAAGGATGTGTTTGTCCTATGTCCTACTTTTATCATAATAACACTGTTGGAAGAATTAATGAATGCAGGCTACAGCATGGTTTTTGTATGTCACCAGAAAACAGTGTTTGAAGTGGTTTATTTGATTGCGGTATTGCAAGTCCAGGGTCAGTAATAGTTGTTCTTAAGTAAGGTTTATGGGCTCTTCTTTAAAGAGAGGGATTTCTGTGCACTCATTTAGTGGTAGCTCTGCCCTGATTGTAAGCTTTTCAGTCTCCAAACTGGTAGGTTAAATGGAAAAACTACTTTTGTTGCATAGTTGCTGACTCCTTCTTAGGCCAGCATTATTACTAATAAACGAAATGTTTTCTGTATGTGTCAGTGTGTGTTACATAGAGGTGTGAGCACTCACTCCACGCTGACTTCTATTGTTCAGATCAGATTTCTGTCTCAAAGTGGTGACAGAGATAGCAAGCAAGCATGTGCATGTGTGTTACAGCTGTGTTAGGAGCAATTGCTCTTATAACAAGAGGTAGTTGCTTGTGCTCATAAGTAGTTCATTAGTTCATCTGAGGAGCTGTAATCTAATTAATAAAAGTAATCTGGAGACTTTCTTCTCTCTGTGGCCAGGAGACCATAGGCACCAAGGGCTTCATGATGAGCAGTTTCCTCTTGTGACTATCCAGGTCGAGTTTGTCAACCAATGTAGGCTTGAGAGGTGGTGAGGACAATTACAGCTGCATCACAGCGTTTTTTGCGGATGATTACTGGAAAACATGGGTAATGCACCATTTGAACATTGAGAAATGGATGGCAGCATTGATGGGTCAAAGGGAGTTGGAGTTATCCTGTGGTCACCAGGAGCTCTGTCTGCACAGCTGGCTAAGACCCTGCCCTTAGTTTAGCCAACAGGTGACCACACATTCCCACTATGTTCCCAACAATTGTCTGAGCCAGCACTGGCCTCCATGAGCAGCAACCTATTAAACAGTAAAAGACCAAAGGAGAACAGCTTACAAGAGAATACAAGTGGGAATTATTAACCTGTGTAAATGCATATGTTATGTTGCCCAGTCTTTCCAAGTGAGTCTGTGAGGCCTGTGCCATTATTTCCTTTGCTGTGTTTAACCTGCAGATGCCATAGAGTTACCACAACCTGTCAGTGCTTCCATGAGAGTCACTTTCCTCCATTAATCTTTTTCTGATGGTGGGTGGGACCACCAAAAATTCTGCAAAGAAAAGTTATATTCTGGTTAGACTTTCTGGTAGAAGCTGTACCATAGAGTGTCCAAATGGCAGTGGCACTAGTGAAGCCCCCTTGATTCACACCTGACCAGATCTTTCAATGTAAAAAAATTGTATTTGCATCAAATACCATGTTTGTTTTCTTTCTTTCTTTCTTCACACTGTTTTCAAGGTCATTGGAAGATATTTTAAATACTGAATTGATTTTAAATACAGGGTGTTCTTGATGACGTAATTTTTTTAAAATGAAGTATTTAGAAAACCATTATTTAAGTTGTAAATAGAACAAATTTACGAGTTTTCAAATATATGATTAGAGCTAGGGTTTTAAATCCATGTCCCACAGGCGATACATTGGTGTGGTTGTTGAGGTGGGGGGAAGAGTATTGGGTGGTGAGTTTTGGGGGAGGAGTGGTTTGGGCTTTTCGCCCAACAAAATAAAGGAAGTCTTCAGTTGAGCGTCTGTCTTCTTCTGCAGAGGAAACTTGCAGAATAATGTTTAGGGTTGTTTTAGTCATTATAGTTGAAGCACACAATAAGGGCCAGCCTATGTTTGTACAATTGGAGGATATTTCTCATAATGAAGGAAGTCTCCAAGGTCAGCATCTACAATACCCGGAGAAGTTACATCACAAAGCCACAGCTGCACCAGCCTGCTCTCTTCCCCTGCTTCACCCCCCACCTTTTACTTTTGCACACTCTTTCTCAGCATAAGTGTTGCACACATCTCTTGAAAGAATACCATGGTTTTGACTTAGGCTTGTGTATACCATGTTATTTAGCTATTAAACACACCCCACTCCACCTTTGAAAACAAAACCTGAATGTTTTTTTAAAGTTTCATTATAGTCTTCTAATACCTTGTACATTCCCAAACTCCATTTGTCTTGCTTCTGTTTTTGCAATGAGAAATACATTGTACTGTGATGATGGCAGCAGCAGCACCACCTGGATCTAGTTTGGGCCTGTGCATTTTAGTTACCTCCTGTCATGGGATGGCAGTAGGCATGGCAGCTCACACCTTTGTGTTGAGCTGTGTCTGAAGAAAAAGGCTCTGGGCTATTTTAGAAAAATTTGCAAGAAGGTAAAGAGAAAAGGCTAGATCTTAATTTTGATAGTGCACTTTGTGTCTCTATTTACTACGGAAATTAATGTTACTGTACATAAAACACCATTTGGAAACCTTGTATATAATCTGTTTCTTTCTTGGCATTTTTCTTTTTGTGTGTGTTCTATACATGATATTTCAGTGCAAGGACTCTCTTTTATAATCCTTTTTTTAAGCAGTATTTTTCATGAGTGTTTGCTTGGTTTAGCTGTTACCAAACCATTTGCTAATTGACTGTTAATCTAAAATCAGCTTGTTTTATAATGGAAAGAACAAAGACAATCCTAAGAAGCTTACCAGTTCCTTTTATTTGTTTTCCAGCCTCCTGGTGAGGTTTTCTGTTGTTCCATCAACAGGATAGTAAAGTGAGAGGTTGCTCTACATACTTCTCATTGCTGTAGACCTTTTTCTGTTTATACCCAAAACTCTGACTCAGTGCTGTTGAAGTCAGCCAAGTTTCTCCCTGGCTTCAGGTTGTTCTGAATCAGCCTATAAACCTAAAATTCAAAGCTGCTTCTAACAAAGAAAACAAAACATCTTTCCTTCAGTTCTTAAGAGAACTTGTGTTGTGGTTTAAGCCTGTTGTTCACATCTAATCATGTTCACCAGTGATTATTCCAAGCATCATATGTTTGTGTGAAATCACCTAGTATTCAGTATTTCCTTCATTGCATTTGGTTAATCTACAATTAATGCATTTTAAAAGGGCGGTGGTGTTCTGCCATCCCTGCCCTCTCACTCTGCAATTGAGAATGGTGGTTAGGAAGGGTTATAAACGTCATCTAGGTAGTTAGGTAACCCCTGGTATTTAAGGAGGTGAGAATAAACACTGATCTTCTTTCAGGTGTGGACAGGTGTGAGAGATTGAATTGGACAAGTTGAAGGAAGATTTTTAAAGTTGAAAATATGTGTTTTGGAAGGTGTGCTAGATGTGTTGGTTATAAGTTGCTCATCCTTGCCCTCCTCTGCATTGTGGCCAACACTTTACTTTATTTTCCCAATGGTGAAACAAGATTTGCTTCAGAGCATCACCTCAGCAAATACGTGGAGTGCCTTCATGGCATTCTAGGTGGAGGCTTTCTGGTAAGTAATAACCTAGTGTCTTCTTTCGAGTTTATTTTGGAGGTACTTGGTACTGTTCTTTCTCTACTGGTTAGCTGAATTTATTCATCAAATATCTTTGTCAACAGGTGTCTCTGTAGTTGTATATATAAAAAAGAGCTATATTATCCCATAGCTTTAATTAATTATTATTGATTTTGTTATCTACAACATTATGTCACTTTAAAGCTAAAAAAATCATAGGGTCAGGGGCACTGAATCCAAAGGAAAAAGTGAAACCAAGCCTCTCAGCAAGTCACAGTTAGCACAAAGGGTTAAATCTTAAATTTTTGTTATATTATTGAACTACTTTCCTTTTAAATGTCCCTAAATAATGAGCATTTAGATACAATTCCTTCATTTCTATTATCTGACATGCTGACAGGTATTTCTATGCCTTAGCTGTTTATTCAGGAGAATTGAATGGTAGTTGTCAAAGCTTTGCATTTGAGTAACAGGATGCAAGGACTGAGTGTGTTTATTATAGGATGTCATTAATCTGAAGTTCTTATTTTCTATCTTTTCAGTTTTGTGGATCACACTGCAGCATATTTAAGACCTCTAACTCCAGGCTTCCTTTTTCATCTTCTTTTTGAAGTCCTCTTAGAAATAGGTTATAGGTCCCTTCCAATTCTTAAGACTCTATGATTTTATGATCTTAAGGTGTCTGCAAATCACAGGTTGAAAACAATTGCATGCTAAGGTGTTTTGTGTTGTGAGAGGCGCTTACAGCTGTATTACAGTCCCATTGGGACCTAGAGTGGGATTTGCAAAGACCGGGCTTTACACAGAATAATACAAATGGAACTAGTGGAACTTCTCCTGCAGTGCACTTGTACAACCTCTTCTGGACTTGAAGCATTGAGGCTCAGCATTGGGTTTGAGTAAGGGTTGACAAGTATGTGTCCGTTCAACAGGATAGTTATTATTCTAGTTTCATGTTAAGTAAGTCTGTGGCATTTGCAAATAACTCTCTACCCTTTCTTTATTTTTTTCCAGAGTACTCTTGGGTGTAGAGTCTTAAGTGGACACTGTTAAGTGCTCTTATTGCTGGTGGGAGGATCCTCTTTTTAATCAGCTCCTTCTTGTTCATTCAGCTCCTTTAGTTCATTCTTGATTTTATGCTAAAAACTCTGGATGGTTTATGCTTTTCATGGATAGCTTCTGCTTTGTTACTTTGCATTTCTGTCACTGGGAACTGGTTGTGAAATCTTGGAAAAAAGTAGATGTCTATAATAAGATGTCTGTCTGAATTGAGCAAAATTTTACTAGACTTTCTACTGTAGTCAGACTGGTTTTTCACACAGGTAATGATGATTGCTCTTAAGTAACAAGTATATTGGCAGCAGCTGTTTTTCAAATAACTATTTTGTAGTCCTCATCGGAATAAAGCTAATGTCTTTTTTTTCTTTTTTCTTTTTTTTTTTTTTTTTTTTTTTTTTTTTGCAAAGCATTTTATTTGCAAATACAGGGTTTAATGAAAAGAGAAATATTTAAAGCTGAAATACTTTAAATATAGAAACACCCCAACAGTTTCTTTCTGCGCTTAAGTGCAATATTGCCACAGTGGCAATACAAATAGACGTGTCCTGGGGTTGGTGACGTCAGTAGTGAGATGCCTACTGTGTTAAATAGGAGTAAAGCTGAATGACCTTTACAGCTTACTGCCAAGAAGCAACATAAATGAATGCAGTTTGAGGACTGTATTATACCTGCCCTCTCTGTGCAACCAAAAGGAACAGTGTGGGTTTTTTACTCCATACCCAGGTACTCATTCCAGCTGCAGTGTTCATTGGGCTTCACAACGACGACTGCTGTGGGTGCTTTGGCCATGAGGGCTGTGGAAAGAGCTGTGCAGTAAGTGAGCCTGTACATCCCAGTCCCAGGTAATCCCAAAGACAAAGCGAAAGGCTGTGCTGAAAGTTCATGTTTATGTCTGCTCTGCAGATGCTGTCCTCAGTTCTGGCAGCCTTTGTTGGGATCCTTGGCTCTGGATACTGTATAATCATTTCAGCACTGGGCTTGTCTCAAGGACCGTATTGTCTTACCCACCTAGAAAGAAACTGGATCTATCCTTTCACTGACTCCTCTGGAGGGTAAGTCGTCTGTTCATGAGGATGTTATCTCTTCCCAATGTACGCATGGGCTTTATTCCAGTACCTTTCAGCAATGTTCAGTAACCATATACCAAAATCTATTCATAACTCTATCCTTCCCAATTAGAACTTAACAAATGGCATCAATTACCCTTGTTGCTAGAGTATAAAATCAAAGCCATAAAAAAAATATAGGTGATTAAATCTATACATCATATACTGTTCTTGGCCAGGAACATCTCTAAGAAAATATAAAGTTTTAGGACTTTGAAGGATTTACAAACTAGGACTAATGGTTGTTAAGATATTTGTCTTATCATTTGTGGAAGAGTCTGTTTTGTCAGTCTTGCTTCTGAAGCTGCTTTGCACCAGCATAAAGTGGCACAATGCCCACATTAGTGACAATGGCATAGAATCTCATAAATTAAACTTGAGAAGATTTATAAGAATCTTTGTACACTGCAGGGCAGAGAGGGCAAGAAGCTCCTAACTAACCCTAATTAAGGTTCTCCTGCAAAAAAGTCTCAGTGTGCTATTCTCCATTAATGCACATAAATCCTGATGTGGTTCATATCATGGCGGGCATTTAAAGTGTCTGTATGGCTGGCAACCTCAAGGGTGTATCTAGCAACAGCTTTTGGCTGATGCCAGGCTAGAGACAGTTGGAATACTAAGAAGCCGCATAAAGCTCTTTGCAGCAGAGTTTGAATTTCATATTTCACTTGTATCTCTTGTATATCTTGTATTTCACTTGTATCATTCCTCTTTCTCCATCTTTCTGACTGTGACTGAGTGTAGAAGAACTAGTTTAAGTCCTTGCTGAAGGCAAGTGCTAATGTTCTCAAGATGTGAGTGAGCAGTAACAGCTGAAATACTGCAGTACCTCACCAAATTTTTTCTGTGTTTGGCTCATCCAAGTAAGCATATGAGGGCCCAAAGACAGTGACACAGGAGAGAAAGTGACCCATTTGCCTCAGATCAATGACTGCTATCTTTAGAAAAAAAGCCCAATCTTGCAAAGCTCATGTGATTGATTGTTTTGAGAAAAACCTTTGCTCTTTCAGCTTTCTTGAGTTTGTGCCTCACTTTAACCAGCGATAGGAAACCTTAACCTGCCTTTATACCTTAGATTATTTTTTAAAAAAGAAATTAAGACTTAGCAAAAATGTGTGGTTGATATTTCAACATCTTCCTAAACCAGAGAAACCTTGCATGGAGTAAACCATTGCTTTTTCTATTCCCTTAGGAATCTATTTCTAAGGGAACCTAGCCTATTAGGACTCCATAGAGTGAATCGCCTTAATGCAGTTACAGGCTAGACATAATTTGGTTATAGTATATGGTAAGTATCCTACCCTGACACAATGCTAATATGCTTTTAATTGCTGTGTACAGGTACTTGTTTGAGTATAACAAGTGGTCTGAATGTCAGGAACCTCAAAACATCGTGCAGTGGAATGTCACCCTCTTTTCCATCCTGCTTGTTTTGGGAGGAATAGAATTCATTCTGTGCTTCATACAGATAATCAATGGCATTCTTGGAGGACTGTGTGGGTTGTGCTGCAGTCAAGAGGAGGTAAGTAGTTTGCAGATATACCCATGCTTCTCAGATGAACATGTAACTTGTTACTTATACTACTGTGGAGTTTTACTCAGCAGTTACTTTATAGGTATTCTTAAGCAACAATTCCCTGTACAGCTGTTCCTATAGCCCTGCTGTGATTAGAATTTTCATGTAGCATTTGATCACATTCTTTCAGTTGATTCCTCAACTGTCACAGTAATGTTAATCTGCCTAAGAGCTAGGAGCTAGAGGGCTTTTGTCTGTCCAATGACACATGCAATCATCACACTGCATGGGTGATATAACTGAGATACAGATCTCCTGGTGTTTGTGGTCTTTGCCTAAACCATTGTGGTATTTTGTGGTGCTTGTTCTAACTATATTGTATTAGCCTTGGCTTTTGTCCACAGCAGCTCATAAGCTACTGACAATATGCTGCATATAATGAAAACTGCAGCATCCTGGCCTTGCAGAGTGGAAGTAAGATAAAAGAAAGAATTAAATTGCAAATAGATAATAAAATCTGCAGACAGATATGGAAGGTTTTCGAAGGTGGTTTTTTTTTTTTTTTTGGGGTGTTTTTTTTTTTTTTTCTTTTTTTTTGAGTGAGGAAAGGAAAGTTTCTCCAAATTTTTTTAAAGCCTTTTTAAATAGTTTGGACATATTCCAAAATCAGTATCAGAGTCCTAATGTTGGAAAAACCATGGTTTAAAGCATGAACCAGATATAATTTATATCACACACTATAGGTAAGCATGTGTTCCACATTTTTAAATGACACACTTGAGTGCTGGGGCTCTTTCCAAGCTATTGCTGCTTTCTTCCCCCTGTCTTCCCTGCTCTAACTCCAGTATAGAAGAGCTATGCTATGGTTTCCTAAATGTGCTCAGGTTAATTTTTACATTATTAAACCTAAACTTAAACTATTAATTTTACATTTTAGTTGGATACAATATTAGCATTCTTTCCATTAATATGTTTCTTTCTTTTTGTTCCCCCCCCACAGACATATGTTTGCTAGAAACCTCGCCAGTATTGACATCGATGCATGTGTGTGCTGTAATGAATATACTGTGGATTTTTTTTTAAATATTCTAGGCAAACTGAAATACACATTGTTGTCAAACTGTGCTGTTGCCATGAATTTAACTGACTTGGGGCCTCTGTTGTTTGAGTCATATGCAGGTTTTCCACTAACCTGCCTGAACTGAAAGTAAATGTATCCTGAATATCGTTGGTTTGTTTCATCTTGGTACAGGCAACTGCCTTAAAACATGTCACTAAAGTGACTTTATTTATTTTTCTCTTTCTACTGACACAACAGCTCTGTACTTTGTCCTGTTTTCCCAATAAAGTTGCTCTTTCATTCCAGTCTTGGAATGAACACAAACCAAATCCAGCCTGGCCTGGATAAAAGGTTTTGGTTAGCTGGACCAAAACCAAAGCAGCAGTAAAATGTGGACGACTGAGGGCTTTTAAGGATTTTTCTGAACTTCCCCTGTATTTCACAAATAAAGATTTGTATTAAAAATACCCAGGAGGTGTGAGTGATTGCTTCCCTGCCCATGTTGAAACACTGCTTGCTTGGTCTTGGAGTAAAGGACAGTGGTGGCATGAGAACATGGATTTAATGCAGTCAGGTTATAACCTGTTTTTCCTTTCCAGCAGGCTCTGCCAGAGTAGGAACCACTTCCTTGCTTGGTTTGGCTCATTGAACTGAAACAGGTGTTTGTTCCTCAATAAGGGTTCAACAACAGCTTTGGGTCAGATACAACAGCACACGTGGAGGCTTAGTCCTGGGTCAGGGCTGGCAGCTCTCAACCAGGGAGCTGAGGAGGTCCCTGCACATCTGAGCCCAGATTAGCACCCCCTGCTCTCCCAAGGGGGATCACCTCCTGATTGCTCCAGTACAGGCCTGAGATAAAACAAGATGTGGGCATGACTCTTGTTTTTTCCCTCAGCTACTCTCAGGCCTCATAGCGTTCAAGGAATGCAGTCCAAATTCAGGTCAGTAAAGACAGATTAATCTGAAATACCTGACTTTACCAGTTATCAGCCTGAAGCATTACTGTAAAGTCCTGGGTAAGAACCTCTGAAGTGTAGCATGTTTCACATTAGAGTGAATGTTTCATCACAAGTACATCTGAATAATGTGCTGCCAACAGCATTGCTGGCAAAGCCAGCATGGTAGCGTTGCTGCTGGCAAAGGCATTTTTCAAGTGAAAACCAAAATGTGACATTCTCTTTAGTTCAAAGGAATGAGGCTCAGTTTTGGAATTTAGCTGTTCATACTGTCTTTGAAAACAAGCAAGTTAGTTTCTATTCATGGGATAAAATAAGTTCCAGTGGGTGTCAGTGCATCCTTAGGCTATTTGTAACGAGGAGGGTGGTCCTTAAAGACAGCCAGAAACCTCAGGTGTATCTCAGGCTGTCTGCACAGTTAAGTCTGCCCTGTATAAATACATACCTGAAAAAAAGAAGTGAACTGTGAAAGCAAAATTGTCTCCATACATCTACACCAGCAGAAGAATTCTCAGATGAAAAGAGTTTGTATCTAGAATCTCAGGATACCTGAATTTTGCAAGAGTATTTATTCATACCTAAATACATAGAGGTAGTTGAGGGACTTTAATGCCATTTCTTTGTAGTGTCTATCCGTGTCCTATCCTGCTATGGGAGGGAGGAAGGAGAATATGTGCATGCACATATGTATACACACAAAATTCCTTGCAGCTGTGTGATACAGTGTCTTTGTGTGTGAAGATATAGTTTTGAAAAAAAATATCTGCAAGTTTAAATGGGGTGGAAGGAGAGAAAATGGAACAGAAAGTCCTCAATGGAATAAGGTATAATTACCATGCAACTTAAGGATTTTTGCCTTTATTCTTGCGTAGTGGTTATTTGTTTTTCTGGTACACACAGTAACTTAAAGAACTGAAACAATTTTGCAATATATAGAATTCCAATATATATGATTTGGCTAGCGTTTAGACTCAAAACTTCAGCGCAAATGCATGCAGCACCAAAGGATTCCTGTAGCCCTAATTTTGCACAGCATTACTGCTCACTCTCTATATTGTCATGTAAAAAATGGCCAGCTGGATTATTTTGTTGTCTGGTGCATAAGACACTGTTTTGAGAGATTTATCAGTTACACTGTGAAGATGTGATTGGTTTAGGTTGTATTCATATCAGCTGGCAGAGAAGTCACACAGAGTAAACATGAATTTTCAGTAACAGGCTTGGAATCAATTCATGAATAATGACAGCAATGGAAAAGCAGTGCTTGCAACATTTGGCAAGATGCTTGAGAAACTAGCTTACAGGTTTGCTTAATTCTTAGTATAAAGTAGTTGTTTCCTGTTCTAGTGGCATTGTGTGCCACAAAAATAACCACACTGAGCTTTGCAGAGCTCAGTTTAAAAGCAAAGTCATGAAGCAGACTGCTGTACTGCAGAACAAATCCTGCTTCAGTCATCATTGCCCAAGTTAACTTCTAATCAGAACAGGTTATAATGGAAATGACATTAAATTTGATTATAAAATAAGATGCTTGCTTCTAATTTTGGCCTTTGCTTTTAAGAAAATATTTCAGCCAATTATATGATCTTTGAGTTCTGTACTAAAAAAATCATGGGGATTGGATGTGCATGATTTTTATGCAGCTGTTTTCTCTGCTCTCTGTGGTGTAGTGTTGATGGCATGAGTTCTGTCTCTGGCTATGAGTCTGGAAAGGCAGGTTTGCTACTAATTCTGGTTAGACGAAGACCTGAAAAAAGTATCCGTAGTGGTGAGAGAGTAAAACAGGAAATATGAGAAGATCAAGAATGAGGACTTCAAAATGAAGCCTCCTAGGAAAAGAGGAGAGTCACAGCAGAGAACAGGCAGAAGAATGGTGTAATTGTGTGTGAGTACCACCCTGCCCATTTCCTTGTGTGATCTCATGTTAAGCGATAGTATGGAATTAGTTACAACATGCAATCCAAACAGCTTTTATGAGAGGATGTGAGGAGCCTCATGTGTGACAAGCCTGAAACAGCTCACAAGGAAACACAAGGAAAATACATTGGGATGTCATTGCTTCTAAAAACAGCCTTCCTGCTTTTGATAGAGGCCCCTTTTTTATTTGTTTTGTGGTGGGGTATTTTTGGGGTGGTTTTTTGGTTTTTTGGGTTTTTGGGTTTATTTTTGGGGTTTTTTTGGTTTTTTTTTTGTTTTGTGGGTTTTTTGTTTGTTTGTTTGTTTGTTGTTTTGGGTTGGTTTTTTTTTTCCTCTGGCTGCAACTTTGCTATTGAGTAAAGCGTAAGGTCATTCTTGAGTTACTTTTCTAGTGACTCACAGGGGCATAAGACTGAAGGCTTGGGTTGTGCTGCAAGTGTTCAGACTGCCCTGGCTCTGTGTTACTGGGATAGTGCTTAGGTGATCAGGGGTTGGGGAATGATGACATTGACTATGGGAAAGCTGTCTGACTTTGGCTTTGCACAGTGCAAACAGCAGGCATTTCAAAACAACAGCCAGACCCTTTGTCCTGCACAAGAAGTCACATGTACATAGGTCAGGCTTGTAGCTGTGCAAGCTCAGCTGTAAGCACAGAATTAAACAATTGGAGAAATAGCAGGATTTAATTTGCAAAGCACTGGAGCTGCATAATGCTGTGGGAAAGAGTAATTGATTAAAAGTGTGAAAATAAGTCTGCCTTGCAGTTTCTAACCAGTGTTATTTGGGCTTCTGTAGTCTCTGCAAGATGGCCCAGACTCAGCCTGCTGCTGCAATTCATTAACTCATTGGTTCCCCCATAGGGTCCTCCTAATAAATCTCTGTAGTATAAGGCAAAGTGTGGTCTTCTCTACAGAGGCTGGGAATATTTATCTTCTTACAGCCCCCTTCCCTATGCTGCAGTAAGGTTGAAAAACCTTGCTTCTGTCACAAGCTATGTTGCAGTTTGTGTTGTGGGGAGGAGGACATTTTTGAGCAGTCACTAGGAAATGAGAGCTTTCAAGTTCCTTCCTGAGTCTGACTCCTAGACATATTTCATTTGGAAGATCACAAAGGGGGATCTTTTAAAAGGGAAATGACTACATAAAGCCATGTTTAACACAGGACAGTGAGTTTACACAGTGATATTCATCTGTTGTTCTGCTAACTGTTAAGCACTTCTGTTCCTGGAATCACACCCCAGTCACTGGTTCCTGTGAATATAAAATACTGAATTAAGCTGGGGAGGTCAAAATATTTCTTATATTGAAGGTCTTGTAAACTTTTATTAGCTTAGAAGAAGAAAACTTCCAGAGTTCTTGAGCGATGGGTTTGGAGACATGTGGAAACTGTTTGAGTTGCCTGCTGGTACCTCTTGCACTTTGGAGTATTGTTGTGAACATCCTCCTATACTTTCCAAATGGGAAAGCTCTGCCTGCTGCCAGTTACCAGTTCCCCAGCCATGAGTGGTATTTTGAAGGCATCTGTTTCTCAGGTGTGATGGTAAGTGCTCAGTCTGTGAATTTTTAATGAATTGCATTCTACTGCAAATAATATTGGATTACTCTTCAGTAATGTAATTGCTTTAAAAAAAGAGCATATGGATTTCTTCAACAAAAACCACTGCAGGCAGAAAATTCAATCAAACTGAAAAAATGGTATACTGAATGACAAGTTATGTATGTTATTAAGTGCAAATGATATTGCAGGGTGTGTTAGGGGTTTTTTTCTGCTGGTTTTTTTTTTGTTTATATGTAATTTATGCTTACATTATGGAGGCAAACAGTATGTTGATTTAATCACCTGTGGAGGTTGAATTAGAGCTCTTTTACCCAAATGAACTTGAAAGACAAATGAAAGTCCAGGTGAATGTAATCAAAAGTTTGTGTTACTGACTTTTTCTAGAGTGAATGTGTTGGTAAGGAAGGCAGTACTCTGATTTGTATGCCTGTGTCAGCAAGGTGTTGAACTGATGTGTTTGTATCGATAAAATATCCTTCTTTTCGCTGGTATTGATTCTTTTGTTTGTGACCTCGGTTTTATAGTTTCAGCTTCACTGGTGTAGCTGTGCCCAAGGTCATAGCACTTTACTGTGACGGTAGAGGCTGTACTCTTTGTCTTTCAAGTACAAGACACAGGTACACCAGCAGCCTACTACAACCACTCCAGTTCGATGTATGCCTTGAGTAATTGTGCTGTCCTACAGATCAGCTTTAAAATATCAAGACAGCAGAAGAGATGCAGTCCATGCCTTCCAAAGGTGAAGGAGACTTTGGCTTAGTATCTGCAGTTATCTCACTGACCTTATGATGTTCTCTTACAGATCCTTCTTTTGGCAGTAATTCTAATAACACTGGAGTGTAGTGTGTTCTATCGGTGCTGCCAGAGTGAGAGCTGTAACAAAACCTACAGGGTGAGTCTGTGTTTTATTTCTGTGCATCACTTTAGTATTTGTTTCCTATGTCTTCCTGCTCCTGCTCCGGCACATCCTGCTGCCCTCTCCACTGCTCTGTTTTCACTTCCTTTCACAGTAGATTCTAAATTGGGTTGTAAGGTCACAGAAAGTGTAGCTTCTTTCATCTGAAGCATAAACAGGATTAAAAAAAATTAGACACACATTTCCCTAAATCCTTGTAAAATAAAATAAGAACATAGAATGAAGCACATCAGCTAAATAGCTTCATCCCTTTGCCTGTGTTATTTGGAAGTGGTTTTTTTTTCAGAAATTACTCAATACACTCTATCTGGGATGCAGACATATTTAATACACAGCTGCATTCCTCTAGTATTTTGGGAAACAACTTTACAAAAACACAAGTTTAAAAACCCCACACAATTAATATATAACTTATAGTTGTAGAACTGTCCTAAACTCTGTCTTAATCTTTATTTTGTATGTGTATTCTTACTATTCTTTACCTGCTATTTTTCTTTCTGAGTTTTGAAGACTGGGAAAATCAAATGTGAAATTCAGCCCCAAGGAAGTAGCTAGACAGACTGAATGATCATATTTACTGTTGACACTATCCCCACAAGGTAATACTTCTCTCTCTCTCTTTACTTCAGAGTTTTATTTCTATTGTGCTAGCCCTGCTTGGAATTGCTTTCTCGGGATACAGTTGCATCATTTTTACCCTGCATTTGATTCAAGGCCCTTTCTGCAATTCATCAAGTGGATGGAATTATATTTTCAAAGACACTGCTGGGGGGTAAGAAACATTGGTGTAACTCTTCTGGAAGAAATTGTTTACCAAATCAGTAGTCAGAAACATTCTTCTTACTTCAGTCTGGTGTTTCTCTAATAGGTACCTCACAGATTACCCTGCCTGGTCTAAGTGCACAGAACCTGCTAACATAGTGGAGTGGAATATTATTTTACTCTCAATTTTGATAGCACTCAGCGGACTGCAGTTGATCATCTGTATTCTCAAAGTAGCCGCTGAGTTGAAACGAACACTCTGTGGGACCTATTCTGTTTTTGTGCAGGTAACAAAACATCTGAGGTTTGTTTATTCAGCATCTCCTTGTCACTGTAGTTTCAGCAATATCTCTCAGTTGGAGACCTACTCTTTTGATTTATGCATTCTCTATGCTACAGCATATTTTTCCCAGAGAATATGTACTGATAATACATTTGTTTGTTTTGATTCATCCACTAATTTCTTGTGGTATACAGAGGCTGGTGGCTACTCACTCTGGCCTTTTAGACTAGGACTGAGAAGAAACAAAAGTGTTTAGGAAATTCACACAGATGCCAAGTCCATTACTATTATGTCAGCAGAGGTTGCTGAACACCTTTGTTCTAACATTCAATTGACAGACATTCTTACTAATGTGTGGCTTTCACAGCAATGATGAGAAAGATTAGCACTTTTTTTTTTACTTGCAGGCTGGGATTCTCTGAAAATGGCAAGGAAATTGTTGCTGCTTCTCCCCCATCCCCAGAAAAAATAGAGAAATGGCCTCTCCATAATCCATAGTGGTAGATTTGCGTGCTGCAAAGAAAAATGATACCCTTGTCTTAAATCTCTGTCTGTCAAACTTCTATGTTTTGGATGAAGTCTATTTGAACTGTCTGACATCTACATTTTTCTTCACCTGTCCTGTTGTGCCTGGCAGGAACACTTAAATTTTTTACCCTCCAACTTTTTGTGACGGTAGGGATATTTTAATATAATGGAACTGCTTTTGTATTGAAATCACCTTATTGTTTTTACTTAATAAGATGCTGTAGAACTGCTTTTGTATTCCCTTGTCATTGCTTAGACCATATGACTATTTGTGGTTTCAAAAGGGCCTGGTTCAAAGCCTAGTACATCAGGAGGGGTTGTTAGTGCACTGAGTGAAGCCATGATTTCTAAATGAATGAATTTTAGTTACAGACAGACCATGATGGCAATCATGGCAGGAGGTGGGCAGAGCCTACCCTCATCCTTCCATCTTAGAAGTTTGTAACTGGAAAAAGCAATTACTGAAAAAAGTCTATCAAGTCTTTCTGTGGTAAAAAAGGCACCTGGGCCTGATTGACATATTAGACACACAAGTCTGAACTCAGCTCTACTAATCGGTACATATCAATAGCTGCTCTGGGTTTCTTTTCACATTACACTTGGAGGAATTTTTTTTTCTTTTGGTCAAGTATGATTTGACTTGAGGGAACATATGAGGGAACTTTGTGAGCACCCAGTGCTAGCTTATTAATATTTTTCCAAGTATTCTGACCTTGCTACAATGAAAGGGTAACATTCTTGACAATGATGATCCAATGAAAAAGAATAACCTGTTTTAAATTAGCAGCTAAAAGGTATTTTTACTTTCTCAGAGAATTATGTTTTCATTCTCAGTGAAAATTCAGGGATTCACAATGAAGTGGACACCTGGCTCATTTGCAGTTGTATGGCCAGCATTTGACTGTATTTAGCACTAGTGGTTTTGGGTTTTTTTTTAGTTTTTTCCCCTGAACACTAAGAGGAAAGAGAAATATGTACTTCAGACTTGCAATAATGCATGTATGCCTATTACGCTAGAACTAGTGCAACTCAGGTACATTGTCATCAAATACTAAACACTGTTAGAAATGCAAACCATACAATAAGTGCCAGCTTTGGGTAAATTATTTAGAAAAAATTAGAATATATCGGTCATTTAGTTCTGTTTCAAGAAAATGTTGAGTTTTTGCCTTCATATTCCTTTGTCAGATGGTTTTGAATAGCTGATTTCTTCCTGTAGGATTTCAAGAATGCATCTACAATTGTAATTGCTTAGTTTCTTTTAAGTTGCAAGAAGTATAAAGTAATTAATAATATCTAAAAATGGGGCTAGTCTTTTGGGAGATGGTTCAACCTGGCATGGATTGTCAGGGGTGCATGATACAAAGGCATGATGATAAAATGAGGACTGTGTCATTGCATACTTGTTTTTCTCTAGACTTAAATATGTGACATATCATTCATCTTAAATTATAATCCTGCATTTTTATGGATTTGTGGATGTTGTTTGTGGACAGAAGGAAAAGAAAGAATACTTAAAAAGCAACCTGTACTCCCACCAAACATCTCAGAGAATCTTGCTGATTTCTTGCCTACAAACTGGATCTGTCTTTATCATTTTTTGTGTGATTGTGCCTGGTGAATTTACATTTCTACTCTATCACAGACATCTCTTAATTTTAATAAAGAGACGTGTAATGTAGTTCTTGTTTGGCTTCCTGATCCTGCAACCCTTTTTACCCATAATCCAGAATCTGGCATCTCCATTACCATAACCAGCCTCAACTGCAACATGGTGGTTCTGCTTTTAAAGATGCAGTTTATTGATTTGAAATTGTTAAGAATACTAAAGGCTAACAGTGGGCTGTATTTCCAAATTTAATAGCCAGTTTCACACAGGCCTTTTGGATGTAAGGCAAAGTTAACCTCGATCTAATCAGTTTAAGTCCTGATTCAATCCTAAGTATATTGTCTTTAAAAAGTGGCACTATGAGCTGTCTCTGGTAGCAGAACCAAGATTCCTGCAAAGAATTTTAATTAACTGGCTCAAAATCTAGACATAACCAATGATCCTGATGTTTCAGGCAATGTGACTGTGCAGCTGCAGAACACTGACCTCGCTCAGCAACAGGGAGAAGTGGCCCTCGGGGCCAGAACAAGGCTTGCACCATGTTGAAATGTGGAGAAACTCTTCTTTGCGCAAGAGTTCCTGGACATGAAATGCTGAAATCCCCATGTAAAACACTCCAGGCACAGGAGGAAGAAAGCTGTGGATGAGTTTATGAACTCCTGGCTGAGAGGAATTAGTGCTGAATCTGCAGTAGAAGTTCAAGCATTATTTGTCCCCCACAGCCAGTGCATTTTGCCAGAGTATCAGGATTCTGCGTCTGGGACAGTAATGCCATTCATTTAAAAGACTGCAGGTGGAAATCACAGTAGACATTCAGTTTTGTAGTAAAATACTGTGGAGCCCCACCCACACCTTAGCATTTTAGGGTATATTAATATCTGTGTAGGTAAAAGTGACTCTTGCAAAACTACAATTTCCTGATTGTTCCCATTATGGATAGAGGGGTTTTCCACATAGAGCAACAGAGGATAAATGAAGCTGCACCAGCTCTTTAAATGGTGTTTAACTGCAGAGGTTTACAGGCAACCAGAGCAGCAGGGCAACAGACACACACCATTCAAATGCAAGAATTGTGAAATGGTGAGGGTTCGATTCAGCCTCTCTGTGTGATCTTATGAATGATATATATATGTATCATATGCATATCTTATGAATATGAATATATATGTGACCTTTTGTCAGAATATTCCATTTGGGGGTTTATTTATTCTTTTCTTTCAAGGAAAATTTTGGAAGTAAAATATTTGTTTTATCTTTTCAATGCAATTTTGGGGATTTCAAAAACAGTTTGAGTATTTCAGCATCCTCAATATGAGAAATTAGGTACTATGGTTTAAAACAATTAAGGAGTATTAATGACACCAAACTGCAGACCCATAATTTAACCAATTAAATAGAGTCCTTTTATTTAGGTCATGAGAGAAGTTCCTGCTTTTCAGGCACCTTCTGAAGATAATACAGACTTCAGAAACTGAGGTACTTTTGAGCTCCTTAAGAAAAAGATAAGAGGAGTGTGTTTAGGCATACAGATAATCTGAAAGTTTGGGGGAGGTGCGATTAAAAGGAGGAGTGGAAAATACTGCCTGTCAGAAGTTTTTGTTATATTTTTACATAAAAAAAACATTCAGTTCTTTTGGAAATCAAGGAAGAGTAATTTAGAATATTTGGGGGTGTAAGGCAAAGTAAAGCATATACTCTTACCCTCAAATAAATGTGGAGATTTCAAGGGTATTGCTGGTGTTGTTTTTTCTCTTCTTCAATCAAATGGAAATCTGAACAAAAATATATCAAAAACCTACATACCCATGAACAACTTATTTATGAAGGAATGACTTTGAATTAAAGTATTTTAATAGGAGGTAAAAGCTTTCTCGTTTTTACCTCACTTAATTTACAAATGGGGTATTTGCAATCCCAATAGGCTGATCTTTACACTGCTCTACTCATCTTCATCTGTGGCAAAGGAAAAAAAATCCCTACAGAAATAATTTTGATCATGTGACATCAACCTGTGAAACTCCAGAATTTCATCATAGATTTGGGCAGATTTCAAAATCTCAGCTTTGGCTTTGTCATTTAGAGAGAAGTAGAATCCTTCATTTAATCCAGATGTGTAGAAATATGAAGAAATTAAATAATCTGACAGTGACTGATAGGAATAGTGATTAAAATTTGTGAATTACCTTATACCATAGTCCTGGTGAACAAGACTTAGATTTTTATGTCATTAAAAGAAAACTGCTATATTTTAGTTATATTCTGAATCTTAGTCTTCTATCCAAAATAATCATAATTTTTCTGCCCAGTATTAAAATAGCTGCAAAGGATATCCTGCTTATTACAGATAATTTTAAGTTGCTATACAATGGAAAATTGTAATTTTAGTTTAGAATAAGTATAATTGTGTCAGTGCTCAGAGCACAGATGACATTTTTAAAGAATTCCCAAGTCTGTAAATCCATTTAAATCTGCTTTCAATTCAGTGACAAGATTTGCACTCTACAACAGTCTGAATGCTATTTTGTGTGATTGTAGGTTGGCAGAAATAGAAAAAATTTCTTTGCTTTTCTGAACTGATGAAGTTACCAGAATCTTTTGTTTGCTCTTGACACACAGAGACATTGTGCAATTGTTTTTATTGTTTCCACAAAAGCAAACAGGAGCAGGGAGGGGGAGGTAAGGATATGGGGAATAGGAGAGATAGGAGCATATAAAAGGAAATTGCATGTGTCCATCCGGTGTTTTTATGTCATGTTTTCCTCAAGGTCCATGAATGCAAAATGAAGCTATTTCTCCTAATCTGCTTGCTGGTTTCTTGCTGTTGCCACATTGGGGCAGTGAACCGGGAGTACTATATTGGCATTAGAGAGACTGTCTGGAACTATGCACCGGGCAATGCCAATGCCATCTCTGGGCAGCTTTTTGCAGAAGAAGAGTAAGTAATGCAGTGTTGAGTTCTATTTTACAACTTCATCTGGTTTAGACACCAGGGCTGTACTGAAAACCTGATGAAGGCAGTGAAATGAGTCTTGGTGTCAGTGGATTTTCTGTCAAACCTATATGGGAGTTTAGATTTTTTTTCCTGTCTTGCTTGAGAATTGCATTCCAATGTTCTGCTAATTCAAAGCATTGGAATATGCAATAGAGTGTGAATTTGTTGTAATGAAATATTTGCTAAGTAGAGACTAGAATAAGACGCTGAATGTCTAATGGTGATTAATTTTGAATGTCTAAGGTACTAGTGCTGAAGAGGTGGTTTTTGTTTTTAAATGCAGAACTGACAAATTTAAAAACAAATTATAAATTTAAAACTTTCCTACTGAGCATAGGTTTTCTTTTTAGTTATTCACCGTCAGCAGGGATGGTTTTCACTGGTGCAGAAGCACAGCCGGGTACTTCCACCCACAGTGGAGGAGCTGGCTTGCTCTTTACAAGGCAAAGAGGGGCCTGTGTAGAGTGAGAGCAGTAAGTAGGCTGAAGATATGTAGGGTGAGGAGGGGGGAAGAATTCTGGAGGTCTGAATAATCAATGAAGAAAATCCAGATATAAAAGGCATCAGAAAAATATTTCAGAGAGGAAAACTGTTTGTTTCTTCTCTTTTTACAGAGTCTTAAAAATTATTTAGGACTGTATCAAAGCAAAAACAATGATGAGAGAAATCAGAAATTAGAAAGTCAGAAATCTCAAAAATGCAGTTCTCATTTAGTCTGTGGATGAGGGATTACAAGATTTCCTGTGGTTTGTTTCCTTTAGTGAGAGCCTCAGCCATAACCTGCCACTCAATCAGGTGTGAGATGAAGCAGTTGCCTTTTCATTTTTTCCACTGACAAACTTTGTGAGCTGTAAGACACTGCCAGGGATTCAGCAGGCTAATAATTCTGACTGGGGGTGGAAACAGGGCATCCTGTCTGAGAATCGCAGAGCTGTGCTGTAATACAACAAGCCGCTGCTGTTCACTGCACTTTCACTGCTTTCCCCTGGCCTGTGATGACATGCTGCATGCTACATTAATTTCAGATTTTCAGTGGTTGTGTGCCTGCAATGGAGGCAGTCCCTTGTATTGTACTTTTCAGTTTCAGCTCCTCTGATTCCCCTTCTCCTCCTGGACGCTTTTTGAAGGTGTGCTTGTGTAGAGATTGGTGTTTATAGGGTCAGGGAAAACACAGTGCAGAAGGAATACTCTACAACTAAATGACAGCTGTTTAAATGGTCCAAGAAGAGCTGTACCATACATGTTCGATTTAGGTTGCCGCTCAAGAGCCTCATGTACTCAGAATTATAGTAACTGAGCCTTTTCTCTCCAAGTGGATCTCTGGACTGGCATTTTAATTACACTTCTGACCTGCACCTGCCAAGGCACCTACAATTCCTTCCCCATATGCTCAAATACTCCACCTTGTAGAAAATGCTTTTCATTTTTGGGCAGTATTAACTTATTTCACCACAAAGCTTGCATGCAGTTGTGCACAGTGCTGCAGAGACCTGGTCTTTATTTGAGACTATTAATTAAAAACCACATGACAGATGCATTTATGTATTTTCTTTACAGGCAGGCTGAAGTCTTTCTGAAAAGAGGACCACACAGGATAGGAAACACTTACAAGAAGGCTATCTACATTCAGTATACCAATCATTTTTATGATGTGATAGTTGAAAAACCTCCCTGGTTGGGTTTTTTAGGTCCTATAATTAAGGGAGAAGTTGGAGATTCCATTACTATTCACTTGAAAAACTTTGCTTCCAGAAACTACACGCTGCATCCTCATGGTGTAAGATACACAAAAGAAAATGAAGGTAAGCTTGATTCCATTCTGGACCAGAGTTTATCAAAAGTTAATAATCCTTTTGAGTGTAAGTGGTATTCTTCCATCAGAGAGAAGACTGGTCAAGTAAAAAGAGTTTTAAATTAGGACACAATCAATTTAAAACAGGAGCTAAGTTTGATAATTTTTCAAGAGTAAAATATAAAGCCAAAAGTAGAATTTGTGAAGGAGGCAATTTTAGATCAACATTTTACCTGAAATAAGAATATTTGTGTTTCAACCAAAATAAGGGAATAAAGGTATATAAGAGATTGAGGTATGGAGGATATATAAAAATTTGATGCTGTGAGGAAGACATTGTTGACAATAATAATGTACTGCTCCAAATTCTTAACACTAAATTTATGTATATGGTATATAAGATACACAAGAATCTCTTAAAATGGGTAAACAAATACTGCTTAGTAATTTGTTTTCATTGCAACTAGCATGTGACACACTCTGTCGGATCAAAACAGTGTATTATGTAGCAGTACATACACTTTTCAGAATTTTTTCTGTTGCTATTGTTCCAGCAACACCTCTATTCCCTCAGGGCATATGCAATGTTTTAGAACAGTTTCCAAGATTAGTATTTAACAAATGTTTTACAAATATTTGAATTATTATCTTTTTCACAGGAAGCACATAGTCCCCTCCAAATAAATTAAGGGCTTACTTTAATGGGCCATTAATTGAAGTACTCCTATGGACTTCAAAAGCCAAAGAAAAGATTCCTAAAGAGAAAGAAAACATCTACTCATCTGATTTAAAAGTTGTGGGTTTTTAACCTGTATTCAGATGTTCAGTCCATTTTGCTGCAGCATGTAATCAACTTTCAGCATGGCGGGCGCTATCCTGACACCCTGTTGTGAATGTGTTGTGCTAAAACTAATGTTGACTGTGTGGAATTCTTCAGGTGCTTTTTATCCTGACACCACCAAAGATTTGCAAAAGCGAGATGATGCTGTCGAGCCTGGAGGCCAGTACACTTACACATGGGATGTGACAGAAGATCAAGGTCCAGCTACAGCTGATGCAGACTGCATAACCAGGGCTTACCACTCCCACATAGATGCTCCCAGAGATGTTGCCTCAGGGCTTGTTGGGCCTTTAATAATTTGCAGGAAAGGTAAACCATAAATAAATAAGTGAGTAAATAAATACATATGCAAGGTGATTGATAATTATTATTGATAAATATCAGTGAAATAATTTTCTGGAAGAGGAGAAGATTACAAGTGATTTTGAAATAACTGCTTTTGGTCTTCTCAATTAGCTGCCTTCAATAGTGTAGGAAGTAGTCTGATTTTGTGTATGAGAGTGACTATAATTTGCAGAATGCTTTGTTCACAGATCCATATGAGTGACATGTGCTATGCTAGCAATGTGCAAGGAATTGTAAATACTAATATAAGAAAGAGATTAACATGCAATATTTATTCTCAGTAATTTTATAGAATCTGTCAAAAGGGATTTTTTTGTTTCTTAAGTGTGTTTATAAGTTCATGTATACAGTCATGCTCAAGGAAAGTGTCAAAACATGAAGTAAATACGGTCCAGCCCTACTGAGACTAGAGTTAAAACTGACAAAAATATTAATGTTAGTTACCAAGATTTTGAATATACTCCTTTGTTTTTCAGATACAATGAATAGGGACACTGATCAACACTTTGATGCTGAATTTATCCTTATGTTTTCTGTGGTGGATGAAAATCTCAGTTGGTACCTAGAGGACAATATCAGAACATACTGTTTTGAGCCTTCCAAAGTGGACAAAGATGATGAGGACTTCCAGGAAAGCAATAAAATGCACTGTGAGAGAACATTATATCAATGTTACTTGTCACTGATCTCGTGAAGTAATATTTTTCTGTCTTGTCTCTTTTAAAGATGAATTGTAGAATTTTATTTTTTTTTAATGAGGAATATTTCTTAGAGGATTAAGACAAATTCTTTTAAATAAATTTTTTAAAATTTAAAAGTGATGGCAAGTATTCTACAATCAAATCTTTGGAGTTGTGATATAAAATTCTTAGGGGCCATGAAGCTTTTTGCCAGTGTAATTTTCCCAGGCAGTGTAAACAGAGTTGTGTTACTTTGCTCTGTTTCTTAGTCCTGAGCTCTGTACTATAATTTCATCGTTTAGAAAAACAGTTCTTAGTGTAAACAAATAAGATACCTCTGGCTCTGGCACATATTCCAGAATCATAGCTATGTAGAGGAAGCATGTGTCTGGTACTGGCAGTGATTTTCAAAAGTGTAGAGCTTTCTTTTGAAGCTCTTTCTATTTTGAAGAATAGAGCAATGTTTGTATGATACCTGCATTTGAAGAAAACATCCTAAGGTCTGTGAAGTTAACTGTAATAAATAACATTTATTTTAGCAATCAATGGATACATGTATGGATACCTCCCAGACCTCACAATGTGTGTGGAAGATAAGATAAAATGGCATCTTTTTGGCATGGGTAATGAAGCTGATATCCATTCAGCCTACTTTCATGGACAGACTTTAATAGAAAGGCATCATCGAGTTGACACCATCAGCCTCTTCACAGCCACATTCATTGATGCTGTCATGGTACCAAGGAGCCCTGGGGAATGGCTGCTCAGCTGCCAAGTGAATGACCACATTGAAGGTACAGTACAAGTTTCAGTGATCAGAATTTTTTACCTTTAGTTAAGAGTTTACTGAGTCACTTTTGCAGGGCTCTTGACCTGGTGATATACCAGGCAATATTCTCCTCTAGATAAAAAAACTCTCAGAGTAATTGAAATGCCTACAAGCGCATTAGATGGGTTTGAGCCTGTATCCATGGGAATCAAGGGATTCTTTTTCCTAATGGACATCATCATCAGCTGGCAGCACTCAGCCCAACTGCATTTTTGCAAGCCTCGCCGTTGGGCAAAAAACCGGCCTGATGTTTGCCCCCTGCTGGAGATAACTAACCACGATTTTCTGTTTGCCAACAAAAAAGTTGGGGCTCATTCCATCTCTGAAAAGGGGCACAGAACAGGCAGGCTAACTTGCCTGCTGACAAATACATGTTCTGGAAAGTGCATTCATGAATAAGCAGAGATGTTATTTTCGCTTCTCTGTATTGTCCTGTATTTTCAGTTTTAATAACCATATTAAAGACTTAGGAGCTAATTCCAGGCTTTTGAATGATCTATATTCCTGTGAGCAAAGTGATTTATCACAGAAGTGAGAAAGAACACAGAACTGAAAATCATTCTCCAAGATTTGAAAACTCCAAAATAAAAAGTGTGTAACCTACAGATTCAATGACACAGAGGTTCCAAGCTTTATCAGATCAAGCAATATCCTGATATGGCTGAGGCATTCTGGCCAAGACTTAGACCCTAAAAATTGGCCTGATTTATAGCTGTAAAAGGGCTCTCTTCACTATATTACTTGTGTCACCAGCAAGCAGATTTGCTAACTGCTTCCCTTAGGATGCAGACTTGGGAATTCCACAAGTAAGTTGTTGATTATATTTAGATAGAGGATGGTCAGTCTGGTAACATCTGACCTTGGCTGAATGGTTCATGGACAGCACTGTGTCCACTCTACCCTAATCCTCTTTGCCATGCCAGTGGCAGCTTTACAAGCAGAATGCCCTTTACCATGCCTGTCAGCCTGCTGTGGATACCACGGCTGTGTTTCCATATCCTAGCTCAGCTGGCACACCTTCTTTTATAGCATTTATCTTCCATTTTGTGATTTGCACATCCATCAGTGGTGTGGGAATTGTCCAGGGAACAGAAGAGCTGTTGGACGCAGGGAAAGAGAAAACAAAATGCAGTTCCTTCTCCCTAGGTTTCTCTACCTCTTTTTTTTCCCAGGTGGTATGCAAGCCCTTTTTAAAGTAGAAGATTGTAAGAAATCCACACCAGGTCACAGTGAGAGTACAAAGATAAGACAGTACTTCCTTGCTGCTGAAGAGATCATCTGGAATTATGGCCCATCCGCAGTGAACCATTTTACAGGACAAGAATTAATTGTTGACAGGTAAATGCCTCTAATTAAAGAAATTTTATTTTCCAAGGAGAATTGATTTAAGCATGCTAAATAAGGTAAGCATATGGCAGAACTGACTTTTAAGCATAATTGCTCATTGTCCTCATCTGTGCTTAAATATTAGTGCTAGAATAAATATCAGACCAAATTAAGTAATTTGTTTTCCCTGTAATCATACCTTAAATTTTGCTGCTATGTTAGTTGTTTCACGGTGATTAAGATGAATTATTATGTCATATATAGGCTGTGACTCCTTATTATTCAAGATGGTTGATTATCCTGAGTTAGGGAACAAGGCAGGAGATCATGACCATTGCCTTTGATGATTGAGGAAACTCATGCTAACAGCATCTCATGTAGAAAATAGATTGCGTGAGATAGCTTTGCCCTTTACACTGTGTTGACATATTTACGACCTGGATACACTGAATACATTGATTCCTCAAGTTTTTTATCTGCTTGCTCTTCCACAAGCAATGAGGCACAGTTGAATGTTTGAATACTGCTTGGAAAACACTGAAAGGTCCTTTCTTAAAGAGTAGGAGTGTCAACTGAATATTCTCACTTTTTACATAGATGTTACATATTCTTGGTGTTCGTATCTGCTCCGGTTGAATTTTTGTAACTTCTAATTAAAAGAAGAGTAAATTCAAGATTATGAAATGTTGACTAGAAATCATCGTTAATGAGTCTCTAAGCAGACTGGCTTTGTAAGGGCAGCTCAGCACAGTGGCTTTTTCTTAATGAGAAGTTTGTGAAGGATAATGGATTCCTGCACATCTTCTAAGTCACTGCATATAAGTGTGTGATTATACCACTGAAAAGAAACCCAAAAGACAAACTCAGCATGCCATAGCTCTGAAAACACAGTTGAGGTCTGACTGCTTTTTTACAACTGAGCATTTTGTCTTGAAGTGTTTGCATCTATTGCAATTTCTTTTACACAGTGAATCTCACATCTTTTTTGAACAAAGTGAGACAAGAATTGGTGGCTCCTACAAAAAAGCAATTTACAAAGAATATACAGATGGTTCTTTCACTGAACATAAAAAAAGGCTTGCAGAGGAAGCACACCTTGGACTCCTAGGTAAGAAAGTCTAAAATTTTTTTGTGTCAAAGATTTGAGAGCAAACAGTTTCTTCCACTGGTTAGTAAGCAGAGCTCCCACCTCCAAGGAGAAGACCTTAGCTCTCCCTGCCTCCGGCAGTCACTAGTGCCTGTGGTTTCCCCCAAGGTGTAAAGAAGCTCTTGACGCAACACTGCCGTGGTACCCAACATCCCTGTAGGAGCATGCCATGGTCTCCAAAGGTCAGGCTCTTAATTACAAGGCCAGGCTAGGCAGATCTAGTTCTATTGATAACCTTGCTGCTCCTGGCATGGGTTGGTGCTAATGTCTGTAAATCGCTTTCCAAAGGGAAGGAACTGTCCTGAAAGTCACTGGGCGTCCATGTGAACTGGAATGGGTTGCTGCTGGGCAGTTGTGTGATTCAGGCCATGTGCCAGGGACCTGGTCTGTGACCACAGAGGCCCAGGGGCATTCCTCGTGCAAGGGAAAAAGGAGCCAGCCACTGAATGCCATAAATTCAGGGTGACCATTTGATAGAAATATCCCATAATTAGACCGTGTACATTTTCCCAGGACCTGTGATCAGGGCTGAAGTGGGTGAGCGCATCAGGGTGACCTTCTGGAACAACGCCAGCCGCCCGTTCAGCATCCAGCCCCACGGCGTGAGCTACCGCAGGAGCGGGGCTGGGGCGCGCTTCGGCACCGGTGAGCCGCCGACGGGGTGCTGCAGCTTCTGAGCACTCACTGTCTTACCTACCCATGTGTTGCAGGTGAGAAAAGAAAGAATGTGCACTTGGCATAATTCCCAATGCTGATTTCTGTAATAGGTACCGAATCTACGGCCTCTCATGTGAGTCCTGGCACCACATTTACATATGAATGGGATGTGCCAGAAGATGTGGGTCCCACAGAGCAAGACCCAGACTGCTTAACCTGGCTTTATTACTCAGCTGTGGATGCAGTCAGAGACACCAGTTCTGGCCTTGTGGGTCCTCTCCTAGTGTGCAGGAAAGGAGCTCTGCTTTCTTCTGGGAAACAGGTCAGTCAAAGAAGAAAAATGGAAACATTTGCATTGCCACAGCTGAATCTGCTTTCTCTTCTCAGACTGCACCACCTCCTCTCCACATTACAGTTTCACCGATGTCCTAAGGGGAATAAACAACATGAAGAAAGTGGGGTTGGTTTTCAATATGGCTCCAGATAGACAGTCACTGCTATGTGAAAACACCACTGTCATGAGCAGCTGCTGGCATTCAAGTCTCAGATAGGATGAGAATCTCTAGGAAAATGTAGACATTTTAAAGCTCAAATACAAACTCACTTCCAGAGGTGGTCATTGCTGATAGAATGAACGTTAACAGTAGATACTTAGTTACCAGATAGAGCAATTACAGAGCTTTGAGATTATCAGAATGCAGTAGCAATGTATGCATTTACTCTATTTTGTGACTTGTACTCATAAATTATTACAACATAGGATTTTTCCCCCTGACACTTTCTGTTCATTCATTTCTATTTTCCCTTCTACTATTTCTTCTCAACAGAAAAATGTGAACATGGAGTTTTTTCTACTTGCCACAGTATTTGATGAGAATCTGAGCTGGTATTTGGATGATAATATTTTGATGTTTACACTAAGTCCTGATAAAATTGACAAAGATGATGAAGACTTTCAAGAGTCTAACAAAATGCACTGTAAGAAAATTATAAGTTAGTGAAATATTAATTTCTGCTGTAAGGTTTTTACCTTAATGGTTTCATGTTTGAGGCAGGAAAGCTGTGTTGTGCAGACACCTTTAATACCTTTCCAGTGGGAAAAAACCCCAAACATTTCAGTGCAATTCAGTTTCAACCAAATGCGTTACTTTAAAGTATAATGCCAGCTGTTCAAGGTATTGCATGACAGTTGAGGATTTAGCATGGTTATGTACCACTTTGAGCAGATAGAAGGAAGAATTAGGTCTTCAGCCTGTATGCAACACTATGAGTGCAACCAGTCAGCAAGACAAGACTGACCTCTGCTTTGCAGATGGTGTAGTTGAAAGGAGGTTTTCACAGAGTTACAGAGAAACTGAGGCTGGATGGGACCTCTAGTCCAACACCCTGCTCAAGTAGGGCCACCCAGAGCCACTTGCCCAAGACCATGTCCTGATGACTTTTGAATACCTTCAAGGATGGAGACTCCACCATCTCTCTGGGCAGCTTCTGCCAGTGGTTGGTCAGCCTCACAGTGTTTCCTGATCTTTGGAGGGAATCTCCTGTGTGTCATTTGGTGTCTGTGAGTGTCAGCAGGGCTTCTGTCCCTATTACTGGGTACCACTGGGAAGAGCCTGGCTCCATCCTCTTGGCACTCTCCCTGAAGGTGTTTGTACAGGTGGGTGAGATCCCCCAAGCTGCCCCTTCTTCAGGCTGAAGGGTCATCACAGCTCCCTCAGCCTTTCCCTGTAGGAAGAGATGCTTTCTTGTCCCTTCATCATCCTTGTGGCCCTTTGTTGCTCTCTTTCCCCGGTGTTCCTGTCTTCCAAACTGGGGAGCCCAGAACTCAGCGCAGCCCTGCAGGTGTGGCCTCAGCAGTGCTGAGCAGAGGGCAGGGATCCCTTCCCTCCATCTGCCAGCTAGACTTTGCCTCAGAATGGCTCTTTGCTTCTTTAATAGGGCAGAACTGAGTTTCACAATGATCGTGTTTTAGTACTGCAGAAATGTTTTTCAAGTTTCACGGGGAAAAGACTTTTTTACCTTCAGGCCCTAACCCTGCCAGTAAGTCCTAATCTTTAAGCATATTTGTTTTATGCATTTTGAAAAAAATTCCCCTCAGGCCATTCCTGTTTACAGACTCTTGGCGCTGTGCACTCAGTAGTACCTGAGAAGCCCAGGATTTGAAAGTTTTGCAAGGGACTATCTAGAAAGGGTTAGTAACTCAAATGAAAAAACCCTTCTGATTGCCTCCACTGTACAGCTGGAGGGTGTTGCAGGGTATAAAACAGGATCCTTTATGCACCCTGTATACATGACAAGTAGAAAGCAGAGAAATTTCCAGTTGGCCAAGGTAGCGATATGTGCTGTGTACATTGAAAAGGGAAACAGCTGGAAATGAAACACTGGGGTTTAAAAGTTGTTTTGCTTGAATTGATTCTTTAGTTTTGTTGATGTGATAAAGTATTTTATCATTGATATTTCTGTCAGTCTAAGGCATGACATTACATCTGAGGTGTTTATTATTTAATCTCTATTGCAGAATTAAGTAGTATACTAATCAAGGTGGCTTTTGCTTTCTCAAATCTTCTATAGCCATTAATGGTTATATGTATGGAAATCAGCCTGGCCTTGAGATGTGTAAAGGAAGTGTTGTTTCCTGGCATTTGATGGGCTTGGGTTCAGAAGTTGATGTCCATGGGATATACTTCTCGGAAAACACATTTGTGACTAAAGGAACAAGAAGGGATACAGCAAATCTGTTTCCACATACAGTTCTTACAGCTATTATGAAGCCTGACTCTGAAGGTAAATGTCTTATTTAAAAATCCTGTTACTAATGCAGAAACTGTTACCTATGTATGCTTTGTGCATAGAGACAAGCTTTAAGTAGGTGGTATATTGATCCTGGTGCTAAAACTGTGCACAGTTGTGTTTGAAGGGCAGCAAACTGTAAGGACATATGTTCTTAATGCTAAATCCTTGATTTTCCTAGCTCCTCTGTATGCTGAATTTTATTGCTACAAGTAGCCATGCTGCACAACGATTTTGGACATGGCTTATATGAGACAATTATATTAAGATCTTGCTTATATGAGCAATAATCTGTGTCTTGGTCTCCTCAAGTCTTTGTTTCTTATATGACCCCTAGGAGTTTTTGAGGTGTCCTGCCTGACAGCAGACCACTACACTGGGGGCATGAAACAGAACTACAAAGTGAAAAAATGCCACCGGTGGAATGTAGATTTATCTATGTATTTGCATGAAAAGATTTACTACATTGCTGCAGTGGAAGTTGAATGGGACTATTCTCCTAACAGGACATGGGAATTTGAGCGGCATCAATACCATGAGGAAAGGTACTTCAGAATATACACAGGGGGAAAAAAATGCAAAAAAAAAAGGAGCAACTCACTTCTCCTCTGAAACTTTTCCTCTTCCAGACATTTCTGGACACACTTTCTTTTCGCAAGCATATTTTGGGTTCACTCGAATTTCTCCTTCCCCAGCAGTGCTGCCATGTAACTGAGCCAGACAGCATAATGCTTGAGAAATCACACAGATCTTCTGTGGGACAGGTGTAGATTTTAATGGATCCTGGATAATGCATGTGCATTTGTTATTTACTGATGTTGGTAGTCCTTGACGGGGAAAGCTTAAAATGTTCATGGTCATTTTATCTACGATGACTATGTCCTGATAAACAAGGTCTTTGTCTCATGTTTATTTGTATACTGAGTAAGGTTCTTTGACCCCTCTCAATTTCATGAGCTCACACAAGATACATTCATGAATGAATTCACTAATCATGAAGCTTGTTGTCTTGATGTTTTATTTCCAGTATTTGAATCTCAATGAGACAGAACTGATTGGATAAACTAGTTCATGTCAATTAGCAGAAAAGGCTAAACAAGAATTATTAATTTCTGTGTTCTACCTGACCAATTTGAGTAGCAGATTATAACTGTATTTTGTTATTAACTTAATTGTATTTTCTTCCTTTTTTCCTCAGTTTGATAGTACATATTTTGCCCTGTATACCAGTGGACTCTGACATAATTCTAAGCACAAGTAATATGGACTATGATGTTACAAGACTTTCCCCCCCCCATATTGTGTCCACTCCCCATGCAGTTCAGCTTTACAAGTTTTAGGCTTCATTTTAGATGTACACTGAAGTTGCCAAAGGCTCTGGTTTTCAGTGTGCCAGTTGCTGTGTGTCTTCATGCAATTTGCAGCATTTGCCAGGCCACTCAGCTTGAATTTTTTAAAGTACCACAGACTTGATCTATTTACAGTGGGGTTTTTAACCTTCTAAAGGGGAACCTCCCAGCTTAACAAGAATGTTTTCATGTTGAAGATACTTGCAGTTTATGAGATTACTCTTTCAGTTTATGAGATTACTACTTCTTTTGAGCCAGATTCTTGCTTGATAGTTAATTGACATACCTGCAAAAGATGTTCTAAAATACATGAAGGAATGCATTTCTTTCTTCTTTTGGCAGCCCTGGCAATCCATTTTTAAATAAGGATGACAAATTCATTGGCTCAAAGTACAAAAAGGTAGTATATCGCGAGTACACCGATCAGACATTCAGTACTCCCAAAAACAGAGCAAAGGAACAGCAGCACCTGGAAATTCAAGGTAAAGTCATCATGTTCAGTTTTGAAAATGCAAAAAATGCAGTCACACAAATCAAAAGATACTATTTGAATAATATTGAGTGCAGTTCTACCCACAAAAAATTGCCTCAATCTAAATGGAAAACCTACTTGGAACTGCTAGTTTTACTGCAGTGCTTTCCCTGCAAGATAACATTGCTTGCTCTTCAAGGAAAAAAAACCCTTTTGGTTTGCTGCTTGGTCAGAGATTCTAAGTCAGCATAAAACTGGGCAGCAACATCCAAACTGACTTCAAGTACACAGTAAGTGCTCAGAACTTGAGATGTAGAGGCCTAAATTTAACATCTCAAGTTGGCATGTCATAGTGAACATTTTCTTTATACAGTTTTCATCTGACTTATAAGCCAATGTTGTGAATTGGAACACAACAAGCTGGCTCTCTGTTTGTTCTGATGTTTTGCACAACCAAGGTAATCTTTCTTTTCAATCCAACAGGGCCGCTGCTTGTGTCAAACACTGGAGATAGAATTATAATAGTTTTTAAAAACTTAGCATCAAGACCCTATTCTATCCATGCCCATGGAGTGAAAACAGACAGTTCTGTTGTTGCTGTGACTAACCCAGGTATCAAACCATCCATTTTTATTTCTAGCAGGTAACATCAAGACTTCGGTAAGATTTAGCAAGCTTCCAGAAGTAGGAAAACCATAATTTTTGTTTGTCTTGCCTCAAGTTCTTAAATTTTTGATGCTGATTATGACAAATATTTCTACAGTTCAAATGGCCCTCATAATTATTTCCGTGTGTCCCAGTCCTTGACTGATCAGTAATTTTTTGATACAACGTGGCTGCACCTTTCATGAAAGCAAACAGATTTGGCTCTATAGGGAAAGCATAGCTTATGCTATTACTTCTCAATTTCCTCTGTGATCTTTACAAAATATTCAACCGACTGTTAAGTATGGTGAACTGGGCAGTGCAGACACACTCACACACACAAAACCATTGTCAGGAAGAATCATGGATCTGCAGAAGGGGCCATCAGCTAGCCAGTGCAGTAAATGGGAACTTCAAGACAAATATAATAAGCTGTAAATGGAAATAACATCTGCTTCATGATGACCACCTGGGTCAGCACATTGAAAACTTCAAAAATTAATTGATACTTATTTAATTCAGGTGATACAACAATGTATGTATGGAAAATCCCAGAGAGATCTAGTCCTGGGAGAGGAGATTCACATTGTATTGCATGGGCATACCATTCAACAGTGGACATTGTTAAGGTATATTATTGATATCAGTTTTGTTTGTGTCTCCAACATAGTCAACGTAGATGAGTTTGAAACTTTTTCTTCTTTCTCTGCTAAGTTATTTCCCCTATTACCATACCTTTGAATTTATATGCTTCTTGAAGGCAAGTTGCAAGAATGTCAGGGCAGAAATTCAATGCTACAGACATTCATGGTTTTGCTTCCTGGTTGTTCTGCTGTGAGTATAGATCATCTCACATTCCCTTTTTAAAGCTAACACTTTATAGCTTGCTCAATATCTAATCAGTCATCTGGGGGAAAACTAAAATGCAACTATGAAACACAACTCTGCCATTTTTCACCAAACACAAATTAGCTTAACATAGTATTTTTAATAGAAATGAATGTATTCTTGCCATTGTCTCAATAAATACAAACAGTGTCAAGAAGTATATTTTGAATGGAAATCAAGCTCAAAATTACAAAAATAGTTTGAAAAAAGAGCAGTAAATTAATATGGAAGAAATGTTTATAACAAGAGTTGAAAATGGGGTGGTCTTCATTGAACTTGATTTCTGCATAGGATATAACCGTGGAGAAATAACTTTGTTTGACACTGGCTTCCCTTCTTCCCAGATATTGATAGCTGTGAAGATAGTAAAAGGATTCCTGCATGTCATGGAAAGTACTTCTGTTTAGTTATATCTTGCAATTATGCGGGTTTTCATTTGTCATTTCAGGACACTTATAGTGGATTAATAGGCACACTCATTGTGTGTCACAGACATTACCTGCCATCATTTCATACTAAAAAGAAAGTTCAGTTTGCTCTTCTCTTTATGGTTTTTGATGAAAATGAGTCATGGTACTTGGATGAAAACATTAAAATGTATTCTACCAACCCACACCTTGTTGACAAAGAGGATGAGGGATTCCTTGAAAGTAATAAAATGCATGGTATGTTTCCCAATTTAGTTCATATAGCTCTGCAAATTCTACAAAATTATGTATTTGAAAGTAGTGCATGTAAATTCAACTTTCTCAGCCCCTTGAATTTCCAGTTCCAGGACAGAAGGCCTGAAAAACTTTGCTCAAACTGTTTGAAAGCACTGCTAATGCCAGTGAATGATTTTTTTTTCCCCACAAGTTAAAAAAACCCTAAACAACAACAAAATCCCCATGTATATTATTATGTTGAAGTTTTAGTAGAGAAAGAATAAAAATGAAATTTTAAGTTCTGATTTGATGTCAGTAAACAACTGCTCTGGATATGTTGGAAAGTCTATGTGAATCCTGAAAGCATGTCTTTGTAAAGCTTACTCTTTTACAAGGATTGACAGGAATTGCAGATCTTTAAAAAAAGACGTGCAATTCCCACAGCTCTTTAAAAACTGCAGCATTAGCAATGATGTACAGCAAAGACATTTTCTTTATTATGTCTTTCTTTCTAGTTTAATGGGGAACATAAACACAACCATTCATCATGTACCATCCAAAACCATTACTTTTGTTTGGCATTGGCTTTTAAATCTTTCAATCTTGATTTTATAGTAGAGATAACAATACATGATACACAAAATCTTATTTGTTTTCTCTGTCTTACTTTCCTTTTTAGCCATTAATGGAAAGGTGTTTGGAAATTTGCATGGCCTGACCATGCATGTTGGAGATAATGTCAGCTGGTATCTGATGGGAATGGGCAATGAGATAGACATTCACACAGTACACTTCCACGGCCACAGCTTTGACTACAAGGTATCAGGTTTTTTTCTTGCTGTGTTAAGAATGAGAGGTAAGTCAAATATCAAGGACTGTTATCTGTGGTGAAAAGTCATCTTACAATATTAAGCAGGGCTTGTACTTTGACCATAAGGGTTTTATGCCTCAGACCTGTATTTGATCAACATACAAGAGCCAGAGAATATCTGCCAGTAGCATTCACTCACTGGTAACCTCAGAAATTACTTCAACAAGATAGTTGTGAATTTTTCATGGCTGTGGTAAGACAAAAGCTATAGTTTTCCTTAATTTCCACTTAGTTGCTAGTTTATTAAACTTTGGAACATGAAGTGGATGTACAAAGTGATGTTTCAGCAGAAACGATACACAGAACGTGTGCTTAACACAGTTTAACTGTTGCTTCTTTTTGTGTTGAAGCAAACAGGGGTTTACCGAGCAGATGTCTTTGATCTGTTCCCTGGGACATCTCAAACTGTGGAAATGACCCCACAAAACCCTGGAACCTGGCTGTTACACTGTCATGTTACTGACCACATCCACGCAGGCATGGAAGCGACCTACACTGTACTCCCAAAGGAAGGTAAGAGGCACCTAGCTTAGTAATGTTTGTTAAGATGCACAGTGGGGCTCACAGACAGGCCAGCATACTTGGAACCAGTTCAGGTACCCAGCAATATTCCATGTCTAGAAGCCAAGATGCTGCAGGCAACCTGGTCATCCTTCCTTCAGTGCTGCTCAGGAAAATGAAGTAGTTAAAGGACTGGATGATAACTGACTATTACGTCAACTTACCATCCATGAAATCTACATGACAGATTTTTTTTTATTTAAAAACAATTCTTCATGAGACAGAGTATTTCTGTGCACAGTAGTGACAGACTTCATCTCAATCTTTGTTAAAACAAGCACCACTGATAAATACAGCTGAATTCATCATCCCCATACAGCTGAAGTACCGAAAAACTAAAATACTGTTTACTTTCTCAAAGGCATGTTGTAGCTTTACGGACACTATTACCTTGCTCTGGCAATATCACCAGTGAAAAAACTTGAATTTTGAAGAAAAGTTATTGTTTCTAAAAAGTTAATTCAATTTTAAAACCAACATTTTTCAGTACTCAAAAGACAGAGCATAACAGGTATTGAGAGAAAGAGAACAGTAGAAATAATTCAAAATATGTGACATATGTATATATATACAACCATGTGATTTACATTTTAGCTATACTAAAAAATACAGAATGCAATGTTAAACAGAAAATCTAATTCTATTTGATAAACCACTGGAATATGAAACAGAACCTAATTCAATTTTATAAACACTAAAACTGATTTACAGAGTATGTTATGCCAGATGTCCAGACAATAACAAGGCTAATTTAAGAGTATACAGAAAGACATGTAAAAACAGACTTTCAACTTGGATCAGCAGTACATCAGATTTTTTGATTATTAACCATCTAGACTGCATTAAAATGTAACCTTCATTGCATCTTAAAGTTGTTTTTAAATCTAACTCACAATGTCCAGAACACACTTGGATCCTCTGTGCTCATTCTGGACTCTGCTGGCCACATGCACAGACTATTCTTTTGATGAAATGTACAATAAAGCTATTTTTCTCCTTCTAGACAAGCAGTCTCTGTTCCCAAGATATTTCAATCAGTTCAAGCGTAAAGGCATGCCAGGCACTCAAGAATGATGAAAGCATTTTAACACAGTGATACTCCAAGGTTTACTTTAATTTCTTGAAAAATATTCTTCTGGACCACTCATCTCTACTCAGTTTGGAAGATTTCGCATAATGGGTGTGGCTAAGAAAAGAACCACAGACTAAAACAGCTGAATGGATGTAACAGCTTATAAATATGTGTTTCTGTAAATAAAAACAGTATCTTGCAAGTGAAACATATTCTAGGTGATGGCTAATGCATGTTTAGCAGATGAGGAACATGGAAGAGCTAGTGAAATGTACTTTTTTTAAAGTTTGCAAATAACCCTAAGTAATAGCAAAATTTGGGGTATCCGTCATCATACTGTCACATTTTATTAGTATGTCTGTAGTAAATGTTTAGAAAACAGGAATTTGGTTATCACGTTATCCATAGGTTCACTCTGAAAAGATATATAGTAATGTATAATTGAGCAGTTAACAAAATAGTTATATTATTTCTATTGAATTACTTTACAAATTTATTCAGTAGTAACTCTCAAGAATGTGCATTTAAAAGACTTGGTTTTCTGTTCTGAAAATAATTCCAAGGCAAAATTAGGCTGAAATAAGCCTGATAAAATGCAGACAGTGAAGGCCAAAATTTAGTAACTATGGTACTGAAAAGCTTTGCTCTGATGAACCCTGCAGTGGAATCATTTTGCTGTTGCAGCTCTTGGAGAAGGAAAAAGAAAGTGTTTCCTGACAGGTGGAAGCAGCAGTGTTAGAGCATGGCTGATGCTACTCAAAAATAAAAACAGTAAGAGAGATATGGTCGCGTTTCAATAACCCAACTCCTCACGTTAGATTTGTGCCAAATGAGAAGGAAAGATGTATGGGACAGGCAAGGAAAGCAAGATATCTAGGCTTTATGCCTGCAAGAATGAAATTGCTTCTCTTTAACAAGCCTAAATTGCTTAGGTCTTTTTTAACGGTTACACTGAAACCAGCATGATACCTATCAGAAAATTAGATAATTCATTTTACGTGAAGCAGGAATGCTATGTGAGTATGTTAAACTACTTTTGTTTTATCTCTTTTTTTGTTAATGTATTTTAGCTGAAATATAGATGGTCTCTTCTGACTGACTTCTACAGGTTTAAATAACATTGCAACTTCAGTGAAAACATTTTTATAGAGTCACTGTCAGCTAATTAGCCTTTAGATGGTTTAGATGGTTATGGGATCATGGGAGTCGTTGTATTTTTGGTAATTGTCAAAAACTCCAAACTACATTTATAAGGACGATACAAACATTGTGACAGTTTACTATGACTGAATTCCAGCTCTGAAGGAGCAGAAAGATGCTTTCTGCTCACAAGACAGACAAACATCAGTACACACATGCACAAGCACCTGAGATGCTTACCAAAAACCCTAGAAGAAACTCAAGGAAATCTCTGTGTTGCAATATCAAGTCAGTTGGGCCCAATTCCACTTGGAAGAGTAAGGTCATACAGTTGACACATGCCTGAGCCTGAATTCCTCCCTAGGCCCGTGATCCAACTAACAAAGATTTAAGACTGACTTTCTACTTTACTTTCAGTGAACACTGTGTGTTCAGTTGTATAGTAGAGTCTGTATTTCCTAGCTGCTTTGGCACCAGAATTAGCTTCAAAACAGATGCTTTGCCTCAGGAAACAGCTGTCCTTCAGCAGTTGACATAAGATGTATGTGAAGGGAGGCCCGCAGTACCTTATAAGGAGTTCTACTGGTTGTTTCATTTACTTTTTTATTACACCACACTGTAGTTGAGTGGACAGCAGGTCCACAGGTCATTGCTTTAGGTCAGCAGCTTCCTCTGGCTGCAGTGAAGAAGATGTGGCAGAAAAAATGCTGCAGTTCCATCTTCTGGTAGAAGACTGAGGAAATCCCTTAGCTCCAGTTCCATTGCAACAATTGATAATGTTTCTGCTCAGAGCAGGGGAGAAAATACTGTTTAGGTATTTTGAGTTTAGAACAAAGAAAAAACCCAAAGCATTAACAATGTAATTATTAATTAAAGTAATCAAATTATTTAAATATTGCAACTGGAATGACATTTGAGACATAGCCATTTGTGCGCAAACACAACTATGGGACATCTAAAAAGGAAACTGAAATTAAGACTTCAATCAAAAACAAGCCTCTATCTAACAAGACACATCGGGTTTACACACGGCACTAACGCTAATGAAGTCTGATCTAGTATTTCACATGTTTTGCATGAAATGCAAAGCAAGCTCTAGAAATCTTATTAGTACCCTCACTCAACACTATCTGTAAAACTGGATGCTCTGCAAGAAGCTTTTCAGCTGACAGACCAAGCTGTGTAATGTTATGTTCTTATGCAATTACAACACACTTACTGCATGAAAATAAATCCAAAGAAAAACTGCTGGCACCAGAAACTAGGACTTTACAAGAACTGTGCTGCACAATGCAACGCCACAAGGCTGTTTTTCTCAGGCATTCCAATAGCATACTTTGAACAGTATATGTGCTTTATGTAATATTCCTAATTTGTCAAAACAATCACACTGGCCCCTCAGCTATACACAATATTATTAATTTCTTACAAGCATGTAATGATAGGACTACAGAACTACTAGGGTGAATTTCTCTACTTTTAGTATTAACTTACTGGTTTTTTTAGTCTATGAACTAATCATCAGTACACACTTAAGCCTCCCCTGTGTTATCACTAACAGCCTATTACCTAAGAACCATATAGTTCATTTAGCCTAGAAAAAAACAATCAGAATTAGTTCTGTTTAGTAGGTTTGTTAATGGTGTCTATTCCTTACCTATACAGAAAGAGTATGATTACAACAATTTACCTGGTTTCAATACAAAATTAATGCCCTGATTTTTATGAGGCTACACTGTCTACATTGCAGAATTCTATGCTGATGACCAAAAAGGCTGCTAAACTGCATTAGCTTTAACTGAAGAAAAAGACCCCTTTTTTTTCAAATTATCATCTCAGTAGTCCTTAGTCTGAACAATTATTAAGAATGTTAGCTGATAAACAAAGCCTTCTGGAGTTGAGTCACAACCAATTGATTTACCTTTGAGTGATGAAATAAGAATGGGGCAGTCATTTCCAGTAAGTCTAGTTCTCTTGCAAAGTTCAGGAAGCAGCTTGTTCCACCACAGAGCCTAATCCACAAAATCCAATAGCAAATGTATAAATGAACAAGGACTGAAATTAAGAGTATGAAAGACCTGCTAAAAATAACCTGAACTAAGCTCAGATGTGTACAAATACAGGTCAGTTATTGTGAACTCAATAATTTGTTTATATAATGCTTTGAAATGCAGTGATTTTCCATTTGTTGTGTTTTTCAATCTTCAGTGTAACTTTTTTCTGCTCTTTATACAGTGTCCCTCATATATATATATATACAACTATAGAACAAAGTTTAGAAGACAAAAACAGTCACCTAATTAACAATACCAATTCAGTCAGAGAATTTTTTCTCTCAAAATAGCTTGATGGAAAGTGGTGAATAGCATTGCTCTGTCTCCTGATCTGATCTGTCTCATTCCAACAGCTGTAGTAGTAAATTAGGTTTTGTGCATAATTTTGTAGGTAAGAATGGAGAGAAGGAAAGGGATTTCTTTCCTCCTTTAAAACTGGTAATTATTTTCTTTCACTTGTGTTCAGATGCAGTACTGCAACCTCACATTCCACTCTAAGGTGGGAACAATCACAGAAACAATTTTCAGATCTGAATAAAAAGCTCAAATCTGGTTCTGAATAGAGTTCTAGTACATCTGTCTGATAGAGATCACATTTCCTGACTCTGGTCAGCAGAGCTCCATACAATTAATTGAGTTGATGTGCTGGGAAATGGAAATTACTTCTATTGACTACTTCCTGTAGTCCTGGAACACTAGAATAAATTCAGTTCCAACACTAAAACTGTACAGAGGTGTAATGGGAAAATGGGACACAAAGATACAATCTTTCCACTAGTGTACTGGTACCATTCTGATTGCTAGAAGGTCAGAAGATGTCACTAGAACACAGGAAGAACATATTTAGTGCAATTTTATTCAAGGGACCATGTTCTCTTGTCAGTTAGCTTACTACTAAGATTTCACTTTATAAACATTGACAAACAATTCAGAACATAGTCAGTCAGTGAGAAACTAGATAGCTTTTCATTTATAGCAGAAAAAGAACATATTCTTTTTTCTGAGGCACTGTACCACCTAAAAAGACTATGCTTTAAGTTTACCTCAGTGAATAGAGTAAGTGGCAAAAGAAACTGGAAGAAAAAAATATTCCATTACAATTACTGAGGACTGAGTTAAGGAATTAAAATGCCAAGGAAGAGGTGGAATGCAAGCTAAGCAATTTACTTTGCCTGAAAGCTAGGCTATGTGATCCATCCAGAGTCCATCTGTACATACAGCATTTCAGTTTGGGAAAAACCCCAAATGACAGTGAATAACTGTATCGAAAGTAGCCCACCTGAGTGTCACCTTTCAGCTCATGCTGAGCGTAGAACACAGCTGCATCAGGACACCTTCCGAGCAGCTGGTCAATGGCTTCCTCGTAGTTGCCCAGACGGGTATTGCAGAGAACACGGACAGAGAGGCCAACACTGTCAGCCTCTGTCAGGGGCTCCAAAACAGGCAGCGCTGAAGCTATATTGATTGACTGACTGCATAAAAGAGACTGAAGACAAGAAGTACTGTTTGGATTTAAGACAAACATTGCAAAAAATGCTAACCATAACCTTAGAAGAAAAGCCCTTACTTGTTCGAATAATCCTGAAATAATACTTCCTTTAATAAATATTGCTGAAAATTGGGAAAGCAAGTTTAGAGTAGATGCAAATGTAAATACTGTTATCAACAGAACTCTTCAGTATTTTTTTCTTGCATCATTTCAGTCAACCTTTTATTTTGACTTGGATAGCTTAGGGGGGAAGAAGGAGAGTCTGCTGGAGAAAGTTGTTCACAGAATCATGAATATTTGCAGAATGGATCTAGGATGTAAAGCAGTAAGATGTAATACTTGTTTCACACCTGTAGTCTTGAGATGTCTTCATGGTAATCTTTGTCAGATGAACATCCCACTGACATTATGGAAGCTATCCATGGAACAATCAACCCAAAATGACTACAGGAATTTATCTATATGAGACAGAATTAAGTTGCAATAAAAGAAACATTTCTGTTAGTGACAGTACCATATGAAGCTCATTGTGACTAAAGAAAATTTTCATCTCAAATAGTATAATTTAGAAGAGCACCTACGCCTTCTTTCCTGATTTGTGCAATTTAATAACGAATAAACTAGAAACTTCTATTTATTTGTAACTTCTATTAACGTCTGTATTTCAGCTTTCCTATTCATAATTCTTTAGAATTCATCATTCACATAATTTCTCATTTAGTTAGCTTAGTAAAATTGTAAATAACCCACCTGACAAATTCCCACTGTTTCGTTTTAACCCTTATTTCTATGCAGAGCTGACTACTGTTGGAAGTGTATCTGCAAATGTCCCCAAGGAGCAAGACTGGCCAAAGACAGAAATACTAATTTCTAACTGCACATCACCTTATTTTATTTCAGTCTTGCTTCCTTTAAGAGATAAACTATCTAGAATTAAAATATTAAGGATGGTACTTACTTAGACTGTGGAGGAACACTGCAGTCTGTTTTACAAGACAGAGTACTTACTAGATCCTCTGTTGTTTTCAATGGCTTAGTCTCAGGAAGTTGCTTCTTTGATATTCTCCAAACATATTGAGAAGTAACCCTCAGTAGGAGCTCCTGAAGTATTTTTTCCTGAGAGGACACTACAAGAAGAGCTTCCCAGAAATCTACCAGGAGCTGGGGAATAGTGTTTTCACTGCTATTACACAGCATCTAAAAGCAAAAATGATAGAAGACAGCAAGTTAGACTATGGTGATTATTAGTAGCAAAAGTTAGAAAAAACAGGAGGAACAGTTTTTCACTTTTACTAGAAGCAGAATTTTTATTTCATTTTTGTCCTGTGATTCTATGTAATACACTGCTATGTAAAGTAAAAAGTTCATTACATGATTTTAAGATAATAATTCTGACCAACAGATTTGATTTCTTCTTCAAGATTAACTCTACTGCCTGAAATGTCAGCACAACTGTCAGCATTTACAGACTGCTAATGAGGAGCACTTTTACATATGCTGATAGACAAGTAAGTGTTGCGAAAAGAAGTCTCTATAGTCCATTATAACATCTGCTGTGTAGTTCAGCTGAGTATCATGGTAGAACCTACAAGGAAGATGATTTAGGATCTGCTGTGCCAGCAAAAAGAATTCTTACTTGGTTTCCAAATGGTTTTAAACAACAACACTTGTTCTAATTGGAACTTCATGACTTGCTCTTTTTGATATAGGTTTTTCACAGTAACAGATATACTTAAGACTGCAACACACGTACATTGAAGAACACATCTTTTAATCCAAGTGTTGCTATTCATTGTAGATAAAGAAAAAAAAACATTTGTCTAGTCCCAGTTGAGAGAAAGAAAACTTCAGGGACACCAGAAAAGCTATTAGTATTTCTTATAAACTGCAGACATATACTTTTCTTTCACTGATTTATACAGATCATCAGAACATTACATATCTGTTACATATTTAAGTCAGATTCTTTAGAAGTATGTTTTAATTCTGAAGATTTCTTTAAAAGAAGATTATGGAATTAATTTATCTAAACTCTGTAACATTTCCATGGCCTTAGAAAGCTCAATTACTAGGAAGCCACCGAAAGGGTTCTGAGATCAGGGTATTTTCCATTCAAATGACAGGTTAAAAGCAAAGAACTTAATGGGTTGGTTTCTTGCTTTCTTTTTTTGCATTACTTAACCAGTATTTCATTCCATAAGGTACAGTTTCTGACTCTGTAACCATCTATCATGACTAGAATATCTCCACCTGTCATCTCACTCCTTCTGAAGAAATGCTGAAATGTGAGTGAAGGAGCAGCTGAGGCTGCTTTTCTTTCCCACAACAATGTCACTATGAAAAAAATAGAAGCAAACACATGATCACAGGCCAACCTTAAAAAAGGTATCTGCTTCTTCTAGTTCAATTTTACTGTTCTCATGTAAAGCCACAGTGGCGGCCACCAGTAAACCAGGCTGCATCTCCTTCAGGTGAACAGCAAACTCAGTTGGTGTAACAATTCCTTCCTTACGCTGCTGCAGGAGCCGTGGCTGCCCAATGAAGCCGCAAGCCAGTGTTGTCTACAAGCATCAATAGATACAAATCAGGTAAAGAATTCAATATATAGATTATTCTACTCAGTAAACTCAGTATTTCCTCTGGCAGTGAAATTTAGATGGAAGCAGTCAGGGGAGAAAGCAAATCCTTTCTGCAATTCATAGAGTAGCTCTCCAGAGACAGAGATCCAAACTACATTCTGGAGCAGCAACTCCTGAAAAACAGGTCTTGTATCTGAACACTGAAAGTAATATTCAGTTGAAAGATGGAGTTAGTGTGCACATAAAATGGATTTCACTAAGTAATCCAAGACATTTGATATACAGGGTGGTTTGAAAAATCACTGGCTGACTTTTCAAGAGTCTACTTTGCAGAAGTGTGATTTTTTTTTCAAGAGTCTACTTTGCAGAAGTGTGATTTTTATTTTGAAAGTACCCCTGAAAATCAAAATGTGCTTCACTTTGTGTAACAAGAAGGTATTTTGAGTTATGTAAGTGCTTATGAAGGTCAATATAACATATTATTCCCATTTTAAAGAGAGTGGCAAAATAATGCCTAAGTAAATTAAATGAATTACACAAGACATATAAGGCAGATCTAGAAGAAATATTAAGATTAGCTTTCTGAAAGTGTTTTTCCCTACTTTAAAATAAAATGCTTTTTTAAAGGTGAAGAGCAATAGAACATATTTAACAGATCAGATTAGAAAGAAAGAAAATCCAACCAAAACCACTCAAGCCTAAGCCACCTTATTCTCAAAATAACATCCACGTAGCATGTTTGCTCACAACATGGCAATTTCACTTGATTGTGCTGCAAAAGCAGGTGGTGCTGAATATAATTTTTGAAAGAGCTCCCCACGGTTTTGAGTTGCAGCCGACCCTGCAACTCAAAACCAGCTAACTTTAAAAACTCTGCAGGACTTTTTCCACCAAAGCATGATATCTAACTTTGAAACAGCTCTCCATTTATTTCAAGTGTTTAGACTCCCAATATTCCACCATAAGGAAAAGTCTCTATTACCTTTTAATATTCCACAGTCTTGATCAAACTCAACAAGAAGTAATTTACAGACTGGTCTACCACAATGTGAACATCTGTGGCAGAGACAGCTCCACTAACGTTTTTGCCCCCAGTGATGAGGAATTCTTACTTTCATAGCTCTGAAGTAGGTTCTGATCTGGTCTTAGTAAGAGTTAAGTGCTTTGATTCCACATAAGATGTGAAACTGTATACAGAAACTTTAGTTTGTAAGCACAATGAACAAGTATTCTGTTCAAGAAAAATTTTATAATGGCTGTTTGTATACAGGTGTTTTGATGGGCATATCACATATTAATTTCAGGTGGAGAGGTGTAGAAATGCTACTATACAATCCTCCCATGCAGCTGAAGAGCACTGGCAGAGTTGGTTACATCCCAGTAAAACAACATCTAATTGATCAAGAATAAAGAGCTTCAAAACTTGCTTATTTTGTAAGTTTTTGCCAAGACAAGACTACTCTACCTGTAGGGCAAACTGTACAGTCCCAGTGTATGTCAGCCCTCCATTCTACTGTTACTGCAGACATTCAGTGGAGCCTACACAGCCTATCAGGAGAAAGAGGAGTGACTGGAAGCTTCTTTTACTGTAAAATGCAATTACAAGTCAAACTATTGCCCTGGACTTTATAAAGCATGAACAGCTCATGCTCTTGGCATACTTTACCTCCTTATAGGAGTGCATTTCATGTTCATACATTGCCAGGTCTCCCATTTTCAGAGCAAAGAAAGCCTTAGTAAGTGTCAGGACCACTGATGGCATCATCTTTTCTACTTTCTGAAGATACTTCACAGCTGTCAAAGGACATATGTTTCTCATGCTGGGACTGCAAAGGATATCAGGCAGCTGCACAGGGTCCGCAAGATAGAGTATCTGGAGAACTTTATTTCCTGATTCCTATTGAAATGAAAGTCATTTGATAGTTTAGACCTTTTCAGATGTACATTTTTTCTATGGCATTTGAAAGTACTGCAGTTCTGTTGTTTTGTTTTTGTTTTTTGTGGCAGTTTTGTTTGTTTTTTTTAAAAACAGACAAGTTCAGCTTAGCTATCAAATCACAGCACCTTTCCTGCCTCTCTCCTCCCTACTGGTAAAAGTAAAAGTAAAGGATTTCTAACTGGTAGTGATTCAACTCATATTCTGGCATGGTAGGAGAACATCTACCACCAAAATGAATTGTTTTTAGCAACTGGTACAATTTAGCAATGATCAAATAAACAGCTTGTTTTACTACAGAAATGGAAGATGACAGAAATTTGAGGCAGGGCTTTCCTAAAACAGAAGTGTCTCTGTGCAAGCGGGAACCAGATCATAGCAACATGCATCATGATAGCCAAACATGTAAGATGTTGCTTGAATGTAGTCCAAAGCATCACAGGTGCTGCTTGCTATTCAACAACAGGGGGAAAATAAAAATAATGTGAAAAAGAATAACTGTAAAACTAAAAAAGTAGCTCAGCATTTTCAAAGGGAAAGTGATTAATATTTGATACACAATTCTTAAAATCAAAACTAAATTAGCAGATTATAAATAAACCAACTTATTTCTACCTTACTTAATTCTTCATTTGAGTCTTCATTAAGAGAATGAGTTAAGTAAAATATAAATCCTCTCTCGTAGGTCTGTATTTCATCACCTTCTGAAACTAATCTCTTTAAAACTTCAGTCATGGATAAACCTGACATTCTGTAGTATGGCAAAGCAAGGTGGTAATCCTTTGTGTCAAATCTGAAAGAAATAGAGAGGAAGGAAAAAAATAACAAAACAACTAAGGGCAATGCTTTTGCCATCACTCTTTGTAAGAACTAAAAGTACATCAAACAAAGTCCCAGGCACATCAGTTATCTGCATATATTGTTCATATTCAACATAATTCTGAATAATTCTGTTTAATGACAATAAAGACAATGAGAAGAGAAGACTAGACTAAGCTGGTTTTGTAAAACAGAAAGGTTTGTATGACACATGCAATATTAATGTAAAATAGCAAAGAATTATGGATTTGCATTTTAAGGTTACACCACTGGAAACACATGCATATGCCACTTTGACATCTAAAACATACCTGCTGTAGCAGTCTCCTAAGAAGGCACAACTTTCTCTGAATGCTCTTAGAAGATCTTCCTTCTCATCTGATTTAAGGAAATGAGGGTCCATTATAGCTGCTCTGACCAGTAAGTGAGCCTCACTTAAAAGATGGATGCAGCTCTCAGTTTTAACATTTTCGTAAGTTCTACTATATTCTACCTAGAACAGACACAGCATATACTTAGGCTGCTGACAAAAATTAAGAATATACAGGAACAATTTTAATGAGGACAGCATCTGTCTGAAATAGGACTATGGGCTATTCACAAGAAATATATTACACCATATCCAGCAATGACATGCATCAGAGATTAACTAGCAGTACTTATTTTTAGTTAGCAAATAACAAAAGCAGGAGTTGAGCAATACCATTTCTCTGTAAAGCTGAATTGTTGAAACAGTGTTTATAATATATAAATTCCAACCCGGCTCTGACTCAGAATTTGTTCTGGATTTGATGCTGTCAGCCTTTCTGGAACTAGAGAAAAAAGTTGAGTTGTCAGTGTTGAAATAAACACTATGCAACCAAAAAAACCCCACTCATTTTGTAATTCAAATGCATAAATAGGTATGTCTGCAGACCAGTAAGTGCTGGAGAGTTAAGCTGTGAATTTAAGTCATACTGGCTAATAACAGAACAGAGATAGGCATGTTAACACATAAGAGTCATCATCAGAATTGTCCATTACATCTTCTCCTGTGCTTAACACCAGGGAGTATCAGGAATCATAGAATCATCAAATGGCTTGGCTTGGACCTTAAAGATCATCCAGTTCTAACCCTCCCATCATAGGCATGGGATGCCACCCACTGAACAGGTCAGACTACCCAGAGCCTTATCTAACCACACCTTGAAGAGTTAAGTAATTTAAATTAGCTGTTTAATCTCCTGTAAGGACTTAGTGCATGGTTGCCCCTGCAGCTCTATCAAAGTGTTTGTCAACAAATGGCATAAAGAGGTATCAGAATACTTTTATTCTGAAACTTTGGCTTGGTCTATAAAGCCCTAAGGTTAAAAACACTGTAAGAAAACAGACTCTTTTTGTTCTGTTTTTAAATTTTATTTTAACTGTACAGATGAGAAGATTTTTACATCTTTATTTTCAAATGATTGTGCTACGTAGCTTAGTATTTGTCCATTACATTTTTTACAGAAGGCAAAAAGTGTATCTTCTTCAAACGTCAATTTGATAGAATATTTGAATATTTGAAACAATGCAACTGGCAGAAAATGTGCTTTATACAAGAAAACTACAGTATTTGGAATAGTCGTTTTTCCTGACAGGCTTCTCCTTATCTTCTTCTGAATAATGTCTGCTCTAGACTTTATGAAATACTGGGTCAACTAACTCTTCAATCAAATAAAGCTGTCCCACTCTTGTTAATTAACTTAAACTGACTTTAACAAATGGGGTTTCTGAATAACTGCTTAAAATAGCTCCTTAGTTGTTTTATGAAAAGCCTTCAAAAATGGAAAGGGAATAGCAGTTTCCTTGGAAACTTCTAAACAGTCAGATATACCTCTGGCTACACACATGCTACAACTGTAACTTGGGGCAAACTCTGACCAACTTTTGTCATTGATAACTACAGTGATGTTCATAACTTTCTTGGCAAGAACCCTCAGGCAAAGATAAGACATTTAATTTTGTGCTGCGACATATTTTGTAACCTGTAGCTATGGCACTACATACTTTTGGTACTCTACATTTTTTCTCAAGATAAATACTTTGTAAATTCTCATGATAAATTCTTAGTAATGCTATTTTAACATTTTGTTGATTTCAGGCATTTGTGACTTTATGCTCATTTCTTCTATGTCAGTAAATACAACAGAATTGGAACAAAGAAAAGCTTGATTGCTCTTCTCAGTCACTTAGAAGGCAACTATTTCTCAAGACTTTTTCAACAGAAGAACCTCTCTTAAATTGCAATATCCACAAGTTCAACACTGTACACAGAGCTGTAAGTACCAGCTCCCTAAAAGACACAAATCCTTACAGCATCCTTCTTGTAGGCTTTCTTCTTTCAGTAATATCTTCTGTGTCTGCCTTAGTCAAAAGAATTATGTGGTTTTTGAAATGACAGATAGCTCTTGGTCCTATAAAAAGCTGCATTCTTAATGTACAGACATCCAGTGTGACAGGTGGACAAGCCTATAAAGGAAAGTGACTGTTTTGTAATTTCACTTGGTAGGCACATTGAGTTTTTAAATAAATCAGAAAAAAAAGCAACCTTGGTACAATGATCTGACATTAAAAACATCCACTGGCTTTCCTAACTTTGAGTGCATCATATAAGCAAGAATAAAAATACTCATAAAGGCCTGAAAATAATTATTTAATAATGAGTGGAAAAAAATTATTTCACTCTTCAAAGCAACTGCACAGTTTCAGCTATGTTTCTCAAAATAATTGAACCTGAAGTAGATGCCTAACACAGAAAACTTTATCCTGATTAGTTTGATTTTGGCTGCTGATTGTAAAAGTCTTAATTTGAGTTGCTCATAAAAAGCAATTACAGATAGAAGTATTATATTTGCTTGCCTCTTGTTACCCTACATAGCCAGTATTATTTTCCCAATTTGTTCTATATGCACTTTTCACATAAAACATATGCTATCATCTGTACTGGACTTAAAATTGAAAAATGCAGCCTCGTTTGCACAGAAATATTCTAAATTTACAGCTTTAAAAAGATAAAATACTACACTTACAAATTAACATATATAGTGAAACAAGACAACACAGTGTTTCATGAGTAACCTGCTTTTTGAAGACACCTCCATTTCTTTTAAGAGGCGGAGGCCTACAGTGGTGGTCTGGAGGCTCTAGACTGCCCTGGGCTCGTGAGACCCAGAATGAGGCAGCTCCAAACCTGGGTTAAAAAAACAGCAGGAAAAATAGTAATGGCAAATAATAAAAATAACCACCATAACACTTCAAACTCCACACTGGGGCAGGGATACCCATGAGGGAACTGGCCCATGAAGGACTCACACCAGCACAAGGATGTCCCTGAGGGACTGTAGCCCATGGATGGATCCATGCCAGAGTGGGTGGCACACTGTGGATGGCAAGCTGCAGCGTGGAAATTTGTGTAGGACTGCAGCCTTCACACCTCTCCAAAACTCCTACAGAGACAGGAGGCAGCCTGTTGACTGACTGGAGGAACTATGATGGATGTCAATGTAATGCACAGTAAAAATGCAGAAAGCTGAGACTAGAGAATGGACAGGAGAGATTGTGTCATGTGCTGGTATTAGCTATCCAGAGCAGAGAATACATGTTTGGCTCTTGAAAAGTTTATAAAATTTCTAATGTCCTATGGTTTCTTTATATCTGCTGTCTACATGCTCAGAAGAAATCCTTAAATGCTACATTAGAATATACCTCCGTCTATCTGTCCTACTACTTTTATTCACGTATATCACAATCTTTACATTCAATAGATTTTTACCGATAAGCAATTTAAGGAAGGGGAAAAGTTAAGATCTCCAAGGATCAAAAGCCCTCCTTCTGAAAAACATGCCCTAGGTATCTGGTAGCAGACTTGTTTGATTTCCTACATGCCTCTTAGAAAAATTGTTTTTTCAAGGACACCTAAGAGAGAGAAATATCATACAATAAAAGAAAACTCTGCACCCTTTGTTCAATTTTATACAGAAAAGCATGAAATTTAGTTTTAAAAATAAGTGATTTTATTGCTTTTCATGTTTTTGAAAACATTCTATAATGATCCAAAATTTTACATGGCAATAATAGGTTGTTGACCACCAAAATACAACATGCCATTCATTTTGGATGTGATTTTATTGGTTCAGCCACCAGAAACGAACAGGATTTTAAACCTTAAGTCAACTAAGTGCCATACCACTACTCCCATTCTATTAGTGAGGTAATGAGAGTTGTACCTTCACAGTCGTGTCAATATAGGGATCCTCACTACGAGCTGCTGCTGCACTGCATCGCACTGTGAAGCACTGCAGGTTCTGACTAGAGGAAAAGAAGAAAACACAACAATGAAGAAAAGAAATTAAGATTTGCAAAAGCCAGGTAGCCAAGACTACAGTTAACCAGCTCTTTTTCCTTTGAAGAAATGGGCTTAAAAGCTCGAGCAGGAGGGTATGCTGAACTAGTACATGAGCCTGCCCAGAGATTTCCAGGAGGCCACGAAAGACGTATGAGAGGGGAAAAAAATTTTGAAAGGACAGCAGCACAGAGAAACATAGTAATACTATCAGTAAAACCATAAGCATAGTACCTTGTAATGACGTGTAGGAACTGTGGAGTGAGGACTGCCTGCTCTGACTTTTCTGAATATTGGTAAGTAGAAATTAGTTCCACTAACTTCCCAAGAGAGTAGAGATATCCAACATGAGGTAAAGAGAAAAAACAGAAGAGACTCAGAAGTTTTCTCTTGTTTTCAGTTTCCTCATAGGCTGTTGCAGGAATTCCTAAAGATAACAATGAGAAAGGCATTTTATGTGCTTCATAAATAAAAATCCAGCAATTCCATTCTAAGCCTGATGCCTAAAGGACAGAATCAAACCAGTCCAAGTTGCAGACTAGTTTTCTTAGTAGCTAGTAAAAAGAAGTTTTATATGAAGCTCCGTGCATATGTCAAAAAACCGTATGACATGTAACCTCATTTGGAAGCATTTTCACAAAAATATGAATGTAGCACCTAGAGAAAAAAAATCTATAGATGTAACAGCATTAGAGAGTCCTAAATTCACCAGAACTAAGCATCCATGGACTGAAAGTTTGATCTTAGACAATTACTTTTGAGTTGGAATGAATGCTCATCCAGAGCTGCAGCTCACAAAAAAGTAGCTATTACTTAAGGGAAGGAAAGGCTGGAAATCACAGAATTTATAGGATGCCACTTCAGCAGGTAACAGCTGTGATCATGTTCTACAGACCCTCTTAACAAAGCCTGTAAATCACACAAGAGCATAAGACAGCAGGAGTTAAATGGCAAGTAGCTCATTCTTTTCAGTCAGCTGCAAGTTAAATGAGGCATTGCTACTTAGCAGACAGTAAACCATCTCAAACTGAGTGAGGAGTTAGTAAAAGTCAAGGGCCAACCATATCCTGGGATGCATCAGGCACAGCATTGCTGGGGGGGCAGGGATGGGATTGTCCTTCTCTGCTCTGCACTGGGGCAGCATTAGCTTGAGTCCTGGGGGCAGTTAGGAGCACTATAATACAAGACGGATATAAACAAGAGACTAAGGGAGGGCTAAAAAGATGGTGAAGAGTCTGGAGGGAAGGCCATAGGAGGAGTGGCTGACACTTGGTTTGTTCAGTCTGGAGGAGATGAAGGAGAGATCTAGGAGCATTCTATAAGCAGTTCCTGAGGGAATGAGGCTGTGTCAGGGGAGGTCTAAGTTGGCTATTAGGAAAAGGCTCTTCTCCCAGAGGGTTGTCAGGCACTGAAACAGACTCCCCAGGGCAGTGGTCACAGCCCAAGCCTGCCAGAGCTCAAGGAGCATTTGGAAAATGTTCTCAGCCACTTGGTGGGATTCTTAGGGTTCTCCTGCACAGGCCCAGGAGTTGGATTCAATGATCCTTGTGAGTCCCAACTCAGGACATTCTATGATTCTACAAAATCTGACTGCTAACATACAGCATTAAATTCTTCCATGGATCTTTTGGGGCTTGAGCTAGTGAACTTCTAAAATCTGCATTCATCCCTTCCAATTTTAATTAAGGCCCTTCAGAAAGGTAACCGGTATCTTAGTGATTATTACGTTTACTACTCTGATTTCCTCAGCTGGCTGAGTGGCAGTCTAGTAGCTTGTAATACTAAGGAGAATTTTATTAATGCAATGTAAAGAGTAACTGGTTTGCAACACAAAATTTATTGGTAAAGAACCAATAAAAGCTGATTTAGTCACACTTACAATGCGTTGAATTGGTATTTTAGTTCAAGTTTTGTGCAGAACTTGGGGGAATTAAAATACTTTTTTTGTTAACAGAAGCTCCGTTTAAATCATTGAAAAGGGAGAAAAGATCTCAATTTAAAAACAAATCATACACAGTGTATGAAAGAGGATACACAATTGTGGAAAAAAATCACCATTTAAGGAAAGTCACCATTTAAGGAAAGACACCATTTAAGGAAAGACACCATTTAAGGAAGGCGAAGGGGAGACGTGCACATCTTAGGGGTGATGATCATTAGTCTCCAATTTATTGATCCAGGTTACATACTTTTATAGTAGTGTTAATGAGCTCATGCATATTCTGTAAACTAAGCATTCTATTCGTTAAGCTATATATCAACTCTTCTTCATTCTTTCAGCCTTGCATTCCATTTTCCCACATCTCTCTGACTCCTCGTTATCGCACTCAGCTAGGCCCAAGGACACAGTGTTTTCGCAGGTGCAAAAACTCAGATCAGAAGGCTAAACACAGTATTTTTCCAGCCTCTAATAACTAACATTCCCACACACAATGAAGCTCTTTCCTTTTGCAAGCCTCCTGTGACACAGTCCATGGTGTATTCATGCATATCCATTTACCTGTCTGGTATACAGGAAGCAGTTGAACAGAGTGCAACTTCGTCTCTTCACAAAACCCAAAAGGCGACTGGTCGGGTGCAAAATGTCTAGGAAAACAGTCCAAAAAATCATGGGACTGCAGTGAAAAATTATGATTATATACTTTGGACAAGTAAACAGCACTGGATAAAAGCGGCAAAGCTCATGTTTTAACACTCAACAATGCACACTCCTACTACCAATGCCATTAATAGCAATGCAAAGAAGCACATGGTACAGTTAGATGGAACTCTATTAATAGAGCTCCTGCAACCTAAATCCGCTCTCTTTGCTTGTCTTCAAGATGCATGTCAAAGTTTGACATCACTGAAGAAATCCCACAACTGATTTTGACCTCAATTTAATCTTCTTTTTCATCTTTCTTTTTAGTCCACTGAGCTATATGGAACACCATGCCATGTCCAACACTATTTTTTTCCTACTATGTGTCATCCTTTTCCCTGCTTTGCTTTGGAATTTACTGTTGGACCCTGGCATCAACTCTTCCTTAGCTTTTGATAGAAACTGTGGTGAAAAAGGAAGACTAAATCAGCTTCCTGAGGAGGGGACCTGGAGACACAGGTGCTGAACTGTTCTCCATGGGATCCTGGGAAAGGCTCAAAGGTGTGCCAGGAGAGGGTTACACTTAATGTGAGGAACCATTTTCTTACCAAGAATGGTGAAACACTGGACAGGCTTCCTAGAGAGATGGTTGATGCCCTAGACCTGTCACTGTTTAAGAGGTGTTAGGACTGTGCCCTTAACAACATACTTTAAGAGTGGCTCCCCCCTGAAGTGTCAGGCAATTGCACTAGATGATTGCTGCAGATCCCTTCCAACTGAAATATTCCAAGATACTAAAAAATGGACTTTCCTCGGTATCCCATGATTTCCTCAGTTCAAAAGAAACACCAAACCTTACAAAAACCCCAGAAGTCAAAACATGAGGAGTTTCCTTTCAAAAAGACAAAACACACAACGCAGTTTGTTTTTTTGTAGTACATTAACCCATAAAAGGGAAAATACATCTGTAATACCTGAAAAGCAGATACTGCACTTGGAAGTGCTTTGTGTCTTCTGAAGGCAACTCTGTAGATTCCAGTGTGACAGGTATCTCACATAGCTTACTTTCTTCCCCAAGCAGTTCCACTGGCTTCTGACATATGATGAACTCATCTAATTCAAGCTGTAAAGGATGTGTTGAAGGACTTTCATCTTTCACACCTGAGCGATGAAAATGCTATCGTAATTGTTCAAACCATTCCATGCAGCAGTAAGAAAATAGTATGACAATATTGATTAAATACTCCAATTACAGCTACCCTGCTAGCATTGGCTTCCTCAAACCACAAGATTTTGAAAACAGCCATACTAGAAGATGGGAAAAAATTCCTATTTAAGCCTTAACAGTCTGAATACTTAGGAGTCAAGATTTCTGGGAAAAAAAACCCTAACAGGTAAACTGCTCACTAGAAGGTGAGTCAACCGCAACCGGTGCCACTAATGACTGGTCATTAAAAAATGTTCACTTTTGGCTGAAAAGGTTTTGAGAAGGCAAATGCAGCTATCACAGGAAGCTGTGTTATCTTTAGCTCACTTAAGTCCTGGAAAGCAAATCCTAGTAACACTCAGAAAGTAACTAGAACTTTTCTATGTGATTTTTAGTAATAAAAAAAACAAACAGGGGGAGGACACCATTATCTGAGAAAAGACCCATTTTCAGTCAGTGAAGAACACTGCATTTATATTGTCCCTATCTGAAAAGTCTTATTTACCTATAAATGTTTTCTAGGTAGAGTTTCCATTTCTAAATGACCCTCCTTTTAAGTTTCTTCAATTATAAAGAAAGGACCTTCCTAAGGTTTGTTGGTGTTGATCTGATACATATGTTTGGAAAAGTGGGAATTGATAATTGATTACATATGGATTGATATCCTGAAATATACAGGAATGAAACCTCCTGAATACATCTATTTCTGGGATTTCTATAATTCTAAGACAAGCTCCTGAATAAGATAAAGGACTGAAAAAGGAGAATTTGCTTGATTATGGCAGGTTCTGATCCCAACAGTTAAAAATGTACACAGATATCACAACAGAAACATTCTTCATTGTGTAAGCCAGTTACTTAGGCAGTGACACTGATAGAGTAATTTTTCTGAACACAGCACGCTGAAATGCTACTACTTTAACTTGGCCCATTGAGGCATCCAAAAACAGGGACCTAATTCTGTGTCTGCAGAGGCTGTGCTATCTTATAAAGATGGAGCACAATGGCATATTTGTTTGAAATGTTACCTCCAACTGCAGGTTGGTACAACTTTTCATGCTCTAGAATATTCAGCTGATTGTCAGTGATAGGACAATCTGGAAATATTTTTTGAAGGGCAAAGACCTTGTTTGAGACTACTTTCAGAACAATGGGAATCAATTAGCAGATTCTTGGAGATTAAAAAAATTAAAAAATTTATTTCAGCACCTACCTCCATCCACATCCTTCTCTGGTGTACTGACTCCCTGAGCACACTGCTCTGTCCTGTCTGCATTTTGCTGGACCAGTTCCAGTTTCAGGATTAGAACATCCAGCTCTGTTGTTATGGCTATATGTCTGGCACAAAATGCAACTTCGGCAGGAATGAGGTTATCAATGTGCAAAATTAAGGAGCGTTCAAAATCTAACACAGTCAAATTCTGGTTTATGACATGGTATTTCAAACAGAATATGACAAGTTTATTCTTGCAGCCCACAAGTAGATCTCCATTCACAGGACAACATGAAATGCACAGTGGAGGATCTGAAAGTGGCATTTCAACAACTGACATTTGTTCTTTTAAGGCTTCACTGTATGACTCTTCCATCTTGTGACCAACCATCCGGACACACACGCGAGAACTCCCTGCAGACACGCATCTCCAGTTCGTATATGCTCTTAGGAAAGTTGCTTTGCTTTTTTCTTCAATTGTCACCAGATAGTCTCCTTAAAAGAAAGCAGTCATACTGATAATCATTTAAAAATAGATGACACTTTCTGAGCTCATTATCTGCTGTAGTACACTACAAAGAACATCTTCAAGTCTCAACTCTTACCAAAAAAATCCAAAAACAGTTTTCACCAATTTTCCTCTAACTGAATACAAAGCACGAGTTTCATTGCTAGGGGACACACACTTCACACACTACTAAAAGCAAAGACTTACAGATAGATGTAGGTTCAGAGTAACTCCTGTGTGAATCTGCTCTGTAAGTTGTGATTGCACACAAGGTTCCCCCCACCTCCCTGCCTTCTGATATCCATTAATGAGGAAATGTTTTGTTCTCTACAGACCATGGAAAGCAATGGACCAATAGATTCATAAAAAGCTGTGGAATGGGCTGGAACGACCACCCCACTCCGTGCTCTAAAAACAAAATAGAAAAAGCAATAAAAAAAACCCGAAACAAACAACAACAACAACACAAACAAACAACCCCCCCGCCAAAAAAAAAATCATCAACTAACCTCTCCCCCCCCCCAAAAAAAAAAAAAAAAAAAAAAAAAAAGAAAAGACAACAGCAAGCAGGGGCAGGCGCACAGACCGCAACGAGGCGGAGGCAGACGATGAAGGGAGCTGCGGCTCCCACCCTCCCTGCAGGCCCGAGCGCTGCCAGCGCTGGGACCGGCCCGCGCTTCCCTGCCCGGCCCGCAGCCCAGCCCGCTCCAGCAGGTGCGCCCCACCTCCGGCTCGGAAGTACCCTGAGAAAGAGCCCGAGGGAGACGCGGGTGGGAGGGCCAGGCACTACTTCCGCGGCAGAGCCCGAGCGGCTTTGTTCGCCGCCCGTCTCCCGCAGCCCTCGGCCCCTGGCCCTGCTGGCCCTCCATCCCCACCCGGCGGAACCCCAGGGCCGCTCCACGCACTCAGACCTCACGCTTCCCGGTCTCCCCGGCCGAACACTCACGGACCCAGCGATGGCCGGGACTGACCTGCCGAGCTGTGCGCCATGCGCAGCACCGGACCCAGTGTGGCGAAGGAGCCCAGGGCCTCGCAGCCGCCCTGTTCGCGCACGGTGAACACGTCCACCCTGCAGCTAGCCGCCGTGCTGGCTACGAACAGCACGTCTTGGCCGCAGCAGAAGTGCGCCGGTTCTTGCTTGCAAGGCACTACTCGCTGCGACCCGAACGGGTGCAGATTGTAAAGCTGCACCATAGTCCCGAAAAGTTCTGCCGCGGCAGCGGAGAGGGCACCCGCGGCCTGCCGGGGCGGCGCCCAGCGCTTCCGCGGTGGGCAGAGCCGCCTCCGCGCGGCGCTGCGCGGGGCGGGCTCGGGCGGCGGTGTGGCTGCCTCGGCACAGGTGCTCCCGTACGAGGTTCCGTAGGGCCTTGGCGTGACTCGGCTGCTGCGTGAGCACCCCCGGGAATCCTCCGTCACGGCAGAGCAGCGCCGTACACTGGTGGAGCTGTCGAGTGGAAAGAGAAACGGCGAGTGATCCATGAGGAGTGTGAGACTGAGGACTGGGAACAGTGGCTCATGAATGGAAGACCTTGCTGACGGGTGTTTGGTCGGTGGTTTGTGTGCAGAGCAGCTTTCACTTGGGCACGGCTTGGAGCTGCTCTTGCCAGCAGGAGCGTACCTAATGCATTAGGCTACTGAAACCTGGGTTCTTCCAGTCTCCCAGCGTCAAAAGCAGACTTTTTTCGTACTTAAATACACCAATTCTTTCTTAATAGCCAACACCCACCCCCACCCCCCCCCCCCCCCCCCACAAAAGCCTAATTTCACAGATTATTCCCACAAGGATCACTCTCAGCTAAATGGTCTATACGAGGATTGAAACCACAACCTTGGTGTTGTTAGCACCATGCCTGTAACCAGCTGGGTCAGCACTTTCTGCACAAGCCAAATGTCCTGATAGAGCTGCTTCCATGTGTCTCTAAAGCTCTATTCATGTGACCATACTAGTAAAGAATATGAGAGGGTTTTTTTACTATGCTAATGTAGGAAGCTAAAAATTACTATGTACTTTTAAAGTAGGTAACAGATCCACTACCAAAACCTGCAATCTCAAATTCATGAATATGCACATTAATAGTGAAGAAGAAAAAAAGCAGCAGTATAATCTTTGGAACTTTATTTGGAAGCACATTTGAAAACAAACAGAGTTCTGCGATTTTTTTTGTTTTGGTAAACAGATTTTTCCATGCTTTAGTTTTCTCAATATTCGTCTCCTTCTTCAGCCTCTGCTTCTACTGAGTCTAGGCCAACTTCTTCATAATCCTTTTCAAGGGCAGCCAGGTCTTCCCGGGCTTCAGAAAATTCTCCTTCCTCCATCCCCTCCCCAACATACCAATGCACAAAGGCACGCTTAGTATACATGAGATCAAATTTGTGGTCGAGCCGAGCCCATGCTTCTGCAATAGCAGTTGTGTTACTCAGCATACACACAGCCCGCTGCACCTTGGCAAGATCAGCACCTGGCACCACAGTTGGAGGCTGGTAGTTAATGCCCACCTTCAAGAAAAAAAATTAGAACTTTCCTTAGAAATGCAAAGGCTAAAAGACTCATTTCTGTTAACAAAAATCACCATGATTACAAGTAAATAGAAAAGTCTAATTTTGTACTTTATCAAAATATTTAACAGGAACATTACAATATTGTAGCACGACTGTCATCTCTGAAGACTACACAATTCTTAATCACTTAGATATCGAGTACTTAATAGGCTACATACCTTGAATCCAGTTGGGCACCAATCCACAAACTGAATGGTACGTTTAGTCTTGATAGTGGCAATGGCTGCATTGACATCTTTGGGCACAACATCGCCTCTGTATAACATGCAGCAGGCCATGTACTTGCCATGGCGAGGGTCACATTTGACCATCTGGTTGGCTGGTTCAAAGCAAGCATGGGTAATTTCAGCCACAGATAACTGCTCATGATATGCTTTTTCAGCGGAGATGATAGGGGCATATGTTACCAAGGGGAAATGGATTCGTGGGTATGGAACCAGGTTAGTTTGAAATTCTGTCAGATCTACATTGAGGGCTCCATCAAAACGTAGTGAAGCTGTGATGGATGAAACAATCTGCCCAATTAATCTGTTTAAATTGGTGTAAGTAGGACGGCCAATGTCCAGGTTGCGACGACATATATCATAAATGGCTTCATTATCTACCATAAAGGCACAGTCTGAATGCTCTAATGTTGTGTGGGTAGTTAGAATTGAGTTGTAGGGTTCCACTACAGCAGTGGAAACTTGTGGTGCTGGATAAATTGCAAACTCCAGTTTAGATTTCTTGCCATAGTCAACAGATAGCCTTTCCATGAGCAGTGATGCAAACCCTGAACCAGTGCCTCCACCAAAACTATGAAAGATAAGGAAGCCTTGCAGCCCTGTGCAGAGGTCAGCCTATAACGAGATGGAAAAAAATGGGAGAAAAAAGTTATTGATGGTTTTGGAGAAATCAGTATTAAAATAATCATTCAAAAGCATTTCTGTCATAAGTTTGCTGGTTTTACATTGTTATTATTTAAAAAACAGTGTTCTTGAAAGGTTCTGGTTTAACTGATTGAGTTTTTATTTAAAGGGGGGATGGGGCACACCAGGAAATAAAAGGTGTATTTTGTTTTGAACAATTAACTATGCACAAAATTGTTAAAAAAAAAACCAGCAAACCATCAATATAGCTTGCTATAGAACTGTATCAATTACTTTAAATACTAATTTGCAGCATGAATCCTTACCAGTTTGCGAATGCGGTCTAGCACTAAATCAACAATCTCTTTTCCAATGGTATAATGGCCTCTGGCATAATTATTGGCTGCATCTTCTTTCCCAGTAATGAGCTGCTCAGGATGGAATAACTGCCTATACGTGCCTGTACGTACTTCATCTACAAAAAAACCCGAAATACCATATCATAAATTTGATCTGTTCAGCTCTGTGTGTACTGCCTAGTGACTACACACAAAGCACACGTGTCAAGAGTGTAGACAGCATTTCTGACTACACACAGCTTGTCTAAGAAATTGGCACAACTTTTGCCCCTTTGTTTCAGGGTAAACATCAGGCACACACAAAGCAGTATTTGTACTCAAGGAACACAGAGATCACTCAGAAAACTACATTACAGGTACAGACACAATACTGGATAGCACTCAAGCAAAACTCTGTATGCAGTGCAGCAGTCTGGAAAGATGATCCAGATAAAAAAAAAAAGTTCTCTTGTTTTCCAGATATTGTTACTGGTAGACCATCATTTAATTTCCTTCCAATAACAATAACCACAAATGTCAAAGCAGCATCCAGACACACGTTTTAAAATCTATAGTGTTCTAAACAAACAAAAAAAGACAGTAGGGAAATCCATAAAGGATCCTCACTTTTTCACTTAAGATCTTTAATGTTGGGTACATACCAACTACGGTTGGTTCTAGGTCTACAAACACTGCTCTCGGAACATGTTTACCAGCTCCTGTCTCACTGAAGAAAGTGTTAAATGAATCATCTCCACGTCCCATAGTATTATCACTAGGCACTTGACCGTCAGGCTGGATCCCATGTTCAAGACAATACAATTCCCAACATGCATTGCCAATCTGAACACCAGCCTGGCCAACGTGGATGGATATGCATTCACGCTGCAAAGTAAAAAGAATGATAATGAGACATGGAGCTACTTGCCCGTGGGTTGTATCTTCCATGATCTTTCTCTGCTGCAATATTCCCTGGTTGCCCTTAAGTCATAATTTAAGAAAACAAGTTGTTGGCTGCTGGCAAGGCACTACTCACCGTTGCTGACCTGCACTGACTTTGTGACTATTGGAAGATCCTAAAGACAACACAGTCCCTATGAACACATGGGTGAATACAAATTCTTTATCCCTTACAATGCTGCATATATATTCCATCTTTAATATTCAGCCTAGTCTCTTTTTACTCTTCTTTTAGTTTTTGGAAGACCTCTTTATATAATATCCTCCCAATCTCCTTGCCTCATTACCACACCATATACTGGGTAACTGTTGCAAGAATCTTTCCTGCACAGGACCATTCAGTACATTTTCCTTTATAATAAGCATACCAGTATCTAGGCCCTAGCACTTAGTTCATCTTTTTTTCACACATATTCCTACGTGAAATCGTTTTAAGAGTCCCAATCAAATATAATCTGCACCCTTTAATCTGGCTCCTTTGATTCTAAGCAACTGTGCCATGTATGTTTAATCTCCCAATACCTCAACTGCCTTACACCTGAGATGGAAATAAGCTGCTTTTCTAATTTACTATTAGAGTGTATCTAGAAAAAAGCAGAGGCGGAAAAGAAAAAGCAAGGTGTCTGGGTGCTCTTTTCCGTTTCTTTGGTAGCTTCATCAAATTCCAGTCTCCGCTCCAGTCCCGCAGATCCGCTACGAGACTCGCGGCGCCCACCGGGCCCCTCACCGCCGCCGGCCATTCCCCCTCCCCTGATTGGCTAGCCCCAACGACTGGCCCACGGCACGCACCGCTCGGCCCGCCCCTGACGGCCGTCGGCCACACCCCCTCCTCTGATTGGCTATGCCCAGGGAGCGGCTCACGGCGCGCGCCGTCCGGCCCGGCCCCCACCCCCGCCGTCCCTCGAGCACGCGCCGGGCCGTCTACGGCTTCACGTGCCACGGCGGCCAAAACCGGCATAGAGAGCCGGCCGGCGGCTACCATGCCCTGTCCCGCTATCTCCCCGCCGCCTGGACGGAGGTTTCAGTTCGTCCCTCGCCTTTTCGCGCGGGAAGTACCTGCTCCGAACAGAGCTCCTTTGCACATATCTCGTCATGCTAGCTATCGGTCGGTTTCTATGCCTCGCCTCCCCCTAAAGTTAATAAGGTTTCATACTAATTTCTCACCTTCTCCCCTACCCTTCTGCCTTAGAACTACCACAGGGACTTCAAGCAGAGACTGCCTGCGAGTCCTGCCGCAGCACCGTGCAGTCATGAACTCCCCTGAAGTGCCGCAACAGAAGCGGTCCCAAACGCCCTTTCTCCCCCCGCAGCCACAAGGATCCCGTCTCCCAAACGCCCTTTCTCCCCCCGCAGCCACAAGGATCCCGTCTCCCACCATGGTGCCTCGTTAAGGTGACGAACTCCGACTGCGCCACAATACGTCCGCCGCCGCGACCGACCAGCACCAACTGCCGACCGTTAACCGCCTCGAACCCCTCGCCTCGGGTGCTGGCTCCCCATTGGCCATTACCCGCGTGGACGGAGCGCGAGGGAAGGCCTCTGATTGGCCGAGGGTGCTCTTCTCCCGGCGAGGGGGAAGACTGCCACGAGGCAGGGGCGTATCCGGGGGCGGGGCTTGAGCGGCCCGGGGCGGGGCGCGCGCCGCCCGTCCTCTGCAGGCGGGAAAGGGCCGCGGGGTGCCGGCGCTCGCTGCCGAGGCCTGCGAGAAAGGTGGAGTGGTATCGCAGTGCTGCGTTGTCTTCGCGTGTCAGCGTGGTCTGTACTGGTGTGGTGATAGACAAGTACTACTTCCTGGTCTGTCCTGATAGGAAAAGCATACAGATCTGCTTTCCCAAGGGAGATTTATTTGATAGAAATACAAAGCTGAGGTGGTACTGTAATTACAGTGCAGCTCTATGAGTAGTGAGCACACTTTCCATTCTCTGCTTTTGACTAGGCAGATTCACTTTGGCACTTCTGGAGATTGTGTCATTAACTCCTTAAAGAGGGAGGAGACAGGTGCCTTTTTGCTTATATGCTCAGAATCAAATATTAGTAAGGATATCAAATGAAGTGCCAAATAAAAAGACTTATTGCTCTTGAAATATAAGAGTACTAGGGTATTCCAAAGAAATAAGTCAAAATATAACAACTTCACCCCTTTGAACATTAGTGTTATTTGCAGTTTTTGTAAGACAACAAGGAGGACACCCTTCTTGATTTTCAGGATCCGGAAGACCAATGAGATATGGTCGGAATCTTTTTTAGAAGGTTTTCGTTTACTTTCCTAAAGAATACAGGATGGAAAAATTATTTGAAAATTGTTCAATAATTATTTAGAGCTTAATTATGAACCAAGTATGGCTTGAATTTCTTTACTTAAAGTTTAAAGCAATCTTAACTTATAAATAATGTCACATCCATAGTATAATTGCTACTTGAACAGCTGCCACAGGAAAATTGCTTATTCCTGTTAGGCATTGTGTTGCATACATACTTATCACTGCACATACTTTAAGTTCTAAGTACTGCTTTTCCAAGTAGGATTACTCTTAATATATTTTGAAATGATAAGCCAGAATTTTCTGTAGTATGGGGCACCTTGTGTTTTTATGCATTGTAGGCTATATCCTCACTGTGTATCAAGTGTTCTGATTGCATTTTGATCAATGGAACTGTTTTGAAGTATGAGAGATCAGAATGTTTCCTGTATGGAAATCTCTGGGTTTAAGTATGTTTCTGTATTTGCAAATGATAAAATTCCTAAAGAATTGTGTGAGACATTAGTGAGTAAAATTAAGTTGGTTCTGAGCTCTGGTTCAGATGAAGAATGCACAGTTTGCTTGGAATCACTGACTTTTCCTGTGATAACACACTGTGCACATGTGTTTTGTAAAGCATGTATTTTTGAAGTCCTCAGAAATGAAGAGGTTGGTTGTTCTATGGTTAAAAGTAATTCTAATAGCAATTCGAAAGCAATGAACTGCTATCACCAGAAGCTATTGTTCGTTTAAGTTGTGAAGCGTGTAAACCTAGTTATCATCTGGCTTGTAAAAACTATTGGCCTGAAGTCAATCTATGGAGAGAGTAGCTGTCAAACCGAACAGTGGTAAGGTCTATCAGTATTTTCAAAAGCTTGTTCTGTAGTTCTTACCTTACTTTTTCCCTGGGGTAAAAGTGGGCAGCCATTGTATGCCTCCACATGGCTGGGTGCCTCTTTGCTGCTTGTATGTGATGTGATGCAAATCATATATATTATTGTGCTTAAAAGAGACCAAAGCTGTGTATTGGAAGTTGACTGTTGAATTAAAATGTCTACACTCCTTTTTCAAAGCTGATAAGCTTGGACAATGAACTAGCTGTCTTGCTAAAGGGCCATCTTTAGTCCCTTCTCTGGGCTCTCTCCAGAAAAAGCTTGTGAATGAGTATACTTGAATTGCTCTTTTAAAAACCATAGTATTTCTTTTTCTTGTGTGCTTCTAAGATATACTTTTCCTTTTTATTTGCCCTTTCTAGGGAAATATAATGGCATGGTAGTCTCACCATTCATATCCAGTTCTGCTGCATTTACTCTTGGGAGTTGTTCTGACTCCCCCTCATAATAGAGCTGCAAATGTTAGCACAAACCTGGCTGGTGTTCTTTATTAGGAACAAGCAGGGAGGGACAGGTTAGTCCCTACTTGTGCATAGTCAGTCAACCTAAGAAGACAGAGGTGGAAAGGGTGCTCAGTCTGGCTTCTGGACTGACATTGTTCCATTGACAGATACACAAAATTCTGATGCAGCTATCCCACTCTCTAGAGTTTCTGATAAATTTGAGGGAAACTAGTGAAGGAAAGAGCACTTGCAGAGGCCTTTTTCCAGTGCAGAGGTTCTTGATATGTTTGTAGGAGTCAGTGTCCCTACTGAACCTTCTGGTGCTTTTAACGTGGAAATAAACTGGGTTATGATGTGATGGAATTATCATCATTATATACTACTTGACTGTAAAGTCAAGTTACTTACTATGTTTTGCCAAGAAAGGACCATGGAATCTCCAGAACTACTGCCTTTGTCCAATCCTGTGTTGGTCTATAGATTGCTTTCACAGTAGTGAAGTCTGAACAGAGGTGGGTATGGGTTCTACTCTTTTGAACTATCATAAGTTTCTAAAACAGTGAGTGAATAAGCTTTCTTACCTTCAAAATGATTCCTGATTGTCAAGGAAGTTTTTGCAGCTTTTAGCCAAAACACTGACATCTAAACATGCATCTATAAATTCCAAAGTTGACTCTGACATGCATCTAAATTCCAAAGTTGGGGAATTCACTGTTTCCATATGATAGGTATTTGTACTAGTACTGTATTTGATCTGGGTAGTTTCTGTGCCTGAATAGTTACAATGCAATTCTCTCATAGTAAATGACATGGGAAAGTACTTTAGGTGTCACCTTGAAAACAAAGCAGACCAATGAACTGCATACCCTCTCCCCAGAGCAGCTTGGGTTCAAGCAGGATTCTTCCAGGCAAGATGATGGTTTCCATTATTAATACAAACAAGATGTGAAGCTGCACGCACAAAACTGCTGAGTGAAAAGTTTGGCATGTCACAGTATTACAAACTTGGAAATCATTTTATCTTTCTAATGTTAACTTAAAAACACTTACCAAAATTGCAAAAACTTCTTGGTATGTAACAGCTTGAGAGTTAATACTACCTTCATTTTAGTCTTCTGTTGAGACTAAATTTAGAGCTGTGCAAGTAAGTAAAAATCCTATGCAGAAGCCATAATAAAGCTGTAAGATCTCTGTAGTAATCTGTCTTTGTGTATCAACTGCATTCTTACAAAAGCTTGCCAGATGTGCATTCAAACATTTTTTTTTCTTCTAGCTGTTCATTGTAAGACTTTTTTGTCATTTTCACATGCTTTTACCATAAGTCTTCAGTATCTGTGTTGGCAATGTTCAGCTGACTTTTGTGTTTTGTTTATAATTACAGTACTAAAGTGGAGAAGGGATGCATAAAGATGTGAATGTTTTCTTAAAAAAGAAAAAGAAAAAGTCTATGAGCACTGTTAGGAGGTTGTGGGGTTTTTTCCAGAAAATATTTTTCAGATTTAATAGAATTCATTTATTTTGGCTTGTCACTGGAGGATTTTGGGTTTGCTGCCAAATCAGGAATGGCTCATTCATTCACTATGTTTGGAAAACTGTTATTTCAAATTTGTTTGTGTTAAAGAGTCTGCCGGTTGAAAAGATATCTTTATTGCTGCAATAAATTAATGTATCAGACTATGACTGCTAATCTCTCTAATTGGCTATCAATTCATTCCAGATTAGCAGCCCCCAGTATTCATGTGCTTTGTGAGGTCTGCTTTGAATCCTCTCTAAAGATGCCTTGGTTCTGTGGCCAGATTTCTATATAAACAGTCTTATCTAATTTTAAAGGGTTGCTTCGTTAGGCAGAAGTTTTTAATGTCTGTCATTTTTGCCTCACAAAATTGTTCATTTGTATAGTGCACACAGTCTATTATTAAATTTTCTTAGTAGTCCTATGAAAGTGCTATTTTATAAGTCTTGATTTATCTAGAATGTACTTCAGAGAAAAAGGCTTTTGGTGTTAAATTATGTCTCATTTCATGTGTCTGTTGGGGAAAAAGAGAAGATACCCCGTGTCTGGTCCTGACAAAGCATATTTCATCAGACAGCTATTATTTCTGTGCAGGCTTTGAAGAAAAAGGGTAAAAGGTCATTCTTTTGTTTGTAACTAAGAAATATATTGTCTTTGAAAGATGGTTTATTTTTCTCATATTTTAAATAATCTTACTCTCATAGCCCAAATATATCCTTGCTTTAAAACCTTAAGATACATATTTCAATATAAATATGCTCAGAAAGAAGACCAATTCACTTTTAAGGAAGGCTGAGTGTTTATAAAATGTGCAGCATTTAGGTCATGTTAATGTTCTTGCAAATAAAATATTTTGGCTGTCACAACAGAAATGAGAAATTGTGTTACAAGAATGAATCCTTGAGGATGTTTTTACATCAATATAATAAATGCATAAAAGGTGCTTTGTAAAGGTGGTATTTATCATTCACTATAAATAACTAGATTTAATAAATTTCTTTTAATGTTGTTTGGGCTTTTGCACAGCCAAATGCCCTCTCTGTAGGAATGAGCTTCAAGTAGACAACTTGGTGGAATGGTCCCCTAGAAGAGGAAATAGACTCCAATAATGGAAAGAAGCCTGAGCAGGAGTGGATATCTAACTCAAAGGTGCGTTCTATTATGTTTTATTTAGCTTTCATTATGGTTTTGTAGAGCATACTCTATAATTGTGTAAATATACTGAACATTATATATGTATGGATAACATACTTTAAGTTATTATTTAGAAGTCTGTCGAGCAGCAGCACAGAAGAAAATGCATACTAAAATCACACCAGCACAGAAGAAAATGTGTACTAAAGTCACACCACAAACAAACTGCAATTCCCTTGCAGCAGGGAAACAAGACAAAAGGAATACCAGTTGTAAATTGATGCTGGTCATTGTTCGGTACATAGATATGTGTTAATTAAATAAAACTTCGGGTAAAGAGCTTTGCTTTTTGTTTCAGTTTCTGAAGATAGAGCAGTTTTATAACCACTGAAACTTAGTCAAATCCTAATTTACTTCTTTACTTTTGGAAACAAACTCTAAATAAATAATTTCTTAAATCTTACTTAAGCAATATATATTCTGCTCTAGAGGGGAAAACGAAATGGGCATATGTTCAATACAACTCTTATCAGAAAAAACATTGCAGTATTCTTATTTTACTTTGTAGACTTGTTTCTCAAGCTCTGCCACATCATTTTTCTTTGTCTCACTTTCATTTGCTGCCAGAATTTGTATCTTTCTGTTTGTACTTTGTCCTTTTCATTTTAGGATTGCTTTTCTGAAACATTAAGTTTTTAACATTTAATGAAGAAATTGTTCTTTGAAATGCTGGTTACAAATTTGTTCCTTAAAAATCTTTTTCTGGAGACATAAGAGCTAATTTCAGGTATTATGCTTTACAATAAATCATTATTTTTATTCTTTTCCTTTTTAGCTGGTGCAATTACTTTCATTCTCTAGTTAGTGGTTCTTTATGTCATCATAGCTAAACCTTACTGAGAAAACTAGCAGCATTCTTCTGCCTCACATCCCATTCCTTGTTCCTTTTGTTCTTATGTTGGTTCCAAGAGAGATTCTGGTGCCTCCTTATTCCCTGTCATACCTAGCCAAGGGTCTTGCATACCTTATTTGCCTCAGTATATCTGGGGGAAGCCTTTCTCACTTCTTGAGTATTGCTATGGTAGATCACTTGCCTTGGGGTTGTCCATAGCTTAAGCCTTATTCTCTGAAGTTCTAGTACTTTGTTCCTATTTTCCATATACCCTGGAGATAGAGGACTTGCAGACTTTTGACAATGTGAAGTATGTCTGGAAAATTGGTTCTGAATTCTCCTTCCCAAAGCACTCTCAATCACCCTGTAGTTTGTGACTATTAGAAATGCTGAGCCCATAGTTTCCTATGGAAATTAGAAGAAAGCCTACTCACAGAATTCAAAATTAGTTCATTTAAAAGGTATTACTGAACAGTGATTTGTCTCAATTGATGTGAACTTTATCAAAGCCATCTGTAGGAATGGACTCTAACCAAGTTAAAATAAGTTCCTTTCATTTCAGATAAATACATAATTTGATTTCAGATAAATGCTCTTATGCATGCTTTAGTAGAACTACGGAGGGATAAGTCCAGCTGCTAAATGTCTGATTGTTTGTCAGTTCACAACTTTCTTGTCACTGATAGAAAACTGTTTGAAGTAAGTAGAACTGATGTTATTTTCAATAAACACGTCCTTTTATGGTGTTTTAGAAAGAACTCTCAAAGAAAATTGAGTTTTAAATATGCAGAGGTCAGGATTTTAATGTATTTATTTCCTGTTGTCACCCAAAATGGATTGTTAAATTCAACATTTTTACTTTCTCTTTAGAGAATCAGGGCTTGCATTTATTCATTTGGATGGGTCAATGACACAGAAGAAAAGAATTAAAGCAATTTGTTGTTTCCAAAGCAACCAAGCAGGGTCCTGAACTATAATGCTTTTGTCTCTGAAAGTGGGTGGAGTTGGATTAAATGTGACAGCAGCTTTCCTAGTGTTTTTAATGAATCCTGTGGTAATGGGTTGTTCATAATGATATGGCCTAATCTAGGTGAAACTTCTTTGGTGTTTTTCTAAGAGGCAGAAGGAAAACCTGAGAAAAATGACAAGGATGAGTATCTGTTTAAAAGACAAATAGAACTTTCCTTCATTTGTTTCCCTAGCATCTTCTTGTTTTAACACTATATTTTTTTTCTGCCCATTTATTTACTATAAGTGGAAAGAATGCTAGTAATACTACTAACAGAGTGGTATGACATCTTACAGTGTAGCATATGCTATGTTCATTCTTCACATCTCTTTCTTTCTGATACTTTTGAATGAGGCTTTCTGTTTGTTGTTTATGAACTTCAAAAGCCATAAAGTGGAATTTGAGGAACAGTATATATTTAATGTAGTACTCGTCTGTTCTAGTCTCTTCTGCTATTACTGAGAATTTATTTATAAATTAAGACATTAGTCTGAGGTTACCTTTTGTGGTCAAGAGAAACTGGTAATACTTACATTTAGGAAGTTTTTTTCCTTGCATTGAAGCACTCGGAAATGCAAAATTATTTATAAAGAATAAAAATGTAAATTAACTTTACTGATAACAAAATGGTTTCCTTAGCAAAACTGATTTATGTGTTGCGTCATTGTACCAGATTAAGGGTTTTCTATTCACTTCCCGCCTTCCCCTGTTCACTCCTCTGCTGTAATTCCCAAACTTTTTTGGCAGTTGGAAACTGTAACAAAATCTGCACTTGAAAGAAACAGAGTAAATTGAAACAATAGTTTAGCTTTGAACTTGGGCATCCATCACCGCCAATCGTAAAGAAAAATTACAAGCCTGGACATCAGGTCATGGATAGTAACAGTATGAAGACAAAACCTATTTATTTAATAAATGAAAGAAATTAAGTATGAGTGAGAGTACGGAGAAGTTGCCATGAAAGAATTTTTTTCATGAATCACAATGCATCTTCACAAATATTGTCTGTGTATGGACTGCATTGATCCATTCAGTTGGAAGGGACCTTCACTACCATAATGCCATCAAGTCTGACTGTTTGTTGTTTTTTCCCAACAATTCTCCGAATACTTGTAGCAACTGCAAAATAATTTTAATCTTCTGTGAAGTTAATGAATGAGGTATAATGAATTCATTGTATTGCGGCAAGCAGTTGTAAGAAAATAAGCTAAGCATTGCTAACGCCACGTCATCTACAGTCTAGGTATATCTAACAACGCAGGGCCAAATATAATTGCTGCCTTTACAGACCACTGAACAGCGACTTCTCATGCTGCTGGTAGCCATCCTGTGATGGTAACCAGCCCAAGTGGCAGTGGTTGACTGCTTATGTTTGATGGAGGAGCAGTGGGCCCACATGATCCGTTCTTTATGATTTCACTTTTGAATAAACAGTGCCAAATGAGAGTCATTCATGCATTAGCATTCCTTGAAGTGCACTAGCAGCAGTAATAGGATTTAAGAAGCAAAAATACCAGTGGAGTAATCAGTTTTTCAAATTATGTGGATTTATTGTAGAACTGTAGCTTGGAGAGCTGTATTCCTTCTCTGAGAGGTATAATACCACATTGCAAGGGAGGAATATTTATCCAACTGGATTAGTTTCTCCCTCCCCCCTCTTTTATAATTGTTTGTTTGTTTAAATACAATCACAGATGCAGAATTCTCACCTTTAGGAAGAAATATTAACCTTTAATGTGAGAGTATCACAAGTATACAGATGTTTCTCTAGGGTTCAGGTGTTTTTAATATTTTCCAATGTAAAATACAGTATCCTTTGTATGAGATGATCCTGCAGAAAGGTACAGAAGTACTGTAATTCACTTTTTCTGTGCTGGACTGATGAGAGAAGAGTGAAAGTGGTACACTTCAGTCTTTCTTGACTACAGCAGAAATAGAATGGAACACACTTCTGCATGTTTGGGCTAGGTCTTTCCTCCAGACATGTTGTTCTCATATGGTGAGATTAATAATAGAACAGTTTGCCATATGCCAGGAATGTTCATCTTGCAGTGACAAATACATAATTTGTTGCTCTTTTGCTTACTACCATAGGTTGGAGAAACAAGACCTGTTTGGCTTTTATCTTATTTTGCAGCTTGATGTCTCTGAGTGTGTGTAGGCATCAGAGGTTCTTAGAATCTAAAACAAGTCATTAAGAAGAATTCTTAGACAACCTGCAGTATGTGGGTGACATGACAAGGCGAGTCCATTGCACGAAACTTGCTTATAAGAGACAGAACATTATTAGAGTTGATGTAGATTTAAGTATCTATTTTCTGAGAACTAGTAGTACTGTACCTGTAGATAGATGAAACATGCTGGGAAAATGCAGAGCACAGTCCTGGCATTTCACAGATCCTCACGTTTAATGTTACATCAAAAGTATAAGTAGTAACAGTTACACTATCATTTTGTGTTCGGCAAAATTTCTTGTTTATCTAACATGGTGATTATTGTATATACTAATGAAAGCATATGTGAGCTTTCTTAACAGTCCACTTTACTGTTAAGTAACTGCCTGTGTCCAGCTGATTTAGATTTTGCCATCAGGTACTGAAGCAGTTAGTATATGCAGTGTTTGTTTCAGAATTAGAATAACAGGATTGTTTTGATGTCTCCTAGATTCCTGACAAACTCTGTTTTTAAAGCATTTACCTGAAGTTCCTGCTTGTTATGAACATATAACCAGAAGTTCTAAAATCTTTCTTTATGGTGGAATACTTCAAGAGTATTAGGCAGGGAGTAATTCATCTGCAGGCAGTATTTGTTGAAGATGATGTTGATGGCACAATATCTGCTTTGTGATGCCATGTGCATACTACTATGTTTTGAAGGGAGGTTATTTAACTTATTCATTTCTGCTATTAATAGCTTGGAATCCCACTGCAGAAGACCAGCGTTTTGACAGGTGTTGCATGCTGGGTCAAATCATAGTGCTGTTATTACTAAGGTCAGTTAAAAGATAATCCAAACAGTTTTCTGGTTATGAATAAATTATTCTTTTCCAAGAAGCTTTACAGTATTTTAAAAATAATTGTGCCATCACAGTCTCACCAGTAAAACTAAATTGTGGTGTGACTGTTGAAGTGTGCTTTGCATTGTTAGATTTTAATATTAGAAATTAAATGTCTCGAGATATTTGGAGTGACTCAGATGGGGTAGTATAGCTGTTGGTTAGCCTGGCTGTTACAGTTCATTATCTTGAAGGTATGTAGAACGCTTTTGTCATTGTCATAGCTTGTTTAGCTGTGGAAGAGCAGCTAGCCTGCCTCATTAATATTCCATCACAAAAATACTACTTCAAAAATTGAAGCCAAGTTCTCTTCTAATAAAAGTAGCAAAGAAGATATAGATATCCTTCCGATAAATGTTTAAAACAAAAAAGCACAGAAAAATAAAAAGACCTCATCTTTTCCTCCAACTGCTTTACAACCCCTTTCTCTGTGTTTACAAATTAATAACTAAATAATGCAACTGTACTTAGAATACTCAGCCCCCTAGCATTTTTCCCAGAATACTTAAACTTCTCATCTTAAACTTATTTAGAAAAAAATAACATCTTTATTTCAGTGGTTTGTTTTTTTTTTTTTTTTTGGTTTATTGTGAAAGATTTGGTAGAAGAAAATATTCTAAAAAATCAGAACAAGAAGAGGGAACTTGCAGCAGGAGCCTTTGCTACCAAAAAGCCTTCAGCAAGTGAAATATAACAAAAAATATTTAATGAAGTTAAAGCTCTGATTGATTTATAGCTTGATCCTATGGTATTTTGCATAAATAACATATTTAATATTTTGGATAATACTTCTCTTCAGGTTACACATCCCATGTTAATTTTCAGTTTTGCTGTCTTTGTGCTCAAAATATAAATGCTTCAAATAAATTATAAAAACTAATTTGCTCCTAAATGTAATTTAGAAGCATGCAAACTCCTGAAATTTTTCCAGTGTTCATTTCTTCAAAAGGTTGCTTGTTAGTACAATGCTTAAGAGCACAAACAACCCCTCAAAACCAAAATGTGTATTCATGCATTCTAACTGATGCCATACCAAGGCTGACTTAGAACAGAGGCTGGATGGAGTTAAGGAATAAAGCAGGAATTTATTAAAAGGCCTCAATGGATACACCTTGGGCAGCCCAAGAGCCCAGCCAGAGCTACATCCAAGATGAACCCAAAATGGTCACAAAAAAATGGACCACCAGCAACAAGGTCTCTCACTTGTATAAGTTCTGGTCCATTAGCATATCGGAGTTAATTATCCAATTATAGCTTTAGGTTATGAAGTCCCATCCTTCTTGTTTTTCTCTCTTCAGTCCATGTTGTTTATGCTCTTGGGCCTGAAATTTGGGTGGCTGTCCTTGGTCCCAAGCTAGGAAAGGAATTGTCTTGTCTAGCTACTCTGTGAAGAGAGCTTACCATCCCTTAATATGAAACTCTGAACTAAACACTAAAGCAGTACAGAAGCTGAAAAATATAAAAGCTAAAACCTAAGGCATCATTATCTGCAAGCGTTTCATCTCATTTTAGAGGTGAAAAGGTAATAAAAGGTAAAAAATGTGTCTTCTCCTTCAGACAAAACCCTCTGTAAATCAATTAGTTTCATGTTTCTATCTTAGTATTGCCTGATAAACAAAGAGATCATCTGGACCGATTGTTTCAGAAAAGGCGGTCAGTGACACTTCGTAAGAATTCTTACTTTTGCAGGCTATGTCCAAAGACGGTATTTAATTCAAAATTTTAAAAGTACTTTTTGCTATTTCTGAATAATATACAGGTGCAGGAGGAACTTCCTCTGATAATTATTTCCCAGGACTTAGTAAAAAGGCAGTACATAAATTTGTGAAACACTTATTTTAATATTTTACTTAACAGAACTCCACTGATGTTTGTAAAGTTTTTTTGATGGAATGCTAGAATCATAGGCATGTATTGCAATATGCTATCTAGTAATTTCAATAGACACTTTGAAACAATAAGACCATGCTAGATGCAAAGTAGAATCTGATCCACTCGTGTGTCAGTGAATGTGGTAGTCCTTGCAAAATAAATTAAAACAAATTATTTTATAGCTGCCAGCTTTCTAACAGTTTTCCTTTACTGCTTTTCCACTTGCAGTGGAAAAATGACATGTTTCTCACTTCCATACCTAACTCTCAATAGAATGCTGATCTGCATGCCACTTGACTTATGGAGGAAGGATTTGGTAAACTACACCCATTCATGTACCACAGAGTAAAAAACAGCACTGAAGAATCTCAGTTGAGCATTAGCTGAATATTTATGTCTGTTCCTTTCTTTCCATTTGATTCTTCTCTTCTGATAATGTGTTTACCTAACACATATTCTGCTCCCTTCACTGTGATGCTCAGACTTTGAATTGGAGTCATGATCGCTATCTCTATGTCCTGTTTAGATTTGGGAAGTGTACTTGACAGCAGAGAAATGGAGTCCGTAAAGCTTGTAAAGCCTTTCACCTCTTACGTCTGAAAATATCAACCTGCTGATTATAAGATGAATTGAAAACACAGGAAGTGGTAGAGGACTGAGAAATAAGGGAAGATATCTACTATCTGAAGCAAGTGGGCCAATGAAAGGAGTGAGAAAGGAAGTAAAAACAAGCAAACTATCAAACTGATGCCATTTTTGGAGAGCCAGGACTTTAGCTACGGAGAAGGATATACTTTAAGTCTGTTAGAGAAAGAATTACAAGGACACAAATGATGGAAGACAGCATGAACCCCAGTATCCGATTACCACTGGAAAGCTGAAAATGAACAAGAAAACAGCTAAACCTGATTGAAGTTGGGTTTTGAGTGCCTTTTTTGTGGGTTTTTTTGTGTTTTGTTGGTTTTTTTTTGGTTTGGCATAGACTTTATGTAAGTTAAACTTTGTGTTTTGCTGTTACAGATTTAGATATTTAGAGATAAGCTGGAAAAATAATTTGCAATTATGAAGGAGGATTTGGCCTTTTTTTTGTTATGTCCATTTTGCAAGTAAGAATTTCACAGGCAAGAGTACCGTTTCTATGGCTAGTCAAGCTACATCATTACTTATGTGAACGTATGCTGACATTTTGTAAAATGGCTTAGTATGATTATGAAAACAACTAAAACCAATTACTAGTACTTTTTAAAATCTATTAGATTATTATTTCCAAGTTCCAAAGCCATATATAACTTACTGAAGGTACTACTAAGCCTTATGGTCTCTCCCAAGAAAGCCATTAATATATCTGAGAGAAAAAATGTAAAACCTGAGCACAGGAAAGTCCTGTCTGATTTGATGGAGCTGTTCAGTAAGCAAGTAGTTAAACACCTTGGTGTTCTGACTGTTTGGGATTTTTCTTCTGCTTTTCATGCTCTGTAAGCAGTCTTTGGCTTTTGGCATTCTCTTTTGTGAAGTTTGAATGGTATGTTCTAGGAGTAAGCTTTTGGAATTATTTTTAATTCCAAAGATTGAGTTAGTGGCCTGTCATTCTGATTTTGACTGGGTTTTGTTTGCTTGTTTGGGGGGTTTTGTTCCTTTTTCTTTTTTTCCTTACCTTATACATAAAACAAAGATGTATATGGAAAAAATGCTTCTTAAGCTTTTAAGAGTTGCTCTGAGCTGTCACCATTTAAGGAAAACCTTAGATTATAGGCTTCATAATGGCAAATGAAGTTCCAATATTTGAGTTGCAATCTAAGCAGTATTGTGATTCTTCTGAATAATGATGTTTAGAGTATAGTGCTCTTTTGAGTACGTTCAGATTAGAGCAGAAAACTGCTTGATGTATCAAGTGAATGCTATTGCAAGGGAAAAAAGGGATTTTTGCTTTTCTGCAAAAGCTGCCTACAGCAATTATGAAGGAAATAGTGGCAAATAATGACATAAAGGTCATTTTATTGAAAATAAGCTGCATAGAATTTGGTATAGATGTCATACCTTTCCTGAGGCCATGGTTAAACACTTGATCATAGTATGAGTTAGAGGCTACAGCAGAATTCTTTTCACAGGTTATCTTTCTTCACTAACTGTTAACCCAAAACATGCTGGCTTTCATCTTATTCAGCATCTCTCCTTATCTTATTGTATTAATGTAATGAAACATACATGCTAAACCAAATTTTCAGGCAGGTAATAAGCATCATACTTTTATACTTTCTTGGTTCTCTCCAACTAAGCTTAAAAAGAAGTAATGTCCCTACTCTCCAGTATGAATACACACAAGGGGAGGACAATGTAGACTGTTTGGCTTTAAAAGAGTATGTTACCATTTTCCACAGAGTAGTCTTTGAGTATGCAGAACTCTCCAATATTTGTTTGATAAAGTATACTTTTGTCATTACAGACTGTAACCAGTAATCCTTCCTGCTTTCACACAACTTCAAATATATATGTTAAAAAACCAAACCAAACAAAACAAACAAACAAAAAAACACAGCAAAAGAAAAACCCATACAGGAAAGGGCTAGTTACAACCTGCAGTTCAGATACTATGTTCTTTTAAGTAGCTACAAGCTACTTTGGTTGGGACCTCATCTTTTAGCATTTTTTCTAAATGGTGAACAACTAAATCATAGAGGAATTAAGTAGTGAAAATAAGTTAAAATAGACCAACCCTTATACTCATATTATGTCTTCTGCTTTACCAGCAAGTGGTGAGAGCTTGTTGATTGATTATTTTATCTCTAGGCTCAAGATTTAGCACCATCACTAAATTCCAGCCAAAATCCTCCTTTACTAGGAAATAAGGAATTAATATTTTCTTAGTGTTTCTGGATTTGTGCAAGGTACAGCTGTCAAAACAACCTAATTTTGCTCTGTTCAGACTTTTGACTAAAGGACAGAAAACCTTAGTACAGATGACAGGCAATCTGTCTGTCAGCAGCATGCTTTATTTTTACTGCTTTTCCATGTGTCTAGGAGTACACGTAGCCTGAGTGTGGCAAGAAAGCACTTCCTTTACTGTCTTTATACATGGAAAGAGTAGTTTTCCTTACCAGAGTAGGTACAGTTAGTTAAGCAGCTATGTAATCTTTCTTTGCCAAAGTAGTATCACAGTTGTTTTTATGGCTAAATTCAGTGTACAGGGCTTACATTAGGGATGGTGTTTCTTTAATCACTTGAAAGAAGGATGCCTTCTTCCCAAACTTCAAGTTACTAATGTACTTATTGTACAAATTAATGTACAAAGTACTAACGTAATGTTCAGCAGGTACTTCCTCATGTGCCCTGCCCTATATTTATGGCAAGTTAATACAGGGATTGGCCCTAAACGACTCCCTAGCAAATGACTAAGTACTTCTAAATAATTATGAACTAAAAGATGGACATATGCTAATGAGAGCTTGAGTAACATCAGCAAAGCTTAAGGGATATATTTATACCTGTTGAATATTTTAGTTAGACTGCTTTAAAGCTCCTTTTTTTAATTGCTCAAGAGTTTCTGGAAGACAGAAATGCATGACAACTTTTTATTTTTGTATCAAGTGCAACATTGCAAGGAACAGATAAAACTCAGTTTACTAGTCCCATAGTATACAGAACTGAAAAACGCATTCTGCCATGCTGCAGGCACTGTGCGTAAGAACCTGGTCAAAATTTCAGTGCAATTGTGACTGGAAGAGCAAAGCAGTGCTATTACTGTTACATGTATGTATCCCAGTGTCATTAATACATTTATGGTAAAGCAGAATGGCTACCACTCCAGTGTATGAGCAATCCCATGAATTAGATTTAACATCTAAAACAGCAAGCAAAGGAATCAATGCTAATCACCTAATGAGGTGAGGCAATAAACCCAGTTTAAAGAATATGTTGAGCCAATTGATCAAAACAGAAGAAATTTTAAGCTGAAAATACCTGGCTTTATCTAGTACGGAGAATTGGAAATTGGGCAGTAATAGGTGGCCCAAGGATTCTGCTTCCGAGCTTTTGCTCAGTCTTCATCTGTAGCACTGCAGAGGCCTTCAGCCAAGAAGTTTTTCCTCAAGCTACTAGCAAGTGTAACTGACCACCATCTATACCTTTCTAGCTGTTAGTTCTGGAACAAGTCCTTGCATCACCACTGTTTGAGACAGGCACTTCTACTGAAGGTAGGTATCAAGTTTCTTCTTGATGTTGTCAAAGGAATCCACTCCCATATAGTCAGCTTGGCCCTGTTCCCACCGTTCCTTGCGTTCTTCTGAAGATTCAGTTGGTAATAGTGGTGATACTGATACATGGGACACTGCCTCTGTAACTTCTGCCTAAAAGGAAAGGTAGAGTAAAAATATAGAAATACTTTGTGCAGCTAAAGCGAGCAACAGGCCATAGAATGGGACAACAAAATTGATATTATCATGCGCAGTAGCAAGCATTGCCAATGGGTAGGGATTGTGCAGCTTTCCTAGCAAAATAACAAAGCAGAGTTACAGATGTTACCAAGGGGAAAAAAAAAGAAAAAAGTAGAATTTCAGTTCTTCATACCTCTCTACAGAAGCCACAAGAGAAAGCCAGAGTATAGACCAAGCCCGATAGCTGCAAACAGTTTGTTAGAAAGATGCAAGATTACCAAGAGAAGCACATCTGAAGAGGCTAATAACTTTGGTCTTAGAAAGGCTGAGAACTTAAACTGGTTCATGTACTAAGCTAAGACTAAGAAGTCCGCAGTCAGATGCAGGCTGCTAAACTCTGTGAATGAGAACTAGAGTTAGAAGCCTTACTTTGGTTGTCGTAGGCAATGTGATTCACCATGCAAGACCTGTGTGTACATATTTGCATGCTGAACTGGGGTTCTTCTGCTTGAGAACCTTATTAGCTGCAACACATTAAGACTTAGACCCTTCTCTGTATAAATCAAAGAAGTTACTACATCAAAGAAGTTACTACAGTATAAGACCTGGTGCTACATTAACTATGTACACAGTTTGTTTTAGGCAAGCATACAGCCATGTCCAAGATCTGTCTAGCATGCTTCTCTTTTATAGTATTATTTATTCCAAGCTTAAAAGGACAAAACTAAAATACCCTGCATCCCACAAACTAAACCACACCCATGCTTTGAGATGGACAGAGGGAAGGGAAATTGATGCAATAGTAAATAACCTGTCATCCATACTTAGGTATGGATGCACAAGATTATTAGAGCACGTACCATATTTACCCCTGTAGTAATTTCTTTAACAATTCCATGCTGTTCTAGTAATGGTAAAACATCAGCTATGTAGGTATCCCACCACATGTTGAGGAATTCTGGGTGAACTATTTTAGGGTCATCCATGTTGCCCTTTATGCTTTTTGTTCTGGAGTCATATGTATAGTTCCATGGCTTTGTGCTTCCCAGGAAATGCACTACCTTAGTATTTGCACCAAACCTGTTGGGCAGAAAAATTTTTGAAGTCAGTTTGTACATATGTCTAGAAAACAAGTTTAGACAGTCAGACATAACTTATTTTAACCTGTTATTTCTGTATTTGTCCAGAAAACAGAAATATGAATATTTAGGTGGCTAAATGCTAAATGACCAAACTGCCAATGCCTATTGGGACTGAAAGCATTGTGAAACAATGGAAAAATGCAAGCTGAATTCTACATTGCACTAGTCAGAATACAGCCAAAACCTAGTGGTTTGGGCTATTTAAATACTTACAGACAACTCAAGTCTTTAGGGTCATGTCCATAGCTCAGGGGAGAGCAGTCTCAAGCAGCCGTTGCAATCGGAACTGGTTTTAAAAGTGAAAAATATTCTACTCCAAAGTCAGCAAGCCAGAGAGTTAAGCACTACAAGTATTATGTAGAGAACAGTCAGTGTTAAGAGTTACCCTTTCAGTTTATAGCCCTGTAGAAATGGATCATTGGACGGCTCTGCTGCAAGGAGACCATGTCCTTGAAAAATAGCAACTTTGTATAACCAAGGCATTTCAGACCACACCTGATCTTGGTGCAGCAGGGTCTTGCTTAGACAACCCTTACTTCCTAAATAACCTTAGGGCAACCATGCATGGGTTTGGTAGTGGGTTGTTTTTATTTCTTTTTGAAACCATTTAAACGATTTTCAACATGGACTTCTAGCTTTGTCCCAGCTGTTATCAGTATGTTCTTCTGTATTAAAAGTAAAGATGAGATGCACCTCTTCTCAAGTAAAGAACTAAACACTGAAAGAGACAACATTCATGTCATTCTCCTACAGTTCCAGAACTGGGTTTTAGCTTGATTCAGTTTCGTGAACAAGCAATACTACTCTGTCTGCTAACAGTGACTATCTCACCTAGTTCAGCTTGTATCACATTAGGCTTCCTTGTCAACACAATATGACTGAAATGGAGAGTAACATCAAGTAGCTTGGCTTATGTTTTATTAAGCAGATGCTGGTCATTTTAACCAGGACTCGGGTGTTAAAGAGTTTTGTGTATGGAGACAATACGGGTGTGTTTCAAAAGCCACAGAATATTCAAACCAAGTATGCATTTGGATGGGGTTGTAGGTTTCTTCCTATTTTAAGGTCCTTGACTATATTTCAATGTTCATGTTCAATGTTTTCAATACAACTGAACTTACTGCAGAATGAAGACTTGTGTGTGCATGAAAGGCCAACTATTTGCTTTAACTGCATGAAAAAAGTGTCTTCAAGAGGTCAGCTACTGAGCTTTAGCTTTAAACCCCAAAAGTCAAGATTTAGCCTAAGGGGACTACCTTAGTTTTATTAGCTGTCAGTACTAAGGCTGAGTTTTCTTCATCTTGGGCTGCTGCTGTTCTAAGGAAACTTATTGTTCAAAAATCAAGAGAATAGAACGTATAAGAAGTATCACAACATTTGTTGCAAATAGAGAAGTATACTCTTGGTATCCTGTCTACTTACAGTCAAAACAACAGATGCCAAGCTTCTACAATGTTTCCAGCATCTGCTTTCTAGATACTTTCTGGACCTGCAATACTTTATTTGGGCATTTAAGCTCAACTGTTAGGAAGCTTTATGTCCCCACTGGCCTCGGCAACTAATCTGTCTTTCCACATCTCCCAGAAAAGTCCTTCATCAATGTTTTGAAGTCAGAGAGCGTTTGTCATGAATTGGCATTTTCCTTTAGAAAAAGGATTACTGAGACTGCTGTGAAATCTAGTCTCACTGTACAAAGCCGCAAAAAACTTAGCTATTACTGTCAGTAGGTTTAAATTTCACTATATTCTAACTGTTGATTATCAAGAGTGTAGCTGCTGATCTAACCAAGGGAACTTGTTCCACCTATTGAGCAGGGAGTGTTGCTTACACAAGGGCTGCACTTCCAGCATTCTATTTTTGAAGGTCTGATGAATTCAGTTAAGCAACTGATTCAATCAGTTAAAGATAATTTTTGTCAAGAACTCCCAGATCCAATTAGTGTTCTGTCGCAACTAAGTAATTTGTAAAATTAAGGTGATGTGACTAACAGCTAGCCATGGAAAGATGGCATACTTTACAATAGCTGTTAGTTTATCAAACGCTACCAGCTACTTAGTCATTCTGAGGCTTGCATATATTTCTTTAAATAAGTGTTCCACTTTTAGCATGACAAGATTCCAAATAGTATTCTGATCACAAGACATAGTTTGGTCTTGAGCCAGCAAGGCCTGCTTATGCCAGCTGCTGCTTTAGACACTAGTAACCTGATGTCATTCAGAGATCAGATTGTTTTTATGCACTTGGCACTTTCCCTCTTCCTTGCCTCCAACTTCTGTAGCTCATAATAGATAAAGAGTTTCTGTGTAACACTTCAGTCTCCCTTCTTTCTCCCCTCACCCCGCCCCCTTTCTCCTGGATTCTTATAACACTGAGCAACCCTGCCTCTGACATACAGTTTACTCACATGCCACGCTAACACTGCTAGCTAGGGAGGATACAGGCTTTGTCACAGAGGAAATATGCAATATGTGGTTGGCTGTATTCTTTGTTCCATCTTGCTGTTACTTAAGGAACTGACAGAGGTCTAGAAAGACTGTTAGGAGAGAATTCTAGCTTGATACAAATCTCTGGTCACCACACTTATTTGAATGGTATAGGTTGATTAGATGAAACTGTAACTACTGGTCGTTAAATACCCTAAGTAACTGGAGTGAAGAAAGGGCAAGTTATCTAAGTGGGAAGGATACCACCAGTATCTTCACATGCTGAAGGTCAGCTCAAGTTGATTAAAGAGCCTACTGCCCTCACATCATGCCTGTTCATTCTTTTACAAGAAATTAGTTTATGTAAGCTCTGAAGGTCTTCTTGAAGTTTTCAACTTACGCTTTAAATGCTGGAAGGTAGGAATATACAGAAGTGCTGCTCAAATTATAAATAAACGGTAGATGTTTGCTCATGTCTGTTGTTGCCCAGCTGCTGAAGAAGGTGTTTAATAACCCCTGATCTGCACCTAAAAGAGAAAGCATTAATAGGCTACGAGCATCAGACAGCTATTTGAAGATCTTTTTCAGTCACTTTACTGAGCAGGAGTTGGTAATGCAGTTATCGTGTCCTGTCCAAGTCTGGCACATATCACTACAGTCCTATTTGTGAACAACCCTTTAAACCTTGCTACCTTTCAACATTCCAAAAATGCAGAGAATGAAATAGTATATATGGGGTTGCTTTTGTAAAAGATAGGAAGCTGCTCACAAACTCTGCCATTCAGTTTCTTTTACAGCTTAAGTTCAATCTGTATAACACAGCAATAACACCCCACAATTAAACAGTACAACTGAGCACTGCTCAGCTGTAGCTCAGAAGATCAAATGGCAGCAATAAGTTTTATTACTTATGCTTACAGATGCATGACCAACATCATCTCACTGACAGAGTTAGAATATCAGTGGCCTGTTAGACCTGCAGTGCCAGTGGCCTGTTAGACCTCCACACCGATCTGATAAGAAAAGCACATGTAGTCTTGTTGACAATTATAGTAAAACTCCATCAAATTCCTTAACAGATAACAGGTGTTCCTAATTCTGTACTAAAAAGCTCCTGACTAAACACTAAATGAGGATAGCAATCTGTGTTCAGAAGGGTCGTGCGTTAGTTTGCAAGTAGAGGTTGTTAGAAGTTTAAGTGAATCTGAAGTTGTTTGGTATCTCAGTAGTAGATTAGGTAAAAAATAAATGTAGCCTTCAGGCCAGAGTAGACTAGTTTATAGGCAGCAACTGAGAAGTAAAAACCTATTTATCTACATCCATTCATTCTTTATCACAATTAATACGATTAGTCTTTAAACGGTAATAATCCCTCTTATCAAGGAGATTGAAGGGAGTCCTCTGACTTTCACTTGCTGTATTCTTTCACCTATCACTGCATGCACAAGTACCATTACTAAGGGGTAGGTAAATGGATAGCTTCATTAGCAGATGATGTTTCATTTTAATCTTTCATTTTCCTAAGCACTCAGTCTCTGCTGACTCAGGAAAAGGTTTTTATTGGCCTATGATTCGATTTAAGGCAGTATTAAGGTTTATACCATCAGTGCCATTTGAGCAGAATTTGCTTTTTGCAGCTGAAGTATCTAGACGCTGGGCATAAGCTTAGATGTACGGACAGTACACTGACAAATATAAATTCTAGGTATCCTGTTACAGCTGTCAGCATACATGCAGATTGCAGAATGAGAAACAGCCAGAGACTCAGTCCAGCAATTTCAAACCTCTGACTTGCCTCTCAGTCCGTAAAGGAAGGAAAGCACTTTTGAAAAACTGGTATCCATCATAAGAGTACCGAAGGGGCAGCAATGATGTATTTAACTTACTCTGCAGGACTTTCTCTTGCTCAGATTGGTTTACATCCTTGGCCTTTTTTCAGATTGCATGCATTTGTGCCAAAGCAGACAATGAAAGCAGTATCTAGCTGTCCTAATTCAGACTTCAACAGGAGTATTGTTATATAAACAGGATCTCACACATAAGGTGAAAAATCAGGCAGTACTTAATATTAACTACATATTTACAGATACATATCAAGGTACAATACAGCAAGACTATTTTGGATCCCAGGCTAAAGAGCAAGAGGATTGTCTAAGCAGTAGCAACATTCTTAAGGTAGCAGTACTACCAGATTTTTTCTAAAACCAAACTTTTCTTTCCTACCCACTACTTTTAGATTGTATCTAGAGTAGTTGCATGACATATTCTTTATTATCTACAAATGTGAAGTTTAGACAGACAGAGTAGACATCAACATATGTAGCCATCATTCTTCCATTTCTGGGGAACAGTAATGGAGGCAGCTGTCTGCTGTTACATACAAGAAATATTCTGGAAGGTCTTCTATGCCCTAGTTACCCCTACTGCAGACAAGGCACTTGCAGCTTGACTTCAACTACACATAGTTTGGTAGGTTGTTAAGTTTGCATCCCTGTGTCCCATTAAAAGCAGTGACCCTTCACAGGTTTCTCTTACTAAGTTTCCTAGGCCCTTTTATTACTCTCTAGGTCAATTTAATTTTCAATTCCCTTTCTCCCTACCAAGTTCCTGAGCTCAGCAGTAGCTTATACAGATGGTCTAAGTCTCCATGCATCATTACTCAGACCAGTGCTACCATTTAATAAAAACTAAGATTTTGAAGCTGAAGTGCAAATTCTAGAAATTCTGAAGTGCAGTTCTAGAAATTTGATAACAAAACAATTAGCCCACTGATTTTGCTGTTAAATGCTGCAACAATTGCTTTGCGTTTAGGACAGAGGAAGTTTCACCGTTGCATGGCTTTAGCATTCACGTCAGAAGGCATATTGTAAAAATAGTTCTATTCATTTGGGGGTTTTTTGATTTGTTGCTTTTTGGGGGGTTGGGTTTTTTGGGGGGGGGGGGTAGGACAGGGTGTTTGGTTGGTTTTGGGGGGATTTGTTTAATGCAACAATTCAGAATTATGCTACAGATTTTGCTATAGCTGGTGATCAGTTTGCACCTTTGACCTTTATTACATGGCAGTATTCATTTTCATTAGGTAGCATTGAGTATGCAACTGCTCAATGCTCTTTAGAAGAATCCCTACAGTAACAAGAATTATTTTGCAGACTAGGAGTGACATCTGAATATTTTACTTTTCACAAAGTAGTGAGAGGTAAGTCAACATTACCTTTTATCTGAGAGTTTCATTTTATGGTCTTATTTACACAGTTTTCTATTTTGTTTTTCAGTTAGACTTTGTTTTCTACCACAGTAGTTACATAATGAAATTAAGTGACAGGAGACAGTGATACTCAGAGGCTTTTAACTACAGCTGTCTCCAAGGGACATAAGCTTTTCCTGCAACAGTAACAGATTAAGTAGACTTACAGGACAGCACAACCTGGTTTCTCAAGCTGAAACCTGGTACAGTAATGGATCCCAAGTAACCTATGGCAGGAAGCAGCCAAGGCTACTACATGCACTTGATATTGGGTAAGAGACAGTCACTACCCTATAATGACAGGAAGCCATCACATAGCATACAAAGAGATTTCTGTATCTTCAAATGTTTGATTCTCTGAAGCTGTGCTCAAGTTGACCAGTACTATTTTTTCTATAGCAGCTTGAGTTAGTATAGAACATCCAAGCCTTGAATGTTAGAAATGTCTGAAGCATAGTACTGGAGTTTCATTTCTTGTTATATGATTCTACACCTGTTAGTCTGGAGGCCAAACTCAGTTTTTATTTCATTAAGCCTGAAAAAAGTAATTTTACTACATATTGTAATGATAGCCTCTATTTCTGAGAAGGATACAATTTTTGCATGATTACATTGAGAATTCTATCATACAGAGTCCCCATGAGATGTATGTGGTTACTGAGCCATCCCAAATACTGTTAGACCATTTTGGTCTAACTTACACTGAAATACAAATTAATACATACCATCAAAGCTGCCTTTCTCTGTGGCAAACTGTAACAGCTGACTGTATGTTTCAATGGAAGGTCGGTAAACAAAAACTCCTGAATTAAAACAGTCGGGCCAGCCTGGATCTGGTGCTGCAGAAAGCTCTTCTCTCTCAAAAAGCTCATCTATATTTGACAAAACCTAATTGTAAAGGAGTTTAAAAAAATGCTTTTAGGCTAGGTATTGTGGTATCATGTTTTTCATGGATTTTGGCAAATACACTAAGACATGAAAGGAAGTTCTTTTATCAGTGTTCATGTTACAGAAGACAATACTTGACATAAATAGTCCCCACAGACTTCATAACAGTTAATTTAGTTTAAAAGGCACACACATTCTAACTGTTACTAGTCCATCTATTATCCCTACTCTTAAAAAAAAACCACAGAAAAAATCTAACAACCCTTATACTAGGCCTTTGAGAAGTACCCTGAGACATAGCTACTTACCATTGTGTCTGCATCCATGAAAACACATTTTGAAAACTGTGTCAGTTCCCAGCAGTGAAGCTTTGTTAGTGTGATGCCCAACTCAGGTCTTTTCATTAACGCCAAGTGCGCTGAATCCCCACTATCCAAGACATTTACCAATATGACTTCATCAAAGACTTTTTCCAGCACTCTCCTGGGGAAGAGTCAATTGGCAAGATTTAGTTCTAGTGCTACTCCAACAGCAGACCACATGACAGATTCCGTAAAGAGAAGTGGAATAACAGGAAACCTGGCAACATTTCTTGTTGAAAAGTAGTAAGAGTTGACTGCGTATTTTGGAACACACAAGTACACCTGTCTGCCATAAAGTTTGTAATGTGCACATTTTGGGGAACAAAGAAGTCCTTTGGGTTTTTTTTTTTCTTCCACAGAGTTTTAGTTGGCATTGCTATCTAGTTCAGTAAGTCATACACTAAGCTTTTTTTTTCATCCAGACTCTAATATCTAGCAACTTAAAAGCCTACTCTGAGCAGACAATTAAGAAATGGGAAGCTGTTAGACTAGCTTGAGCAGGACAGTAGTTGAATCTGAAACAGCTGAGACACAATTTTATGGAATATTTACACTGTTCTAGATTTGTGACATTTGAGACATCTGCCTAGACCTAGTTACTAAACTTTCTTTATCCCATGAAGTCTTTTCAAGACTTAGTTATGGCTGTGGGTACAAAGTGTTTTGAACCAGTATCATATTCACTAAAGAGTGACAAACTTTCAGGCAGTGTAGTGAAATTTTGTGGCAGATATCCAACCTTTGCTTTACCATCAATAGAGAATTACCATTAGTTCAAGAGATTAAGGTGTTCGTGCTGCTTAAAACAGGAAACATCAGTAAAGTCTTACTGTTCTTCAGCATATCTTGAATGCTAAGCAATTGCCAGTACAATTTAAGCCTCACAGAGCTTTTAAATGAGTTTTGGAACTCTGCCTTGCAAGGCAGTCTTTATACTGACAGTTGGTGGGTCAGTGCTTCTGAACTTCAGGCATAGTTTGTTAGTGGAGACAGGGTGAGAAATGCAAGTTCCAATTACACCATTAGGTACGTAAGTATCACCGGTCTAAGGGCACAATACTAGGTGGCTTTCACTAGCACATAGGCACATTTAAGGTTCCTCTTAGAAGAGCACACTCACCTAGTAAGCTGAAATGGATGCTCCTATATGCAACATTTAAAAAGCAATACAACCGTTTAGCTGCCAGGAGACTCCAGGGAAAGTCACTGCATTTTTTTTTTGTTGAGTCACCTCTCTTATGTCTATATATTGATAACTCTTTTCAGAATTACTTCCCGTGTAGAGAATCTTGACTTATTATCTGTAGTTCCCATAGTTATCAACTGTTTCGCTGTTTGTTTTTACTCTTACATGTGGAAAAAATCCAGTCCACTCCATAGTGAGACTATTCTAAGGAGGCTGTAGGAAGCAGTTGCCTCTTACTTTCATTTGATGTACTGTGGTGACCTTGTTAGATGCCTCTGTTCAGCTGCTGATTTCACATACTTGGTGCTACCTCAGTTCTGCTCGCTTCTCCCATGATAAAATTTGAAGTGTCTGCTAGATTTCAATAGAGCTTGTGTTATATTATGTCAATTGGGAATATTTCTGCAAAACAAACAAACACTAATTTCCTGCCCCCACCTCCACATGCATACACATAGCACTAACAAATGCATGGGCAATATTACATTGTCGGACAATTCTAAGCAGGACTACAAAAGAGCAAAGATCCAGCAGAAATATCAGTATCAAGTAATGGTTTAGAGCTCTAACTGCAGACTATTTGTTTAACTCATCGTAGGGAAGAAAAAAAAAACTACACCAAAACAAACAGTTTCATGTTTGAAGAACTTACAGAGCTCCAGATAAGTTGAGTTCTGCTGAAATTAGCTGTTTAGCTTCCAGAGCTTTGAAAGGTTACTAAGAAAGTTAACTTCCATTTTTTAACCTGCACATCAGCAGGAACTGTTGCAGTCTGAAGCATGTAAGTGACCTTACCTCATAAGATCTGAGACCTGAGGAGTTATGAGTGCAGTCAGCTTCCTTGTTGTTCTATACTGTTGCAAGGATGAACCAAGTACTAGCGCTCCTTTCACATAGGAGTCATTTGTGGCTAGAGTCACAAAAGACTGGTCTGGAAGAAATGAACGTGGTCAAGTTAGCACAATCTGCTACTTTATTCTGAGATAGACACATTAGAAACCTAGTATTGTTAGGTAATCTTGCTGTGAGACCTCTAAGATATGCCCTTTAATTCTGTGTACAGGGCCTTCCTACATTACTCAATGAAGCAGATTGTTTGCATAGCTATATTTGCTATTGGTAACTTGACACATGGCAAAATGCAGTAAAATGACCCACAAATCAAGACTGTTTCAAGAGAGCACCAGTTCAAATTTGCCCACAGGTTAAGTAAGTCATGCCAAAAGTAGAGACAATCCAAAATTCTAAAGAGCTCTACTTGGGCCACTAACATGCTATTATACAAAAAGTGTTTGGAGTCTGTGGGCTTGCTTTTGGCCTAAAGTTAGTGGATGTAGAGTTTCTCTAAGTTCAGCTCTCAACCCTGAAGCTAAAGCAGCGTAAAACTTGCAATTCATTTTCAAATGAAAGTAAGCATTGAATTCTATCTTAGACAACAGTTTTAAGTTTTGCTAGCTCAGGATTTTGCAGATGAGTTGTTCTGCAACCCATGATTGCAGCTCTGTCACAAGAATGCAAGATTTAAACGGGAAGTAACTAGTAATACAATAAGCAATTTACAACTTGCAGGAACAATTTTTACTCTTTGAGCAAAAAGAAGTACTATAATCTCCTGCTCCAGCTGTATCTTAAATATAGATTAAGACAGATTGTTTTACCCTATAGTACTTATTGAAGCCATATTATACAAGCTTTGCCTTCTTTCATATTGTTTCAAACTGCCAGAGGGGAACTCATAAAAGCAAACAAGTAACTTATAAAAGCTCTTCAATTCACTGTTAGCTATTTTAATGTAGACCTCCTTTCAAAGTTATATCGCTTTACAAAGCATGGTCTCTCCTACCAATCCATTTTCACTCTATCAACAAAACAGTTTCTTCAGAAGAATTTCAAGAGTCAAATTTATTTTAGCAACTGTGATTTCTTTTCATTACAAAAGGTGTTAACTGTTAACTAGGTTAGATCAGAGTGAGAGTTCTGAGCACTTAAAGGCTTACTATCAAGCCTAGTAGCAAGATTAAAATACTGACTCCTTTCAGAAAAATTGTTGTTTGGCACAACGCCTAAACTCACAAGGCAGTCATCATCAATATCTTTTTAACTTAATACTCCCTTAACAGTTGACGACAGACAATCACGTACCATAATTGCCTATAAGCTCTGCAGACCTGGTCTGCAAGATCTATAGACCAGCTACAAAACCTTCTATTTTGCTTAGCAGCAAAACCAACTAGTCCCAAGGGATTTAGATTATAGTGGTCAATCACAAAGATAAAAAAAGCTTCTATAATGCCAGGAATAAAGATATTTTGTTTCAATTCACTTTTAGCTGCCTATTAGTTCATATTCAGCAAATCTGCAGAACAACTTTATGTTTCTTTAAAGGGCAAGAGTGTAATATTTTAAGTTGTATAAACAGCTTCCTAATAGGACAGGGTTTTTCACTAGGTAATTTGCATGTTACCATTCAATACATGGAAGTCTGACACTATGCTCTCAGACAGCTCACTAAAAATCCAGTGCAGACAAAGTGGGATTGTGCCCAATATTCATCTGAATGTTGTTTGGGTTTTTTTCCCCTAGCAGTGTAGCACTAATTCTTAAAGTGACCTTGCCACTGAAAGACAGATCTTTTCTTCATTGACCTGTTAGCAGGTACACTTCTACTCTGTCTCGTCTTCTTGAAACTGAATATTCACACACACACGAAGGTCTTTAGGGAAATAAAGTCAATTTAATGATGCAGCCCCCTACTGTGTCCCAGCTCTAGGAGGAAACTTTACAACTGCTCGACAGGAGGTTAATATTGCCAACCTGGAGACCATCTAAGTCAGCATAACTTTCCAAAGTTTCAAATAAACTATGTTTTATTCTACATCTAAAGTTTCTACTGTATCTACTCTATATCATCCTGTGTTCAATATCATCTATATATCGTACCCAAGTGTTCTATTCTATATAATTTCTAAGTACATGAGCTCATGCTACAATTTGGGCAAGACCAGTTGGTGCTTACTATGGAAGTTATATCTGCAAAAGACTAGTCCATTCTACCAAAACATCAAGTATTTCAGCTGTGTGGGTCTCCCTTCTCATCCTTTTCCCCTTCTCTGTAAACACTTTCTTCACAGAATCTTGTGTTTACACAGGAGCCACTGCTAGGCCTGAAACATAATGAACTCTTGGTGAGAGTATGTCCTCAGAACCACATAGAACGAGAGGCAGTTGCCCAGCTTCCTAATTGACTTACCCAGACAAAACCATGCTACTTCAGAGAACTCTTTGGCTACCCAGTTCATAGGCTAAAATATCTCTTTGCAAGAGTTTTTGTGCTAGCCCTTACACACCCACTAGCATCCTGGAAGTCTGAGCTAGAAGCGATCTTTCATTTGATGGCATGCAGAGGGTACTGGAGTGCTTGCCCCAGATCATTTAAAAACTCTCCTGGAAGATTTGTCCTAGGCATAGCCAGAGTTCACAGGTGCTTGCCTTTTCTCCTATTCTCTGAGTTAGGTGCTAGTATATCTCATTTGTTTTTTGAGTACAGGATTCCTAGAGAGACAGGAGCATCTTATCAAGACATGCATCGGAGGGCAGACTTCCTGCGGGCTTCCAGACCTGAAAATGAAACCGACTTTGCTGACAACTTTAGGTGAAAATTGGGGAAAAAAAGAAAAACCCAAAAAGAACCCCCAAACAAGCATGACAAACAAAAAACCCCAAACAAGAAAAAAAAAACAAAAACAAAACAAGAAGAAAGAAGTAACACGTACATGAAGAGCCGTAAGGACCTACTCACTGCAAAGTATCAAAATCACAGAAATCACAAGCTCTCTCCGGCGTTTCAGGAGAGGGCTGGGTTTTCCTCCGTGAGCCGCTGTACCCCTACAGTGGCCTCTCCGGCCCATCCTGCTCCCCGCCACGCGGGCGACATCCCTCCCGTTAGGGGACGGAGCCTAGGGCAGAGCATCGAGCGAGGGGCGGAAAGAGCCGGCACTGTACGCGTCCTCTCAAACCGCACAGCAGTGCCCGGCGGGACGGCTCTGAACGCCCCGCGAGCAGCCCCTGCCCCCACCAGCCGAAGCCAGCTCGGCGCTAGGACGGCTGCCTAAAAATAGGCGCGGCCGCGGCGATCCCGCCGCGGCGATCCCGCGACCGCGTGGCGGCTCCGCGAGCGCGGCCCGCGGCCCTCGCGAAGAGCGGCGCGAGCCGGGCGGGTGCCCACTGACCTGCCATGGTTCCCGAACGCAGCTCGGTGCGGGAGACGCGACGGCCGCGGTCGGGGCCGCGCTGAGGCCGCCCCTTATATAGGGGCGGGGCCAGCAGCGGCACGTCTGTGGCAGCCGGAGGACGCCCCTCCCCGAGGAATCCCCGCGGCGCCGCGGGCGGAGCCCCCGCCATGGCCTCCCGCGGCGGCGGCACGTCACCCCCCCCCCCCCCCCCTTTTCCGGGGCCGACGCCGCGTCCTCTCCGGGAGGCCTTAAACCCCTCCGCCCACCCACTCCCGTGCTTCTCGGGCAAAGCGGAGCTTGAAAATGCTCAAAATACTCCGCTGCGCGAATAGAGGGTGCTGTGTGTCAGGGTGCTGTGGCTCAGGCTGGGAGCGGCGGTGGTACACAGGAGGAGCGTTGCTTCCGTGGCCGCTAAGCCCTGCGGGAAGAAGGACTAAAACTACTGGGAAGAGCCTGGTCCCGTCCTCTTGGCACTGCAGGCGTTAGTACAGGTGGATGGGATCCGCCGAGCTGCCTCTTCTCCAAGGCTGAACGGTTCCAGCTCTCTCAGCCTTTCCTCCTAGGAGAGATGGTTTCTTGTCCCTTCATCATCCTTGTGGCCTTTTGTTGCTCTCTTTCCCCTGTGTTCCTGTCTTCCAAACTGGGGAGCCCAGAACTCAGCACAGCCCTGCAGGTGTGGCCTCAGCAGCGCTGAGCAGAGGGCAGGGATCGCCTCCCTCCATCTGCCTCATGCAACCCGGGATACCACTCATCTTTTCAGGAAGGGCACATTTAGGCTCGTGTTTAATTTCGTGTCCCCCAGGATGCCCAGATCCTTTCCTGTGGTTCGTTACCTTCCTCAAGACAATGAAATATGACTGCTTTTTGATTACGATAAATGGAGGGAAGTCTGTTAGTAAGGGGATTTCTTTCTGACTTGAAAAGGCAAATGAGCCATGAACGGATTTAAAAAACAAAAAACAAAAAAATCTCAAATGCAAACTCACGAACAAAGAGCCCTCCAACTCCTAATTTCCCCAGTATGGGAGATCATATTTGAGCTGAGACAATTTTTGTAGACCTGTTTTGAAATCAAATTATGTACTTCTAAAAATACCAAAATCAAGGAAGTGTTCCTTGACCAACCACAAAACAACAACCCCAAACCAAAATATGCATTTAGAGCATACCATTAATTTGTAATTCATGCATCATATGCATAAAAGCATGTGAATCAGAATTTTAGGCAATACTGGTAATGTTGTACATGTACAGGGATTACTAATATTTTTTTTTTTATTCAACCCTTTTTTCAGGTATCTGTGGCTTTGATAAACTTTCCCTATGATGGTATTAGGCATGGTTTGTGTCTGTCTCAGATGAAAGTTTTGAGAAGTTTTTAGCCAGCACATTTCAGCTGCGTCTAGCTTGTTGCTTTGCCAAGTTTTTGAGAGAAAACAATAGAATAGCCACTGTTGGTGACTGACCTCCCCCCTTCCCTTGCTTCCTTTGTGTTATGTTAGAGTGGAGCAAAAGAGCATAATTCCTTCTGGTTTCCACATTAAACAATCAGAAAAAAATCCCTAGGATTGCCAGTGTTCAGCTTGATAGTGTGACAGAGAAGTGCAGCCTCCACCCATTTGCAAACATTTGTTTGCACATCCACTTTTGCAATTTTTCTAATGTTCATGGTTGAACAGGCTGTAAATTTTATGGTTCCCTTGTGTGACTCAATTGCATGTACATCTGTGCCTTTGTACTGACTGTTTTTACTTCTTTCTCCAGAACCTGTAGGGAAAAGTCACGGAAAGAGCCTGGGAAACAGGTCTCCCATTGGCTTCCAGTACAAATGGAAGAAAAGATCATGCGACATCAGGATAGAAGGAAGAAAGCTCACAGAAAAGAGAAGAATGCTCAGGAAAACCTCTCATGAGGTGACAGCTAGGATAGGCTGAACAAAAAACCAGCTAGGTCTCAGCTTCTATGGAAGGGAATAAATTTAAGAGTAGGTAAAAAATAAGTAAGATATGAGGATGGGAACTAACCAGGGAAACTGTTACTTGTCAGCACACAATAAGACTTGATAAAAAAATAATGAGGAGGGAGAAGGAATAGATTTTGCTGGATTGAGAGACAACATTCAGAAAGAATGGAAAAGGTGCTGCTTAGCAGCTCATTAGGTGAATACTGGCACGCTGAACAAGGTGCAAGTCCTATGGAAAACGATCCTGTCATCATGCAATTAAAAAGTTTGATCACCATGCATGTCACAGAAGTCCAGTTACCCTTATACATTATAGAATGTCCTATTTTTAATGACTAATGGTGTTATTTTAATAGGAACTTGTTTATAATGTAATTTAAAAAGCATTTCAAAACACCAAGTACGAAGAAGTAGCTTTGAAATATATTTAGGATTTACATAGCAGTAACAGAAACTGCTATCCCTGTAACAAGACTGTTTGGTGTAAACTTCTAAAGTACATGATTAGCCACTTAAATTGATTACAATTATAATTTTGCAAATTTGCACAGTGAGTCCAACCATTAAGTTAATAAAACATTGTAGAGAAGGTTTCAGAATTAAACATCATTTCTGCCTCTGCAAAATCGGCGGGGGGCGAATTTTAAAAGCAACTCCAAAGAGTCAATACGAAATATCCAGTCCAAGTTTAAAGTACTAGAATTCAGTTTTTACAACATCAAAATGGTAATCTGTCTGGTTAGGAAAGAGGCCTCAATGGTGTGAAGTGCATAGATAGGTGAAAAGAATGTAGCCCAATTCAAGACTGTATTGAGAGATTTGATTTCATTTTTGTCCAGTCATCTCTGTCTTGTCCTGAAGTTGTCACAAACTTCCCTGATGACAAAAACTGTACTGAGTCAACCCCTCCTCTTTTTGAAGCCCTTCTCATTTTGACCTTACTATGAAGTTAGACTGAACAGTTATTGAGTACTTAGAGTAGTGTGCATAGAATTTTAAAATGTGGCACAATTTTTTCCCAGTGCTAGGATTTCAATATAATGTAGCTTACTCAAATAGGACTGAAAAGGCTTTCATGTTTCTATTTGAATAATCAAAATATTATGTTGTCACTCTAACTTATTTCAGCTTTTCACATTCTGCTTTCCTAACAGATATTCTCTTTGACCAAAGCCAATTATAGTTCTGACCTTATTTTCTTTTTTAAAAATCCACCTGCTAGATAAATGTGATAGTCTTATAAAAAGCTAGGCTCTGTAATTTGCTTGGTTCATGTTATTTATGCATTTCAGTGAACAGATGTTTAGTGGATTGAGGAATTCTTATAATTTCTTCTATTTAGCACAATAAAATAAACATTCCTATAAGCAGGGAAGTGAGTAGATCTCAGTTTCTCTTGTATTGTCTTTTGGGTGGATTCTCAGTGATCTGCAATGCAAGCAAGCTACAGTAGAAACTGTTCTCCTGGTTGCATGATTAACTTGGCATCTATTAAGAAGACAATTGGTGCATTGGAGAAATAGTTCTCTCACCAGTCTTTACAAGACTGTTAAAAAGTTCTAATGCTGAGACCTCCCGCTGCTTTCCTGTACTTAATGAAAAGGTTTAAGTATCACTGAGGAACACAGAACCACATACAAATGATTTATAAACCTCCTTTCCTTTGGCTAAACTGGGCAGAGGTATGTGTGTTTTTCTCCTACTTGCCCTCTGCTTCATCTTTGCCTTTTCTTTTCTAGTGATTCTTTTGGGATGGGAGACTACAAGACCTACCGATCAGGACATGTGGCTGAGAGCAGAAAGCACGGGTTTATTACCAGTTCCACTTGTCATTTGCCATGGTGATAAGTTCAGGCAGGACAGCTATGTATTTCTCTTTTTTTGCTCTCCTTACCGCTTGACTTGAAACAGTAAAACACTCTCTTGCTCTATATTTGTACAGGGGAGTTGCAATCATGTATCTGAATTCTAGCTGTATTCTACCTCAGTTGGTAACAATAACTCTTATAATTGCTTGCCTCCACAGACCAGAGTGTTAAACTCTCTCAAAATAGAAAAATTCTAGTATGTCACCTGAACATGCATGTTATTCCTTACGCAGGAAATGCTAAAACTTTCAATAGTTAAAAAACTAGCGGATGATAGAATTCCTGGAGATGCAAAGTTCTCAAGAAATTTTAGCAGGGATTTGAGAGGAAGCAGTGGCAATACTTCCACCAAGTTACTCTGACTTACAGCAATGCTTCTGTTCCATCCTAGATTTTTGTTGAATTTCAAGCTAGTACTTCCTTCAGGCTAGGCCAAGCAATTCACTTTAGGGTGAGTCATACGCAAAGAAAAAAAAAATCAGGGTGATATACTGGGAATGGCATTTATGATTAATAATAAGTGACTGCACTTACTCCCTTTTGAAGAATCTTAGTATCACCAGGTTGAGATGCTTGGACCTCTTCCCTAGCTAAAGTGTAATAGCATCAGGACTAGACTAGACTAGAATAGTTCATTTGGAAAGGATCAACACTGATCATCTAGTTCAATTGCCTTACCACTTCAGGGCTGAAACATTGTTAAAATATAGTATTAAGGGCGCAATCCAAGTGCCTCTTAACACTGACGTACCTGGGGCATCAACTATCTTTTAGGAAGCCGGTTCCAGTGTTTCACCACTCTCTTGGTAAAGAAATGCTTCCTTCATAATGTCTAGTCTGAATGTCCCCTGGAAAAGCTTTGAGCCATTCTCAGGCATTCTGTCCCCAGCTCCCAGGGAGAAGAGCCCAGCACCTTCCCCTCCACACCCCTTCCTCAGGAACCTGCAGGGAGCAATGAGGTTGGTCCTCAGTCTCCTCTTTGAACTAGACAGAGCAAGAGTCTTTGTGTAGGATTAGACTATTACTATAGAGATGATGCACTAACAATAATGCGCATCAATTACAGTTGTCAGAAATCTACATAAGTATTAATTCCCCATCTTTGAGCATTTAACCATTACTACATTCATTTTTTTACTGAAGTGACCATAGGTCTCATTTAGATTAAATGGGCAGAGAGTTTGCAGTTTCTGCTAGCATGAAGCAACAGCAACATTGCTTGGGACATCATTTTAATTGACCTCAAAGAAATTGTTTCAGCAGGACCCCATCAGTTTGGGTAGCATTGGTCTTTCTTACACTAATTCCTCAGGACTCCACGGAACATCAGCAGTATAGATCTGTGGTGTAACGAGTTCCGCACCTGACCTCACTGACATCAGAGCAGAATGATGTGAACCTAGAGGTACAGATTCCTGGGTTCTTGACCTAAGAATGCCAGTGTGCTCAAAGGTTAGTTAGTAAGGTCTTCTTTAAATAGAGTTTTATCTTAGGATGTGCAGGTTTGCATTAGAAAAAGGCCATTAGACTAGGATATAAGATGATGATCAGAAGTCCTTGTTGTCAAACCCATCATAGCACGATATGGTCTGTAGGCATGAAATCCCATCTCTCGGCTAAATCTGATGTCAGAGGTGCTGAAGGACAGAGAGTTTGTTACAGTACTAAAAATACTTAGGCTGGGCATAAAAAATGTATTTGGTGAACTGTTAAAGGAGTGCTGAGTCAGTCTTATGAGTGCTTCAATCCCACTAATTGCGTGCTGTAGTGCTGTAAAGTTCAGTTAAGAGATAAAGAATTGTTTCTGTGTTGAAATTCTGTAGAAAACAACCTCTTGCTCTGTCATGTTGGCTGTGCTGGGTATGTTTGCTATCTCAGGTGCATCATTCCAAGAAAATGTCCACATGTTAATCCTTAATTTTACACTCTCTCATAGTTACAATAGCTGTCAAATATAGCTGCCTTGCAGTATATGAAATGGGTTTCTTAAAAATATTTTGGGACTATGTTAGGAAGCTGGACATAAGTAGTTTGACAATGCCTTCTCTTATTAAATGATCCATGTGTATCAGGTGTGGTTCAATGATGATTTTCCAGCAGCATAGTTCATACAGGCCATAGCATTATTTATCCTGTGCAAACATTGAAACAACACTCATGCTTTTCTCACTGTACAATCCGGTTATTTTTTCATTGTCTTTTATCAGGATTTTCATCAATGTTTCCCCACAGCTTCCAGATTGTTCACGATGCAGATGCAGCAGTTCTGTTCACTGGGCTGGGCAACAGCAATCACATTACCCATGCCCTGCATTCTTTACATTAGTTGCTCATAGGAAGATAAATTTAATAGCACAAACTGGGAATGGAAGGACACTTTGTTGGTTGTTCTAAAATCCATGACTGACACAGTAAGAAGGCCTAAGCTCTGTTTGCTTTTTTCTGACACTTTTGCTAGTGACTGTTTATATTTTGATGCAGCTATTGCCTATGAAAATCAGTTTGGTATAGCAGTTTACACTCATATAGTTCTTTTGGGTGACACTTAAGATACAAAGCAGGGGGATTTGAGTGCATTTTGAACCTTAGAGTTTTTCAGTACTATTTTTGTGGCTGAATTTATATTTTCCATGATTATTTAAATTTTTTAGAAGCCCTGCAATGCTTGTGACTAAAACATCTTAGGTATGAAGTAAACTTCAGTGGTTAACTTTAACATTTTGTTAGCACTAAATCAAGGCTACAGAGCTTTCTCATTCTGTATTCCCCAGTATCTTCTGGAGAAGCCCTGATTAAAATGAAATTTTTAGTGTTTCAGGAAAAGTTTAAGGCATAATTTTTGTTATTTAAGGGATCCTATATAGTCTTCTAATAGCCATTATCAAGGGATGTTCTGAATATTTTAGATCCCATAGGGATGACTGCTATGAAGTTTCTGGATTTTATTCCTGTATTCTCTATTATAAAAGGAATAAAAATTTTGTAGTAGAAATCGGAAATCCCTAGCCAGTATTTTTCTTTTAAATGCTTTTTTGGGTTTTTTTGTTTGGTTGGTTTTTTTTGGTTGTTGGTTTTTTTGGTTTTTTTTTTTTTTGGGTTTTTTTTTTTTTTTTTGGTTTAGTTTGGTTTTTTTTTAAAGCTATGGTACAGAATTATTTGTGGCATGATTCTTGCTTTAAAAAATACTACAAACATCCCACTTTGTAGACAAGTTGAAAATTCTTTTATTTAAAGGTTTAATGGGTATAATGGTCCAGCTGAGAGACCATTGCATTTAGCTTGTAGTTATTAAGCACTTAACATCAATAAAGGTTATGTTCAAGAAGCCCATTTGGATAAAACACAGAGTCATTTATGTCAATATATGTTGAGAAAATGTGTTTCATTGAGAAAAAGGTACAGCAAAGAGTAAACCTCTCTTTATGTAGCCAGTAACAATTACAAATAGCCTAGTAGAAAATGTTTTGGTTCCATTATCTTCTTCATCCCTGGAATATTTAATGTCTTTAAGTGAACTTAAAGACATTAAATATTCCAGGGATGAAGAAGATAATGCATTTCTTCTTTCTAGGATCTTAGGTATATGTGGAGCCACTGGTAGTCTTCAAATATTATATAGAAACTTGTAATGACACCCTTCTGTGATTACTTGTATTAGAGATGACAGAGCTTTGTTCTGAAGTAATAGAAATGAAGGGGAAAGCACTGCATTCTCCTAAAATTACTATTTATACACTGTTTTTCTGTTTTGTATTGCTTCTTAACCGCACTTGGAGAGTTAAGACAGATCAAAGCTATGCGTTGGCCCAGATGAGAAGTGAAAGAAGAGCAAAAGAGAAAGAAATGAGGCAGCAGCAGGAGTAGCAATTGGGGACATCTGTGATAGGTGAAAGGATTGGGAGATGTCGGTAAGAGTGCTCTTATGCACTGCAGAGTCATGCTGGAGAATGTGGCCATTAAATTATTAAGATGATAAATGGAGATGGACAGGACCATAAACTATATATTGAAGTAGGGGTCTTCCAATTTTTAATCTAGCTTTTTATGAGCTGCTTATATGAAACAACTCTCATAGGGAAATCTCTATAATCTTGTTTTGTTGCTCATCACATCCTTCAAAGACCTGTGTCCAAGTGTGTCTTCACAGCTAATCATGGCTGGTACAAAGAGAGTTTTAGTGCTAGTTGCAGCATATGGGGGAGCAAGCTGTGGAATCCACCTTATTTCAATATGATGTCTGTGACATTGAAATGTGACTGTGGATAATACATCAGGACATAAGAAACAGAAATCACAGGTAGAGGTCTTTACTAGATCAGCTGATTTAGTAGAAGAAAGTAGACAAGCTATTGGACACAAGACATTATTTAGCCTCAAATAAAACCATGGACTCAGTAGTAGCCTTACTCATTTTATGGCATTATCACAATAAACCTCCTCCTTAACTTCTCTGTTAATAAGGCAAACTACCTGTTTCTCTTCCCTAACACTGTCTCCAGTGTTACTAACTTCTCCTTTACTTCAAAGCGTCCGCTCTCTTATCTTTCAGAGATGATCTAGCTGATATATAACTAGCTAAACTCTGAGCAATTGCCTTCAAATTGTCTATAGGTCAGCTAATTTTATTTAGGTCTGCCACATCATTTTTGAACCCAATGAAAATCTCTGAATGTTTAAAAAAGTTTATCTTATTTTTTATTTTCTTTATTTTTTCTTCTTTTTTTTCTTTTTTTTTTTTTTTTTTCAGCTACTGGTTTGATGCAGCATAATACCTCTTGTCCCAGTCCTGTTAGTGTTCCAGGGCAGGTTGGATGGGGCCCTAAGCAACCTGTTCTAGTGGTTGACATCCTGCCCATGGTGGAAGCAAGGCAGGGGTTGGAACCAGATGATCTTTCAGATCCCTTCTACCCAAGCCATTCTACGATTATCTGCAAATCTAACAATTTTTGAGGGACGAGAACATGAATGAAGAAAAACTTGAATGCATACTGGATCCACCATACTAAAAAGAGCAATGACATGAGTTTTACTGATTTAAGAGCTGTTATATTTTATGTTTCTCTTCAAAGCCTTACAATTCCTTACCATATAAGGAAGCAGGCCAGCAATGCTGATCTTCATAGCCCCTAATATAGGAATGTCTTACTCTGCACATTGTGAAGGCAGAAACATTTCCAGGGCCATGTAGCTTTTGTAACAGATCTTGGTATCACTTTCTGGTCTAAGTGCATTTCTCACCTTTTGTCTCCTTACGCATATTCAGTGATACTTAGACCTTTGGCTGTATGCTGGTGAGCTTAGTGGGACTGAAGCTTGTGTTTTTTGCCTTCCATCATGCAGTCTTCTGAAGTATTCTGGGATATAAGAGGAGCAATTAGTGCAATTTCTACAGCTTTGTTTCTCTCCTTTGCAGCAACAAGGTTATTGGCCATCCCAGGTTTTCTAAAGTTCAGTACTGTTTATTCAATCACCCTATTTATAGGAGTAAACCTCCTGTAAAAGAACAAACCTTTATTAACATTTGACCAGGCAGGCTCTCAGTATTTGTACAGATCATCTGTCACCAACTCCTGGCAGCAGCTGGGTGACCCTAGTTCGGTTCTCAAGTACATTATGAATAAACCTGGACAAGCAAACACACGCGCTCATGTGAGGGCCCCCACTGAGGTTGTTTCCAGCCCTTCTTGGTTGCCAGACCATTTCTATCAGATCAAACCAGTAAAGTGGGCATAAGGCATGTCATATAGATTTCCAATATTGTTTTTATTCTATCTGCTGTTCTCAACTTTCTGTTGGGACTCCGCTGCAGGATTTGTACTTTGAAAATTCATTTCATTCAACTGAGTCTGCTAAGAATACATTCAGTGACAAATACTTATGATAAATGTATCCTTTATATTATCAAACCAGAAGTGTTTCCTTATTTTGACATCTCTTGGAATATGTTATATTGCTGTGCTGCAGTCTTTGAAAGACTCAGGATGTTAGGACATTGCACCAGGAAAATTTTTATTATTGGTTTAAAAGTGGCCCCAGTTTTAATCACAGGGAGACACATCTCGCTCTACCTTTTGCCCTTACAGTTCCAGCTGAAACTCTCTATTTAGATTTCTTAGTGTTCCTTTTCAGAAAAGACAGAGAACAAAACCAGCAGATATTTGCTGTAGGCTGTCACCTAGCTCCCTGACTTCTTTTATTATGGAATGGAAGAGAGCAGCCAGACCAAATAACGATGTAGCTCAGCTGAACTACATGGGCGGGGACTTGGTTGCTGGGCTTGCGGTGGGGCAAAAACCATTCTCTTTGCATCTGTATAGTGAGGGAGAATGCAGGAAAAGCCGTAAAGAAAAGGATTGTAAAGGACAGGAAAGTTTGAAAGAAAAAAGGAAAAGGGCATAGCATAAATGAGAATAAGTGAAAATGAAAGGCCCAAAAGGCTGAAAAGAATTTCAGCTCAGAAGAGTTTTTAGAATCAGAAGAACCTGCAAAAATAAAAACAATGTTTCTTCTGGGTTCTTGGCAAGGAGATGACAATGATCTGGTGAAGTGGGAGAGAAAATCAGGGACTTTGGCTGAAAATCAGGGACAGAAAGTGAGATGAATTTTTAAAAGGCTTCAATGCTGAGAGAATAAGAAAGCTACAAATTATTTGGGGAGAAGTTTGAAGACATGCTAGAGTGCTTTCTTAGGTATGGCTATTTGGCAGTATTTCATGAAACGTGCCCTGAAGACTTGTGGAAAACAAGAAGAGCATTAGCTGAGCCTCCTTATAGCAAGACTTTGCTAGGAACCCATTGGACTGCAATATGTAAGAGGGAGTTACAGTCAGCAGTTTCGCTTGGACTGGTGTACAGCCACTAAGGCTGCACGATACTTTATGTCCCACTTTGCTTCAATTAGATTTTTCTGCTCCATCTTTCCTTAACAGAGTTGCTTCTCATTTTCCAATAAAGGAATGGAATTAGCTGAAACAATTCTTGGTGGGTCTATATGCAGCACATCTTACATTGCACTTGCTTTTAAGACGATGCTAAAAACCCTCAGTACTTAGATAACATTACCTTTCTGTGCTAATGGCTGAAATAACAAGAAACAAGTATGCCTCTTATCTGTCTCTAAGTAAATCTTTAAACATCTGAAAATTCTTCTTAGATTTTCCTAAGTGTTCATTTGCTCAGCCAAGCTATGGGTCTGAAAACTGACATGCACAGACATCGTCACTTTTAAAATCATACTTTTACTGAGAACTGAATCTTTCCTTTTTCATTTTGGTAAAGAGGGTATCCTGTGTCAATAACAGTACTGCCTCTAGAACTGGAAGAATTCAGGAAAAAGGTGCTTTCAAGCCACCCTGTAGTTACATACATGGTATAAAATGTATACCATGCAGAGGGGTAACTTCCGTCCATCGGTGTGGAGGCAAAGGAGATGATACAATTCTGAACAGCACAGTTGACCACTCCAGAACTTCCTCGGCCACTGCTCTTTGTAAGAATTGAAACATGTTCTTTGAGAAATTTAGAATTTTACTCTTTTCTTCAAACTTTATTCCTTGTGTATTGGATTTGGTATGCAACATTGACAGAGTCCATTAGCTGGTTTCAGATGACATCAGTTGTCAAATCTTCATTTGTGTTGAAGCCCATGCAAGATTTTGATGCTGAACTAAAAAGCAGACTGTAGAACATGAAGGTGATGTCACAAGCTCCTACCAGAATCTACCTTCATAAATCTCATTTCAATGACCAAAGATTCGAGTGCAGCTATGTTTAAGAATGGACGGAGAAAGCACTGTTAATGAGGATGAATTATCTTTGTAACCCTTCTTGTTATGTTGCTGTGTGATATTTTTGTCAAAAAGATTTTCCTTTTGCTTTGAAAAGCATTCAGCTGTTCTTGCTTTTCTTTTAAATACTGACCACTGTCATGTTTATTGTGCAAGATTTGGTTAAATTATTTGATACAACTTAAGGATGTTAGGTTTGGTTAAAATGTTGCACAGAAGAGTAGCTGTGCTTAAACCATATGCTGTTCTGTATTTTTATTCTTGGCTTTCTGTGCACACTGTTAAGATTTCAGGGATAATGTAACTCAATTCACAGTAATGCATTTCTCAAAGTTTTATTAATTATTTATGCAGTTAAGTAGCATATGTTGTATTCAGACTGACAAGTAAAAGGCAGAAGAGGCTGCCTTTATCCTCAAGAGATCTTGTATGATACAGGAAAAAAAAAAAAAAAAAAAAAAAAAAAAGAGGTGTCAGGTCTCAATTTACCTCACCATGCCAAGCAACTTGCTCTCGTCCTTGATTTGTGGCTGTAGAGGACCAGACCTAAGCATGGTTTGTCTCAAACATTCTGAGTATTGCTACTGGAAAGGTGATCAGAGGAGAGGGTCCTGCAGAGGTGCGGCAGCGTGTTCTCAGCCAGCTTCCTGCTCCATCCTGATACGAGTGGTCAGTTCCGTCCCCCCGCCCCCGACTCACTCCCTTGAGGGCTCAAAGGGCTGGCTGAGCATGTGAGAATTGTGTGAAAAACCGAGTTTGCCTGAGAGGCGTGCATCATATTAACTATAAAAGGGAGCGGATCGGGCCCGCTTGCTCCTCTTGTCTTTTTTTTCCTCGCTTCTCTTTTTCTTTCTCTTCCTTTGCCTTGCAATCTCAGCTTCGGACTATTCACACAGCAGGAGCACCCTAGCATCCAAGGACTGATGAAATTCTTTGTTTTGTTCCCATGCTTTTCCTGAGCAAAGTACAGCTATCATATTCTATGCTGTACTGAACTCTTGTTCAAGTGGGGGAGCTTGTGGAAGCGTGTTATGGTTTGTGAGACAGCACCTTTGCTTAATGGTATCTTGTGGCTTGCTAGTCATCACCTTTGGGTATTAGTGGTGTGGCTTTTGAGCTAGCATCTTTGTGGAGTTTGTTGTGGGAGTTATGAACTTATTGAAGTGAACTCTACAAATTCAGGGGTTTGTTAGCCACACCTTTTGAGCCTAAGCAGTGAGATGGTTGGCAGTTATGGTGACTAAAAAGCAGACCATAGAACATGAAGATGATGTCACAAGCTGCTACCAGAAACATTTCACAGCTGAAATAACTGTGCAATAGCAATTTGAAGTCTAATTTATGGGGACTTATATTAAATTTTGCAATTTTTTTTTTCAGCTGGGCAAATGGGTTAGTAGAACCAAGATCTGACAGGAAGCTTTGGGATGTAAAAAGGGAAGAGAACTTTGCTAGCTTGTTGCAAGTTTCTGCGGATACCTTTGCAACTTTTAAACTACTTTCTCTCTGCCTTGTTTCTAGTTACTAACTTGCAAGAATTCTTCTGGCACATATGGAAGACACTGAAAGTAGGTGCTTCCTCTCTTCCCCTCCCATTAGATCAACTCAAAGCTAATGAGTACAATACTCCTTGCCAAGATTCATAATACTGAACATAATTACTGAAAACCTTAGTAAAACTCAGCAGTGCTTTTTCCACCATCAGTAGGATTATTCTGAGGGGGAAGTGATTTTACTTTTCCATAATTAATTTCCCAACATCACAGAGTTGTTCAGACCCCAGAACTGTAATCTGCAATCAATAACAAAATTCCTTACTGGTTAGTTCTGGTAATTTGTAATTATGGGATTAGTGGTGACCTTCAGGTTGTTGCCTTTCACAATAGTCTTAGGAGGAAAGAAACATTCAGGATTGAATTTTACTGCATTTAAATTAGACACTTCTATTGCCATTTTTCTTCCCTTTTGTTTTTTGTTGTTGTTGTTGTTTGTTTGTTTTTCCTTCTTCTCCCATTTTTTCCATTCACATGCACATTTTGGTTATGTAGGTTCCTTGATCAGACCTATCAGACCTTGTGAATTAAGCCTAAAGGTTGCCAATTTTGGAGAAGGTTTAGCCTAATTTTCATCCAATGGCATTTTTTCAGCATGTTTAAATTCAAAACTATATGCTGATACATTTACATTTCTGGTAAATATACCCTGGATCTATATCTGGGCATGATGAATAGGCAGTAGGATAGCTGATCTACCTTTATTTTTCCCTCGTGTGCATGTGAATGTCTGTCAAGTCTATATGGATTTTCAGTATGCCAGACACATTTGGAGTATTATAGGGAATGGGAGCGTGTGTGTGTGTTGAACCAGAGGGAGTTCTGGTTCAAGATGATTATTTCTGCATTCAGAGCAGTCAGAGACACACTTGAATTCTGAATTAATTCCTAAGTTATGTGCGTCCTTACTAGAGGAAAAATTAATGAGTGTGGGCTGAGATCTCCCTAATGAGGCCAGTGATGACAGATCCACATGTGAATGGGAACAAGCTGCAGAATTGAGTGCCTCATGCCATCCCGGGGCCAGTTAAGAGCGGTGAGGTTGACAGGATGCAAAGATGTTCGGTGCCACCGTGAGTATTTAGGCTTTGGCTCCTGCAGAGCTCCTTGGTGCTCTGCTGGATGTGCTCCAGGACGTCCATCCTGGGCTCCTGTGTTGGGGGTGAGAAGGAGAGTATATTTTTCCACGTTACAATTCTGACTTCTGCTACTGTGTGTGCAGTAACCTTTTGTTCTGTGCCACCCTCAACCTGCCAGGTTGTTTGCACTGCACTGACCTGCCTTGTTTGAAACATCCATCTTGTGCATTGCTGCGCTCCTTCCAAACGTAAGCACGGGCTGGGCTCTTCTGCTCGTTAACGCTGCACATAGTGTGCAGCACAGAGAATCCCACCCGTGCACACGAACTCTGCGGCGCCGTGCATCCGCAATTAAAAAGCAAAAACTCCTCAAACATAAAAACACCCAGAAAAATATGCGCGCACATAAGCGCCAGGACTCCAAAGAGCAAAGGGACGAGCGACGACTCGGAGAGCGGCGCACGCGCAGCACAGTGAGTTACTGCGCATGCGCAGCAGTGGGGAAGGGGAGGTGGGTACTGCGTCTGGGGCAGCTCGCTGTCTCCCCCTGCTGGCAGACAGGAGGTGATGCTGACTCGGGAGAGCCGCGGTGTGCAGGGAGCGGCCGCAGCTGCGCACGCGCAGTGCCCCGGGACCGCCGCGCACACAGCGCGGCTTCTTCCGCTCGGTGCCGCGGGCTCATGCAGTAACAAGCGTGCCGTACCGCAGCCGGGACCTCGCGCATTCCCTGGGTGCCGCGGGCTCATGCAGTAACAAGCGTGCCGTACCGCAGCCGGGACCTCACACCTTCCCTGGGTGCCGCTGCCTCATGCAGTAACAAGCGTGCCGTACCGCAGCCGGGACCTCACACCTTCCCTGGGTGCCGCTGCCTCGTGCAGTAACAAACGTGCCGTACCGCAGCCGGGACCTCACACCTTCCCTGGGTGCCGCTGCCTCGTGCAGTAACAAACGCGCCGTACCGCAGCCGGGACCTCGCGCATTCCCTGGGTGCCGCGGGCTCATGCAGTAACAAACGCGCCGTACCGCAGCCGGGACCTCGCGCCTTCCCTGGGTGCCGCGGGCTCATGCAGTAACAAACGCGCCGTACCGCAGCCGGGACCTCACACCTTCCCTGGGTGCCGCTGCCTCATGCAGTAACAAGCGTGCCGTACCGCAGCCGGGACCTCACACCTTCCCTGGGTGCCGCCGCCTCGTGCAGTAACAAACGCGCCGTACCACAGCCAGGACCTCGCGCCTTCCCTGGGTGCCGCCGCCTCGTGCAGTAACAAACGTGCCGTACCGCAGCCGGGACCTCGCGCCTTCCCTGGGTGCCGCCACCTCGTGCAGTAACAAACGCGCCATACCGCAGCAGGGACCTCACACCTTCCCTGGGTGCCGCGGGCTCATGCAGTAGCAAACGTGCCGTACCGCAGCCGGGACCTCACACCTTCCCTGGGTGCCGCCGCCTCATGCAGTAACAAACGCGCCGTACCGCAGCCGGGACCTCACACCTTCCCTGGGTTCCGCTGCCTCATGCAGTAACAAACGTGCCCTACCACAGCCAGGACCTCGCGCCTTCCCTGGGTGCCGCTGCCTCGTGCTTGTCCTGCCCTTGTGGGGCCGCAGTGCCCAGAGTGCAAATCGCACAGCTGTGGCGCTGCTGCCGCCAGGCATTCCTAGTCTCCTGTTGTTTCTGTGGCCTGAATTGCTTCCAGTCAGCAAGGATTGTTCCCAAGCGTCATCCCCTCTGGAGCTCGATAAAGCTGTGTTCCTCGAAGTCCAGGTACTGCTTCTTGCTGCTGTGTGCACCTCTTGCCTTTGCCTGCTGTGAGCAGCTTTTTGTTGCAGCTTAGTGAAGTCCAGTTCAGTGGTTTCTATACCAGAAACCTCTGTAGCGAGCAATCAAAAGGGAGGTTTCCTGTTCCTGCTATATCTTGGCTTTCTGAAATTGCTATATCCTCTTGCATGCCGTATGCCTGAGAGAATTCATGCCATGATTCCTCCAATTTGGCACTAGTCTGTACCTTGCTTGGGGTACAGAGCATCCTTGAGTGCATTGTTAGGAATCTTAGCATGGAAGATACTTGAGATGTGAAGCTGGAGATCATGAACATGTTTGAGAAGCAGAGAGGTTTACTGCACTATTGTCATGTTGTTTTGAATGCAGCAAAGGAAGGCCGTCTGTTGGCTGGGCCTGTCATTTGCACTAGTTTAGCTCTACTGTGCAGAAAAAAAAAGTCCAGTGCTTTGGTATTGTGCATTTCAACAGTAATGTATTGTCAAGTTTGTCTAATGGGTCTTGCATGAATTTGTGTTAATCTTGTTGCAAAGCTAAAGGCTGAGAGGGGATGCTGTCAGTAATACAGAAAATATTACTGTGGGCATAGAATGCATCTGAATACCTTTGAAGAGACTGTGCCACCTCTTACCTGGACACTCCCACCCAAAGAGTTGACTTTAAAAAGAAAAGCAGTCAGCATGTCTTTTGTTTCTCCTGGTTGCTGAGGACTGTTACCTCCCGTTGAGACTCTTGAGACTCTGCAGCTTCTTTTGTTGGCAACTCTGTTGTGGCTTTAATTTGTTCTCTGCCCCTGTAATAAAGGTGGAGTATGCATGACTCTACACACCATCTACTGAACTAGTTGGATGTTATGGGGAATGCTAAGAAGGTGACAGATCAGTTGTTTTAAAACCAAAGGCAATTCTTTGGGATGATTCCAGAGTACAAATCTCACACTCAGTTGTTGCTTTATTGCCACTGAGGGTGGTTGCTTTCAAGTTGATGAACGCTGGTAGACTGTCTTTCTTTGAACAGCCATGTTTATTTCATCCACCTCCAAAGCTTGGGAAGAAACCAAAACAGTGTTTGGAAATTGTTTAGAATAAAGCTGGTGTTCCAAGAGTGGAGGAGTAAGCACTCAGGAGTCATTTAAGGAATCAGCTTTCCTCAGCATGAGAGGAACCAGCCATGGGCACTGCTGTGTAACATGGAGCACATGCAACCACTGCATCTCTCTGAGCAGCTGAGAACATACCCTCCAGTGTTTTGCAAGCCAGTGAGCTGTTTTACTTCTATAAAACATTTAGTAAACTTTTCAAAGAAGTCAGGCCTTCCTCCTGATTCTTTTGTTACTAACACCTGTCATGCAGTCCTTAGCTATGCTTCGAGTCCTCAGTATAGCCAAGTACACATGCTGAAGGATATATTGCTGACCACTTGAACAATTATCCTGTTAAACTGGGTCTTTAATATTTTCTGACTTGGGAAATGATCTTTTCTATAGGATTTGTAAGAAAATCACTGTTCTACTGGATGTAAATCCTGAATATCATAGTGTTCCACATCACACTAGAGATTTGTGTAACCTAGAATAATCTCTGGCAAATAGATAATCAACCAACAGATTCCCCTGCTTCCCCCCTTGCCCCCAAAATACAAAGAGTTGATATGAACTTCTCTGTATTTTCTCTTGAAAGAAATGCTGTGGTTTTTCAGCCTCTCTCACAGAAGGTGAAGTCTTTAAAAATCACATTCTTGTGGTCTTGTTTCTTGAAGAAGTTTGAAAAATATAGTTTCCTTTCCTGAAAACAGAAGTCCACTGAAAAGAGACTCTGTCAAAAATTCTTTTACTCCAAAGAGACTCTTAAGTGTTGTGTTTCCACAAGAGTATTATGATAGCACACCTGTTAATATGCAGAATTACCAGGAAAATTTGCAACATGATGTTTAAAACCCAGGCAAATATTTAATCTGCCTCTCTGCTTGCCAGTTACCTGATGTATGTTATTCATGGTGGGTGCTAGCTTCTTTGAAGATGATTGGTAGGATACGGTGGACTGACAGAGAAAACTGTGCTGCTTTATTTTGGTGTGCCAGGGTGAGGAGTCTGGAGGATTTGCTGACAGACCAGGAGATATGGTAAGTGATATTTTTTCTAAATAAAATACACATGAAAATTTTAACTGGAAATTTCAACTTTTGTTTGGGTGTAACTCAACTCATGGTCTAGGTGGGTTTTGCAGAGGCTGCAGTTTACTCTGAAGGAAGAATAGTGTAGAATTGCCATTGAAGGCATACTTGGGGAGCGCATTCTTTATAACGCACATGTATCCCCCAGTGAAATCAGTTGCCATTCCTTACAAAATCTGGTTTGGTCCACCATAACACATGCAACACAAACCATTTTTCACAAGACCATTTGGAAGATGCGTGTAAAAACGCTCTGTTTGGTGGTGGGTTTTCCAGTGCGTGTGTGGGTTCGTTGGGTTTATTATTTAGTTTTGGGAAATGATCTGCAAGCTAAAGTTTGGTGTAGGTTAAATAGTCTTCAGCTCTCTTGGTGGTTTTGTCTGATCTAATTAAATCAAGAGAATCCCTATGCACTAACTTTCATTCTTTGCTAGCCCAGCCACTGAATAAATCTTGTAGTTGACTTTGTCTAGCTGAGAGAGGAAGAAGCTTTTGTGATAACATCATCAAGAGGCTGGTGCTATGGATGTTGCTTGTTGAGAAAGCAGTTACAGTTTATGGGTTGTTATTTAGAAATACATTTACCTGCTATTCCTTAATGTGGTTTTGTTTTTTTGTTTCTTTTCCTCCCCTGCTAAAGAAAGGGTGGATGTTTTGTCGATCTCTTTGTGAGAGTATCAAATCAGGTTGCTGTAAATATGTATAAGCAACTAGGCTACAGTGTGTACCGGACAGTCTTAGAGTACTACTCAGCTAGCAGTGGGGAGCCAGATGAAGATGCTTATGGTAAGTTCTTGTTTGGTCTCGAATGGAACTATTCTCATGTTGAAGGCTGCTGGGATTGTTTGTAAGACTGTTACTGTTCTTTTATATGAAACCCATAAAAAACATTAAACAATTTGAAATTATATGAATTTATAATTATATGAATTATATGAAACAGTTTCAGATAGTTGCTGATTAATGGGATCTTTGTAACTTTTCCTAATTAAGATTATATCAGTTACAAAACTTAATCTTTCCACTTACACATTTTGTAGCATCTCTGGCAAAATCGACCACAGAACAAGAATAAATGAGAAGGAATGTCAGTGCTTTCTTCCTTTCATCCCATAACAGGGACTTGAAACTTTGTTTTTTCTCAGATGTCTATGTATAAATTAATAAATGTCAGCGTTCAGCAATGGCAAAGAATTGGGTAACATTTTCAATTTAAAAGGGAAAGGAACATGGAAATTCAAGTATGCTAATGTTAATTATGTTAACAAAAGTGAACTACCAAGTGCTTCCTCTTTCTAGGTCCTTTTTAAAATTATCCTCCCAAAGGGTTACAGGGCCAGGCTGTGTATCATTTCTGTTCTTGCACTGTTTATTTGATACATAGGAGCACTGTGAAATACAAGGGCTCAGACAGACACTACCATCGCTGCATGTGACTTAAGTCATATATTTGTCTCTTTAGCTTGTCATTTCCTTTCCATTTGGCTGAGTTTCATGGAGAATTTAATATCAGTTCATATTGTTGCCATTGAGCAACATTAAGGACAGCAGTGTGTCCTGAGGAGAGCAACCAAGATGGTGAGTGGTCTCAAGTGCAAGATTTAGGAGGAGCAGCTTGTGTCCGTGAGTTTGTGCCACTTGGAGAAGAGAAAGCTGATGCATGCCCTTGTCACAGTCTGTAACTTCCAAGGACAGCAGAGAGGGGTGTTGATCTCTTCCATCCGGTCAGCAGGACATTAGGAGATGGAGCAAAGCTGTGTCAGGGAACGTTCAGAGTGCACATTAGAAGGCTCTTCACCGAGAGGGTGGTTGGTAACTGCAATGGTCTCTCCAGGGAAAGGGTCATGACACCAAGCTCATCAGAGCTCAAGGATTATCTGCACAATGCTCCTAATCATACAGTATAATTTTAGGTAGTATTGTGTGGAGCAGGGAGTTGCACCCTTACGGGTCCTTTCAAACTTGAGGTAGTCTTATGATTCTAGGAAATTTTCTTGATTAAAAAATACCTTATTTTAATGGAGAATTCACTTAATATGGCTTTGTACAATGAATTACTATAATAGCATTTTTTCCTGTTGCTATAGATATGAGAAAAGCTCTTTCCAGAGATACAGAGAAGAAATCAGTTATACCTCTGCCTCATCCTGTGAGACCAGAAGACATTGAGTAACTTTAAGCTGCGGTTCTCATGCAATGTACCAAGGGTCAAGTTTCATCTCCTATAACGCCCAACAACTTACGCATAAGAAGTTTTAGGCCAAATGTTTTTCCCATAAAGTACATAAAAGCAATGTTGAGAAGCTGACTAACACTGCTTCTATTGGAAATGCTTGTATACTGCCACACTTACTCTATTTTTCCTTTCACATGTTGGAGAGTTGGAGACTATTAAAATGGAATTATTTCCTGTATGGTCTTTTCTTGGTTTTCTTGTTGCAGCTAAAATTTATTTCTGTTTCAGGAAGCATCTCGTTGTATAGTCTGTGATTTAACAGTTCCCATGCCAATTTAATTGTGATGGAAGAAGGCAAATGAAGCCAGGATACTCAACTAGGATGCCCCAAACCCCTGCCAATCACAGGTTGCCAAAAAAACCCCACGCCAGGTTACAAAAATACTAGAAGCTCAGGTACAAAAATACCAAATCCCCGGCCTACAAAAATACCAAAAACTCCCCCTACAAAAAACTAGGTTCCAAAATACAACCCTAGGTGTATTTTTGTTCAAAACCCTAGTTTTGAGCCCTAGAATCAAAATAATAGAAAACCAAATTCCAAAATACCAAAGAAAACTGGGTTTCAAAATCACAGATTTAAAATACTAGAATTTTAACCAAACCCAAGTTCCAAAATACAAAAGCAACCCAATTTCAAAATATCAGAATAACAAGTTCAGAAATATCAGAATAACAGTTTCAAAACACTAGAATACCAAGTTCCAAAACACCAAAATAATTCCATTTCAAAATACCAGAATATCAAGTTCCAAAATAGCAAAATTACCTCATTTCAAAATATGAAACTGAAAAATACCAATTTTCAGATCTCTTATGTGGTCAGGATTCCCAAACCCAAAAGAATGCAATATTGTCAAAATGGAATCTGTGCTACCAAAATGGATATTTTCTTGTCTGAAAAGCTTTCCTCTGGTGACCATCAATACATGTATTTATTCTAATTGTACAGCCAGATGCAATAAGAATTTTACTTTAAAAGCAAACACTTGTAGTAGCTGTCTGCGTAGTTTGTGTCTGTGAGAACTGGCATTTGGGCCGGAAAGCTGTGGTCGGGATCAAAGGATGGAGTAAATCTTTTCCCTGCAGATGCACAGTGAAAGACTGCGGAGCAGGCAAAGGGAGCATTTATATATTTCATGGAAATTCAGGGCACAGCAGCAATGGGGGTGCTCAGGTTCATCAGGATTAGCCATAACCAACACAGCCAAACCCATGACCCCTCAAGGGACGTGTCAAATGCTTCGACAGAAACACAGATTAGTAATGATTACAGAAGAAAAATTACCAGTAATCACTTATGGTCCATGGAGAATTTCCTCAGTAATTACAAAGCTAGGACATACGGAATTTTGGAGGCAGAATCCACAGTTTTGGCCACAAGCACCAAGATGAAGGCCAGTTCTTTGACACGGAAAGGAAAGCCCAGCACCCTGGTGTTTCAGGGGCAGACAAGGGGCCGTGTAGGGAAGGGAACGACGACCGGGACTTTTCTCCACCTCACCCCCCCACTCAAAGGTGCAGCAGCCCCAGGTGTGACCAGTGAGGATGAGGCAGCTCTTTGCCAGAGGCTGCTTTCAGAGGGTTACACGGGCACACCTGCACAGGGAGCTGAGAGTTGAGAGGGGGCAACACTGGCATCCTGAGAGTCCCTCCAGGATCAATGGTTACAGGATCCATCAGGGGCTGAGGAGCAGCCAGCTGCACCTGAGCATGGAGCATCTCTTCAAGAAAAAGTCCAGGGAAAAGCCCTCATGCCAAGAGACAGCATCTGAGCAGGCAGAGCAGCATGTGTGGTCCCAGTGGGAAACTTTCAAGTTTCCTCTTTCATCTAGTCAGTCCCCCTCCTCCCAGAGCCCCCAGAAAAGAGAGGGGCTATTAGGAGAAAAGGAGTTTAAAATAAAGGAAAAGGCTCCTTTTTCTGTAACTGTCTCTGTCTAAATTGAAGAGGAATCTGCTTCCCCTGCAATTTTAATGGTTTCAATTAAAGGAAACCCTGCCTTTTCCATGGTGCTGGGGGTATTAATCAACAGGGAATCCCCATTTTCCATTCTTTTCCAGTTTAAATGGAAGGCAAAAACCTTGATGCTATTTTATGGGTTTGAATTAAGGGTAGTTCCTTCCTTTTCATCATCCTAAGGTTTAAATTGAGGGGGAAGCCCAGTTGTCCCTCCTTCTAAAGGGTTTAAACTGAGGGAAAATCCCCCTTTCCCCATCACCAGAGATATTTAAAGTGGAAAAACCTCACCTTTCTCCAGTAGTTTAAGGGATTAAATTAAAGGGAAGAAGCCATTTATTTGCCATTTTATCAGTTTAAGTGGATGTGAGCACCACCTTTCCCTCAGTTTAAGGGGTTTTAATGAGGGAAGCTTCTTTTTCAGCATTTTAAGGGTTTAAATCTACATTTCAGGGCGCTCCTACCCATGCCCCAGTACCAAATGTCACATCAGTGTGGGTCTAGCACTGCCCACAGTCTAGTCTCCCACTGCCCAGGAGTCTATTTTTTTTTCTTCCTTGGTTTTATTTATAATGTATATAGGTCAAATTGGAGGTCCCAGTGTGAGTTACACTATTTAAATTAGTACTCTTCTCCACCCTGCTTAGTCACATGTGGGGTACTTACTACTGAGTAATCACTAGGGAACAATTATGCAAGTTAACAAATTATCCAACTTATCGAGCTATGCTGCCAAAACACAAACCTTATTTCTTATCAGTTTTCTGCCCTTTTACTTAGTGTAGTTGCAGCAAGAAACAAAGCACTATCATTTCCTTGAAGAGTTTTCTCCTTCATCAAGCCCTTTACCCACCTTGAATTTAGTCAGAGGAGCCAAACAGCTGCAGTTGCTCTGAGGGCTTTTATAGCTGGTGGGATTTGCTCCCTCCCTTTTCCTGGGTATTGTGGAAATGAGAGGCAGCACAACCAGGGATATATTAACCCCAGCCTTTACTAAGGGCCTTCATTCCCTCTCTGGGATCAGCTAGGATAAGAGTTCTCCTCTTATTTCAGTGAAGAGGCTCTTTCAGCTTACCTTAGCTTGTTTTCAGCGGGTGGTTTTGGGCATCTAAAGCAACAGAGGCTTTGAAGATACTGTGCAGAGAGTAGCATTGAAGACAGGGAAAATTTAAGTTCATGATTTTGGATTGTGTGTTCAGGGGTGGTGACATGCTTTTATAATTTCTGGTTTTCTTGGGGTTTTTTTTTAGGAGGAATGCAACTCATGAAGAGTTTAGGAGGAGAAGCTCATGAAGAATTGCAGCCCAAGAGGACCCATATTGGATAAATTAATGGAGAACTGTGTCCTGTAGGAGGGATCTCATGCTGCAGCAGCACAAAGACTCCTCTTCCTGAGGGGGAAGCACTGGTGTGAACTGACTGTAACTTCTGTTCTCATCTTCTTGCACTACTGGTGGGTAGGAGGTAGAGAATCACAATAAAGTTAAAGCTGGGAAGGAGAAAGGGAGGGGGGAAAGGTGTTTTAAAGACTTATTTTACTTCTTATTACCCTACTCTGATTTTGATTGGTAATTAATTCAATTAATTTCTCCCTTTTTTCCCTCTGATGTCTCCCTGTCCTTATCTCAGCTCATGAGTTTTTTTATATTTTATCCAGCTGAGGAGGGAAGTGATTGATAGAGAGGCTCTGGGGGGCACCTGCCATCCAGCCAGGGTCCACCCACCACAGTAGTATTCTGAACAAAGTGTCTGGGCTTTCACTGAAGGGAAGACTTAGTAAGGGAGATTTAGTAAATATTGTCATTGGAGTGTAAAAGAGTGAGTGATCATGTTTAGAGTAGCTACCAACAGTTTTCTAGGCAGGCTCATGCTCCAGGCCCTAGTGGCACATGCACGTCTGCAGTCTTAGAGCTTCTGCAAGGAATCACAACCTCAGGGCTGGAGAACTGTCATGTGAAAAGGGAAGATTTCCTTGACCATTACTATTTAATTTGTCTGTCAGTGCCCCAGGACAGCTGAGACCCTTGTGCCTGACCAGTCTGTCAGACCCCTTACAGGGCTCTTTTGTTGAGCAGTCCTGCTGGATTGAAGTTTGACTGACATTCAGGGAAATAGGCCAAGAACATAATAGAGATCCCTCAGGAGGTCTTCCCAATTTATGACCCCTCACATGACTTTTATTTGAATATGTTACCTGCTGCTGGCAACTGCTAATATCCATGAAGGAGTCCCACTTTGGAATTTTATGGAACACTTATGGAACTATATTCTTTGTAATTATAAAATTGTGACAGGTTAAGGTTCAGGGATTGTTGGTGATGGTATCTGTCAGTGATAGTATTATACAAAAACTTACTCAAAGCAATATGCAGACAAGCTGTAGTCCCCAATAAAAATATTCAGCAAGCAGAATGCATTTCTAACCCATCAGGCATTCTTATGGGGGAGAAGACAGGTTCAGCCCATTGACTGATACCAGCAGTTATGATGGAGCATTCACTAACTTTTTCTCCATTCTTAGCTTACCTTTATAGTATTTCTTTATATTTAGGTGAAGCTTGAGTGCATGCATATATTTGCTTCTGATTGCTGTAAAATCCTCTCACTTCACTTTCAAAGATACAATCAAAAATGTATAGAGCTCATGCCAAGTGAGAGGTTGTTGTAACTAGGAGGCAGGTAACTTTGGGATGCACAGCAGGCAGCCTGCCCTCCATCTGGGTGTGAAGAAGGCAGGGCTGGGAACTGTCAGCAACATCCCATCAGGTCTAGCTCATGGTGCCACCCTGAGGGTTTCCCCTGTCTTTGGGCAGTCTCAGCTGCTGCAGCTCACTTGACAGAGACTCACGCTCTATACTGTGCTTGGCTGCACTGGAGAGGATGAAGCCGAGGACAGCAAAGGTTGCCTTCACATCCCCTGACTGCAGATGGGAGGGAGGGTGAGCTCTGTCACCTTGGGAAGGCATCTGCAGATTCATTGCTGCCCATCTCTGGAGCACGGCTCCATCGGGAGATCGTGGTAAGGACAGCAGTGCTCACCTAACTTTGCACCTGAGGTCAGCCTCAGGATCTTGTCATACTGTGGGAGAGCAGAGCTTCACAGTAAACACCAGCTAACACACTTACTACCAGTGTTAACACTAACAATTCTTACCCAAATATTAATAACACTTACTATGCATATTATTAGTACTAGTAGAGGCCAGTAGCGTTCTTAACGCTGAGGCTTGCTTGAAGAACACAAAATTAATTAATATTGCTGATTATGCTATTGTAGTGTTGAAATACTTGGCCTCTACTGCGGTAGCCCCACACTTACCTCAATGGCCTCCCCCAGCAGGTCCAAAAACACCTGGATGCAGATCACCTTAAGCTTCACTGATGTGATAAACAGAGTTCACTCTTTAAAATTTTTAAAAGTTTAATAAAGGATAAAAGGACAAAATAATCCAGCACTGGGGTGCTTTTGGCACATGGCCACAGAGCACAGAGGCAGCTTAAAATCGTGTTCGCTATATATGGTTACATTGCTGGGGTTACATGCATATTCACTAGCTCATACATTATTCCAACATTCCTTTGAGTTTTTGGTGTTCCAGGAACTCTCTTGTTTGGTTTTAACCTCTGACTTGTCTGCAGAACATTCTGTAAATTGGGTCTACATATTTTATTTCTTCCTGTAGTTTTATCCTGTTGCTTCACACTCCCTGATAGTGCCGACGGTCGATAAATCTTCCTGGATGCTTAGGCTTTGTTTTTGTCACTGTTATCACTTTGTAGGGCCAGTCCACAGATACAAGAAACGCAATAATTGCTTTACACCATTCTCTGAGTTAAATGCATAGAAGTATTTTAGTTTCTATTTTAAATTTTTGTTAAAGCCTGCGATATAATATATTTATCACACTACTATTAATATGAAATACACAGTGCATACATAAACTGGTATATTACACTGTACAAAACATTTAAAAGTAAGTACAAGTTGTACCAAATCAAAATACTTGTGATGCAAAACGCTAATCTATGAATGGGAAAGCCAATATTGTTTTATCATCTATAACATCCGACCACTGTGGGGGAGAAGGAGAGTGAGCAGCGGGCCCGCAGCAGGCGGAGGGCAGGCAGGGGGACGCGGGCACTTAACTTTGGCCAGGGTGCTGATTTCGGCCAGTCGGGGCAGGCCAAGTCCCCGCAGAAGCGGAAGCACTGCGGGAGAAGAGGCGCCCAGAGCCCGCAGCGGCCTCTGCACACCCTCCCCGCTGCCGAGCCCCGTCCTCACCATGTCGCCGCCGCTCCCTAGTCCGCGCTGCTGTCGCAGAGTCCGCCTTTGCGACCCGGAACCACTCCCGGGCTACACTCCCACGCCCCCTCCCCGCCCCCTGCCCCGAGTGCCGATGGGGCACTCTGGTAGGGGCTCTGCGGGGGTCTTTTTGCCGGGACCTGGGCACGAGAGAGGGCCGGAGGAAGGGACCGGGGGTGGGGGGTGTCGCGAGCGGGACCCCCGGCGTCCGCGGGCCCTTCGGGCAGCCCGGGCTCCGCCCCACGCTCCCCTGGGCCGCAGCCTCACGGCTCCCAAACCTGCCAATCACCGCCCGCCTTTCTCCATCCGCTCTGTCCAATCACAGCCGCCCTTTCAATACGCGCGCGGTCCCGCCCATCTCAGCCCGCTCAGTCGCGGCCCGGCCCCTCAGCCTGGCCCCACTCCCCCGTACACCTGAGGCGCCGCTCCCGCCACCGCCGCTTTGGGAGCCGGCGGAGCTGTGTCCCTGCTGCCGCAGCCACGGCAGGCGCTGTTGGAGCCGGGAAGGGCGGCCGGGAGGTTCCAGTTCGGGTCCAAGCTGAGATCAGGTTATGGTCCAGGGAAACGGGCAGAGGGCGGGGAGGGGGCGGACGCGGCCCCTGCAATAGCGGCGGCGGGAGCAGCGCTTGAGGGGACCGCGGGGGGGTCGCGGATCCGAGGGCGGCGGCAATGGGCGGGCTGGGATTGGTGGAGCCGGCAGGCGCTGCCTCGGGTTGTGATTGGCTGGCTGGTCCGGCCCTGGGGGATAAATACCGTGCGTTGGGGCGGCGCAGCTGTCAGTTCAGCGGTGAAGGTGGGAGCGACGGGAGCTACAGGTGCGCGATCCGAGGAGCGGCGCTGCGCCAGGACGGGACCCCAGCGGCAGCGGATCCGGGGAGCGCTGGTGAGCACGGACGCGACGCCTGCAGCAGTGTCTGGAGGCCAGCGGTGTCCAGTTCTTTCCACCGCGCCCTGCGCGGTTCGGGTACCCGGCGGCTGGTGTGGGGCCTGGAGTGGTGCAGGAGAGGGACCGGCTGCTGTTACTGGGGCCCGGGAAGTAGCCGTTTCGTGGTTTCTGGATTTAAAGTAATGTTCAGAATACGGCTAATAAAACTGGCTTTTTGCATTTTTATTATTTTATTTTGCTTTTTCTTGTAATAATAATGGGTTTTTTTTAAATTTATTGTGTTATTTTGTTATTGCTCATTTTACTACATTTTTTGGTTTGATTTCTTTACTAGATATCTGGTGCTAATTCAGTAAGGGTTGTGGAACTGGGGCTAAAACACCAGTTGTGAGATCGGTGGGGACATAAAACGCCAGGGTGTGGAATAATGCTTTTGGCACGAGTCAGGCCCAAAAAGGTGTGAAGCGGTGGAAATGCTGGGGCTAGATAAGTGCCATGGGAGAATGGCATGGAGCTGCAGCGCAGAGCCTGCAGGACATGCCTGGGGGTTTCCAGGCCCTGTCCCGTGGTACCAAGCAGAGGCTGAGGGTGTGGGGGCTCAGAGGGTTCCAGGGCCCAAGAATCAGCCCAAGGGTGCCTTTTGGGATGGGGGAGCAGGAGCCCGGTGGCTATTCCCAGCCCCTGGAGCTGCCTGGGGAGAGGTGAGGGTGCCTTTGGGCAGGTGCTGGGCTGAGAGCCAGGGCGAGGGAGAAGGTAGATGTTGAGCTTCAGGCCTCAAGTGTCCCTAAAGTTGGATTTATTAAGGTGGGTGGGGCAGCTTCTAGAGACATTGAAATGATGGCAGTAACTGATTTGTGACCTTATCAACAGCCGCAAGCTGCAGTGAGAAGCAGAAGCAGCTTTTAGCTGCAGCCAGTAGGAAGCTGAGGAGCTGGAGCTGAGGCAGCAGAGCTGGAGGAGACAGAAATATGGTAGGGTTTGGGGTAAAACCCCTGTGGGGCTGGGATAGGGAATGTGGAGCTGGGAGGTGAACTGCATGGTTGGGGCTGAAATTGCTGTAAGGGCTGCACTCTGAACTCAAACCACACAGAGCTAGAGCTAAAACAAAGATCCTGCCCTGAGAAGCAGAAGTTAGCATTATGTGGCACTGCTGCAAAGATCTCGAACAGGAAGTGGAACAGGAGAGCTGGCAGTGAAATAAAGCTTGTGGGACTGGAGCTGAAATTACTGGGGCTGGGAAAGGGGAACTGGGGTTGGATTAAGACTGCATATGGGATGGAAACTGAAGGGCTGACACAGAGACTGTATGATTTGTGTGCTAAACTCACTGTGGGCCTGTGACATGGGTGCTGGGGCTGGGTATTGTGACTGAAAGTAGAACAGGATGTGTGGTGGGGAAAAGGGGGCTGCAACCTTGCGCCTGTAAACCGCGTCGATGGTAGAATAATGCCTGGGCCTGTGATTGCACCTCTAGGGGCGGACCTGAAATCACTGTGGGGCTGGGAAGTGGACTCCAGGTCAGGGACATTGAATGAAAATGGGAAAGGCACGAGACCTGTGGCCAGGGCATGGGCATCGAGGAGAACTTGGCAGGGGCCTGTACAGTGACTGGGGGTTGTGTGGTGGCAGCTAAAGTCACTGCAGGGCTGGAATATTGCTGGTGGAGTGGGCTTAGTGACCCATGGGCGGAAGCTGAACTGTTGCCGAGCTGGAGCCAAGACCAGGGTGCTGCCCTGTGAAGCTGGAGAAGCGCAGAGCTGGAGCTGGAAGAAGAGAACTGGCAGTAAAATAAAGCTTGTGGGTCAAGAGCTGAAAGAGCTGAAATCACTGGGTCTGGTGCTGTCATCATTTCGTGTCTGGGATTTCAGCTGACTACGGTATATGAACCTTAGGGCTGGCACAGAGAGGGTAAAATAAAGCTTGTGGGTCAAGAGCTGAAAGAGCTGAAATCACTGAGTCTGGTGCTGTCATCATTTCGTGTCTGGGATTGCGGCTGAACACATCACAGGAACCTTAGGGCTGGTACAGAGACTGCAGTGTTCTTGCGCCGAGATCCCTGTAGGCCTGGGACATGGGTGCTGGGGCTGGGTATTGTGACTGAAACTAGAACAGGATGTGTGCTGGAGAAAAGGGGGCTGCAACCTTGCGCCTGAAAGCCCCGTCGATGGTACAATACTGCCTGGGTGTGTCGTGGCACCTCTTAGGGTTGAGCCGAATAGACTGCGGGGCTGGGACTTTGAATGAAAATGAAAAAGGCACTGGACCTGTGGAGAGAGCTGTGGGCATGGAGGTGAACTTACGCAGGGGCAGGGGCAAGAGTTAAATCACTGCAGGGCTGGGGTATTGCTGGTGACGTGGGCTTAGAGAGCCTTGGGTGGGAGCTGAATTGGTGCAGAGCTGGAGCCAAGACCAAGCTGCTGCCCTGTGAAGCTGGAGAAGCGCAGAGCTGGAGCTGGAAGAAGAGAACTGGCAGTAAAATAAAGCTTGTGGGTCAAGAGCTGAAAGAGCTGAAATCACTGGGTCTGGTGCTGTCATCATTTCGTGTCTGGGATTTCAGCTGACTACGGTATACGAACCTTAGGGCTGGCGCAGAGAGGGTAAAATAAAGCTTGTGGGTCAAGAGCTGAAAGAGCTGAAAGCACTGAGTCTGGTGCTGTCATCATGGCGTGGCTGGGATTGCGGCTGAACACATCACAGGAACCTTAGGGCTGGTACAGAGACTGTAGTGTTCTTGCGCCGAGATCACTGTGGGCCTGGGACATGGGTGCTGGGGCTGGGTATTGTGACTGAAACTAGAACAGCATGTGTGGTGGGGAAAAGGGGGCTGCAACCTTGCGCCTGAAAGCCCCGTCGATGGTACAATACTGCCTGGGTTTGTCATAGCAGCTCTTAGGGTTGTGCCAAAATCACTGTGGGGCTGGGACTTTGAATGAAAATGAAAAAGGCACTGGACCCGTGGAGGGAGCTGTGGGCATGGAGGTGAACTTACGCAGGGGCAAGAGTAAAATCACTGCAGGGCTGGGGTATTGCTGGTGGCGTAGGCTTAGAGAGCCTTGGGTGGGAGCTGAATTGGTGCAGAGCTGGAGCCAAGACCAAGCTGCTGCCCTGTGAAGCTGGAGAAGCGCAGAGCTGGAGCTGGAAGAAGAGAACTGGCAGTAAAATAAAGCTTGTGGGTCAAGAGCTGAAAGAGCTGAAATCACTGGGTCTGGTGCTGTCATCATTTCGTGTCTGGGATTTCAGCTGACTACGGTATATGAACCTTAGGGCTGGCACAGAGAGGGTAAAATAAAGCTTGTGGGTCAAGAGCTGAAAGAGCTGAAATCACTGAGTCTGGTGCTGTCATCATTTCGTGTCTGGGATTGCGGCTGAACACATCACAGGAACCTTAGGGCTGGTACAGAGACTGCAGTGTTCTTGCGCCGAGATCCCTGTAGGCCTGGGACATGGGTGCTGGGGCTGGGTATTGTGACTGAAACTAGAACAGGATGTGTGCTGGAGAAAAGGGGGCTGCAACCTTGCGCCTGAAAGCCCCGTCGATGGTACAATACTGCCTGGGTGTGTCGTGGCACCTCTTAGGGTTGAGCCGAATAGACTGCGGGGCTGGGACTTTGAATGAAAATGAAAAAGGCACTGGACCTGTGGAGAGAGCTGTGGGCATGGAGGTGAACTTACGCAGGGGCAGGGGCAAGAGTTAAATCACTGCAGGGCTGGGGTATTGCTGGTGACGTGGGCTTAGAGAGCCTTGGGTGGGAGCTGAATTGGTGCAGAGCTGGAGCCAAGACCAAGCTGCTGCCCTGTGAAGCTGGAGAAGCGCAGAGCTGGAGCTGGAAGAAGAGAACTGGCAGTAAAATAAAGCTTGTGGGTCAAGAGCTGAAAGAGCTGAAATCACTGGGTCTGGTGCTGTCATCATTTCGTGTCTGGGATTTCAGCTGACTACGGTATACGAACCTTAGGGCTGGCGCAGAGAGGGTAAAATAAAGCTTGTGGGTCAAGAGCTGAAAGAGCTGAAAGCACTGGGTCTGGTGCTGTCATCATGGCGTGGCTGGGATTGCGGCTGAACACATCACAGGAACCTTAGGGCTGGTACAGAGACTGTAGTGTTCTTGCGCCGAGATCACTGTGGGCCTGGGACATGGGTGCTGGGGCTGGGTATTGTGACTGAAACTAGAACAGCATGTGTGGTGGGGAAAAGGGGGCTGCAACCTTGCGCCTGAAAGCCCCGTCGATGGTACAATACTGCCTGGGTTTGTCACAGCAGCTCTTAGGGTTGTGCCAAAATCACTGTGGGGCTGGGACTTTGAATGAAAATGAAAAAGGCACTGGACCCGTGGAGGGAGCTGTGGGCATGGAGGTGAACTTACGCAGGGGCAGGGGCAAGAGTTAAATCACTGCAGGGCTGGGGTATTGCTGGTGGCGTGGGCTTAGAGAGCCTTGGGTGGGAGCTGAATTGGTGCAGAGCTGGAGCCAAGACCAAGCTGCTGCCCTGTGAAGCTGGAGAAGCGCAGAGCTGGAGCTGGAAGAAGAGAACTGGCAGTAAAATAAAGCTTGTGGGTCAAGAGCTGAAAGAGCTGAGATCACTGGGTCTGGTGCTGTCATCATTTCGTGTCTGGGATTTCAGCTGACTACGGTATACGAACCTTAGGGCTGGCACAGAGAGGGTAAAATAAAGCTTGTGGGTCAAGAGCTGAAAGAGCTGAAAGCACTGGGTCTGGTGCTGTCATCATGGCGTGGCTGGGATTGCGGCTGAACACATCACAGGAACCTTAGGGCTGGTACAGAGACTGTAGTGTTCTTGCGCCGAGATCACTGTGGGCCTGGGACATGGGTGCTGGGGCTGGGTATTGTGACTGAAACTAGAACAGCATGTGTGGTGGGGAAAAGGGGGCTGCAACCTTGCGCCTGAAAGCCCCGTCGATGGTACAATACTGCCTGGGTTTGTCATAGCAGCTCTTAGGGTTGTGCCAAAATCACTGTGGGGCTGGGACTTTGAATGAAAATGAAAAAGGCACTGGACCCGTGGAGGGAGCTGTGGGCATGGAGGTGAACTTACGCAGGGGCAAGAGTAAAATCACTGCAGGGCTGGGGTATTGCTGGTGGCGTAGGCTTAGAGAGCCTTGGGTGGGAGCTGAATTGGTGCAGAGCTGGAGCCAAGACCAAGCTGCTGCCCTGTGAAGCTGGAGAAGCGCAGAGCTGGAGCTGGAAGAAGAGAACTGGCAGTAAAATAAAGCCTGTGGGTCAAGAGCTGAAAGAGCTGAGATCACTGGGTCTGGTGCTGTCATCATTTCGTGTCTGGGATTTCAGCTGACTACGGTATATGAACCTTAGGGCTGGCACAGAGAGGGTAAAATAAAGCTTGTGGGTCAAGAGCTGAAAGAGCTGAAAGCACTGAGTCTGGTGCTGTCATCATTTCGTGTCTGGGATTGCGGCTGAACACATCACAGGAACCTTAGGGCTGGTACAGAGACTGCAGTGTTCTTGCACCGAGATCACTGTAGGCCTGGGACATGGGTGCTGGGGCTGGGTATTGTGACTGAAACTAGAACAGGATGTGTGCTGGAGAAAAGGGGGCAGCAACCTTGCGCCTGAAAACCCCGTCGATGGTACAATACTGCCTGGGTGTGTCGTGGCACCTCTTAGGGTTGAGCCGAATAGACTGCGGGGCTGGGACTTTGAATGAAAATGAGAAAGGCACTGGACCTGTGGAGAGAGCTGTGGGCATGGAGGTGAACTTACGCAGGGGCAGGGGCAAGAGTTAAATCACTGCAGGGCTGGGGTATTGCTGGTGGCGTGGGCTTAGAGAGCCTTGGGTGGGAGCTGAATTGGTGCAGAGCTGGAGCCAAGACCAAGCTGCTGCCCTGTGAAGCTGGAGAAGCGCAGAGCTGGAGCTGGAAGAAGAGAACTGGCAGTAAAATAAAGCTTGTGGGTCAAGAGCTGAAAGAGCTGAAATCACTGGGTCTGGTGCTGTCATCATTTCGTGTCTGGGATTTCAGCTGACTACGGTATACGAACCTTAGGGCTGGCGCAGAGAGGGTAAAATAAAGCTTGTGGGTCAAGAGCTGAAAGAGCTGAAAGCACTGAGTCTGGTGCTGTCATCATGGCGTGGCTGGGATTGCGGCTGAACACATCACAGGAACCTTAGGGCTGGTACAGAGACTGTAGTGTTCTTGCGCCGAGATCACTGTGGGCCTGGGACATGGGTGCTGGGGCTGGGTATTGTGACTGAAACTAGAACAGCATGTGTGGTGGGGAAAAGGGGGCTGCAACCTTGCGCCTGAAAGCCCCGTCGATGGTACAATACTGCCTGGGTTTGTCACAGCAGCTCTTAGGGTTGTGCCAAAATCACTGTGGGGCTGGGACTTTGAATGAAAATGAAAAAGGCACTGGACCCGTGGAGGGAGCTGTGGGCATGGAGGTGAACTTACGCAGGGGCAGGGGCAAGAGTTAAATCACTGCAGGGCTGGGGTATTGCTGGTGGCGTGGGCTTAGAGAGCCTTGGGTGGGAGCTGAATTGGTGCAGAGCTGGAGCCAAGACCAAGCTGCTGCCCTGTGAAGCTGGAGAAGCGCAGAGCTGGAGCTGGAAGAAGAGAACTGGCAGTAAAATAAAGCTTGTGGGTCAAGAGCTGAAAGAGCTGAGATCACTGGGTCTGGTGCTGTCATCATTTCGTGTCTGGGATTTCAGCTGACTACGGTATACGAACCTTAGGGCTGGCACAGAGAGGGTAAAATAAAGCTTGTGGGTCAAGAGCTGAAAGAGCTGAAAGCGCTGGGTCTGGTGCTGTCATCATGGCGTGGCTGGGATTGCGGCTGAACACATCACAGGAACCTTAGGGCTGGTACAGAGACTGTAGTGTTCTTGCGCCGAGATCACTGTGGGCCTGGGACATGGGTGCTGGGGCTGGGTATTGTGACTGAAACTAGAACAGCATGTGTGGTGGGGAAAAGGGGGCTGCAACCTTGCGCCTGAAAGCCCCGTCGATGGTACAATACTGCCTGGGTTTGTCATAGCAGCTCTTAGGGTTGTGCCAAAATCACTGTGGGGCTGGGACTTTGAATGAAAATGAAAAAGGCACTGGACCCGTGGAGGGAGCTGTGGGCATGGAGGTGAACTTACGCAGGGGCAGGGGCAAGAGTAAAATCACTGCAGGGCTGGGGTATTGCTGGTGGCGTAGGCTTAGAGAGCCTTGGGTGGGAGCTGAATTGGTGCAGAGCTGGAGCCAAGACCAAGCTGCTGCCCTGTGAAGCTGGAGAAGCGCAGAGCTGGAGCTGGAAGAAGAGAACTGGCAGTAAAATAAAGCTTGTGGGTCAAGAGCTGAAAGAGCTGAAATCACTGGGTCTGGTGCTGTCATCATTTCGTGTCTGGGATTTCAGCTGACTACGGTATATGAACCTTAGGGCTGGCACAGAGAGGGTAAAATAAAGCTTGTGGGTCAAGAGCTGAAAGAGCTGAAATCACTGAGTCTGGTGCTGTCATCATTTCGTGTCTGGGATTGCGGCTGAACACATCACAGGAACCTTAGGGCTGGTACAGAGACTGCAGTGTTCTTGCGCCGAGATCCCTGTAGGCCTGGGACATGGGTGCTGGGGCTGGGTATTGTGACTGAAACTAGAACAGGATGTGTGCTGGAGAAAAGGGGGCTGCAACCTTGCGCCTGAAAACCCCGTCGATGGTACAATACTGCCTGGGTGTGTCGTGGCACCTCTTAGGGTTGAGCCGAATAGACTGCGGGGCTGGGACTTTGAATGAAAATGAAAAAGGCACTGGACCTGTGGAGAGAGCTGTGGGCATGGAGGTGAACTTACGCAGGGGCAAGAGTTAAATCACTGCAGGGCTGGGGTATTGCTGGTGGCGTAGGCTTAGAGAGCCTTGGGTGGGAGCTGAATTGGTGCAGAGCTGGAGCCAAGACCAAGCTGCTGCCCTGTGAAGCTGGAGAAGCGCAGAGCTGGAGCTGGAAGAAGAGAACTGGCAGTAAAATAAAGCTTGTGGGTCAAGAGCTGAAAGAGCTGAGATCACTGGGTCTGGTGCTGTCATCATTTCGTGTCTGGGATTTCAGCTGACTACGGTATACGAACCTTAGGGCTGGCACAGAGAGGGTAAAATAAAGCTTGTGGGTCAAGAGCTGAAAGAGCTGAAAGCACTGAGTCTGGTGCTGTCATCATTTCGTGTCTGGGATTGCGGCTGAACACATCACAGGAACCTTAGGGCTGGTACAGAGACTGCAGTGTTCTTGCGCCGAGATCACTGTGGGCCTGGGACATGGGTGCTGGGGCTGGGTATTGTGACTGAAACTAGAACAGCATGTGTGGTGGGGAAAAGGGGGCTGCAACCTTGCGCCTGAAAGCCCCGTCGATGGTACAATACTGCCTGGGTTTGTCATAGCAGCTCTTAGGGTTGTGCCAAAATCACTGTGGGGCTGGGACTTTGAATGAAAATGAAAAAGGCACTGGACCCGTGGAGGGAGCTGTGGGCATGGAGGTGAACTTACGCAGGGGCAAGAGTAAAATCACTGCAGGGCTGGGGTATTGCTGGTGGCGTAGGCTTAGAGAGCCTTGGGTGGGAGCTGAATTGGTGCAGAGCTGGAGCCAAGACCAAGCTGCTGCCCTGTGAAGCTGGAGAAGCGCAGAGCTGGAGCTGGAAGAAGAGAACTGGCAGTAAAATAAAGCTTGTGGGTCAAGAGCTGAAAGAGCTGAGATCACTGGGTCTGGTGCTGTCATCATTTCGTGTCTGGGATTTCAGCTGACTACGGTATATGAACCTTAGGGCTGGCACAGAGAGGGTAAAATAAAGCTTGTGGGTCAAGAGCTGAAAGAGCTGAAAGCACTGAGTCTGGTGCTGTCATCATTTCGTGTCTGGGATTGCGGCTGAACACATCACAGGAACCTTAGGGCTGGTACAGAGACTGCAGTGTTCTTGCGCCGAGATCACTGTAGGCCTGGGACATGGGTGCTGGGGCTGGGTATTGTGACTGAAACTAGAACAGGATGTGTGCTGGAGAAAAGGGGGCAGCAACCTTGCGCCTGAAAACCCCGTCGATGGTACAATACTGCCTGGGTGTGTCGTGGCACCTCTTAGGGTTGAGCCGAATAGACTGCGGGGCTGGGACTTTGAATGAAAATGAAAAAGGCACTGGACCTGTGGAGAGAGCTGTGGGCATGGAGGTGAACTTACGCAGGGGCAGGGGCAAGAGTTAAATCACTGCAGGGCTGGGGTATTGCTGGTGGCGTAGGCTTAGAGAGCCTTGGGTGGGAGCTGAATTGGTGCAGAGCTGGAGCCAAGACCAAGCTGCTGCCCTGTGAAGCTGGAGAAGCGCAGAGCTGGAGCTGGAAGAAGAGAACTGGCAGTAAAATAAAGCTTGTGGGTCAAGAGCTGAAAGAGCTGAGATCACTGGGTCTGGTGCTGTCATCATTTCGTGTCTGGGATTTCAGCTGACTACGGTATACGAACCTTAGGGCTGGCACAGAGAGGGTAAAATAAAGCTTGTGGGTCAAGAGCTGAAAGAGCTGAAAGCACTGGGTCTGGTGCTGTCATCATGGCGTGGCTGGGATTGCGGCTGAACACATCACAGGAACCTTAGGGCTGGTACAGAGACTGTAGTGTTCTTGCGCCGAGATCACTGTGGGCCTGGGACATGGGTGCTGGGGCTGGGTATTGTGACTGAAACTAGAACAGCATGTGTGGTGGGGAAAAGGGGGCTGCAACCTTGCGCCTGAAAGCCCCGTCGATGGTACAATACTGCCTGGGTTTGTCATAGCAGCTCTTAGGGTTGTGCCAAAATAACTGTGGGGCTGGGACTTTGAATGAAAATGAAAAAGGCACTGGACCCGTGGAGGGAGCTGTGGGCATGGAGGTGAACTTACGCAGGGGCAAGAGTAAAATCACTGCAGGGCTGGGGTATTGCTGGTGGCGTAGGCTTAGAGAGCCTTGGGTGGGAGCTGAATTGGTGCAGAGCTGGAGCCAAGACCAAGCTGCTGCCCTGTGAAGCTGGAGAAGCGCAGAGCTGGAGCTGGAAGAAGAGAACTGGCAGTAAAATAAAGCTTGTGGGTCAAGAGCTGAAAGAGCTGAAATCACTGGGTCTGGTGCTGTCATCATTTCGTGTCTGGGATTTCAGCTGACTACGGTATACGAACCTTAGGGCTGGCGCAGAGAGGGTAAAATAAAGCTTGTGGGTCAAGAGCTGAAAGAGCTGAAAGCACTGGGTCTGGTGCTGTCATCATGGCGTGGCTGGGATTGCGGCTGAACACATCACAGGAACCTTAGGGCTGGTACAGAGACTGTAGTGTTCTTGCGCCGAGATCACTGTGGGCCTGGGACATGGGTGCTGGGGCTGGGTATTGTGACTGAAACTAGAACAGCATGTGTGGTGGGGAAAAGGGGGCTGCAACCTTGCGCCTGAAAGCCCCGTCGATGGTACAATACTGCCTGGGTTTGTCACAGCAGCTCTTAGGGTTGTGCCAAAATCACTGTGGGGCTGGGACTTTGAATGAAAATGAAAAAGGCACTGGACCCGTGGAGGGAGCTGTGGGCATGGAGGTGAACTTACGCAGGGGCAAGAGTTAAATCACTGCAGGGCTGGGGTATTGCTGGTGGCGTGGGCTTAGAGAGCCTTGGGTGGGAGCTGAATTGGTGCAGAGCTGGAGCCAAGACCAAGCTGCTGCCCTGTGAAGCTGGAGAAGCGCAGAGCTGGAGCTGGAAGAAGAGAACTGGCAGTAAAATAAAGCTTGTGGGTCAAGAGCTGAAAGAGCTGAGATCACTGGGTCTGGTGCTGTCATCATTTCGTGTCTGGGATTTCAGCTGACTACGGTATACGAACCTTAGGGCTGGCACAGAGAGGGTAAAATAAAGCTTGTGGGTCAAGAGCTGAAAGAGCTGAAATCACTGAGTCTGGTGCTGTCATCATTTCGTGTCTGGGATTGCGGCTGAACACATCACAGGAACCTTAGGGCTGGTACAGAGACTGCAGTGTTCTTGCGCCGAGATCCCTGTAGGCCTGGGACATGGGTGCTGGGGCTGGGTATTGTGACTGAAACTAGAACAGGATGTGTGGTGGAGAAAAGGGGGCTGCAACCTTGCGCCTGAAAACCCCGTCGATGGTACAATACTGCCTGGGTGTGTCGTGGCACCTCTTAGGGTTGAGCCGAATAGACTGCGGGGCTGGGACTTTGAATGAAAATGAAAAAGGCACTGGACCTGTGGAGAGAGCTGTGGGCATGGAGGTGAACTTACGCAGGGGCAAGAGTTAAATCACTGCAGGGCTGGGGTATTGCTGGTGGCGTAGGCTTAGAGAGCCTTGGGTGGGAGCTGAATTGGTGCAGAGCTGGAGCCAAGACCAAGCTGCTGCCCTGTGAAGCTGGAGAAGCGCAGAGCTGGAGCTGGAAGAAGAGAACTGGCAGTAAAATAAAGCTTGTGGGTCAAGAGCTGAAAGAGCTGAGATCACTGGGTCTGGTGCTGTCATCATTTCGTGTCTGGGATTTCAGCTGACTACGGTATACGAACCTTAGGGCTGGCACAGAGAGGGTAAAATAAAGCTTGTGGGTCAAGAGCTGAAAGAGCTGAAAGCACTGAGTCTGGTGCTGTCATCATTTCGTGTCTGGGATTGCGGCTGAACACATCACAGGAACCTTAGGGCTGGTACAGAGACTGCAGTGTTCTTGCGCCGAGATCACTGTGGGCCTGGGACATGGGTGCTGGGGCTGGGTATTGTGACTGAAACTAGAACAGCATGTGTGGTGGGGAAAAGGGGGCTGCAACCTTGCGCCTGAAAGCCCCGTCGATGGTACAATACTGCCTGGGTTTGTCATAGCAGCTCTTAGGGTTGTGCCAAAATCACTGTGGGGCTGGGACTTTGAATGAAAATGAAAAAGGCACTGGACCCGTGGAGGGAGCTGTGGGCATGGAGGTGAACTTACGCAGGGGCAAGAGTAAAATCACTGCAGGGCTGGGGTATTGCTGGTGGCGTAGGCTTAGAGAGCCTTGGGTGGGAGCTGAATTGGTGCAGAGCTGGAGCCAAGACCAAGCTGCTGCCCTGTGAAGCTGGAGAAGCGCAGAGCTGGAGCTGGAAGAAGAGAACTGGCAGTAAAATAAAGCTTGTGGGTCAAGAGCTGAAAGAGCTGAGATCACTGGGTCTGGTGCTGTCATCATTTCGTGTCTGGGATTTCAGCTGACTACGGTATATGAACCTTAGGGCTGGCACAGAGAGGGTAAAATAAAGCTTGTGGGTCAAGAGCTGAAAGAGCTGAAAGCACTGAGTCTGGTGCTGTCATCATTTCGTGTCTGGGATTGCGGCTGAACACATCACAGGAACCTTAGGGCTGGTACAGAGACTGCAGTGTTCTTGCGCCGAGATCACTGTAGGCCTGGGACATGGGTGCTGGGGCTGGGTATTGTGACTGAAACTAGAACAGGATGTGTGCTGGAGAAAAGGGGGCAGCAACCTTGCGCCTGAAAACCCCGTCGATGGTACAATACTGCCTGGGTGTGTCGTGGCACCTCTTAGGGTTGAGCCGAATAGACTGCGGGGCTGGGACTTTGAATGAAAATGAAAAAGGCACTGGACCTGTGGAGAGAGCTGTGGGCATGGAGGTGAACTTACGCAGGGGCAGGGGCAAGAGTTAAATCACTGCAGGGCTGGGGTATTGCTGGTGACGTGGGCTTAGAGAGCCTTGGGTGGGAGCTGAATTGGTGCAGAGCTGGAGCCAAGACCAAGCTGCTGCCCTGTGAAGCTGGAGAAGCGCAGAGCTGGAGCTGGAAGAAGAGAACTGGCAGTAAAATAAAGCTTGTGGGTCAAGAGCTGAAAGAGCTGAAATCACTGGGTCTGGTGCTGTCATCATTTCGTGTCTGGGATTTCAGCTGACTACGGTATACGAACCTTAGGGCTGGCGCAGAGAGGGTAAAATAAAGCTTGTGGGTCAAGAGCTGAAAGAGCTGAAAGCACTGGGTCTGGTGCTGTCATCATGGCGTGGCTGGGATTGCGGCTGAACACATCACAGGAACCTTAGGGCTGGTACAGAGACTGTAGTGTTCTTGCGCCGAGATCACTGTGGGCCTGGGACATGGGTGCTGGGGCTGGGTATTGTGACTGAAACTAGAACAGCATGTGTGGTGGGGAAAAGGGGGCTGCAACCTTGCGCCTGAAAGCCCCGTCGATGGTACAATACTGCCTGGGTTTGTCACAGCAGCTCTTAGGGTTGTGCCAAAATCACTGTGGGGCTGGGACTTTGAATGAAAATGAAAAAGGCACTGGACCCGTGGAGGGAGCTGTGGGCATGGAGGTGAACTTACGCAGGGGCAAGAGTTAAATCACTGCAGGGCTGGGGTATTGCTGGTGGCGTGGGCTTAGAGAGCCTTGGGTGGGAGCTGAATTGGTGCAGAGCTGGAGCCAAGACCAAGCTGCTGCCCTGTGAAGCTGGAGAAGCGCAGAGCTGGAGCTGGAAGAAGAGAACTGGCAGTAAAATAAAGCTTGTGGGTCAAGAGCTGAAAGAGCTGAGATCACTGGGTCTGGTGCTGTCATCATTTCGTGTCTGGGATTTCAGCTGACTACGGTATACGAACCTTAGGGCTGGCACAGAGAGGGTAAAATAAAGCTTGTGGGTCAAGAGCTGAAAGAGCTGAAAGCGCTGGGTCTGGTGCTGTCATCATGGCGTGGCTGGGATTGCGGCTGAACACATCACAGGAACCTTAGGGCTGGTACAGAGACTGTAGTGTTCTTGCGCCGAGATCCCTGTGGGCCTGGGACATGGGTGCTGGGGCTGGGTATTGTGACTGAAACTAGAACAGCATGTGTGGTGGGGAAAAGGGGGCTGCAACCTTGCGCCTGAAAGCCCCGTCGATGGTACAATACTGCCTGGGTTTGTCATAGCAGCTCTTAGGGTTGTGCCAAAATCACTGTGGGGCTGGGACTTTGAATGAAAATGAAAAAGGCACTGGACCCGTGGAGGGAGCTGTGGGCATGGAGGTGAACTTACGCAGGGGCAGGGGCAAGAGTAAAATCACTGCAGGGCTGGGGTATTGCTGGTGGCGTAGGCTTAGAGAGCCTTGGGTGGGAGCTGAATTGGTGCAGAGCTGGAGCCAAGACCAAGCTGCTGCCCTGTGAAGCTGGAGAAGCGCAGAGCTGGAGCTGGAAGAAGAGAACTGGCAGTAAAATAAAGCTTGTGGGTCAAGAGCTGAAAGAGCTGAAATCACTGGGTCTGGTGCTGTCATCATTTCGTGTCTGGGATTTCAGCTGACTACGGTATATGAACCTTAGGGCTGGCACAGAGAGGGTAAAATAAAGCTTGTGGGTCAAGAGCTGAAAGAGCTGAAATCACTGAGTCTGGTGCTGTCATCATTTCGTGTCTGGGATTGCGGCTGAACACATCACAGGAACCTTAGGGCTGGTACAGAGACTGCAGTGTTCTTGCGCCGAGATCCCTGTAGGCCTGGGACATGGGTGCTGGGGCTGGGTATTGTGACTGAAACTAGAACAGGATGTGTGCTGGAGAAAAGGGGGCAGCAACCTTGCGCCTGAAAACCCCGTCGATGGTACAATACTGCCTGGGTGTGTCGTGGCACCTCTTAGGGTTGAGCCGAATAGACTGCGGGGCTGGGACTTTGAATGAAAATGAAAAAGGCACTGGACCTGTGGAGAGAGCTGTGGGCATGGAGGTGAACTTACGCAGGGGCAGGGGCAAGAGTTAAATCACTGCAGGGCTGGGGTATTGCTGGTGACGTGGGCTTAGAGAGCCTTGGGTGGGAGCTGAATTGGTGCAGAGCTGGAGCCAAGACCAAGCTGCTGCCCTGTGAAGCTGGAGAAGCGCAGAGCTGGAGCTGGAAGAAGAGAACTGGCAGTAAAATAAAGCTTGTGGGTCAAGAGCTGAAAGAGCTGAAATCACTGGGTCTGGTGCTGTCATCATTTCGTGTCTGGGATTTCAGCTGACTACGGTATACGAACCTTAGGGCTGGCACAGAGAGGGTAAAATAAAGCTTGTGGGTCAAGAGCTGAAAGAGCTGAAAGCACTGAGTCTGGTGCTGTCATCATTTCGTGTCTGGGATTGCGGCTGAACACATCACAGGAACCTTAGGGCTGGTACAGAGACTGTAGTGTTCTTGCGCCGAGATCACTGTGGGCCTGGGACATGGGTGCTGGGGCTGGGTATTGTGACTGAAACTAGAACAGCATGTGTGGTGGGGAAAAGGGGGCTGCAACCTTGCGCCTGAAAGCCCCGTCGATGGTACAATACTGCCTGGGTTTGTCACAGCAGCTCTTAGGGTTGTGCCAAAATCACTGTGGGGCTGGGACTTTGAATGAAAATGAAAAAGGCACTGGACCCGTGGAGGGAGCTGTGGGCATGGAGGTGAACTTACGCAGGGGCAGGGGCAAGAGTTAAATCACTGCAGGGCTGGGGTATTGCTGGTGGCGTGGGCTTAGAGAGCCTTGGGTGGGAGCTGAATTGGTGCAGAGCTGGAGCCAAGACCAAGCTGCTGCCCTGTGAAGCTGGAGAAGCGCAGAGCTGGAGCTGGAAGAAGAGAACTGGCAGTAAAATAAAGCTTGTGGGTCAAGAGCTGAAAGAGCTGAGATCACTGGGTCTGGTGCTGTCATCATTTCGTGTCTGGGATTTCAGCTGACTACGGTATACGAACCTTAGGGCTGGCACAGAGAGGGTAAAATAAAGCTTGTGGGTCAAGAGCTGAAAGAGCTGAAAGCACTGGGTCTGGTGCTGTCATCATGGCGTGGCTGGGATTGCGGCTGAACACATCACAGGAACCTTAGGGCTGGTACAGAGACTGTAGTGTTCTTGCGCCGAGATCACTGTGGGCCTGGGACATGGGTGCTGGGGCTGGGTATTGTGACTGAAACTAGAACAGCATGTGTGCTGGGGAAAAGGGGGCTGCAACCTTGCGCCTGAAAGCCCCGTCGATGGTACAATACTGCCTGGGTTTGTCACAGCAGCTCTTAGGGTTGTGCCAAAATCACTGTGGGGCTGGGACTTTGAATGAAAATGAAAAAGGCACTGGACCCGTGGAGGGAGCTGTGGGCATGGAGGTGAACTTACGCAGGGGCAGGGGCAAGAGTTAAATCACTGCAGGGCTGGGGTATTGCTGGTGGCATGGGCTTAGAGAGCCTTGGGTGGGAGCTGAATTGGTGCAGAGCTGGAGCCAAGACCAAGCTGCTGCCCTGTGAAGCTGGAGAAGCGCAGAGCTGGAGCTGGAAGAAGAGAACTGGCAGTAAAATAAAGCTTGTGGGTCAAGAGCTGAAAGAGCTGAGATCACTGGGTCTGGTGCTGTCATCATTTCGTGTCTGGGATTTCAGCTGACTACGGTATACGAACCTTAGGGCTGGCGCAGAGAGGGTAAAATAAAGCTTGTGGGTCAAGAGCTGAAAGAGCTGAAAGCACTGGGTCTGGTGCTGTCATCATGGCGTGGCTGGGATTGCGGCTGAACACATCACAGGAACCTTAGGGCTGGTACAGAGACTGTAGTGTTCTTGCGCCGAGATCACTGTGGGCCTGGGACATGGGTGCTGGGGCTGGGTATTGTGACTGAAACTAGAACAGCATGTGTGGTGGGGAAAAGGGGGCTGCAACCTTGCGCCTGAAAGCCCCGTCGATGGTACAATACTGCCTGGGTTTGTCATAGCAGCTCTTAGGGTTGTGCCAAAATCACTGTGGGGCTGGGACTTTGAATGAAAATGAAAAAGGCACTGGACCCGTGGAGGGAGCTGTGGGCATGGAGGTGAACTTACGCAGGGGCAGGGGCAAGAGTTAAATCACTGCAGGGCTGGGGTATTGCTGGTGGCGTGGGCTTAGAGAGCCTTGGGTGGGAGCTGAATTGGTGCAGAGCTGGAGCCAAGACCAAGCTGCTGCCCTGTGAAGCTGGAGAAGCGCAGAGCTGGAGGTGGAAGAAGAGAACTGGCAGTAAAATAAAGCTTGTGGGTCAAGAGCTGAGAGAGCTGAAATCACTGGGTCTGGTGCTGTCATCATTTTGTGTCTGGGATTTCAGCTGACTACGGTATACGAACCTTAGGGCTGGCACAGAGAGGGTAAAATAAAGCTTGTGGGTCAAGAGCTGAAAGAGCTGAAAGCACTGGGTCTGGTGCTGTCATCATGGCGTGGCTGGGATTGCGGCTGAACACATCACAGGAACCTTAGGGCTGGTACAGAGACTGTAGTGTTCTTGCGCCGAGATCACTGTGGGCCTGGGACATGGGTGCTGGGGCTGGGTATTGTGACTGAAACTAGAACAGCATGTGTGCTGGGGAAAAGGGGGCTGCAACCTTGCGCCTGAAAGCCCCGTCGATGGTACAATACTGCCTGGGTTTGTCATAGCAGCTCTTAGGGTTGTGCCAAAATCACTGTGGGGCTGGGACTTTGAATGAAAATGAAAAAGGCACTGGACCCGTGGAGGGAGCTGTGGGCATGGAGGTGAACTTACGCAGGGGCCGGCCCAGTGACTGGGGATTGTCGGGCGGGGGCTAAAATCACTGCAGGGCTGGGGTGGTGACGGTGGCGTGGGCTTAGAGAGCCCCCCCATTTCCCCTGCCAGCCCCATCTGGAGGGTCCTGAAGAACTCACATTTCACCCCCACACCTGCCCAGAAGGCTCCAGACCCCCCATTTCCCCCCCAGCCGCACCTGCAGGGTCCTGAAGAAGCCCGATTTTACCACCACAGTCCCCCCAGAAGCCCCAAGATCACATTTAATGCCCCCGGCCCCACCTGGAGGATCCTGAAGAAGTCCGAGTTCACCACCACTTCGTAGGCCGTGCAGCCCCTTCCCCCTGCGGGGTCACAGCAGATTTGGGAGGCGTCCCGGTCCCGGGGGGATATTTTGGGGAGGGGTCTCTGACCTCGGTTGAGCTCGGCGTGGGGCTTCCCCAGGCTCATGGGGATGCGGAAGGAGCCCTCGGGCCCGGCGGGGTCCCGCAGGAGCTGCTGCAGCCCCGAGGGGGCACAGGGGTGGGGGGGGCACCTCGGGCGAGTGGCAAACGTTGAGGAACACCTTGGGACCCCTGCCCACCACACGGGTCTTGACGCACAGACCTGGGGAGGAGAGGGGTCAGGGGAACCCCGAGAACCCCCCAAAATCCACCAAAATCCACCAGGCCCCCGCCCGCCACGCGGGTCTTGACGCGCAGACTTGGGGGGACACAAAGCCAACAGAGCCCTACCAAAACCCACAGGAACCCGCCAAAATCCACCAAATCCACCAGAGCCCCCCCAAAATACACCCGAGCCCCCCGTAGCCGGCTGCGGGGTTACGGCCCGGGCGTGGCCGGGGCTCGGCGCCTCCTCACGGTCCGGGGCCACCTGAGGGAACCGGGAGGGTCAGAACGGGGATCGGAACTGGCACCGACCCCGGGCCGCGCCTGCAGCGACAGCCGCCGCAGCACCGCCTCCTCCTCCTCGTCCTCCTCCAGCTTGACCGAGAGCAGCGACGGGTCCGCCATGGCCCTGAAGGAACCGAGAGCCCCGGGACCCCCTGGGAATCCCTCGGGATTCCCCGGTAACCCCCCGGGAGCCCCGAAACCGCTCCGGCCCCCTCCCGGGCCGCACTCACCGCGCCGCCACATCCCGCCACTTCCGCTTCCGGCGCGGACACGTCTCCACGGTAACCGAGGGTGCGCTAGCCACTTCCGTCCAGTCTCGGTGGTTCCGGGGCCGCTCTGGCCACTTCTGCATAGTCTCAGTTGTTTCTAGGGCTGCTCTAGCCTTTTACCGGAAATCTCGGTTGTTCCGGGCGCCGCTCTAGCCTCTTCCGGTAAATCTCGGGGGTTCCGGCGCCGCTCTGGCCGCTTCCAGTGAGTCTCGGTGGTTGCCAGGGCCGCTCTGGCCGTTTCCGGTGAATCTCGGTTTTTTCTGATGCCGCTCCGGCCCGCCCCGCCCGTCTCGGTTGTATCTCGGCGGTGATGGCGGGTCTGGCGGCCCTCGGGGCTCCCCCGGTCCCCGAAATCTTCGCCACCATGGAGGAGAGGCCGATCCCCGGCGGGACCAACCCGGGCGAGGTGAGGGGGGCCTTGGGGGTCCCTCTGGGGGTCCCGGGTGAGTCCTGGGGGTCTTGGAGGAGCTCGGGGGGGTCCTGGGGGGTCCCTCAGAATCTGGGGGACTCTTGGAAGCCTTCTCAGGAACTGCGAGGGGCCTGGGGAGGATCCCGAGGGAAATAAGGGGGCTGGGGGAGGCACCGGGGGGGGAATTGGGGTGGGTTTGGGGTGTCCCCTAAGGATGGGGGGTTCTGGGGTGTTCGGGGGGGGGGGGGTCCTGGAGCGTCTTGGGGGGGTTTCGGGCCCGGGGGTCCCGGGGGGAGCTTGGGGTTCCGTGGGTGCTTCGGAGTCAAAGTCCCCCCGTGGGACCAAGGTCGTTTGGGGGATGAGGGAGGGCTCGGCTTGGGCTGGGGGGTCCCGGGGTGTCCCAAGGGTGTCCCAGATGGTCCCACAGGGGTCCAGGGGGTCCTGGGGGGTCTTGGGAGGGTCCCAGAGGGGTCCTGGGGGATCCTGGGGGTCCCGGGGGTCCCATTGTGCCCCTCCCGTCCCCCAGGCGTGGCTGGAGTCCCACGGGCTCAGCCTCGGACGCTTCGTGAACGGGACCTGGCTGAGACCCGAGGGGAGGGAGAGGCTCGAGTGCCACGAGGCCACCACGGGTACGGGGGGGGGGGGGGGCGGTGTAGGGACACTGAGGGGACAGCAAGGGGACAGGGATGGGATTGGGGTCAAGGGTCAAGGTCACAGGTTTGGGGTCACTGGTGCAGACCAGAGTCAGGGGTCAGGGATTGGGGCAGGGTCATGGAGTTGGGGTTTGGGGTCAGAGCTCAGTGGTCAGCGGTCAGGGTTTAGCGGACGGTGTCCATCCCTGTGTCTCCAGGCTGGATGGTGGCCGCGGTGCCGGCCGGGGACAGCTCGGGGGTTGGACTCAGGGCTTGGAGTCAGTGGTCAGTGTCCATGTCCCCTGTTGTGTCTCAGGCCAGGCAGTGGCCACGGTGCCAGCCGGGGACAGCTCGGGGTCAGTGGTCAGGGTTTGGGCTCAGGGTTTGGGGTCAGGGTTGGGGTCAGTGGTCAGTGTCCATCCCCTGTTGTGTCCTCAGGCACCTGAAAGGTAGCAAGAGCAAATACATAGAATGCTTCTCCCTCTTTGTAGATATACTTTTCATTCAAAAAAATGCTGATGGGGATGTGCTTTTATGTATTTAGTGACCTTTACAGATTTATTCCCCGAGTTTTTTGAGTTCACAGAATGATGGAGTCATTCAGGTGGGAAGGGGCTCTAAAGATCACCTCATTCCATGTCCCTGCCGTGGGCAGAGACATGTTTCCATGGACCAGGTTGCTCAGAGCCTCATCCCAGAGCAGCCACAGCATCTCTGAGCAACCTGTTCCAGCCAGGTGCCAGAGGAGGAAGAAAGCCCTTCCCACCTGGAGCAGAGGCTGCCGCAGCTCCGTGTAGCCTTGTGTCACTGAGCGTGTGAGACAGAAAGGCCCTTCTCGTGGAGGGATAAGAGCACTGAAAGATCTTTTTTGGGAGAAGCAGAGCAATGGAACGCCAAAGCAGCCTTCAGTTCTTCCAGCAGATTTGAGAACAACTTGAAGGAGGAGCAGAGCTGGCCTGGTGCCTGCCAGCTCTGCAGACAGTGGGGATGAAGAAGCTGCAATTATCTGTCTTCTTGGCTGAGGCTTTAAAAATGAGGCACTTTTCTGTAGCTCCTTTTCAGGCATTACGTGAAAGTTACCCCTAGAAGTCCAAAGGCAGCTCTTTTCTTAGCAGAAGGAAGTCAGGAAGAGGCAAAGCAGACAAAGATATCAGATAAGTCTGGATAAAAAACTGGGCTAACCTGTTTTTCCCCCCTCCTCCAGACAGCCGATTCTGAAGCACTGAGCAGAGATCTGCCCGGGAAGAAAAGCAGATCCAATCTCTGAGAACGGACATGCGAGCTCTGGTGAGGACGGCTGCTCCTCTGGCCTTGGTGTGGGACCTCCAGAGCTCCCATTCCTGCGGTGGGAGTGTTTCTCCTCTCATCCAGCCAAGCCAGACACCTCCTAGGGAACGAGCAGGTAAGGTTTAAGTACCGAGATCTCCCAAGTAAGAAGTGACATGGCAAAAGGAAATGGGCTCAAGTTGCCATAGGGAAGACTTAGATTGGCTTTTAGGAACAATTTCTTCACTGAAAGGGTGGTCAGGCATAGGAGCAGGCTGCCCAGGGAAGTCCCCATGCCTGGAGATATTTAAAGGATGTCAAGATGTGGTGTTTAGGAACCTGATTTGGGAGGGGGCTTGGCAGTGCTGGGACAGCAGCTGGGCTCGATGACCTTAGAAGGCTTTTCCAACCTAAAGGATCCTATGGTTCTGGAAAGCGTTGACCCCTCTGGCTCTAACACAGCACCTGGATGCTGACAACATGAGGCTGGTCATAGACCCTGGAGGTCCCTGTCCCACAGGGAGAGGACAAGCCAGTGTCACCTGCAGGGAGGGTCTCGTCCCCAGAGAGCAGTCAGGGACTCCATCCCTGCCCGGGGCTCCGGGTGCACCCTCGGGGTGGACGCCTGCCCTCAGGTTTCCCTCTGGGCACCCGGGAAGGGAACCAGGTCCATCCATGTGGCAGCTCCAGGGCTTGCAGGCTTTGGGGCTTTGCAGCTGTGTGCCTTGTCACAAGCTGGCAGGGACGTGACACCGCCTGGCCACGCTGCTGGCCTCGGATCCTTGCTGCTTCCCTCCTTATCCCATATGGATTTAGCAGCAATCTTCTGTCTTTTCTTTAAAACTGTCCTTGGGAGAGTTCAAAGAGAGGGTAATGAGTTATTTCAAAGCCTAAATATTTTACCTATTGGCTCTCAAGAAAAAAGACAAAAACCTGTGCATCCTTCTGCCTGGATGTCATTGTGAGGGGAAGCATAAAAACGTCCTACTTGGTGTAAGCTTACCTGCGGCAAGGGAGTGGGGAATTTAGATACTATGAATACAGGCATTAGTCTCATCACCATAAAATCTGCATTTGTTCTGTTCTGTGTAAATTTGGATGATTCTTTCCCCTGGGTAACTATGAGGTAACTTTATTTTGGGTGATGGAAGACTTACTCATAAGGTGATTCTTAACTGACTACAAATAAGTTCAGTACTTCTAAAACTAACAAGGTGCTATTTTTTTGGCCAGTGTATATTTCTTTTATCTATATAGATCTGCTTCAACTTTTCTTTTTCATATATTCATGTCAGATATTCATGTGGTATGATTGTACAGAACATGACAGTGGTAAACTATGACAAGCTGTAAGGTAAAGCACGGAAGGATTGGAAGAGTTGCAGTTTCTCTTCCCTGAGAAGCTTTGCAGTTAGAAGGAAACATTTTCTCTTTTAGAATATGCTTAATAGAAGATCCTTCAGTGATGCGTTCCCAGAGTCCCCAAAATCAACACGGAAGAAAGAGGAAGCTCGACAAGCAGAGTTTGTTTGGCTTGGTCAGGTAGGATCACTGTAGAAGGTATGCAGCTATGTTTGCAAAGACTGTGTCGCTCCTTTTGGTAAACTTTGATTACATTCCAGTTATGTTGGGATTTAATGCAGTTTTCTGGGACCAGAAATAGCTTTGTAGTATTGCATTATTGTAAGTTAGATGAAAATAAAACTTGAATAGAAGTATTTATCTGTAACGTCTGAGGTATACATGTACAAATGTTTATATCATACAGAAGTTAAATGAAGGTTGTAAAAATCGTACCTTAGGGGAATGCCTGGCAGTATATGTTGACAGACATATATATAGTTAGCCTTTGTGTTTGTTAGGAAGTTTTGCAAATCAACGGTGAGTTTGTATATTTGACAAGAGGATCCTCTATCTGGCTACATTTGGCTACGTATATTAAAGCAAACTGTGTAGATGGTTAGATTCTGTAGTTTGAGGTGGAGGTTTTTCTCTGTTGCTATGTTTGACTCTTCTGAGTTGCCATTTAGAAAGAAAGTAGACAAAACAAAACAAAAAAAAAAAACAAACCCCAAAACAAACAAACGAACAGAACCAAAAAGCCAAACCACCTCCCCAAGAAACAGCCAAGGTATGTTTTGGCTAAGATACCTAATAACCATTTGACATTGTTGAGGATACAGAATTCTGCTTCTTTTTTTCATTACTTAAAATGGCATAGCAATTCCAAACGGGAATTACTCTCTAGTCCTAAATTGTCCTTTTAATATAGTCTTTAGTTTAGGTATTGCTGACAAAAGCTCAGTTTAAATGAAACATCTGTTTGTATTAGGCATTGAAATTGAAAACCACTGTGAAAGGGGACACCACAGCTAACTTGGCAACCACGAGCTTTTGTAAAAAGGAGGTGAGTGAAACTGTTAGGGTAGTTATGGAACGTTAAACATTATGTAGTATGGTATATATGTATTTACTTCTGTAATTAGATGCTGCAGCAGAAAAGAGGAAAGGTACAGTGTCAATCTGATTTTGCAGTCACCATTGGATTAATAAAGGACGAGCCTGGGGGCAGAAGCACTTCTCCAGGTAAAGCAAGTGTGGACATTTTTATACCTGAGAAAATTCAATGAAGGCAACATCTTCCATATGCAATCATCTTTTATTTTAATTTCAGCACTTTTGAAACAAGATCCAGTTGTGTTTTCATTTCCTTTTATTTCATTTGGATTTTGTTTGAAGTCATTAGGGAGTGAAATAGCCAGCTGCACTCTTCTGCATGTGTTTTATATACAGAAGCTTCAGAAGCGCTTCTAGAATTTCAGAGATTCAACTAATATATAAATTGGAAGAGGAGGGGCAGGCTCTGGGAGGTAAGTACAGAGAACACAGGATGGAAGAACAGTTTGGCAGAAAGGCAGAAACTGTACCACGTGCTAGTCACTAAACATCACAAACTAAACCATAAGATATAGGCCAACTGCATATGCGGAGTGGTACATATATTTTAAGTATATAGGTTTGGGATTTTTAAATGAAAAAAATATTGTGTGATAGTTGCACTGAGTTTCAACTGCATGTGTTTTAATTCTAGCATTTCAGGTATGTGCCTTACTAGTCTCCAAACCAGAACTGATGCAGGAAGTCCTCTGCCAGAAAATTATTTCAGTTTTGATATTTCAAATTCCAGCAATATACTGCTTGGAAATGTATCCTGCCCAAAGCATTTCCATGTTATTGCCGTTGTCCATCACATTCCGTGTCTGTATGATCTGTATTTTTTAGTGCACTTTATCCCTGTATCCCTTATGTTACTTCATAGCCTAGGGAATCTCAGTCTTTCTGCAGTAGTTTTCCTCATGAGGTTGTCTGTGCAGATTCTTGGGGTCAGTCCTTGCTGGTTTCTACAGATGCTGGCATCTTGTTAACAGACGGTTGGTAAATGATCCCATGTTTTTGTGTATCTGACAGTTTCCTTCGATCAGCACCTCTCCGCTTTCATCTCCTGAATCTCCAGCAGAGGAGTCCCCGTCCATTCGGGTCTGTGAAATCCAGTCACTGATGATCTGAGCACACCGAGCAGCACTCAGCTGCTGTGGGGGGCTCAGGGAAGGCAGAGTGTGCATTATCATCTTCCTGAACCTACAGAGAAAGCAAAGTGAGAAGCCATGGGGTGGAAATCAGTCACATCTACGCTAAATAAAACTTGCAGATGTTTTTAAGAATTGTTTCTGCTTGTACTTTATTGTGCTTCTGTGCTTAGAAAACATCCCTTAAAAATCAGTTATAGATAGATTTATAGATATTTTATATAATTTATAATAGAATGCATCGAAAGAAATGATAAATATAAATGTGAATATAATTATACAAAGTATTAATAACAGTATTTTAATGTCGTTTAAAAGAAGGGGTTTTTGTGTATTTATTTGGTTAGAGATGGGGTTTTTATTTGGAATAATATTAGTATTATAGAAATATAAATCTAAATAGAGAAATATACAATCAATATATAAAGATATTGATAAAAACACAAAAGATAAATACATATAAATAATAGGAGTAGACGTAATATATTATATCAATTACTTAACACGTCATTGTCCGGTATAAATATGCATGTGAACGTAGATATGAAAAATAGAAATATAAAATATATTTAAAGATGGCTTTAAAGAAAGGGGGCTTGTTTGGTTCTTGTTGGGTGAGAGGCGGGTGTTTGGCATTTATAAAATAAAAAAAAAGGCAAGAAAAAGGCCAGAAGAAAGGGAAAAAAATGGCAAGAAAAAGACAAGAAATGCAAGAAAAGAGGCAAGAAAAGGCAAAGAGGAAAAAAAAAAGGCAAGGAAAAAAGGCAAGAAAAGGGCAAGAAAAAAGCAAGGAGAAAGGGCAAAAAAGGCAAGAAGAAAGGGCAAAAAAGGCAAGAAGAAAGGGCAAAAAAAGCAGGAAGAAAGGGCAAAAAAAGGGCAAAAAAGGCAGGAAGAAAGGGCCAAAACATGGCCAGAAAAAGCAGGGGGAAAGGACAAAAAATGGCCAAAAAAACGGGCAAAAAAGACAGGGAGCAAGGCAAAAAACTGGGCAAAAAAGGCAAAGAGAAAGGCCAAAAAATGGGCAGAAATGGCCAAAAAAGACAGGGAGAAAGGGCAAAAAATGGACAAAAAAAGCAAAGAGAAAGGCCAAAAAATGGGCAGAAATGGCCAAAAAAGACAGGGAGAAAGGGCAAAAAATGGACAAAAAAAGCAAAGAGAAAGGCCAAAAAATGAGCAGAAATGGCCAAAAAAGACAGGGAGAAAAGGCAAAAAATGGCCAAAAAAGGCAGGGAGAAAGGGCAAAAAAAGGGCAAAAAAGGCAAGAAGAAAGGGCAAAAAAAGCAGGAAGAAAGGGCAAAAAAAGGGCAAAAAAGGCAGGAAGAAAGGCCAAAACATGGCCAGAAAATGCAGGGGGAAAGGACAAAAAATGGCCAAAAAAACGGGCAAAAAAGACAGGGAGCAAGGCAAAAAACTGGGCAAAAAAGGCAAAGAGAAAGGCCAAAAAATGGGCAGAAATGGCCAAAAAAGACAGGGAGAAAGGGCAAAAAATGGCCAAAAAAGGCACAGAGGGAAGGCCAAAAAATGGACAAAAAATGGCCAAAAAAAGGCAGGGAGAAAGGGCAAAAACTTGACAAAAAATGGCCAAAAAAGGCAGGGAGAAAGGGCAAAAATGGCCAAAAAAGGCAGGGAGAAGGAGCAAAAAGTGGACAAAAAATGGCCAAAAAAGGCAGGGAGAAAGGGCAAAAAGTGGACAAAAAATGCCCAAAAAAGGCAGGGAGAAAAGCCAAAAAATGGACAAAAAATTGAAGAAAAAGGCAAGGAGGAAAGCAAAAAAATGGGCAAAAAGTAAACCTGCCGTAAAGCGCGACTGTCGCAAAAGGTGCCGTAAAGCGCGACTGTCGTAAAAGGTGCCGTAAAGCGCGACTGTCGCAAAAAGTGCCGTAAAGCGCGACTGTCGTAAAAGGTGCCGTAAAGCGCGACTGTCGCAAAAGGTGCCGTAAAGCGCGACTGTCGTAAAAGCTGCCGTAAAGCGCGACTGTCGCAAAAGCTGCCGTAAAGCGCGACTGTCGCAAAAGGCGCCGTAAAGCGCGACTGTCGTAAAAGCGGCCGTAAAGCGCGACTGTCGCAAAAGGCGCCGTAAAGCGCGACTGTCGCAAAAGCTGCCGTAAAGCGCGACTGTCGCAAAAGGCGCCGTAAAGCGCGACTGTCGTAAAAGGCGCCGTAAAGCGCGACTGTCGTAAAAGCTGCCGTAAAGCGCGACTGTCGTAAAAGCCGCCGTAAAGCGCGACTGTCGCAAAAGGTGCCGTAGAGCGCGACTGTCGCAAAGGGTGTCGTAAAGGACCAACACGCGGGGCCGGCCCCGCCCCTGTACGCCAGCCGCGGAGCCGCCCCGCCCACAGACGCTGGCCGCCTTGGCGCCGCCCCGCCCCGCGGGGCCGCCCAGAGCCGCGTGGGCGCCCCGCCCGCCCGCGGGGCCGCACCGCACACCGCCCCGAGCCCCGTTGGCCCCCTGCCCGCCTCCCCCACCTCGCGTGCGTCCCGGCCGCCGCGTGGCCGCTTCCTCCCGGCCGCCGCGGCGCCGTCGGCCACGTGGCCGCTCCGTCCGCCCGCGGCCCGCCCCGGCCGCCGCCCCGACCCGACTTGGCCCCCGCCCGCGTCCCGCCCCGCCTCCGCGACCCGCCCGCCGGCGGAGCCGCCCCGCCCGCCGCGTGGCCGCCTCCTCCCGGCCGCCGCGGCGCCGCCGGCAACGTGGCCGCTCCGTCCGCCCGCGGGGCCGCCCCGACCCGCGTTGTTCCCCCCGCCCGCCCCCCGTGCGTCCCGCCCCCCGCGAGGCCGCCGCGCCCGCCGCCCCGCCTCGGCGACCCGCCCGCCCGCGGGGCCGCCCCGCCCGCCGCCCCTCTTCGGGGACCCGCCTCCCCCCGGGTCCCGCCGCCCGCCGCACCGCCCCGCGTTGGCGAGCCGTCCGCCGCGTGGCCGCCCAGGCCCGCCCCGCCCGGCGCGGGCCCCCCGCCCGCCCACCGCCGGCCACGTGGCCGCTCCGCCCGGCCGCCCCGGCCCGGCCGCGGCCGCGGGGCCGGCCCGGCCCGGCCGCCGCCGCACCACCGGCCACGTGGCCGCTCCGCCCGGTCCGCCCCGGCCCGGCCGCCGCCGCCCCGCCCGCCCGCGGGGCCGCCATGGCCGCCGCACCGACCCGCCCCGCCCCGCCCCGCGTTGGCGACCCGCCCGCCGCGTGGCCGCTCTGCCCGCCCCCGGCCGCCAGCCGCGGGGCCGCCCAGGCTCGCCCCGCCCCGCGAGGGCCCCCCCGCCCGCCCGCCCACGGGGCCGCCCCGACCCGCCCCGCGTTGACGCCCCTTCCGGGCGCGGGGCCGCCTCCTCCCAGCCGCCGCGGCGCCGCCGGCCACGTGGCCGCTCCGTCCGGCCGCGGGGCCGCCTCGGCCACCGGCCCGAGCCGCGTTGGCACCCCGCCCGCCCGCGGGGCCCCCCCCGGCCGCCGCCCTGAGCCGCGTTGGCGCCCCGCTTGCCTCCCGCCCCCCCCCCGGGGGCCGCCCCGCCCGCCGCCCCGACCCGCGTTGGTGACCCGCCCACCGCATGGCCACTCTGCCCGTCCCCGGGGCCGCCCGGGCCCGCCCACGGGGCCGCCCCCGCCCGCCCCACGGCCCGCCCCGCGTTGACGCCCCTCCCGGGCGCGGGGCCGCCTCCTCCCGGCCGCTCCGTCCGGCCGCGGGGGCCGCCTCGGCCACCGGACCGAGCCGCGTTGGCGCCCCGCCCGCCCGCGGGGCGGGGCGGGCACGGCCCGGCCGCCGCCGCGCCGCCGGCCACGTGGCCGCTCCGCCCGGTCCGCCCCGGCTCGGCCGCCGCCGCCCCCGCCCGCCCGCGGGGCCGCCATGGTCGCCGCACCGACCCGCCCCGCCCCGCCCCGCGTTGGCGACCCGCCCGCCGCGTGGCCGCTCTGCCCGCCCCCGGCCGCCAGCCGCGGGGCCGCCCAGGCCCGCCCCGCGAGGGCCCGCCCGCCTGCCCACGGGGCCGCCCCCCGCCCGCCCCGCGTCCACGCCCCTCCCGGGCGCGGAGCCGCCTCCTCCCAGCCGCCGCGGCGCCACCGGCCACGTGGCCGCTCCGTCCGGCCGCGGGGCCGCCTCGGCCACCGGCCCGAGCCGCGTTGGCGCCCCGCTTGCGTCCCGCCCCCCCCCGCGGGGCCGCCCCGCCCCGCGTTGGCGACCCGCCCGCCGCGTGGCCGCTCTGCCCGCCCCCGGGGCCGCCCAGGCCCGCCCCGCCCCGCGAGGGCCCGCCCACGGGGCCGCCCCCGCCCGCCCCGCCCCGCGTTCACGCCCCTCCCGGGCGCGTGGCCGCCTCCTCCCGGCCCGCCGCAGCGCCGCCGGACACATGGCCGCTCCGTCCGGCCGCGGGGCCGCCTCGGCCACCGGCCCGAGCCGCGTTGGCGCCCCGCCCGCCCGCGGGGCCCCCCCGGCCGCCGCCGCCCGCCGGCCACGTGACCGCTCCGCCCGGCCGCCGCCGCCCGCCGGCCACGTGACCGCTCCGCCCGGCCGCCCCGGCCCGGCCGCCGCCGCCGCCGCGGGGCCGGTCCCGCCCGCCTCCCCTCCCGCCTGCCCGCCGCCGGACACCGCGCTCGCCATCCCGCCTGTGCAACCCCCGCGATGCTCCTACAGGCAGAAACTCACTCACTGGTAAGGAAAAATCCTTCCAAAGCATTTTTTCTTTTTTTATCCTGTGGGTGTCCAACTTCTTTTGCTAAATTTCTACAGATTGGAACTCAAATGACCATTTCTCACCAGTGCAGAGACAAATGATAAAACATTCCTGAGTTATTCTTACTCTTTATCTTATAGAAGTACCATCCAGCACTAAATTTGCATGATCTAACCAAGTAGACATTTCACAGAAAAGCACTTTCTATAGCAATATCAAAAAACTATAGATTGAGGTAAAACCATGAAGTTTCTGCCCTCCCTGGTGCAAAGTCACATGTTGTTTGAAGAGCATCCCACTGAAATTTCTAAAGATGTGTAATGTGTCACAGGAGATGGAGCAGGGTTAAAACAGTGAGCAAAACTGAAGTTAACAAACGCAAGGTTCATCAACCTTGCAATAGAAGCTTGCAGAAACCTTTCAAGGCTCAGCCAATAAAGCCCTGTGGCACTTTGTTCTTCCCCCTCCTCCCAAATCTCCATCTGTCTGAGCCATCATCAGCAGGAAATTTTGCATGGAAGCTTGCCAGATAAAATAGCTATATCATCTACCATTAGTTTTTGAGAGTTCTTCAAAAATAGGTTAAAAATTATTTTATCTATTATTTTTTAGCTGTGTCCCAAGTTAGGGATGGGCCAAGTCTCGTGTCTTTGTCTCACAGAAAGGTGGTTTGTGTGTCCTTTAATATCATATGTGCAAATATTTCCAATCTGCATTCTGCCTTATCAGAAAACTAATTAATTACTTTATTATACTATATTACATTACATCTAAACTGAATCTGCCAAGTACTCAACCCTGCACACACCGCACACAACTCGTGACTGTCACCCAACAGTCCTGACACACACACACTCTTGGCCCTGACAGGCCAAGGAAACAAAACACCATCACTTTGAGTAAACAATCTCCACGTTGCATTCTACTTTGGCACAAACACAGGCACAAACAGCAAATGAGATAAGAACTGTTTTTTCTTCCTCTGAGGTTCAGAGAACGTGAATCCCAGAAATATTGTTGGGAAGAATTGTGCCTTGCTTTTCTCTGTGAAATGTGGTGAGAGGTGCACCCTTGCCTCCAGGGCAAAGATTCATGGAACTGCTTGGCTGGGAAGGGACCTTGAAGGTTTATCTTTGGTTTATCCAACACTTCCACAGGCAAGAGGGGGCTCATCTGGTTCAGAGCTGCCTGCTTTTCTCACACCTTTCACAAGCACACCAGTTAACAGACTACACAAGTTTCACCAGCAGACTTCAGCTAAATCCAAAATTGGTTTCTACCCCAAGTAAAATTTCCAACCCACTGTCTCACCTGCAATGTTTGGAATTGTGGGAATGTGGGAGTCCAGTTGGGGGGGGAATTGTGGGAATCCATAAAATCGGAGGGTTTTAGGAAGGTTGTAAAAAGACAGGCCTCAGATACAGCGGAATTGTGAACAGTGCTAAAACAGCAGAAAAAATTATCTAAGCTGTAGAAAAGACATGGGAAATAGAACAATAGAGCTGTGTAGTTTGGCTTTCTAAGTTGCAAAAAGTTTATGCAGCGGATATTAAGAAGGTTATGCTTACGAACAGAGCTTTATTCGTTATCTCTTATAAACGGGCATTGTATTCGAGAATAAGCAAGTATTGTTTTAACCAAAGCTACGTGTGCTTATGGCGATTGGATAGAATTACTGTCAATGTGCTTTTGCTTTGTGTAATTGGCTAAGACAGCTATGTGGTATGCTGTAGCATTAAGTTTTCTAGCCTGCTGCCTGGACAGCGAGCTGTTCGCATTGCTCCATTTTCATAATCATGTAATGAGACTGCTGCTGAAAAATAGCTCAAGATGCTTTTCACAGCAGCCCCGTCGCATTCACATCTGCACAGAAATTGCTGGCGTCAGCAGCCCACTCGAGATCAAAGGTCCTGGGCAGTGTGCAGGCCCACGGACACAAATGCCATCCCTTTTCCACGGGAAACAAAACTCATCACCCCAGTTTCCTTACATCAGTTTGCTGAAGACATTTGGTGCTCCCAGGTCACTCAGAGTTCTTGTTGGCTGCAGGCTTGGTCTTGGAGTTGTGGAGTTATGCTTCCTCCTGACACTTACCTCCTCACCTCAGCCCCCTACTGCCGCGTCCCCTTCTCCACCCCTAACCCTATTCTATTTTCCAGCCCGCCCTTGCTCCATCTCTCACTCCGCCCTCAACCCGTCCCACCACACTTCCCGCTCCATCCATCACTTCACCCACCGCCCACCTGCGAGTCCCCTCCAGCAGCGCGCAGGAGCCTGAACCCTTGGAGGACAGCGCAGCTCTCGCAGCAGGACAACACCCAAGTAAGACGGGCAGGGACAACGTCTGTGGGCTGCAGGGTGTCACAAGGGGCTGCGGGCTGACGGGAGGGGACTGGAGGGTGACACAGAGGATGGGGGGAGCCAAGAGGCAGGAGGGGACTTTAGGAGCAACTGGGGGCCTCCAGGGTGGCACAGAGAGGCTGAGAGTGGGGAACTTGAGAGTGACAGGAAGAGGGTGAAGGGAAGCAGATGCCTTGAGGGGCAAAGAGGGGGCTGCTGGAGGGTGACAGGTGAACCAGCCCTCACACCACCCCTAACCTTACCCTAGAAACCACCCATAACGAAGTTGAGAGTGCACAGTGAAGGCCAGGGGGCCAAGGGAGAATGTGGGGTGGCACACAGACATTGCGGGCTGAGGGGCAAGGAGGGGGAGGCTTGACAGATGGAGAGCTCACACTGAGGGTTAGGGGTACAAAGGACACAGGGTACCAGGTAGGGTTAGGGTACAGGTGCAGCAGCCCTCAACCCAACCCCAAGGTCACCCTAAACAGCACCCCCAGGACCCCAGTTCTCCCCAACAGCAGCACTAGGCAGCAACCCCAATGCTGGGACAGCCCCAGGTTTATTAGGGTTGCAGGCAGCAGCCCTAATAAAAAGGTAGCAATGATGTTTGTGGTCTAGAGAGTGACAGGTAGGAGTTGGGGGCTGAGCAGCTTTTTAGGGGTTTTTTTAGGTTTTATTTTTAGGTTTTTCTCATGGCTTTAGATGGATATTTTAGGGCTTTTTCGGAGGAGTTTTCCAGAAATTCTCTGGGAACATTTAGGATACTTATAGGGCTTTTTCAGGGCTTTTAAAAGATTATATTAGGGTACTTTTAGGGGCTTTCTTAGTACTTTTAAGAATTTTTTGGGGGGGGGGGGTGTTTGGGTGTACTTGGGGTTTTGTTAGGACTGTTGAGGGTGTGTGGAGGACTTTTTAAGGCTAGGGTATTTTTAGGGTTTTTGAGGGAATTTTTAGGTTTTTTTAGGGTATTATCAGGGCATTTTAAGGATTTTGGGGTATTTTTAGAGCTCTTTTTGGACTATTTAGGTTATATTTAGGGATTTTTAAAGGTTCTTTGGAGATTTTTAGGGGTGTTTTTGGGGTTTTTTTAAGGTAGGGTATTTTCAGTGTATTCTAACAGGGTTCTGAGGCTATTTTTAGGTTTTCATGGGCTTTTTAGGACATTTTGAAGATTAGGGGGTTTTCAGGGAATTTCTAGGTTTTTTTAGGGTCTTTTCATGGCACAACACATGGAGGCTGAGGGGCAGCTTGAGGGGCACTGTAGGGGCTTGAGGGTGACAGAGGCTGGGAGCTGAGGGAGGAACAGGGAGAGGGGACAGTGGGTGACACACAGAGATGCTGAGGGTGGCAGGGGCAGCTGTAGGATGACACAGAGAAGCTGGGGGCTGAGGGGCAAAGGAGACGGGTTAAGGGTGACACACAGGAGCCGAGGGACCGGTTGAGGGGTAAAGGGAGAGGGCTTGAGGGCTGGACAGTCCAGTGGAGATCAGGGGCTCAGGGTACAGCTGTAGCACTCCTCACCCCAGCCCGAACCTCAGCCTAACCAGCCCCCCTAAAAACAGCCTTTTCCCCCAACAGCAGCACAACACAGCAACCCTAACAGCGAGACCAGGCAGCAACCCTCACCCACCAGGACAATGACAGAACCCTCAGAGGACAATAGACCCACTGCAAAAAGGTAGGGACGACATCTGTGAGCTACACAGCAAGAGGTAGAGTTTGGAGACTGAGACCTCTTTTGGAGGTTTTTTCCCAAGACTTTTAAAGGTATTAAAGGGATTTTGGAAGGGACTTTTTTGGGACTTTTTAGGGTATTGTTGGGGCTTTTTCAAAGCTATTTTATGATTCTTTAGATATTTTGAAGATTATGGTCAGGGTCAGAGGAAACACTCTCTGAAAAGGCAGAGTTTTAGGACTGCAGTGGAATGCTTTAGAAGCGGGCCAGTGGTGGGACAGCGGGCTGGGTCCCACACTGCCAGTCCGAAGGTTTCAAGTTTTAGACCCAGCTAAGTTGTTGTGGCTAGGGTTAGAAGCTCTCAGCTTTGGTCTGGGAGAACTTCTGCACAGAAAAACTCACCCCCCACGTTTCCTGATGCCAGTTTGCAGGAGGTGCTTGGCACCGCCAGGGCAGCCCGAGTTCTCGGCGGGGGCAGCTTTGCTCCCAGAGAAACCCTGCACTGGCCCTCTTCCCTGTAAAACCAAACTTACCCCCGCCGTGTGTCGACATCCGTTCGCAGGAGGCACGTGGCACTCCAAGGGCAGCAAGAGTTCTGCGGTCTGTGAGAAATTGTTCTCCGCAGTTTTGGAGGCTGAATCGCAGTTTCGGCCATGGGCACACAGAGAGGAAAGACTGTTAATTTCCTTAGAAAGGAAAGTCTGGCACCCCATGGTTTAGGGGGCAGACAAAGGGCTGTGTAGGGGAAGGAACTCCTCACAGGACCTTTCTTCACCTCAGCCCCCACTCCAAGGTCTAGCAGCCCCCCGTCTGACCAGCTGCTCTCAGAGGGTTACCCAGGCACACCTGCACAGGGAGCTGCTAGTCCAGAGGGGCTAACAGGGGTATCCCAAGTGTCCCTTCAGGAACTGTGGTTGGAGCATCCGGCACGGACTAGGGAGCAGCAGGACCCACCTGGACACGGAGCATCACTTTGAGAAAATGCCAAGGGAAGAGCCCTTTTGCCAAGGGGCAGCATCTGAGCAGGCCAAGGCAGCATGTGGGGTTCCAGGAAAGGGCTTTCAACTTTCCCCTTTTACTGTGTCAGTCCATCCCCAGAGCCCCCAGACCCCCCACACCACTCCCAGAAAGGAGAGGGGTTATTAGGAGAAAAAGAGTTTAGAAAAAAGCTTCATTTTCCATTATTTTTAGTGTTCAAACTGGGAGGGACTCTGCTTCCCCTGCAATTTTAATGGTCTCAGTTGAAAGAATCCCTGCCTTTTCTATGCTGTTAGGGGTGTTAATTGACAGGGAGTCCCCATTTTCTATTATTTTCCAGTTTAAATAGAAGGGGAAAACATTGACAATGTTTCTTATGGGTTTGAATTAAGGGTAGCCGCCCCCTTTTCGTTGTCCTGAGGCCTAAATTGAGGGAGAAGCCCAGCTATCCCTCCATCTTAAGGGTTTGAATGAGGGAAAAAATCCCTCTTTTTTCATCACTGGAGAGATTTAAAGTGAGGAAAACCCCTCTTTTCTCAATACTCAAGGAGAGTAAATTAAAGGGCAGAAGCTATTTATTTGCCATTGTATCAGTTTCAGTAGGGGTAACTGCCCCATTTCCTCTTTTTAAGGGGTTCACTGGAAGCAAGCTCTTTTTTCAGCATTTTAAGGGTTTAAAGCTACATTTCAGGGCACTTCTTTCTGTACCATAGGACCAAGTATCTCAGAGAAGGGCGAGCCTGGCATGCACTTAACCCTTACGCTGCCTGGGAGGCTTTTATTTTTCTTATTTTTACTTATAATGTAGATAGCCCTAATTAAAGGTCCCAAAGAGACTTAGACTATTTATATCATTAGTATTCTTCTCCACCCAGCTTAGTCACACATAAAGTACTACTTAGTAGCCGCTAAGGAATAGTTATGTAAATTAACAGCAAATTACCCAATTTATTTAGCTATGCTACCTAAACAGAAAATTTTATTTCTTACCAGTTTTCTGCTCTTTTGCTCAAAGTAGTTGTAGCAAAAAAGAAAGCACTGTCATTTCCCTGAATATTTTTTTCCTGTATCAAGCCCTCTACTCCCCTTGAATTCAAGTCAGGGGAGCCAAACAGCTGCAGCTGCTCTGAGGGCTTTTATACCCGGTGGGATTTGCCCCCTCCCCTTTCCTGGGTGCCAGGGGAACGAGAGGCGGGCACAATCAGGGGTATATTAACCCCAGGCTTTGCTAAGGGGCTTCATTCCCTCGCTGGAATGTGCAAGGATAAGAGCTCTCCTCTCATTTCAGTGAAGAGGCTCTTTCAGCTTATCTCAGCTTGTTTTCAGCAGGTGTTCCTGGGCATCTAAAGTAACAGAGGCTTTGAAGATACTGCAAAGAAAACAGCATGGAATACAGGAAGTATTAAAGTTTGTGATTTTGGGTTGTATGTTTAGGAGTGGTAAGGTGCTTTTGTAATATCTGGTTTTGCTCTTGATTTATTGTTTTGTTTGGTCTTTTTGTGTGCTTTTTTTTGTTTTGGATTATTTTTGGGGTTTTTTGTTTGTTTTGTATTTTTTGGGTTCTTTTTGTTTTCTTTTTGGTTTTTTGGTTGGGTTTTTTGGTGGGGGTGTTTTTTTTTTTTGTGGGGGTGTTTTTTTTTGGGGTTATTTTGTATTTTTTGCGTTCTTTTTGTTTTCTTGTTGGTGTTTTGGTTTTTTTTGGTTTTTGTGGGTTCATGTGGGTTTTTTTGGTGGCTTTTTTTGGGTGGCTGTTTTGGTTTTTGTGGGTTCTTTTGGTTTTTCTTTTTGGTGGGGTGTTTTTTAATGGGTTTTTGGGTGGGTTTTTGTAGGGTTTTTTTTCTTGAGGAGTGCAACTCCCCAAAATTCTAGCTTGTGTCAAGTGTATCACTTCTTTCAGCAGATTTGTCATGTCACAAAGGGGATCTTCCCAGTGTCAAGGGTGGTATTTGAGATTGAGGATTGTTAGTAGGAGAGGGAGGGTGAGCAGGTATCCAGTTAGGAGTTATTGGGGGGGGGTTTGAAGGCAGTGGGGTGAGAAACTATGTCTATTTGAGGCCCGCCCCCCCCCAGGCTTTTCAGAAGTGTAGCAGAGGCATTCCCATGTCTTACAGCACACAAGGTCATCCACTGCACTCACAGGAATGCCATTTAACTTTGCCTTTTTCTAACCCAGGTGCTGCTCATAATAATTGCCACAGCCTTGGAATCAAGATGAAGCTGGAGCCTGAAGGAGCCAGGCACACTCAGGAGAGGGCAAGTAGCCGGCTTGCTGGGATTTGGCCCACACGACACTGAACTCATACCTTGTTTTTTGTTTTCCTTATTGTAGCTGACCGAGAGGCTAACAGGTGATCACGGGGCCCTCAGAGGCAGACTCCTTTCAGGTGCAACGTGGATCCACATCACAGATCATCCAAAAGATAAGTTGGGGGCCACAGCCTGGAGATGGGATGATGGGAGAGTAGCAGGTTGGGAGTTCTTGGGACAGATTTAAAAATTAGCAGAAGGAAAAGCAATCTTCTCTAAGGGGCCTCTTAGGACAGCTAAAGGGAGAGGCTCTACTTTTGATGGCAGCTTTCAGGCAGGCAGCACAGAACAGTTCCGGTCCTCGTTGTGTTGTCCAGTGTACCGTGTTACCTAGTGTGCCTTTGGGGTCCCTTTTGCATTTTCCCCTCGAGGCCCTCACTGTAAGCATAATGTGTCCCCCCTTTTGTCACGTTCTGTGTCACGGGTGTCTGCACATGTTTGTGCCAGAGCTGCTCTGCCCTGCCGCATAGTCTGCTGCTATAGGACAGGTCCCGGGGACTCGGAGTTTGTGGGGTGTTGCTGGACTCTAGATGATAGTCATAGATAGACACAAGATGTTTGGAACTGTGGAGTTATCCTGCAGCCCTTTGACTTTTGTCCTTGCTTTCTTTCAGATTCAGAGGATAAAATCCAGGGCAAAATCCATCCAACCATCCTGGGTGAAGAGGTTTCCCCAAGCAGGTTAGTTGCCGTTTGTCTCTGCAGGGGGAGTATAAAGTGTGACTCTTTTACAGCACTGTTCTTTTTCTTTTTTAGAAAGTGAACCTGGATATCAGCAGTCAAGGTGAGCATTGAGTAGCAGATGAAGAAACAACAGGAAATTGTTGAACAGCAGTGCCAGCAGGAACTTCCCAGATAGAGGCCATCTTCTTTTGTACATGACACGGACGTGCATCCCCAGATGTCCGAGAGATAAGTAGAGGGCTACAACGCACAGAGGGGGGATGAAAGCAGGGTACAGGGTAGGGACCCACCGGGAGGGGTTTTTGAGTCCCCTTTGGAGGTGGGGGGTTGTCCATGAAGCGGCCCCTTAGGCCACATAAAAGAAAAGCGTCACTTTTGATGACAGAACCGAGGTGAGCAGGGCAGAGCAGTCCCAGTGTGTATCATGTCATTTGTCTATCGTGCATTCCGTGTGTTTGGATGTGTCATGTCCTTTACCTTAGGCCTTTGAGGGGCCTGTCAGAAACCCTGGCATCATTGTTAGCATCTGTGATCTCTGCATTCCTTGTCCTGGCACCAATGCCATGGAACTTTTGACTCGAGAGCTCAGACAGGCATCAGACTATCTTCTCTCTTTAGAAGTAGCTGGTCAGATGTCTTTTCAGGTCTTGTTCTGAGCTGTATGGGACAGCTATACCCCGCCAGGATCCATTATGGCAGATTAGGACTTGTAAGAATGTGAGGAGAGGTAGAGGATTCTGACTGTAGGGCTCCTGCGCTTTCATCGTTGCAGTTCTTGGAATAAATCATTCAGTTTAGCATCTTCTTCCTCCAGGTTTCTCTGAGACTCATCAGCTCACCGTTAGTTTTACCTCGGTCATCTCCTTTTGCGTTCTCTCAGTTCTTGCAGCCATTTTCCTCGCTAAGAGATTTCTCAGTGTCTTGTGCCCTTTGTTTGTCCCATGCTGTCGGTCCTGTGTCACGGGTGTCTGCACGTATTTGTGCCGGAGCTGCTCTGCCCTGTCGCATAGCCTGGTGCAATAGGAGAAGTCCCGGGGACTTGGGATTTGTAATGTGGGGTGTAGCTGGACTCTAGATGGGATTTGTAGATGGACATAAGATATCTGGACCTCTTAAGTTATCTTGCAACAGTTTGACTCTTGTCCTAACTTTTTTTTCACTTTCGGATGGATTAAATCTGTGCCAGAGGGCCCCATCCCGGGTGAGGGGTTTCTCCTGAGCAGGTGAGACACCACTTGTCTCTGCAGCTGAAGTGTATATGGTGACTCTGTTACAACTCTGTATGTCTTTCATTTTAGGAAGTAAGTCTGGATACCAGCAGTCAAGGTGAGCAGTGGAGAGAAATAGTTATTGCTCAGGTCTCAATTTCTGGTGCAGCTCTAAGCTTCCATTTTCACTTGTGCACTTCAGGCAATCCACTCGGAGCGTGCCAAGCCCCCGTCACCAACCGGCCGATGCAGCAGATTTCCTGCACACGTGAGCCCAGTGGATGCATTACAGGACCTGGCAATGAAGCCCTGAGCTTCTCTATTCAAAGGTGCCATCCAGGTGGCCTTCAGCAGCTGCCAAGGGGTTGCGGTGAGTTGGGGAAGTAGGGAGGAGGAGCGAGGGTCCACTCAGGTTTCAGCCATGCCGATCACCTCATCTCCCCTTAACCCAGGCACCCCCTGTGACGACGGCCTCGGTCTCCAAGCGCGCCCGAAGCGTGCGGCCCGAGCAGCCGAGCATTCCTAGGAGCATGGTGAGCAGCACAGTTGTGGGGTTTTGGCTGATGGGCTGCCAAGGTCGGGCACTGACGTTTGGTTTTCTTTAATATAGCTGTCAAAGAGAAAACAGCCCGGTGCCAGCAGGACCTTCCCAGCTGACGAGGTGGCCTTTTTTTTTGCACCTGAGACCAGCATCCCCAGATGTCTGAGAGATAAGTATGGGGCTACAACCCACAGAGGGGATGAAAGCAGGGTGCTGGTTTGGGAATTACTGGGAGGGGTTTTTGAGTCCGCTTTGGAGGTGGGGGTGTTCATGAAGTGGCTCCCTCGGCCCCATAAAAGGAAAGTCTCACTTTTGATCACAGTGCTGAGGTGAGCAGGGCAGAGCAGTCCCGGTGTGTATGCGTGTCACTTGTCTATTGTGCATTATGTGTAGTTTGGGTATCTCATGTCTTTTACCTTAGGCCTTTGAGGAGCCTGTCAGAAACCCTGGCATCATTCTTAGCATCTGTGATCTCTGCATTCCTCGTCCTGGCACCAATGCCATGGAACTTTTGACTCGGGAGCTCAGACAGGTATCAGAATTGCATCTCTCTTTAGAAGCATCCAGACAGATGTCTTTTGAGGTCTTGTTTGAGCTGTCTGGACAGCTATGCCCTGCCAGGATCCATTATGGTGGACTAGGACTTGTAAGAATGTGAGGACAGGTAGAGGCTTCTGACTGTCACATTCTCAGGCATCCACCTTTGCAGTTCTTGGGATAAATCCTTAAGTTAGCATCTTCTTCCTCCAGGGATCTCTGAGCCTCGTCAGCTTGCCATCAGTCTTACCTTGGTCATCTCCTTTTGTATTCTCTCAGTCCTTGCAGTCATCCTTCTTGCCTAGAGATTTCTGTCTGTGTCTTGTGCCCATTGTTTGTCGTGTCCCGTCTGTCCCGTGTCACAGGTGCCTGCACATATTTGTGCCGGAGCTGCTCTGCCCTGCCGCATGGCCTGGTGTACTAGGACAAGCCCTGGGGAGTTGAAAATTGTAATGTGGGCTGTACTTGGACTCTAGATGCCATTCCTAGATTGACATAAGGTGTTTGCAGCTTTTGAGTTATCCTGCAGGCATTTGACATATGTTCTAACTATCTTTCAGGTGCAGATGCATTGCATCTGTGGCAGAGCCCCCCATCCAGGGTGAGGGGGTTCCCCCAAGCAGGTCAGTCACCCTTTGTCTGTGCAGGGGGAGTGTCAAGTGTGGCCCTGTTACAGCCCTGTTCTTTGTCTTTATTTCTAGGAAGTATAGCTGGATCTCAGCAGTCAAGTTCAAGAAGGCCAGGTGAGCAGTGACCAGTAGCCTTTCTTGTTGCTGCAGTCTCAATTCCTGGGGCAAGACTAAGTCTCCATTCTCGTTTTTGTGCCTTAGGCAATCCACTCAGAGCACATCAAGCTCCCATCCCCAGCTGGCTGACAGATAGCTGGGCTATCTTAGGAGTAAGGTGAGCAGTAGGCTTGTGGGGTTTTGGCCAATGCGGTGCCAAGATCAGGCATTGATGTTTTGGTTCTCTTTAATATAGTGGTCTAAGAGAAAACAGCCCAGTGAGAGCAGGACATTCCCAGCTGGCGAGGCGGCCTTCCTTTGCACCTGACGCAGAGCGGCATCCCCAGATGCCTGAGAGATAAGTAGAGGGCTACAACCCACAGAGGGGATCAAAGTGGGGTGCTGGGTCAGGACTCCCAGGACTCCCTGGGTGGGAGGTTTGAGTTGGCTCTGGAGATGAGGGTAGCCAAGACCCTTAAGGCCCCATAAAAGGAAAGTTTCACTTTTGATCACAGTGCTGAGGTATGCAGGGCAGAGCAGTTCCGGTTTGTACCATGTCACTTGTCTTTTGTGAATTGTGCTGTCTGGATATCTCATGTCTCTTATCTTAGCCCTTTGAGGGGCCTGTCAGAAGCCTTTCCTAGTGTCCATGATATCAGTGTTCCTTGCCCTGGAACTTTTTAACTCAGGAGCTCAGACAGGCATCAGAATTGCACCTCTTTGGAAGCATCCAGTCAGATGTCTTTTCAGGTCTTGTTCTGAGCTGTATGGACAGCTGCACCCGGCAAGGTTCTATTTTGGCTGATTAGGACTTGTAAGAATGTGAGGACAGGTAGAGCATTGTGACTGTAGGGCTCCTGGGCATCCATCTTTGCAGCTCTTGGAATAAGTTATTCAGTTTAGCCTTCCTCCTGATTCTTTTGTTACTAACACCTGTCATGCAGTCCTTAGCTATGCTTCGAGTCCTCAGTATAGCCAAGTACACATGCTGAAGGATATATTGCTGACCACTTGAACAATTATCCTGTTAAACTGGGTCTTTAATATTTTCTCACTTGGGGAATGATCTTTTCTATAGGATTTGTAAGGAAATCACTGTTCTACTGGATGTAAATCCTGAATATCATAGTGTTCCACATCACACTAGAGATTTGTGTAACCTAGAATAATCTCTGGCAAATAGATAATCAACCAACAGATTCCCCTGCTTCCCCCCTTGCCCCCAAAATACAAAGAGTTGATATGAACTTCTCTGTATTTTCTCTTGAAAGAAATGCTGTGGTTTTTCAGCCTCTCTCACAGAAGGTGAAGTCTTTAAAAATCACATTCCCTGTTATGGGATGAAACAAATAACAAATTATCCAACTTATCGAGCTATGCTGCCAAAACACAAACCTTATTTCTTATCAGTTTTCTGCCCTTTTACTTAGTGTAGTTGCAGCAAGAAACAAAGCACTGTCATTTCCTTGAAGAGTTTTCTCCTTCATTAAGCCCTTTACCCACCTTGAATTTAGTCAGAGGAGCCAAACAGCTGCAGTTGCTCTGAGGGCTTTTATAGCTGGTGGGATTTGCTCCCTCCCTTTTCCTGGGTATTGTGGAAATGAGAGGCAGCACAACCAGGGATATATTAACACCAGCCTTTACTAAGGGCCTTCATTCCCTCTCTGGGATTAGCTAGCATAAGAGTTCTCCTCTTATTTCAGTGAAGAGGCTCTTTCAGCTTACCTTAGCTTGTTTTCAGCAGGTGGTTTTGGGCATCTAAAGCAACAGAGGCTTTGAAGATACTGTGCAGAGAATAGCATTGAACACAGGGAAAATTTAATTTCATGATTTTGGATTGTGTGTTCAGGGGTGGTGACATGCTTTTATAATTTCTGGTTTTCTTGTTTTTTTTTTTTAGGAGGAATGCAACTCATGAAGAGTTTAGGAGGAGAAGCTCATGAAGAATTGCAGCCCATGAGGACCCATATTGGAGAAATTAATGGAGAACTGTGTCCTGTAGGAGGGATCTCGTGCTGCAGCAGCACAAAGACTCCTCTTCCTGAGGGGGAAGCACTGGTGTGAACTGACTGTAACTTCTGTTCTCATCTTCTTGCACTACTGGTGGGTAGGAGGTAGAGAATCACAATAAAGTTAAAGCTGGGAAGGAGAAAGGGAGGGGGGAAAGGTGTTTTAAAGACTTATTTTACTTCTTATTACCCTACTCTGATTTTGATTGGTAATTAATTCAATTAATTTCTCCCTTTTTTCCCTCTGATGTCTCCCTGTCCTTATCTCAGCTCATGAGTTTTTTTATATTTTTTCCAGCTGAGGAGGGAAGTGATTGATAGAGAGGCTCTGGGGGGCACCTGCCATCCAGCCAGGGTCCACCCACCACAGTAGTATTCTGAACAAAGTGTCTGGGCTTTCACTGAAGGGAAGACTTAGTAAGGGAGACTTAGTAAATATTGTCATTGGAGTGTAAAAGAGTGAGTGATCATGTTTAGAGTAGCTACCAACAGTTTTCTAGGCAGGCTCATGCTCCAGGCCCTAGTGGCACATGCACGTCTGCAGCCTTAGAGCTTCTGCAAGGAATCACAACCTCAGGGCTGGAGAACTGTCATGTGAAAAGGGAAGATTTCCTTGACCATTACTATTTAATTTGTCTGTCAGTGCCTGACCAGTCTGTCAGTGTCCTGTTACAGGGATCTTTTGTTGAGCAGTCCTGCTGGATTGAAGTTTGACTGACATTCAGGGAAATAGGCCAAGAACATAATGGAGATCTCTCAGGAGGTCTTCCCAATTTATGACCCCTTACATGACTTTTATTTGAATATGTTACCTGCTGCTGGCAACTGCTAGCATCCAGGCAGGAGTCCCACTTTGGAATTTTATGGAACACTTATGGAACTATATTCTTTGTAATTATAAAATTGTGACAGGTTAAGGTTCAGGGATTGTTGGTGATGGTATCTGTCAGTGATAGTATTATACAAAAACTTACTCAAAGCAATATGCAGACAAGCTGTAGTCCCCAATAAAAATATTCAGCAAGCAGAATGCATTTCTAACCCATCAGGCATTCTTATGGGGGAGAAGACAGGTTCAGCCCATTGACTGATACCAGCAGTTATGATGGAGCATTCACTAACTTTTTCTCCATTCTTGGCTTACCTTTATAGTATTTCTTTATATTTAGGTGAAGCTTGAGTGACTCTACTCATGCATAGATTTGCTTCTGATTGCTGTAAAATCCTCTCACTTCACTTTCAAAGATACAATCAAAAATGTATAGAGCTCATGCCAGGTGAGAGGTTGTTGTAACTAGGAGGCAGGTAACTTTGGGATGCACAGCAGGCAGCCTGCCCTCCATCTGGGTGTGAAGAAGGCAGGGCTGAGAACTGTCAGCAACATCCCATCAGGTCTGGCTCATGGTGCCACCCTGACGGTTTCCCCTGTCTTTGGGCAGTCTCAGCTGCTGCAGCTCACTTGACAGAGACTCACGCTCTATACTGTGCTTGGCTGCACTGGAGAGGATGAAGCCGAGGACAGCAAAGGTTGCCTTCACATCCCCTGACTGCAGATGGGAGGGAGGGTGAGCTCTGTCACCTTGGGAAGGCATCTGCAGATTCATTGCTGCCCATCTCTGGAGCATGGCTCCATCGGGAGATCGTGGTAAGGACAGCAGTGCTCACCTAACTTTGCACCTGAGGTCAGCCTCAGGATCTTGTCATACTGTGGGAGAGCAGAGCTTCACAGTAAACGCCAGCTAACACACTTACTACCAGTGTTAACACTAACAATTCTTACCCAAATATTAATAACACTTACTATGCATATTATTAATACTAGTAGAGGCCAGTAGTGTTCTTAACGCTGAGGCTAGCTTGAAGAACACAAAACTAATTAATATTGCTGATTATGCTATTGTAGTGTTGAAATACTTGGCCTCTACTGCAGTAGCCCCACACTTACCTCAATGGCCTCCCCCAGCAGGTCCCAAAACACCTGGATGCAGATCACCTTAAGCTTCACTGATGTGATAAACAGAGTTCACTCTTTAAATTTTTTAAAAGTTTAATAAAGGATAAAAGGACAAAATAATCCAGCACTGGGGTGCTTTTGGCACATGGCCACAGAGCACAGAGGCAGCTTAAAATCGTGTTCACTATATATGGTTACATTGCTGGGGTTACTGGGGTTACATGCATATTCATTAGCTCATACATTATTCCAACATTCCTTTGAGTTTTTGGTGTTCCAGGAACTCTCTTGTTTGGTTTTAACCTCTGACTTGTCTGCAGAACATTCCGTAAATTGGGTCTACATATTTTATTTCTTCCTGTAGTTTTATCCTGTTGCTTCACACTCCCTGATAGTGCCGACGGTTGATAAATCTTCCTGGATGCTTAGGCTTTGTTTTTGTCACTGTTATCACTTGGTAGGGCCAGTCCACAGATACAAGAAACGCAATCATTGCTTTACACCATTCTCTGAGTTAAATACATAGAAGTATTTTAGTTTCTATTTTAAATTTTTGTTAAAGCCTATGATCTATTTATCACGCTACTATTCATATGAAATACACAGTGCATACATAAACTGGTATATTACACTGTACAAAACATTTAAAAGTAAGTACAAGTTGTACCAAATCAAAATACTTGTGATGCAAAAAGCTAATCTATGAATGGGAAAGCCAATATTGTTTTATCATCTATAACATCCGACCACTGTGGGGGAGAAGGAGGGTGAGCAGCGGGCCCGCAGCAGGCGGAGGGCAGGCAGGGGGACGCGGGCACTTAACTTTGGCCAGGGTGCTGATTTCGGCCAGTCAGGGCAGGCCAAGTCCCCGCAGAAGCGGAAGCACTGCGGGAGAAGAGGCACCCCGAGCCCGCAGCGGCCTCTGCACACCCTCCCCGCTGCCGAGCCCCGTCCTCACCATGTCGCCGCCGCTCCCTAGCCCGCGCTGCTGTCGCAGAGTCCGCCTTTGCGACCCGGAACCACTCCCGGGCTACACTCCCCACGCCCCCTCCCCGCCCCCTGCTCCGTGTGCCGATGGGGCGCTCCGGTAGGGGCTCTGCGGGGGGTCTTTTTGCCGGGACCTGGGCACGAGAGAGGGCCGGAGGAAGGGACCGGGGGTGGGGGGTGTCGCGAGCGGGACCCCCGGCGTCCGCGGGCCCTTCGGGCAGCCCGGGCTCCGCCCCACGCTCCCCTGGGCCGCAGCCTCACGGCTCCCAAACCTGCCAATCACCGCCCGCCTTTCTCCGTCCGCCCTGTCCAATCACAGCCGCCCTTTCAATCCGCGCGCGGTCCCGCCCATCTCAGCCCGCTCAGTCGCGGCCCCGGCCCCTCAGCCTGGCCCCACTCCCCCCGTACACCTGAGGCGCCGCTCCCGCCACCGCCGCTTTGGGAGCCGGCGGAGCTGTGTCCCCGCTGCCGCAGCCACGGCAGGCGCTGTTGGGGCCGGGAAGGGCGGCCGGGAGCTTCCAGTTCGGGTCCAAGCTGAGATCAGGTTATGGTCCAGGGAAACGGGCAGACGGCGGGGAGGGGGCGGACGCGGCCCCTGCGATAGCGGCGGCGGGAGCAGCGCTTGAGGGGACCGCGGGGGGTCGCGGATCCGAGGGCGGCGGCAATGGGCGGGCTGGGATTGGTGGAGCCGGCAGGCGCTGCCTCGGGTTGTGATTGGCTGGCTGGTCCGGCCCTGGGGGATAAATACCGTGCGTTGGGGCGGCGCAGCTGTCAGTTCGGCGGTGAAGGTGGGAGCGACGGGAGCTACAGGTGCGCGATCCGAGGAGCGGCGCTGTGCCAGGACGGGACCCCAGCGGCAGCTGATTCGGGGAGCGCTGGTGAGCACGGACGCGACGCCTGCAGCAGTATCTGGGGGCTAGCGGTGTCCAGTTCTTTCCACTGCGCCCTGCGCGGTTCGGGTACCCGGCGGCTGGTGTGGGGCCTGGAGTGGTGCAGGAGAGGGACCGGCTGCTGTTATTGGGGCCCGGGAAGTAGCCGTTTCGTGGTTTCTGGATTTAAAGTAATGTTCAGAATACGGCTAATAAAACTGGTTTTTTGCATTTTTATTATTTTATTTTGCTTTTTCTTGTAATAATAATGACTTTTTTAAATTTATTGTGTTATTTTGTTATTGCTCATTTTATTACATTTTTTGGTTTGATTTCTTTACTTGATATCTGGTGCTAATTCAATAAGGGTTGTGGAACCGGGGCTAAAACACCAGTTGTGAGATCGGTGGGGACATAAAACCCCAGGGTGTGGAATAATGCTTTTGGCACGAGTCAGGCCCAAAACAGTGTGAAGTGGTGGAAATGGTAGGGCTAGATAAGTGCCATGGGAGAATGGCATGGAGCCGCAGCACAGAGCCTGCAGGACATGCCTGGGGGTTTCCAGGCCCTGACCCGTGGTACCAAGCAGAAGGCTGAGGGTGTGGGGGCTCAGAGGGTTCCAGGGCCCAAGAATCAGCCCAAGGGTGCCTTTTGGGATGGGGGAGCAGGAGCCCGGTGGCTATTCCCAGCTCCTGGAGCTGCCTGGGGAGAGGTGAGGGTGCCTTTAGGCAGGTGCTGGGCTGAGAGCCAGGGCGAGGGAGAAGGTAGATGTTGAGCTTCAGGTCTCAAGTGTCCCTAAAGCTGGATTTATTGAGGTGGGTGGGGCAGCTTCTAGAGACATTGAAATGATGACAGTAACTGATTTGTGACCTTATCAACAGCCCCAAGCTGCAGTGAGAAGCAGAAGCAGCTTTTAGCTGCAGCCAGTAGGAAGCTGAGGAGCTGGAGCTGAGGCAGCAGAGCTGGAGGAGACAGAAATATGGTAGGGTTTGTGGTAAAACCCCTGTGGGGCTGGGATAGGGAATGTGGAGCTGGGAGGTGAACTGCATGGTTGGAGCTGAAATTGCTGTAAGGGCTGCAATCTGAACTCAAATCACACAGAGCTAGAGCTAAAACAAAGATCCTGCCCTGAGAAGCAGAAGTTAGCATTATGTGGCACTGCTGCAAAGATGTCGAACAGGAAGTGGAACAGGAGAGCTGGTAGTGAAATAAAGCTTGTGGGACTGGAGCTGAAATCACTGGGGCTGGGAAAGGGGAAGAGTGGGGTTGGATTAAGACTGCATATGGGATGGAAACTGAAGGGCTGACACAGAGACTGTATGATTTGTGTGCTAAACTCACTGTGGGCCTGTGACATGGGTGCTGGGGCTGGGTATTGTGACTGAAACTAGAACAGCATGTGTGGTGGGGAAAAGGGGGCTGCAACCTTGCGCCGGAAAACCCCGTCGATGGTACAATACTGCCTGGGTTTGTCATAGCAGCTGTTAGGGTTGTGCCAAAATCACTGTGGGGCTGGGACTTTGAATGAAAATGAAAAAGACACTGGACCCGTGGAGGGAGCTGTGGGCATGGAGGTGAACTTACGCAGGGGCAGGGGCAAGAGTTAAATCACTGCAGGGCTGGGGTATTGCTGGTGGGGTGGGCTTAGAGAGCCTTGGGTGGGAGCTGAATTGGTGCAGAGCTGGAGCCAAGACCAAGCTGCTGCCCTGTGAAGCTGGAGAAGCGGAGAGCTGGAGCTGGAAGAAGAGAACTGGCAGTAAAATAAAGCTTGTGGGTCAAGAGCTGAAAGAGCTGAAATCACTGGGTCTGGTGCTGTCATCATTGCGGGTCTGGGATTTTAGCTGAATACGGGTTACGAACCTTAGGGCTGGCACAGAGAGGGTAAAATAAAGCTTGTGGGTCAAGAGCTGAAAGAGCTGAAAGCACTGGGTCTGGTGCTGTCATCATGGCGTGGCTGGGACTGCGGCTGAACACATCACAGGAACCTTAGGGCTGGTACAGAGACTCTAGTGTTCTTGCGCCGAGATCCCTGTGGGCCTGTGACATGGGTGCTGGGGCTGGGTATTGTGACTGAAACTAGAACAGCATGTGTGGTGGGGAAAAGGGGGCTGCAACCTTGCGCCTGAAAGCCCCGTCGATGGTACAATACTGCCTGGGTTTGTCATAGCAGCTGTTAGGGTTGTGCCAAAATCACTGTGGGGCTGGGACTTTGAATGAAAATGAAAAAGGCACTGGACCCGTGGAGGGAGCTGTGGGCATGGAGGTGAACTTACGCAGGGGCAGGGGCAAGAGTTAAATCACTGCAGGGCTGGGGTATTGCTGGTGGCACGGGCTCAGAGAGCCTTGGGTGGGAGCTGAATTGGTGCAGAGCTGGAGCCAAGACCAAGCTGCTGCCCTGTGAAGCTGGAGAAGCGCAGAGCTGGAGCTGGAAGAAGAGAACTGGCAGTAAAATAAAGCTTGTGGGTCAAGAGCTGAAAGAGCTGAAATCACTGGGTCTGGTGCTGTCATCATTTTGTGTCTGGGATTTCAGCTGACTACGGTATACGAACCTTAGGGCTGGCACAGAGAGGGTAAAATAAAGCTTGTGGGTCAAGAGCTGAAAGAGCTGAAAGCACTGGGTCTGGTGCTGTCATCATGGCGTGGCTGGGATTGCGGCTGAACACATCACAGGAACCTTAGGGCTGGTACAGAGACTCTAGTGTTCTTGCGCCGAAATCACTGTGGGCCTGGGACATGGATGCAGGGGCTTGGTATTGTGACTGAAACTAGAACAGGATGTGTGGTGGAGAAAACGGGGCTGCCACCTTGCACCTGAAATCCCCGTCGATGGTACAATACTGCCTAGAGTTGAGCCGAAATGACTGTGGGGCTGGGACTTTGGATGAAAATGAAAAAGGCACTAGGCCGGTGGAGGGAGCTGTGGGCATGGAGGTGAACTTATGCCGGGGCCGGCCCAGGGACTAGGGATTGTCGGGCGGGAGCTAAAATCACTGCAGGGCTGGGGTATTGCTGGTGGGGTGGGCTTAGAGAGCCTTGGGTGGGAGCTGAATTGGTGCAGAGCTGGAGCCAAGACCAAGCTGCTGCACTGGGAAGCTGGAGAAGCGCAGAGCTGGAGCTGGAAGAAGAGAACTGGCAGTAAAATAAAGCCTGTGGGTCAAGAGCTGAAAGAGCTGAAATCACTGGGTTTGGTGCTGTCATCATTTCGTGTCTGGGATTTCAGCTGACTACGGTATACGAACCTTAGGGCTGGCACAGAGAGGGCAAAATAAAGCTTGTGGGTCAAGAGCTGAAAGAGCTGAAAGCACTGGGTCTGGAGCTGTCATCATGGCGTGGCTGGGATTGCGGCTGAACACATCACAGGAACCTTAGGGCTGGTACAGAGACTGTAGTGTTCTTGCGCCGAGATCCCTGTGGGCCTGTGACACGGGTGCTGGGGCTGGGTATTGTGACTGAAACTAGAACAACATGTGTGCTGGGGAAAAGGGGGCTGCAACCTTGCGCCTGAAAATCCCGTTGATGGTACAATACTGCCTGGGCCTGTGATGGCACCTCTTGGGAGGGAGCTGAACTCACTGTGGGGCTGGGAATTGGACTGCGGGCCTGGGACTTTAAATGAAAATGGGAAAGGCACTAGACCTGTGGACAGGGTGTGGGCATCGAGGAGAACTTAGCCAGTGGCCGGCCCAGTGACTGGGGAAATTGTGCTGGCAGCTAAAGTCACTGCAGGGCTGGAATATTGCTGGTGGCGTGGCCTTAGAGAGCCTTGGGTGGGAGCTGAATTGGTGCAGAGCTGGAGCCAAGACCTAGATGCTGCCCTGTGAAGCTGGAGAAGCGCAGAGCTGGAGCTGGAAGAAGAGAACTGGCAGTAAAATAAAGCTTGTGGGTCAAGAGCTGAAGGAGCTGAAATCACTAGGCCTGGAGCTGTCATCATTGCGGGTCTGGGATTTTAGCTGAATACGGGTTACGAACCTTAGGGCTGGCACAGAGAGTGTAAAATAAAGCTTGTGGGTCAAGAGCTGAAAGAGCTGACAGCACTGGGTCTGGTGCTGTCATCATGGCGTGGCTGGGACTGCGGCTGAACACATCACAGGACCTTAGGGCTGGTACACAGACTGTAGTGTTCTTGCGCCAAGATCCCTGTGGGCCTGTGACACGGGTGCTGGGGCTGGGTATTGTGACTGAAACTAGAACAGCATGTGTGCTGGGGAAAAGGGGGCTGCAACCTTGCGCCTGAAAACCCCGTCGATGGTACAATACTGCCTGGGCCTGTGATGGCACCTCTTGGGGGGGAGCTGAACTCACTGTGGGGCTGGGAATTGGACTGCGGGCCTGGGACTTTAAATGAAAATGGGAAAGGCACTAGACCTGTGGACAGGGTGTGGGCATCGAGGAGAACTTAGCCAGTGGCCGGCCCAGTGACTGGGGAAATTGTGCTGGCAGCTAAAGTCACTGCAGGGCTGGAATATTGCTGGTGGCGTGGCCTTAGAGAGCCTTGGGTGGGAGCTGAATTGGTGCAGAGCTGGAGCCAAGACCTAGATGCTGCCCTGTGAAGCTGGAGAAGCGCAGAGCTGGAGCTGGAAGAAGAGAACTGGCAGTAAAATAAAGCTTGTGGGTCAAGAGCTGAAGGAGCTGAAATCACTAGGCCTGGAGCTGTCATCATTGCGGGTCTGGGATTTTAGCTGAATACGGGTTACGAACCTTAGGGCTGGCACAGAGAGGGTAAAATAAAGCTTGTGGGTCAAGAGCTGAAAGAGCTGACAGCACTGGGTCTGATGCTGTCATCATGGCGTGGCTGGGACTGCGGCTGAACACATCACAGGACCTTAGGGCTGGTACACAGACTGTAGTGTTCTTGCGCCGAGATCCCTGTGGGCCTGTGACACGGGTGCTGGGGCTGGGTATTGTGACTGAAACTAGAACAGCATGTGTGCTGGGGAAAAGGGGGCTGCAACCTTGCGCCTGAAAACCCCGTCGATGGTACAATACTGCCTGGGCCTGTGATGGCACCTCTTGGGGGGGAGCTGAACTCACTGTGGGGCTGGGAATTGGACTGCGGGCCTGGGACTTTAAATGAAAATGGGAAAGGCACTAGACCTGTGGACAGGGTGTGGGCATCGAGGAGAACTTAGCCAGTGGCCGGCCCAGTGACTGGGGAAATTGTGCTGGCAGCTAAAGTCACTGCAGGGCTGGAATATTGCTGGTGGCGTGGCCTTAGAGAGCCTTGGGTGGGAGCTGAATTGGTGCAGAGCTGGAGCCAAGACCTAGATGCTGCCCTGTGAAGCTGGAGAAGCGCAGAGCTGGAGCTGGAAGAAGAGAACTGGCAGTAAAATAAAGCTTGTGGGTCAAGAGCTGAAGGAGCTGAAATCACTAGGCCTGGAGCTGTCATCATTGCGGGTCTGGGATTTTAGCTGAATACGGGTTACGAACCTTAGGGCTGGCACAGAGAGGGTAAAATAAAGCTTGTGGGTCAAGAGCTGAAAGAGCTGACAGCACTGGGTCTGATGCTGTCATCATGGCGTGGCTGGGACTGCGGCTGAACACATCACAGGACCTTAGGGCTGGTACACAGACTGTAGTGTTCTTGCGCCAAGATCCCTGTGGGCCTGTGACACGGGTGCTGGGGCTGGGTATTGTGACTGAAACTAGAACAACATGTGTGCTGGGGAAAAGGGGGCTGCAACCTTGCGCCTGAAAACCCCGTCGATGGTACAATACTGCCTGGGCCTGTGATGGCACCTCTTGGGGGGGAGCTGAACTCACTGTGGGGCTGGGAATTGGACTGCGGGCCTGGGACTTTAAATGAAAATGGGAAAGGCACTAGACCTGTGGACAGGGTGTGGGCATCGAGGAGAACTTAGCCAGTGGCCGGCCCAGTGACTGGGGAAATTGTGCTGGCAGCTAAAGTCACTGCAGGGCTGGAATATTGCTGGTGGCGTGGCCTTAGAGAGCCTTGGGTGGGAGCTGAATTGGTGCAGAGCTGGAGCCAAGACCTAGATGCTGCCCTGTGAAGCTGGAGAAGCGCAGAGCTGGAGCTGGAAGAAGAGAACTGGCAGTAAAATAAAGCTTGTGGGTCAAGAGCTGAAGGAGCTGAAATCACTAGGCCTGGAGCTGTCATCATTGCGGGTCTGGGATTTTAGCTGAATACGGGTTACGAACCTTAGGGCTGGCACAGAGAGGGTAAAATAAAGCTTGTGGGTCAAGAGCTGAAAGAGCTGACAGCACTGGGTCTGATGCTGTCATCATGGCGTGGCTGGGACTGCGGCTGAACACATCACAGGACCTTAGGGCTGGTACACAGACTGTAGTGTTCTTGCGCCGAGATCCCTGTGGGCCTGTGACACGGGTGCAGGGGCTGGGTATTGTGACTGAAACTAGAACAGCATGTGTGCTGGGGAAAAGGGGGCTGCAACCTTGCGCCTGAAAACCCCGTCGATGGTACAATACTGCCTGGGCCTGTGATGGCACCTCTTGGGGGGGAGCTGAACTCACTGTGGGGCTGGGAATTGGACTGCGGGCCTGGGACTTTAAATGAAAATGGGAAAGGCACTAGACCTGTGGACAGGGTGTGGGCATCGAGGAGAACTTAGCCAGTGGCCGGCCCAGTGACTGGGGAAATTGTGCTGGCAGCTAAAGTCACTGCAGGGCTGGAATATTGCTGGTGGCGTGGCCTTAGAGAGCCTTGGGTGGGAGCTGAATTGGTGCAGAGCTGGAGCCAAGACCTAGATGCTGCCCTGTGAAGCTGGAGAAGCGCAGAGCTGGAGCTGGAAGAAGAGAACTGGCAGTAAAATAAAGCTTGTGGGTCAAGAGCTGAAGGAGCTGAAATCACTAGGCCTGGAGCTGTCATCATTGCGGGTCTGGGATTTTAGCTGAATACGGGTTACGAACCTTAGGGCTGGCACAGAGAGGGTAAAATAAAGCTTGTGGGTCAAGAGCTGAAAGAGCTGACAGCACTGGGTCTGATGCTGTCATCATGGCGTGGCTGGGACTGCGGCTGAACACATCACAGGACCTTAGGGCTGGTACACAGACTGTAGTGTTCTTGCGCCGAGATCCCTGTGGGCCTGTGACACGGGTGCTGGGGCTGGGTATTGTGACTGAAACTAGAACAGCATGTGTGCTGGGGAAAAGGGGGCTGCAACCTTGCGCCTGAAAACCCCGTCGATGGTACAATACTGCCTGGGCCTGTGATGGCACCTCTTGGGGGGGAGCTGAACTCACTGTGGGGCTGGGAATTGGACTGCGGGCCTGGGACTTTAAATGAAAATGGGAAAGGCACTAGACCTGTGGACAGGGTGTGGGCATCGAGGAGAACTTAGCCAGTGGCCGGCCCAGTGACTGGGGAAATTGTGCTGGCAGCTAAAGTCACTGCAGGGCTGGAATATTGCTGGTGGCGTGGCCTTAGAGAGCCTTGGGTGGGAGCTGAATTGGTGCAGAGCTGGAGCCAAGACCTAGATGCTGCCCTGTGAAGCTGGAGAAGCGCAGAGCTGGAGCTGGAAGAAGAGAACTGGCAGTAAAATAAAGCTTGTGGGTCAAGAGCTGAAGGAGCTGAAATCACTAGGCCTGGAGCTGTCATCATTGCGGGTCTGGGATTTTAGCTGAATACGGGTTACGAACCTTAGGGCTGGCACAGAGAGGGTAAAATAAAGCTTGTGGGTCAAGAGCTGAAAGAGCTGACAGCACTGGGTCTGATGCTGTCATCATGGCGTGGCTGGGACTGCGGCTGAACACATCACAGGACCTTAGGGCTGGTACACAGACTGTAGTGTTCTTGCGCCGAGATCCCTGTGGGCCTGTGACACGGGTGCAGGGGCTGGGTATTGTGACTGAAACTAGAACAGCATGTGTGCTGGGGAAAAGGGGGCTGCAACCTTGCGCCTGAAAACCCCGTCGATGGTACAATACTGCCTGGGCCTGTGATGGCACCTCTTGGGGGGGAGCTGAACTCACTGTGGGGCTGGGAATTGGACTGCGGGCCTGGGACTTTAAATGAAAATGGGAAAGGCACTAGACCTGTGGACAGGGTGTGGGCATCGAGGAGAACTTAGCCAGTGGCCGGCCCAGTGACTGGGGAAATTGTGCTGGCAGCTAAAGTCACTGCAGGGCTGGAATATTGCTGGTGGCGTGGCCTTAGAGAGCCTTGGGTGGGAGCTGAATTGGTGCAGAGCTGGAGCCAAGACCTAGATGCTGCCCTGTGAAGCTGGAGAAGCGCAGAGCTGGAGCTGGAAGAAGAGAACTGGCAGTAAAATAAAGCTTGTGGGTCAAGAGCTGAAGGAGCTGAAATCACTAGGCCTGGAGCTGTCATCATTGCGGGTCTGGGATTTTAGCTGAATACGGGTTACGAACCTTAGGGCTGGCACAGAGAGGGTAAAATAAAGCTTGTGGGTCAAGAGCTGAAAGAGCTGACAGCACTGGGTCTGATGCTGTCATCATGGCGTGGCTGGGACTGCGGCTGAACACATCACAGGACCTTAGGGCTGGTACACAGACTGTAGTGTTCTTGCGCCGAGATCCCTGTGGGCCTGTGACACGGGTGCTGGGGCTGGGTATTGTGACTGAAACTAGAACAGCATGTGTGCTGGGGAAAAGGGGGCTGCAACCTTGCGCCTGAAAACCCCGTCGATGGTACAATACTGCCTGGGCCTGTGATGGCACCTCTTGGGGGGGAGCTGAACTCACTGTGGGGCTGGGAATTGGACTGCGGGCCTGGGACTTTAAATGAAAATGGGAAAGGCACTAGACCTGTGGACAGGGTGTGGGCATCGAGGAGAACTTAGCCAGTGGCCGGCCCAGTGACTGGGGAAATTGTGCTGGCAGCTAAAGTCACTGCAGGGCTGGAATATTGCTGGTGGCGTGGCCTTAGAGAGCCTTGGGTGGGAGCTGAATTGGTGCAGAGCTGGAGCCAAGACCTAGATGCTGCCCTGTGAAGCTGGAGAAGCGCAGAGCTGGAGCTGGAAGAAGAGAACTGGCAGTAAAATAAAGCTTGTGGGTCAAGAGCTGAAGGAGCTGAAATCACTAGGCCTGGAGCTGTCATCATTGCGGGTCTGGGATTTTAGCTGAATACGGGTTACGAACCTTAGGGCTGGCACAGAGAGGGTAAAATAAAGCTTGTGGGTCAAGAGCTGAAAGAGCTGACAGCACTGGGTCTGATGCTGTCATCATGGCGTGGCTGGGACTGCGGCTGAACACATCACAGGACCTTAGGGCTGGTACACAGACTGTAGTGTTCTTGCGCCGAGATCCCTGTGGGCCTGTGACACGGGTGCTGGGGCTGGGTATTGTGACTGAAACTAGAACAGCATGTGTGCTGGGGAAAAGGGGGCTGCAACCTTGCGCCTGAAAACCCCGTCGATGGTACAATACTGCCTGGGCCTGTGATGGCACCTCTTGGGGGGGAGCTGAACTCACTGTGGGGCTGGGAATTGGACTGCGGGCCTGGGACTTTAAATGAAAATGGGAAAGGCACTAGACCTGTGGACAGGGTGTGGGCATCGAGGAGAACTTAGCCAGTGGCCGGCCCAGTGACTGGGGAAATTGTGCTGGCAGCTAAAGTCACTGCAGGGCTGGAATATTGCTGGTGGCGTGGCCTTAGAGAGCCTTGGGTGGGAGCTGAATTGGTGCAGAGCTGGAGCCAAGACCTAGATGCTGCCCTGTGAAGCTGGAGAAGCGCAGAGCTGGAGCTGGAAGAAGAGAACTGGCAGTAAAATAAAGCTTGTGGGTCAAGAGCTGAAGGAGCTGAAATCACTAGGCCTGGAGCTGTCATCATTGCGGGTCTGGGATTTTAGCTGAATACGGGTTACGAACCTTAGGGCTGGCACAGAGAGGGTAAAATAAAGCTTGTGGGTCAAGAGCTGAAAGAGCTGACAGCACTGGGTCTGATGCTGTCATCATGGCGTGGCTGGGACTGCGGCTGAACACATCACAGGACCTTAGGGCTGGTACACAGACTCTAGTGTTCTTGCGCCGAGATCCCTGTGGGCCTGTGACACGGGTGCTGGGGCTGGGTATTGTGACTGAAACTAGAACAGCATGTGTGCTGGGGAAAAGGGGGCTGCAACCTTGCGCCTGAAAACCCCGTCGATGGTACAATACTGCCTGGGCCTGTGATGGCACCTCTTGGGGGGGAGCTGAACTCACTGTGGGGCTGGGAATTGGACTGCGGGCCTGGGACTTTAAATGAAAATGGGAAAGGCACTAGACCTGTGGACAGGGTGTGGGCATCGAGGAGAACTTAGCCAGTGGCCGGCCCAGTGACTGGGGAAATTGTGCTGGCAGCTAAAGTCACTGCAGGGCTGGAATATTGCTGGTGGCGTGGCCTTAGAGAGCCTTGGGTGGGAGCTGAATTGGTGCAGAGCTGGAGCCAAGACCTAGATGCTGCCCTGTGAAGCTGGAGAAGCGCAGAGCTGGAGCTGGAAGAAGAGAACTGGCAGTAAAATAAAGCTTGTGGGTCAAGAGCTGAAGGAGCTGAAATCACTAGGCCTGGAGCTGTCATCATTGCGGGTCTGGGATTTTAGCTGAATACGGGTTACGAACCTTAGGGCTGGCACAGAGAGGGTAAAATAAAGCTTGTGGGTCAAGAGCTGAAAGAGCTGACAGCACTGGGTCTGATGCTGTCATCATGGCGTGGCTGGGACTGCGGCTGAACACATCACAGGACCTTAGGGCTGGTACACAGACTCTAGTGTTCTTGCGCCGAGATCCCTGTGGGCCTGTGACACGGGTGCTGGGGCTGGGTATTGTGACTGAAACTAGAACAGCATGTGTGCTGGGGAAAAGGGGGCTGCAACCTTGCGCCTGAAAACCCCGTCGATGGTACAATACTGCCTGGGCCTGTGATGGCACCTCTTGGGGGGGAGCTGAACTCACTGTGGGGCTGGGAATTGGACTGCGGGCCTGGGACTTTAAATGAAAATGGGAAAGGCACTAGACCTGTGGACAGGGTGTGGGCATCGAGGAGAACTTAGCCAGTGGCCGGCCCAGTGACTGGGGAAATTGTGCTGGCAGCTAAAGTCACTGCAGGGCTGGAATATTGCTGGTGGCGTGGCCTTAGAGAGCCTTGGGTGGGAGCTGAATTGGTGCAGAGCTGGAGCCAAGACCTAGATGCTGCCCTGTGAAGCTGGAGAAGCGCAGAGCTGGAGCTGGAAGAAGAGAACTGGCAGTAAAATAAAGCTTGTGGGTCAAGAGCTGAAGGAGCTGAAATCACTAGGCCTGGAGCTGTCATCATTGCGGGTCTGGGATTTTAGCTGAATACGGGTTACGAACCTTAGGGCTGGCACAGAGAGGGTAAAATAAAGCTTGTGGGTCAAGAGCTGAAAGAGCTGACAGCACTGGGTCTGATGCTGTCATCATGGCGTGGCTGGGACTGCGGCTGAACACATCACAGGACCTTAGGGCTGGTACACAGACTCTAGTGTTCTTGCGCCGAGATCCCTGTGGGCCTGTGACACGGGTGCTGGGGCTGGGTATTGTGACTGAAACTAGAACAGCATGTGTGCTGGGGAAAAGGGGGCTGCAACCTTGCGCCTGAAAACCCCGTCGATGGTACAATACTGCCTGGGCCTGTGATGGCACCTCTTGGGGGGGAGCTGAACTCACTGTGGGGCTGGGAATTGGACTGCGGGCCTGGGACTTTAAATGAAAATGGGAAAGGCACTAGACCTGTGGACAGGGTGTGAGCATCGAGGAGAACTTAGCCAGTGGCCGGCCCAGTGACTGGGGAAATTGTGCTGGCAGCTAAAGTCACTGCAGGGCTGGAATATTGCTGGTGGCGTGGCCTTAGAGAGCCTTGGGTGGGAGCTGAATTGGTGCAGAGCTGGAGCCAAGACCTAGATGCTGCCCTGTGAAGCTGGAGAAGCGCAGAGCTGGAGCTGGAAGAAGAGAACTGGCAGTAAAATAAAGCTTGTGGGTCAAGAGCTGAAGGAGCTGAAATCACTAGGCCTGGAGCTGTCATCATTGCGGGTCTGGGATTTTAGCTGAATACGGGTTACGAACCTTAGGGCTGGCACAGAGAGGGTAAAATAAAGCTTGTGGGTCAAGAGCTGAAAGAGCTGACAGCACTGGGTCTGATGCTGTCATCATGGCGTGGCTGGGACTGCGGCTGAACACATCACAGGACCTTAGGGCTGGTACACAGACTCTAGTGTTCTTGCGCCGAGATCCCTGTGGGCCTGTGACACGGGTGCTGGGGCTGGGTATTGTGACTGAAACTAGAACAGCATGTGTGCTGGGGAAAAGGGGGCTGCAACCTTGCGCCTGAAAACCCCGTCGATGGTACAATACTGCCTGGGCCTGTGATGGCACCTCTTGGGGGGGAGCTGAACTCACTGTGGGGCTGGGAATTGGACTGCGGGCCTGGGACTTTAAATGAAAATGGGAAAGGCACTAGACCTGTGGACAGGGTGTGAGTATCGAGGAGAACTTAGCCAGTGGCCGGCCCAGTGACTGGGGAAATTGTGCTGGCAGCTAAAGTCACTGCAGGGCTGGAATATTGCTGGTGGCGTGGCCTTAGAGAGCCTTGGGTGGGAGCTGAATTGGTGCAGAGCTGGAGCCAAGACCTAGATGCTGCCCTGTGAAGCTGGAGAAGCGCAGAGCTGGAGCTGGAAGAAGAGAACTGGCAGTAAAATAAAGCTTGTGGGTCAAGAGCTGAAGGAGCTGAAATCACTAGGCCTGGAGCTGTCATCATTGCGGGTCTGGGATTTTAGCTGAATACGGGTTACGAACCTTAGGGCTGGCACAGAGAGGGTAAAATAAAGCTTGTGGGTCAAGAGCTGAAAGAGCTGACAGCACTGGGTCTGATGCTGTCATCATGGCGTGGCTGGGACTGCGGCTGAACACATCACAGGACCTTAGGGCTGGTACACAGACTCTAGTGTTCTTGCGCCGAGATCCCTGTGGGCCTGTGACACGGGTGCTGGGGCTGGGTATTGTGACTGAAACTAGAACAGCATGTGTGCTGGGGAAAAGGGGGCTGCAACCTTGCGCCTGAAAACCCCGTCGATGGTACAATACTGCCTGGGCCTGTGATGGCACCTCTTGGGGGGGAGCTGAACTCACTGTGGGGCTGGGAATTGGACTGCGGGCCTGGGACTTTAAATGAAAATGGGAAAGGCACTAGACCTGTGGACAGGGTGTGGGCATCGAGGAGAACTTAGCCAGTGGCCGGCCCAGTGACTGGGGAAATTGTGCTGGCAGCTAAAGTCACTGCAGGGCTGGAATATTGCTGGTGGCGTGGCCTTAGAGAGCCTTGGGTGGGAGCTGAATTGGTGCAGAGCTGGAGCCAAGACCTAGATGCTGCCCTGTGAAGCTGGAGAAGCGCAGAGCTGGAGCTGGAAGAAGAGAACTGGCAGTAAAATAAAGCTTGTGGGTCAAGAGCTGAAGGAGCTGAAATCACTAGGCCTGGAGCTGTCATCATTGCGGGTCTGGGATTTTAGCTGAATACGGGTTACGAACCTTAGGGCTGGCACAGAGAGGGTAAAATAAAGCTTGTGGGTCAAGAGCTGAAAGAGCTGACAGCACTGGGTCTGATGCTGTCATCATGGCGTGGCTGGGACTGCGGCTGAACACATCACAGGACCTTAGGGCTGGTACACAGACTGTAGTGTTCTTGCGCCGAGATCCCTGTGGGCCTGTGACACGGGTGCAGGGGCTGGGTATTGTGACTGAAACTAGAACAGCATGTGTGCTGGGGAAAAGGGGGCTGCAACCTTGCGCCTGAAAACCCCGTCGATGGTACAATACTGCCTGGGCCTGTGATGGCACCTCTTGGGGGGGAGCTGAACTCACTGTGGGGCTGGGAATTGGACTGCGGGCCTGGGACTTTAAATGAAAATGGGAAAGGCACTAGACCTGTGGACAGGGTGTGAGTATCGAGGAGAACTTAGCCAGTGGCCGGCCCAGTGACTGGGGAAATTGTGCTGGCAGCTAAAGTCACTGCAGGGCTGGAATATTGCTGGTGGCGTGGCCTTAGAGAGCCTTGGGTGGGAGCTGAATTGGTGCAGAGCTGGAGCCAAGACCTAGATGCTGCCCTGTGAAGCTGGAGAAGCGCAGAGCTGGAGCTGGAAGAAGAGAACTGGCAGTAAAATAAAGCTTGTGGGTCAAGAGCTGAAGGAGCTGAAATCACTAGGCCTGGAGCTGTCATCATTGCGGGTCTGGGATTTTAGCTGAATACGGGTTACGAACCTTAGGGCTGGCACAGAGAGGGTAAAATAAAGCTTGTGGGTCAAGAGCTGAAAGAGCTGAAAGCACTGGGTCTGGTGCTGTCATCATGGCGTGGCTGGGACTGCGGCTGAACACATCACAGGAACCTTAGGGCTGGTACAGAGACTCTAGTGTTCTTGCGCCGAGATCCCTGTGGGCCTGTGACACGGGTGCTGGGGCTGGGTATTGTGACTGAAACTAGAACAGCATGTGTGCTGGGGAAAAGGGGGCTGCAACCTTGCGCCTGAAAACCCCGTCGATGGTACAATACTGCCTGGGCCTGTGATGGCACCTCTTGGGGGGGAGCTGAACTCACTGTGGGGCTGGGAATTGGACTGCGGGCCTGGGACTTTAAATGAAAATGGGAAAGGCACTAGACCTGTGGACAGGGTGTGAGCATCGAGGAGAACTTAGCCAGTGGCCGGCCCAGTGACTGGGGAAATTGTGCTGGCAGCTAAAGTCACTGCAGGGCTGGAATATTGCTGGTGGCGTGGCCTTAGAGAGCCTTGGGTGGGAGCTGAATTGGTGCAGAGCTGGAGCCAAGACCTAGATGCTGCCCTGTGAAGCTGGAGAAGCGCAGAGCTGGAGCTGGAAGAAGAGAACTGGCAGTAAAATAAAGCTTGTGGGTCAAGAGCTGAAGGAGCTGAAATCACTAGGCCTGGAGCTGTCATCATTGCGGGTCTGGGATTTTAGCTGAATACGGGTTACGAACCTTAGGGCTGGCACAGAGAGGGTAAAATAAAGCTTGTGGGTCAAGAGCTGAAAGAGCTGACAGCACTGGGTCTGATGCTGTCATCATGGCGTGGCTGGGACTGCGGCTGAACACATCACAGGACCTTAGGGCTGGTACACAGACTGTAGTGTTCTTGCGCCGAGATCCCTGTGGGCCTGTGACACGGGTGCTGGGGCTGGGTATTGTGACTGAAACTAGAACAGCATGTGTGCTGGGGAAAAGGGGGCTGCAACCTTGCGCCTGAAAACCCCGTCGATGGTACAATACTGCCTGGGCCTGTGATGGCACCTCTTGGGGGGGAGCTGAACTCACTGTGGGGCTGGGAATTGGACTGCGGGCCTGGGACTTTAAATGAAAATGGGAAAGGCACTAGACCTGTGGACAGGGTGTGAGTATCGAGGAGAACTTAGCCAGTGGCCGGCCCAGTGACTGGGGAAATTGTGCTGGCAGCTAAAGTCACTGCAGGGCTGGAATATTGCTGGTGGCGTGGCCTTAGAGAGCCTTGGGTGGGAGCTGAATTGGTGCAGAGCTGGAGCCAAGACCTAGATGCTGCCCTGTGAAGCTGGAGAAGCGCAGAGCTGGAGCTGGAAGAAGAGAACTGGCAGTAAAATAAAGCTTGTGGGTCAAGAGCTGAAGGAGCTGAAATCACTAGGCCTGGAGCTGTCATCATTGCGGGTCTGGGATTTTAGCTGAATACGGGTTACGAACCTTAGGGCTGGCACAGAGAGGGTAAAATAAAGCTTGTGGGTCAAGAGCTGAAAGAGCTGACAGCACTGGGTCTGATGCTGTCATCATGGCGTGGCTGGGACTGCGGCTGAACACATCACAGGACCTTAGGGCTGGTACACAGACTGTAGTGTTCTTGCGCCGAGATCCCTGTGGGCCTGTGACACGGGTGCTGGGGCTGGGTATTGTGACTGAAACTAGAACAGCATGTGTGCTGGGGAAAAGGGGGCTGCAACCTTGCGCCTGAAAACCCCGTCGATGGTACAATACTGCCTGGGCCTGTGATGGCACCTCTTGGGGGGGAGCTGAACTCACTGTGGGGCTGGGAATTGGACTGCGGGCCTGGGACTTTAAATGAAAATGGGAAAGGCACTAGACCTGTGGACAGGGTGTGGGCATCGAGGAGAACTTAGCCAGTGGCCGGCCCAGTGACTGGGGAAATTGTGCTGGCAGCTAAAGTCACTGCAGGGCTGGAATATTGCTGGTGGCGTGGCCTTAGAGAGCCTTGGGTGGGAGCTGAATTGGTGCAGAGCTGGAGCCAAGACCTAGATGCTGCCCTGTGAAGCTGGAGAAGCGCAGAGCTGGAGCTGGAAGAAGAGAACTGGCAGTAAAATAAAGCTTGTGGGTCAAGAGCTGAAGGAGCTGAAATCACTAGGCCTGGAGCTGTCATCATTGCGGGTCTGGGATTTTAGCTGAATACGGGTTACGAACCTTAGGGCTGGCACAGAGAGGGTAAAATAAAGCTTGTGGGTCAAGAGCTGAAAGAGCTGACAGCACTGGGTCTGATGCTGTCATCATGGCGTGGCTGGGACTGCGGCTGAACACATCACAGGACCTTAGGGCTGGTACACAGACTGTAGTGTTCTTGCGCCGAGATCCCTGTGGGCCTGTGACACGGGTGCTGGGGCTGGGTATTGTGACTGAAACTAGAACAGCATGTGTGCTGGGGAAAAGGGGGCTGCAACCTTGCGCCTGAAAACCCCGTCGATGGTACAATACTGCCTGGGCCTGTGATGGCACCTCTTGGGGGGGAGCTGAACTCACTGTGGGGCTGGGAATTGGACTGCGGGCCTGGGACTTTAAATGAAAATGGGAAAGGCACTAGACCTGTGGACAGGGTGTGAGTATCGAGGAGAACTTAGCCAGTGGCCGGCCCAGTGACTGGGGAAATTGTGCTGGCAGCTAAAGTCACTGCAGGGCTGGAATATTGCTGGTGGCGTGGCCTTAGAGAGCCTTGGGTGGGAGCTGAATTGGTGCAGAGCTGGAGCCAAGACCTAGATGCTGCCCTGTGAAGCTGGAGAAGCGCAGAGCTGGAGCTGGAAGAAGAGAACTGGCAGTAAAATAAAGCTTGTGGGTCAAGAGCTGAAGGAGCTGAAATCACTAGGCCTGGAGCTGTCATCATTGCGGGTCTGGGATTTTAGCTGAATACGGGTTACGAACCTTAGGGCTGGCACAGAGAGGGTAAAATAAAGCTTGTGGGTCAAGAGCTGAAAGAGCTGAAAGCACTGGGTCTGGTGCTGTCATCATGGCGTGGCTGGGACTGCGGCTGAACACATCACAGGAACCTTAGGGCTGGTACAGAGACTGTAGTGTTCTTGCGCCGAGATCCCTGTGGGCCTGTGACACGGGTGCTGGGGCTGGGTATTGTGACTGAAACTAGAACAGCATGTGTGCTGGGGAAAAGGGGGCTGCAACCTTGTGCCTGAAAGCCCTGTCGATTGTACAATACTGCCTGGGCCAGTGATGGCACCTCTTGGGGGGGAGCTGAACTCACTGTGGGGCTGGGAATTGGACTGGTCGGCGCTTTGCCCGCCCGCGGGGCCGCACCGCGCGCCGCTCCGAGCCCCATTGGCCCCCCGCCCGCCTTCCCCACCCCGCGTGCGTCCAGCCCACTGCGTGGCCGCTTCCTCCCGGCCGCCGCGGCACCGTCGGCCACGTGGCCGCTCCGTCCGCCCGCGGGGCTGGCCTGGCTGCTGCCCCCCCTGCCGTCCATCCTGCCCCGCGTGCGTCCCGCCTCCCCCCGGGTCCCCCCGCCTGCCGCCCGCCCCGCGTTGGCGACCCGCCTGCCGCGTGGCCGCTCTGCCCGCCCCGCCCGCGCACCGCCGGCTGCGGGGCCGCAACGCTCGCCCGCGGGGCCGCTCCGCCCCGCGTTGACACCTCCTCCCGGCCGCCGCGGCTCCGTCCGGCCACGTGGCCGCTCCGTACGGCCGCGGGGCCGGCCCGGCCCGGCCTCCGCCGCCGCCGCGGGGCCGCTGCCGCCCGGCCCTCCCCGCCGCGCGTGCGACCCGCCCGCCCGCGGGTCGCCCCGCCCGCCGCCCCGCCCCGCGTTGACGCCCCTCCCGGCCGCATAGCAGCCTCCTCCCGGTCGCCGCGCCCCCGCCGCCCGTGCGACCCGCCCGCCCGCGGGTCGCCCCGCCCGCCGCCCCGCCCCGCGTTGGCGACCCGCCCGCCCGCCCGCGGGTCGCCCCGCCCGCCGCCCCGCCCCGCGTTGGCGACCCGCCCGCCGCGTGACCGCCTAGCCCGCCCCCGGCCGCCGGCTGCGGGGCCGCCCAGGTCCGCCCCGCCTCGCGAGGGGCCCCCGCCCCGCCCACCGCCGGCTGCGGGGGCCGCAACGCCCGGCCGTGGGGCCGGCCCGGCCCGGCCGCCGCCGCCACCGCGGGGCCGCCGCCGCCCCGCCCCCCCCGCCGCGCGTGCGACCCTCCCACCCGCGGATCGCCCCGCCCTCCGCCCCGCCCCGCGTTGACGCCCCTCCCGGCCGCATGGCAGCCTCCTCCCGGCCCGGCCGCCGCCGCGGGGCCGGCCTGCCCCCCTCCCCTCCCGCCTGCCCGCCGCCGGCCACCGCGTCCGCCGTCCCCCCCGTGCTTCGCCGCGATGCTCCTATAGGTAGAAACTCACTCACTGGTAAGGAAAAATCCTTCCAAAGCATTTTTTTCTTTTTTTATCCTCTGGGTGTCCAACTTCTTTTGCTAAATTTCTACAGATTGGAGCTCAAATGATTATTTCTGACCAGTGCAGAGACAAATGATGAAACATTCCTGAGTTATTCTTACTCTTCATCTTATGGAAGTACCAGCCAGCACTAAATTTGCATGGTCTGACCAAGTAGACATTTCACAGAAAAGCACTTTCTATAGCAATATCAAAAAACTATAGATTGAGGTAAAACCATGAAGTTTCTGCCCTCCCTGGTGCAAAGTCACATGTTGTTTGACGAGCATCCCACTGAAATTTCTAAAGATGTGTAATGTGTCACAGGAGATGGAGCAGGGTTAAAACAGTGAGCAAAACTGAAGTTAACAAACGCAAGGTTCATCAACCTTGCAATAGAAGCTTGCAGAAACCTTTCAAGGCTCAGCCAATAAAGCCCTGTGGCACTTTGTTCTTCCCCCGCCTCCCAAATCTCCATCTGTCTGAGCCATCATCAGCAGGAAATTTTGCATGGAAGCTTGCCAGATAAAATAGCTATATCATCTACCATTAGTTTTAGAGAGTTGTTCAAAAATAGGTGAAAAATTATTTTATCTATTATTTATTAGCTGTGTCCTAAGTTAGGGATGGGCCAAGTCTTGTGTCTTTGTCTCACAGAAAGGTGGTTTGTGTGTCCTTTAATATCATATGTGCAAATATTTCCAGTCTGCATTCTACCTTATCAGAAAGCTAATTAATTACTTTATTATACTGTATTACATTACATCTAAACTGAATCTGCCCAGTACTCAACCCTGCACACACCACACAAAACTCGTGACTGTCACCCAACAGTAGAGAAGACATGGGAAATAGAACAATAGAGCCGTGTAGTTTGGCTGTCTAAGTTGTAAAAAGTTTATGCAGCGGATATTAAGAAGGTTATGCTTATGAATAGAGCTTTTTTCGTTGTCTCTTATAAACGGGCATTGTATTCGAGAATAAGCAAGTATTGTTTTAACCAAAGCTACGTGTGCTTATGGCGATTGGATAGAATTACTGTCAATATGCTTTTGCTTTGTGCAATTGGCTAAGACAGCTATGTGGTATGCTGTAACATTAAGTTTTCTAGCCTGCTGCCTGGACAGCGAGCTGTTTGCATTGCTCCATTTTCATAATCATGTCATGAGAGTAATGCTGAAAAATAAATAGCTCAAGATGCTTTTCACAGCAGCCCCGTCGCGTTCACATCTGCACAGAAATTGCTGGCGTCAGCAGCCCACTCGAGATCAAAGGTCCTGGGCAGGGTGCAGGCCCACGGACACAAATGCCATCCCTTTTCCACGGGAAACAAAACTCATCACCCCAGTTTCCTTACATCAGTTTGCTGAAGACATTTGGTGCTCCCAGGTCACTCAGAGTTCTTGTTGGCTGCAGGCTTGGTCTTGGAGTTGTGGAGTTATGCTTCCTCCTGACACTTACCTCCTCACCTCAGCCCCCTACTGCCGCGTCCCCTTCTCCACCCCTAACCCTAGTCTATTTTCCAGCCCGCCCTTGCTCCATCTCTCACTCCGCCCTCAACCCGTCCCACCACACTTCCCGCTCCATCCATCACTTCACCCACCGCCCACCTGCGAGTCCCCTCCAGCAGCGCGCAGGAGCCTGAACCCTTGGAGGACAGCGCAGCTCTCGCAGCAGGACAACACCCAAGTAAGACGGGCAGGGACAACGTCTGTGGGCTGCAGGGTGTCACAAGGGGCTGCGGGCTGACGGGAGGGGGCTGGAGGGTGACACAGAGGATGGGGGGAGCCAAGAGGCAGGAGGGGGCTTTAGGAGCAACTGGGGGCCTCCAGGGTGGCACAGAGATGCTGAGAGTGGGGAACTTGAGGGTGACAGGAAGAGGGTGAAGGGAAGCAGATACCTTGAGGGGCAAAGAGGGGGCTGCTGGAGGGTGACAAGTGAACCAGCCCTCACACCACCCCTAACCTTACCCTAGAAACCACCCATAACGAGGTTGAGAGTGCACGGTGAAGGCCAGGGGGCCAAGGGACAATGTGGGGTGGCACACAGACATTGCGGGCTGAGGGGCAAGGAGGGGGAGGCTTGACAGATGGAGAGCTCACAGTGAGATTTAGGGGTACAAAGGACACAGGGTACCAGGTAGGGTTAGGGTACAGGTGCAGCAGCCCTCAACCCAACCCCAAGGTCACCCTAAACAGCACCCCCAGGACCCCAGTTTTCCCCAACAGCAGCACTAGGCAGCAACCCCAATGCTGGGACAGCCCCAGGTTTATTAGGGTTGCAGGCAGCAGCCCTAATAAAAAGGTAGCAATGACATTTGTGGTCTAGAGAGTGACAGCTAGGAGTTGGGGGCTGAGCAGGTTTTTTTTTAGGGTTTTTCTCATGGCTTTAGAAGGATATTTTAGGGCTTTTTTCGGAGGAGTTTTCCAGGAATTCTCTGGGAACATTTAGGATACTTATAGGGCTTTTTCAGGGCTTTTAAAAGATTTCGTTTGAGTATTTTAAGGGCTTTCTTAGTACTTTTAAGAATTTTTGGGGGGGGTGTTTGGGTGTTCTTGGGGTTTTTTTTAGGACTATTGAGGGTATGTGGAGGACTTTTTAAGGCTAGGGTATTTTTAGGGTTTTTGAGGGAATTTTTGGGTTTTTTTAGGGTCTTAATCAGGGCATTTTAAGGATTTTTGGGGTATTTTTAGAGCCCTTTTTGGACTATTTAGGGTATATTTAGGGATTTATAAAGTTTCTTTGGGGATTTTTAGGTTTTTTTTTTAAAGTAGGGTATTTTCAGTGTATTCTAACAGCGTTCTGAGGCTGTTTTTAGGTTTTCATGGGCTTTTTAGGACATTTTGAAGATTAGGGGGTTTTCAGGGAATTTCTAGGTTTTTTTAGGGTCTTTTCATGGCACAACACATGGAGGCTGAGGGGCAGCTTGAGGGGCACTGTAGGGGCTTGAGGGTGACAGAGGCTGGGAGCTGAGGGAGGAACAGGGAGAGGGGACAGTGGGTGACACACAGAGATGCTGAGGGTGGCAGGGGCAGCTGTAGGATGACACAGAGAAGCTGGGGGCTGAGGGGCAAAGGAGATGGGTTAAGGGTGGCACACAGGAGCTGAGGGCTGGGGGACAGAGGGACCGGTTGTGGCGTAAAGGGAGAGGGCTTGAGGGCTGGACAGTCCAGTGGAGATCAGGGGCACAGGGTACAGCTGTACCACCCCTCACCCCAGCCTAACCAGCCCCCCTAAAAACAGCCTTTTCTCCCAACAGCAGCACAACACAGCAACCCTAACAGTGAGAGCAGGCAGCAACCCTCACACACCAGGACAATGACAGAACCCTCAGGGGACAACAGACCCACTGCAAAAAGGTAGGGACGACATCTGTGAGCTACACAGCAAGAGGTGGAGTTTGGAGACAGAGACCTCTTTTGGAGGTTTTTTCCCAAGACTTTTAAAGGTATTAAAGGGATTTTGGAAGGGACTTTTCTGGGACTTTTTAGGGTATTGTTGGGGCTTTTTCAGAGCCATTTTATGATTCTTTAGCATATTTTGAAGATTATGGTCAGGGTCAGAGGAAACACTCTCTGAAAAGGCAGAGTTTTAGGACTGCAGTGGAATGCTTTAGAAGCGGGCCAGCGGGTTGGGTCCCACACTGCCAGTCCAAAGGTTTCAAGTTTTAGACCCAGTTAAGTTGTTGTGGCTAGAGTTAGATGCTCTCAGCTTCTCAGGAGGAGAACTTCTGCACAGAAAAACTCACCCCCCACGTTTCCTGATGCCAGTTTGCAGGAGGTGCTTGGCACCGCCAGGGCAGCCCGAGTTCTCGGCGGGGGCAGCTTTGCTCCCAAAGAAACCCTGCACTGGCCCTCTTCCCTGTAAAACCAAACTCACCCCCGCCGTGTGTCGACGTCCGTTCGCAGGAGGCACGTGGCACTCCAAGGGCAGCAAGAGTTCTGCGGTCTGTGAGAAATTGTTCTCCGCAGTTTTGGAGGCTGAATCGCAGTTTCGGCCGTGGGCACGCAGAGAGGAAAGACTGTTAATTTCCTTAGAAAGGAAAGTCTGGCACCCCATGGTTTAGGGGGCAGACAAAGGGCTGTGTAGGGGAAGGAACTCCTCACAGGACCTTTCTTCACCTCAACCCCCACTCCAAGGTCTAGCAGCCCCCCGTGTGACCAGCTGCTCTCAGAGGGTTACCCAGGCACACCTGCACAGGGAGCTGCTAGTCCAGAGGGGCTAACAGGGGTATCCCAAGTGTCCCTCCAGGAACTGTGGTTGGAGCATCCGGCACGGACTAGGGAGCAGCCAGACCCACCTGGGCACAGAGCATCACTTTGAGAAAGTGCCAAGGGAAGAGCCCTTTTGCCAAGGGGCAGCATCTGAGCAGGCCAAGGCAGCATGTGGGGTTCCAGGAAAGGGCTTTCAGCTTTCCCCTTTTACTGTATCAGTCCATCCCCAGAGCCCCCAGACCCCCCACACCACTCCCAGAAAGGAGAGGGGTTATTAGGAGAAAAAGAGTTTAGAAAAAAGCTTCCTTTTCCATTATTTTTTGTGTTCAGACTGGGAGGGACTCTGCTACCCCTGCAATTTTAATGGTCTCAGTTGAAAGAATCCCTGCCTTTTCTATGCTGTTAGGGGTGTTAATTGACAGGGAGTCCCCATTTTCTATTATTTTCCAGTTTAAATAGAAGGGGAAAACATTGACAATGTTTCTTATGGGTTCGAATTAAGGGTAGCCGCCCCCTTTTTGTTGTCCTGAGGCCTAAATTGAGGGAGAAGCCCAGCTATCCCTCCATCTTAAGGGTTTGAATGAGGGAAAAACCCCTCTTTTTTCATCACCGGAGAGATTTAAAGTGAGGAAAACCCCTCTTTTCCCAATACTCAAGGAGAATAAATTAAAGGGCAGAAGCTATTTATTTGCCATTGTATCAGTTTCAGTAGGGGTAACTGCCCCATTTCCTCTTTTTAAGGGGTTCACTGGAAGCAAGCTCTTTTTTCAGCATTTTAAGGGTTTAAAGCTACATTTCAGGGCACTTCTTTCTGTACCATAGGACCAAGTATCTCAGAGAAGGGCGAGCCTGGCATGCACTTAACCCTTACGCTGCCTGGGAGGCTTTTATTTTTCTTATTTCTACTTATAATGTAGATAGCCCTAGTTAAAGGTCCCAAAGAGACTTAGACTATTTATATCATTAGTATTCTTCTCCACCCAGCTTAGTCACACATAAAGTACTACTTAGTAGCCGCTAAGGAATAATTATGTAAATTAACAGCAAATTACCCAATTTATTTAGCTATTCTACCTAAACAGAAAATTTTATTTCTTACCAGTTTTCTGCTCTTTTGCTCAAAGTAGTTGTAGCAAAAAAGAAAGCACTGTCATTTCCCTGAATATTTTTTTCCTGTATCAAGCCCTCTACTCCCCTTGAATTCAAGTCAGGGGAGCCAAACAGCTGCAGCTGCTCTGAGGGCTTTTATACCCGGTGGGATTTGCCCCCTCCCCTTTCCTGGGTGCCAGGGGAACGAGAGGCGGGCACAATCAGGGGTATATTAACCCCAGGCTTTGCTAAGGGGCTTCATTCCCTCGCTGGAATGTGCAAGGATAAGAGCTCTCCTCTCATTTCAGTGAAGAGGCTCTTTCAGCTTATCTCAGCTTGTTTTCAGCAGGTGTTCCTGGGCATCTAAAGTAACAGAGGCTTTGAAGATACTGCAAAGAAAACAGCATGGAGTACAGGGAGTATTAAAGTTTGTGATTTTGGGTTGTATGTTTAGGAGTGGTAAGGTGCTTTTGTAATACCTGGTTTTGCTCTTGGTTTATTGTTTTGTTTGGTCTTTTTGTGTGCTTTTTTTTGTTTTGGATTATTTTTGGGTTTTTTTTTTGTTTGTTTTGTATTTTTTGGGTTCTTTTTGTTTTCTTTTTAGCGTTTTGGTTTCTTTTGGTTTTTGTGGGTTCATGTGGCTTTTTTTTTGGTGGCTTTTTTTTTTGGTGGCTTTTTTTTTGGTGGCTTTTTTTTTGGTGGCTTTTTTTTTGGTGGCTTTTTTTTTGGTGGCTTTTTTTTTGGTGGCTTTTTTTTTGGTTTGTTTTGTATTTTTTGGGTTCTTTTTGTTGTTGGTGTTTTGGTTTTTTTTGGTTTTTGTGGGTTCATGTGGGTTTTTTTTGGTGGCTCTTTTTGTTTGTTTTGGTTTTGGTGGGTTCTTTTGGTTTTTCTTTTTGGTGGGGTGTTTTTTAATGGTGGGTTTTTGTAGGGTTTTTTTTCTTGAGGAGTGCAACTCCCCAAAATTCTAGCTTGTGTCAAGTGTAACACTTCTTTCAGCAGATTTGTCATGTCACAAAGGGGATCTTCCCAGTGTCAAGGATGGTATTTTAGATTGAGGATTGTTAGTAGGAGAGGGAGGGTGAGCAGGTATCCAGTTAGGAGTTATTGGGGGGGGAGGTTTGAAGGCAGTGGGGTGAGAAACTATGTCTATTTGAGGCCCGCCCCCCCCCAGGCTTTTCAGAAGTGTAGCAGAGGCATTCCCATGTCTTACAGCACACAAGGTCATCCACTGCACTCACAGGAATGCCATTTAACTTTGCCTTTCTCTAACCCACGTGCTGCTCATAATAATTGCCACAGCCTTGGAATCAGGATGAAGCTGGAGCCTGAAGGAGCCAGGCACACTCAGGAGAGGGCAAGTAGCCGGCTTGCTGGGATTTGGCCCACACGACACTGAACTCATACCTTGTTTTTTGTTTTCCTTATTGTAGCTGACCGAGAGGCTAACAGGCATTCACGGGCCCCTCTGAGGCAGACTCCTTTCAGGTGCAACGTGGATCCACATCACAGATCATCCAAAAGATAAGTTGGGGGCCACAGCCTGGAGATGGGACGATGGGAGAGTAGCAGGTTGGGAGTTCTTGGGACAGATTTAAAAATTAGCAGAAGGAAAAGCAATCTTCTCTAAGGGGCCTCTTAGGACAGCTAAAGGGAGAGGCTCTACTTTTGATGGCAGCTTTCAGGCAGGCAGCGCAGAACAGTTCTGGTCCATGTCGTGTTGTCCAGTGTACCGTGTTACCTAGTGTGTCTTTGGGGTCCCTTTTGCATTTTCCCCTCGAGGCCCTCACTGTAAGCATAATGTGTCATGTTTAACGTCCCCCCTTTTGTCACGTTCTGTGTCACGGGTGTCTGCACACGTTTGTGCCGGAGCTGCTCTGCCTGGCCGCATAGTCTGCTGCAATAGGACAAGTCCCGGGGACTTGGAGTTTGTGGGGTGTTGCTGGACTCTAGATGATAGTCATAGATAGACACAAGATGTTTGGAACTGTGAAGTTATCCTGCAGCCCTTTGATTTTTGTCCTCGCTTTATTTCAGATGCAGAGGATAAAATCCAGGGCAAAATCCATCCAACCATCCCGGGTGAAGAGGTTTCCCCAAGCAGGTTAGTTGCCGTTTGTCTCTGCAGGGGGAGTGTAAAGTGTGACTCTTTTACAGCACTGTTCTTTTTCTTTTTTAGAAAGTGAACCTGGATATCAGCAGTCAAGGTGAGCATTGAGTAGCAGATGAAGAAACAACAGGAAATTGTTGAACAGCAGTGCCAGCAGGAACTTCCCAGATAGAGGCCACCTTCTTTTGTACGTGACACGGACGTGCATCCCCAGATGTCCGAGAGATAAGTAGAGGGCTACAACGCACAGAGGGGGGATGAAAGCAGGGTACAGGGTAGGGACCCACCGGGAGGGGTTTTTGAGTCCCCTTTGGAGGTGGGGGTTGTCCATGAAGCGGCCCCTTAGGCCACATAAAAGAAAAGCGTCACTTTTGATGACAGAACCGAGGTGAGCAGGGCAGAGCAGTCCCAGTGTGTATCATGTCATTTGTCTATCGTGCATTCCGTGTGTTTGGATGTGTCATGTCCTTTACCTTAGGCCTTTGAGGGGCCTGTCAGAAACCCTGGCATCATTGTTAGCATCTGTGATCTCTGCATTCCTTGTCCTGGCACCAATGCCATGGAACTTTTGACTCGGGAGCTCAGACAGGCATCAGACTCTTCTCTTTAGAAGTAGCTGGTCAGATGTCTTTTCAGGTCTTGTTCTGAGCTGTATGGACAGCTATACCCCACCAGGATCCGTTATGGCAGATTAGGACTTGTAAGAATGTGAGGAGAGGTAGAGGATTCTGACTGTAGGGCTCCTGCGCTTTCATCGTTGCAGTTCTTGGAATAAATCATTCAGTTTAGCATCTTCTTCCTCCAGGTTTCTCTGAGCCACATCATCTCACCATTAGTTTTACCTCAGTCATCTTCTTTGCGTTCTCTCAGTTCTTGCAGCCGTTTTCCTCGCTAAGAGATTTCTCTCCGTGTCTTGTGCCCTTTGTTTGTCATGTCCTGTCTGTCCTGTGTCACGGGTGTCAGCACACATTTGTGCCGGAGCTGCTCTGCCCTGTCGCATAGCCCGGTGCAATAGGAGAAGTCCCGGGGACTTGGGATTTGTAATGTGGGGTGTAGCTGGACTCTAGATGGGATTTGTAGATGGACATAAGATATCTGGACCTCTTAAGTTATCTTGGAACAGTTTGACTCTTGTCCTAACTTTTTTTTCACTTTCGGATGGATTAAATCTGTTCCAGAGGGCCCCATCCCGGGTGAGGGGTTTCTCCTGAGCAGGTGAGACACCACTTGTCTCTGCAGCTGAAGTGTATATGGTGACTCTGTTACAACTCTGTATGTCTTTCATTTTAGGAAGTAAGTCTGGATACCAGCAGTCAAGGTGAGCAGTGGAGAGAAATAGTTATTGCTCAGGTCTCAATTTCTGGTGCAGCTCTAAGCTTCCATTTTCACTTGTGCACTTCAGGCAATCCACTCGGAGCGTGCCAAGCCCCCGTCACCAACCGGCCGATGCAGCAGATTTCCTGCACACGTGAGCCCAGTGGATGCATTACAGGACCTGGCAATGAAGCCCTGAGCTTCTCTATTCAAAGGTGCCATCCAGGTGGCCTTCAGCAGCTGCCAAGGTGTTGCGGTGAGTCGGGGAAGTAGGGAGGAGGAGCGAGGGTCCACTCAGGTTTCGGCCATGAGAAATCACCTCATCTCCCCTTAACCCAGGCACCCCCTGTGACGACGGCCTCGGTCTCCAAGCGTGCCCGAAGCGTGCAGCCCGAGCAGCTGAGCATTCTTAGGAGCGTGGTGAGCAGCAGACATGTGGGGTTTTGGCTGATGGGCTGCCAAGGTCGGGCACTGACGTTTGGTTTTCTTTAATATAGCTGTCAAAGAGAAAACAGCCCGGTGCCAGCAGGACCTTCCCAGCTGACGAGGTGGCCTTTTTTTTTGCACCTGAGACCAGCATCCCCAGATGTCTGAGAGATAAGTATGGGGCTACAACCCACAGAGGGGATGAAAGCAGGGTGCTGGTTTGGGAATTACTGGGAGGGGGGTTTTTGAGTCCGCTTTGGAGGTGGGGGTGTTCATGAAGTGGCTCCCTAGGCCCCATAAAAGGAAAGTCTCACTTTTGATCACAGTGCTGAGGTGAGCAGGGCAGAGCAGTCCCGGTGTGTATGCGTGTCACTTGTCTGTTGTGCATTATGTGTAGTTTGGGTATCTCATGTCTTTTGCCTTAGGCCTTTGAGGAGCCTGTCAGAAACCCTGGCATCATTGTTAGCATCTGTGATCTCTGCATTCCTCGTCCTGGCACCAATGCCATGGAACTTTTGACTCGGGAGCTCAGACAGGTATCAGAATTGCATCTCTCTTTAGAAGCATCCAGACAGATGACTTTTGAGGTCTTGTTTGAGCTGTCTGGACAGCTATGCCCTGCCAGGATCCATTATGGTGGACTAGGACTTGTAAGAATGTGAGGACAGGTTGAGGCTTCTGACTGTCACATTCTCAGGCATCCACTTTTGCAGTTCTTGGGATAAATCCTTAAGTTAGCATCTTCTTCCTCCAGGGATCTCTGAGCCTCGTCAGCTTGCCATCAGTCTTACCTTGGTCATCTCCTTTTGTATTCTCTCAGTCCTTGCAGTCATCCTTCTTGCCTAGAGATTTCTGTCTGTGTCTTGTGCCCATTGTTTGTCGTGTCCCGTCTGTCCCGTGTCACAGGTGCCTGCACATATTTGTGCCGGAGCTGCTCTGCCCTGCCGCATGGCCTGGTGTACTAGGACAAGCCCTGGGGAGTTGAAAATTGTAATGTGGGCTGTACTTGGACTCTAGATGCCATTCCTAGATTGACATAAGGTGTTTGCAGCTTTTGAGTTATCCTGCAGGCGTTTGACATATGTCCTAACTTTCTTTCAGATGCAGATGCATTGCATCCATGGCAGAGCACCCCATCCTGGGTGAGGGCGTTCCCCCAAGCAGGTCAGTCACCCTTTGTCTGTGCAGGGGGAGTGTCAAGTGTGGCCCTGTTACAGCCCTGTTCTTTGTCTTTATTTCTAGGAAGTATAGCTGGATCTCAGCAGTCAAGTTCAAGAAGGCCAGGTGAGCAGTGACCAGTAGCCTTTCTTGTTGCTGCAGTCTCAATTCCTGGGGCAAGTCTAAGTCTCCCTTCTCGTTTTTGTGCCTTAGGCAATCCACTCAGAGCACATCAAGCTCCCATCCCCAGCTGGCTGACAGATAGCCGGGCTATCTTAGGAGTACGGTGAGTAGCAGGCTTGTGGGGTTTTGGCCAATGCGGTGCCAAGATCAGGCATTGATGTTTTGGTTCTCTTTAATATAGCGGTCTAAGAGAAAACAGCCCAGTGAGAGCAGGACATTCCCAGCTGGCGAGGCGGCCTTCCTTTGCACCTGACGCGGACCAGCATCCCCAGATGCCTGAGAGATAAGTAGAGGGCTACAACCCACAGAGGGGTCAAAGTGGGGTGCTGGGTCAGGACTCCCAGGACTCCCTGGGTGGGAGGTTTGAGTTGGCTCTGGAGATGAGGGTAGCCAAGACCCTTAAGGCCCCATAAAAGGAAAGTTTCACTTTTGATCACAGTGCTGAGGTATGCAGGGCAGAGCAGTTCCGGTTTGTACCATGTCACTTGTCTTTTGTGAATTGTGCTGTCTGGATATCTCATGTCTCTTATCTTAGCCCTTTGAGGGGCCTGTCAGAAGCCTTTCCTAGTGTCCATGATATCAGTGTTCCTTGCCCTGGAACTTTTTAACTCAGGAGCTCAGACAGGCATCAGAATTGCACCTCTTTGGAAGCATCCAGTCAGATGTCTTTTCAGGTCTTGTTCTGAGCTGTATGGACAGCTGCACCCGGCAAGGTTCTATTTTGGCTGATTAGGACTTGTAAGAATGTGAGGACAGGTAGAGCATTGTGACTGTAGGGCTCCTGGGCATCCATCTTTGCAGCTCTTGGAATAAGTTATTCAGTTTAGCATCTTCTTCCTCCAGGGTTCTCTGAGACTCATCAGCTCACCATAGGTCTCGCCTTAGTCATCTAGTTTTGCATCATCTTCATCCTTGCAGTCATTTTCCTTGCCTAGAGATTTCTGTCCTTGCTGTGTGCCCATTGTTTGTCATGTCCTGTCTGTCCTGTGTCACAGGTGCCTGCACATATTTGTGCCGGAGCTGCTCTGCTTTGCTGTATAGGCTGGTGTAATAGAACCAGGCCTGGAGAGTTGAAATTTGTAATGTGGGCTGTACTTGGACTCTAGATGCCATTCCTAGATTGACATAAGGTGTTTGCAGCTTTTGAGTTATCCTGCAGGGGTTTGACATATGTCCTAACTTTCTTTCAGGTGCAGATGCATTACATCTGTGGCAGAGGGTTACGGTTAGGAGGTGCGGGGCCTTCTTAGGAGAACGGTGAGTAGCAAACTTGTGGGGTTTTGGCCGATTTGGTGCCAAGATCAGGCACTGATGTTTGGTTTTCTTTAATCTAGTAATCTAGCTGTCTAAGAGACAACAGCCCGGTGAGAGCCGGGCCTTCCCGGCTGGCGAGACGACCTTCCTTCGCACCTGACATGGACCAGCATCCCCAGATGCCCGAGAGATAAGTAGAGGGCTACAACCCACAGAGGGGATGAAAGCGGGGTGCTGGGTCAGGACTCCTGGGCTGGGGAGGGGGGGTTTGAATTGGCTCTGGAGATGAGAGTAGCCTAGAAGTGGGCCCTTAGGCCCCATAAAAGCAAGATCTCACTTTTGATCACAGTGCTGAGGTGAGCAGGGCAGAGCAGACCCAGTGAGTATTGTGTCACTTGTGTTTTGTGTACTTTGTGTTGTTTGGATATCTCATGACTTTCATCTTAGCCCTTTGAGGGGCCTGTCAGAAACCTTGGCACCATTCTTAGAATCTGTGATCTCAGCATTCCTCACTCTGGCATCCATGCCATGGAAGTTTAGTCTCAGGAGCTCAGACAGGCATCAGAATTGCATCTCTTTTTAGAAGCATCCAGTCAGATGTCTTGTCAGGTCTTGTTCTGAGCTGTATGGACAGCTGCGTCCTGCAAGGTTCAATTATGGCTGATTAGGACTTGTTAGAATGTGAGGACAGGTAGAGGATACTGACTGTAGGGCTCCTGCGCATTCAACTTTGCAGCTCTGGGAATAAATCATTCAGTTTAGCATCTTCTTTCTCCAGGTTTCTCTGAGCCTCCTCAGCTCACCATGAGTCTCGCCTCGGTCATCTTATTTTGCATCCTCTCACTCCTTGCAGTTCTTGCCCCGAGGTTTCTGTCTGTGTCTTGTGCCCATTGTTTGTCATGTCCTGTCTGTTCTGTGTCACGGGTGTCTGCACGCATTTGTGCCGGAGCTGCTCTGCCCTGCTGCGTGGCCTGGTGTAATAGGACAAGCCCTGGAGAGTTGAAAATTGTAATGTGGGCTGTACTTGGACTCTAGATGCTATTCCTAGACTGACATAAGGTGTTTGCAGCTTTTGAGTTATCCTGCAGGCGTTTGACATATGTCCTAACTTTCTTTCAGGTGCAGATGCATTACATCTGTGGCAGAGGGTTACGGTTAGGAGGCGCGGGGCCTTCTTAGGAGAACGGTGAGTAGCAAACTTGTGGGGTTTTGGCCGATGCGGTGCCAAGATCAGGCACTGATGTTTGGTTTTCTTTAATCTGGCTGTCTAAGAGACAACAGCCCGGTGAGAGCAGGGCCTTCCCGGCCGGCGAGGCGGCCTTCCTTCGCACCTGACACGGACCAGCATCCCCAGATGCCCGAGAGATAAGTAGAGGGCTACAACCCACAGAAGGGGTGAAAGCAGGGGGCTGGGTCAGGACTCCTGGGCTGGGGAGGGGGGTTTTGAATTGGCTCTGTAGATGAGAGTAGCCAAGAAGTAGGCCCTTAGGCCCCATAAAATCAAAGTCTCACTTTTGATCACAGTGCTGAGTTATGCAGGGCAGAGCAGTCCCGGTGTGTATTGTGTCACTTGTCTCTTGTGTATTATCTGTTTTCTGGATATCTCATATTTTTTATCTTAGCTCTTTGAGGGGCCTGTCAGAAACCCTGGTACCATTCTTAGGATCTGTGATCTCAGCATTCCTCACCCTGGCATCTATGCCATGGAAGTTTTGTCTCAGGAGCTCAGACAGGTATCAGAATTGCATCTCTCTTTAGAAGCATCCTGTCAGATGTCTTGTCAGGTCTTGTTCTGAGCTGTACAGACAGCTGTGCTTCGCCACAATCCATTATGATGGTTTAGGCCTTATAAGAATGAGGTTAGGGGGAGGATTCTGACCGTAGGATTCTCAGGCATCCATCTTTGCAGTTCTTGGACTAAATCATTCAGTCAGCATCTTCCTCCAGGGTTCTCTGAGCCTCATCAGTTTGCCATCGGTCTCACCTCGGTCATCTTCTTTTGCATTTTCTCAGTCCTTGCAGACATTTTCCTTGCCAAGAGATTTCTGTTCCTGTTGTGTCCCCGTTGTCTGTCCCGTCCTGTCCTGTGTCACGGGTGTCAGCACACATTTGTGCCGGAGCTGCTCTGCCCTGCCGCATAGCCCGGTGCAATAAGAGAAGTCCCGGGGACTTGAAGTTTGTAATGTGGGGTGTAGTTGGGCTCTAGATGGGATTTGTAGACAGACACAAGAGATCTGGAGCTCTTAAGTTATCCTGCAACAGTCTGACTCTTGTCCTAACTTTTTTCAGATGCAGATGGATTAAATCTGTGCCAGAGGGTGAGAGGTTTCCCCTGAGCAGGTGAGGCACCATTTGTCTCTGAAGCAGAAGTGTATGTGGTGACTCTGTTACAGCACTGTTCTTTGTCTTTCTTTTTAGGAAGTCAAGGCAGAGACCAGCAGTCAGGTGGGCAAGGTGAGCATTGAATAGGGTACAGAAGCAGTTGTTATTGCTGAAGTCTCAGTTTCTGGTGCAGCTCTAACCATGGATTCTTCTGTCTTTTTTTATTTCAGGTGGTCCACTTGCCATCTATCCTGGCTGAGCATGCCCTGCCAGGTGGGTGCAAGCTTAAGGTATTGGTGTGGCATACTTGTCAGGTTAGGGAGGCTGTGTTTTCACAGTATCTCAGCATGCTTTTCTGCTTTGTTTCTTTGCAGGTGTTGTTGCTGCCCTAGGCACGCCAAGGAACAGAAGAGGGCAGGTGAGTCGATGTTTAGGCAGGCTGACTTATAGGTGAGTGTTATGCAGCAGCATGCTAAAGTGTGTACCTTTTCTTTTTGCAGGTAACTTCTGAGCAGCCTCCGGAGTCAAATCAAGATTTGAGGTGAGCTGGGGCAGTGGTGCGGAGGAGTCCCGGGGATTACTGTTTTTGAGGGCAATAGTCACCTTTTCTGTTTTGTCTTAGGTACCCCGAGGAGCCTTGTAGCCAGTGCTTGGGAACGGCAGCACCGAAGCACACGAGGAGAACGTCTCGCCGTCCGCATCCGACCGAGGATGGATTTTGTCCGCTCCTCTTCCAAAAGCTAAGTGTCCGGGCCAGCGGTCGGGAGAAGGGGAAAAACCTTTACTATCACGGGGGCAATTTGATGTCAGCTTAGCGGAGAGGTCTGTAGTGGGATAGGCTCTCTAGAAGTAAAGGGAGAGGGTTTCTCCTCAGCCTCACCAGAGCCTTTGCCGGGCAGGGCAGCTCCGACCCATCTCCACATTCTCGTGAACTTTGCGTCGTCAGCCTTCTTTGACTTGACATCGTCACGGACCCTTCCCCCGAGGAGCTCGCCTTCAGGTCCAGAGCTATAGCCACGGTCACCCAGCACGGCAGTCTGCTTCCTTCTCTAGGCTTACCGAGCCCCTCAACCATCCTCTTAACTGCTTTGGCACTAACTTCTTTTACTGAGTTACATTTCATCATCACGTGCCATTGTCATAAGGCTTTCTTTGGCATCATCAGACTCTGGCTCATCTTGTGCTGGGAATCTTGGATCCATAAGTTGAAAGTGCTAGGCAGTTTACACTTGTCTCTGTTATGCCGTCTGTGTCTATGTTGTGTCATCCGTGTCCGTGTTATGTAGTCCGTGTCCATCGTCTTCCGTGTCATAGTCCTTTGTTACATGTTGACGCTTTACAGGCGCTATTCTGTGCCATATAGGCTGTATTTTACTCGCGTTCCTTCCCGGATCTAGCTTATTCTGGCATCTTTACATTTTTACTCTTTGAGACAGGAAGGATTACACAAGATGTTCTCATCCATCTTCCTTCTCACTACCAGCTTTGGTAGTGCCTTTTCTTCCATGCCATTCTCTTCCACCTCTAGAGGGAGTGTCTTACACCCTCCCTGCAGTTGTTCTGTAGGTTCCATCTTCTTAAAGGGTATAGGGCTCAACAATTAATCTTCCAAAGAGTTATCTCAAGTCCTGGCTTATATTGTGGGTACCTATGTTGGCTTATATTGTATGAACTTATATTGTGTGTACCTATGTTGGCTTATATTGTATGAACTTATATTGTGTGTACCTATGTTGGCTTATATTGTATGAACTTATATTGTGTGTACCTATGTTGGCTTATATTGTATGAACTTATATTGTGTGTACCTATGTTGGCTTATGCTGTATGTACTTACACTGTATTTACTGATGTCGGCTTATATTGTGTGTACCTATGTTAGCTTATATTGTATGTACTTTACACTGTATTTACCTTAGTTGGCTTATATTGTGTGTACCTATGTTGGCTTATGCTGTATGTCTTTACACTGTATTTACTGATGTTGGCTTATATTGTGTGTACCTATGTTGGCTTATGCTGTATGTACTTTACACTGTATTTTACCTATGTTGGCTTATATTGTGTGTACCTATGTTGGCTTATGCTGTATGTACTTACACTGTATTTACTGATGTCGGCTTATATTGTGTGTACCTATGTTAGCTTAAATTGTATGTACTTTACACTTGTAATTACCTTAGTTGGCTTATATTGTGTGTACCTATGTTGGCTTATGCTGTATGTCTTTACACTGTATTTACTGATGTTGGCTTATATTGTGTGTACCTATGTTGGCTTATGCTGTATGTACTTTACACTGTATTTACCTATGTTGGCTTATATTGTGTGTACCTATGTTGGCTTATACTGTATGTACTTATACTTTTTGTAAGTGCGTCGTCGCTTATACTGTGTGTACTTACATTGTACCACTTTTGATTGGAGCTGCCCTCTGCCCTGGCAATGTAGTTACAGTTAGGCAGAACAGTTATAAAAACTATACCGTTCATCTGTCTTTTATGGGATTTTGGGGTAGAAAATTTATCGGTCCAGAGCGGGGACCAAGTCCTAGCTGTCAGATAGTTGACCACTTGTTGTTGTCCTCACAGGTCCCCGAGGCTACCGATTTCCCCAGAATCTGCCATTTTGACGTCAAGGAGCGGCAGCCAGAAGAAGCATCGAAGCACATTCTTCAACATCTCAAAGAAGGGTCGCCGTGAATGTGTAAGCAGGACGAGGTCGTGTGAGCATGTGTGAGAGCATGTGACTGTGTCTGTTTTTGTCAGGCAGGAGGATTTTTTGGAGGCTCCCGGGAACCACGTTCCCAAGGAGCGGTGTGAATGCATGCTGGGGGTTAGGCTATGAGCGGTTGAGGTGTGAGCCATGTGGGTTTGTGAGTAATCAGAAAGAAGTGTGTGTGTGTGTGGGTTGTAGGGTTGTAACCTTGTATGACTTTTGCTTTTCAGGTTTACAATTCATTTTTAAATTTAGAATAAAAAATCCCCAGCCGGGGGGTTTTTTGTATTTTTTTTTATCCCCCCGGCTGGGTTTTTTTTTCCTCGGTCCCCGGTCGGTCTGCGAGGCGACGTTCATCGCCAAAGTTTGGGCACGGACCATCCAGGGGACCGGGGTTTTCGTCAGGCAGGAGGATTTTTTGGAGGCTCCCGGGAACCACGTTCCCGAGGAGCGGGTGTGAATGCATGCTGGGGGTTAGCAGAGCGGTTGAGGTGTGAGCCGTGTGGGTTTGTGTGTAAATCTGAAAGAAGTGTGTGTGTGTGTGGGTTGAAGGGTTGTAACCTTGTATGACTTTTGCTTTTCAGGTTTTTCAATTCATTTTAAATTTAGAATAAAAAATTCCCCCAGCCGGGGGGTTTTTTTTTTTTTCCCCCCGGCTGGGTTTTTTTTTTCCTCGGTCCCGGTCGGTCTGCGAGGGGGTGACCGTTCATCGCCAAAGTTTGGGCACGGACCGTCCAGGGACCGGGGATTTCGTCAGGCAGGAGGATTTTTTGGAGGCTCCCAGGAACCACGTTCCCTGAGGAACCAATTGATTGCTGGGGTGTAATTTAGCAGTTGTGATGAGAGAGAGATGGTGAGTTTTGTAAGCTGAAGGGGGTGTTAATGGTAGACGAGTGTTGTTTTTCTGTGCGCTTTTGTGTTTTGGGTTTCCCTGTAACTATATATCAACATGTAATGCAAATAGAAAAAGGTTGTCAATGTGTTGTTAAATGTGTGTAGTTAAATGTGTGGTTAAATGTGTGTTAAATGTGTGTTAAATGTGTGTATAAATGTGTGTTAAATGTGTGTTAAATGTGTGTTAAATGTGTAGTTATATGTAGCACTTCACTGTATTGCTCTGTATGTAAATTAGACTTTTACCAGCGCGTCTATGGATTGTATCTGCACTTGCATTTGTATACAGTGTTTCCATGTATTTTGCTGATGTGTAAATAAAAACATTGATTTAATAAAGTTGAATACACCCCTAATAAAGACACCCCCTGCCCTTCCCTTCCCCCCCCGTGGCTCCTGTCTTTTTTGGTGTGGATTTGTCATTTCTTTCCACTTTATTTCCTCCTTCTGCTCCTCACTTTACTTTTCTATTTCTAACTTAACCTCCATCTGTCTCTAACCCTTTGTTTCTGTTTCTCACTCTTCTAACAGTCTCTCTGCTTCCGTACCCAATTTCTATCCAACTTCCTTTTGTTGTTTGTCCATTTCACTATTTCTGTCTGCCTGTATTTATTTTTCTCTCTTTTTTGACCCTCACCCTTCTTGGTTTTTCTTCTCTCCATGTTCTCCTTTTCCTCAGTTTGTCGTTTTTCCTGTTAGTCTTTTCTTGTTTCACTCCACCCCTAAGTTTTCCTTTTAACCCTAATCCTAACCACTTTCTTTACCCTCTAACTTCTGTCCTTCTTCAGTTTTCCCACCCTGCTTGTCTTCTCTCTGTCTCCTTTTCCCTCTGTCTTCTTTCCCCTCTGTCCATCTTCTTTTCCCTGTCTTCCCTTCTCTCCCTCTATTTTTCTCAGTCCTTTATTCTCTCGCTTTTCCTCTCTCTCAATCTCTCTCTTTTCCTCTCTCTGTCTCTCTTTTCCTCTCTCTCTGTCTCTTTTCCTCTCTCTCTCTCTGTCTCTCTTTTCCTCTTTTTGTCTGTGTCTCTTTTCCTCTTTTTGTCTGTCTGTCTCTCTTTTTGTCTGTCTGTCTCTCTTTTTGTCTGTCTGTCTCTCTTTTTGTCTCTCCCTCTCTCTCTTTTTCTCTCTCCCTCTCTCTCTCTTTTTCTCTCTCTCTCTCTTTTTCTCTTCTTCTCTCTCTCTTCTTCTCTCTCTCTTCTTCTCTCTCTCTCTCCTTCTCTCTCTCTTTTTCTCTGTCTCTCTTCTTCTCTCTCTGTCTCTCTTCTTCTCTCTCTGTCTCTCTTCTTCTCTCTCTCTCTTTTTCTCTCTCTCTCTCTCTTTTTCTCTCTCTCTCTCTTTTTTCTCTCTCTCCTCTCCTCTTTCTTTCTTTTCTAACTTTGTCTTCCTTTCTAGCTTTAGCTTTTAAAAGCAGCAGTAGAAACTTCCAGGCTCCCTGGGAATAAATGAAAAAATAAAAAATTTAAAAATACAAAACAAACCATTTACTCCCCGGGAGCCTGGAATTTTCTACTGCTGCACCAGACATATAGTTTTTATTCTTTTTATATATACCCTATATAGGGACCACACCCCCTAATCAGTACCCCCCCCCCCCCCCCCCCCCCCAGCTGCCAGCAATCAGTAGCCCCCACCCCTTCCCCAGACACCACCCCCATACACACACCCCTCCCACCCCAGATGCATCCCCCACCAAGCAGCAGACCATCCCCTGCCACACACTGCAAGCATTGCACCCCCTACCACCACGGCAGCGCAGCTATAGCACCACCTGCCGCTCGCACCCCGGTACTGCAGGTCCAGCGCCCCCTGCCGTCTGCCGCGGCAAATTGCATGCACAGCGCGCCCCCCCCCGGCGGCGGCCATTTTGTACAGCATTACATCACCGCCCCGTACCACGTGACCCCCAGCGGCCGCCATTTTGTAGGGGGACCGAACCCGGAACGCCCTCCACGCCCTCCACGGACCCCTCCCGGCGTCGCCGCCGGCCAGACCCAAACCGGAATGCCATTCCGGTCACGGGGAACCCGCGGGAAGCGCGCAAAACCCGCCAGAAACCGAGAAAAAAGACCCGGTCCGGAAAGCCGCCATTTTGTCCCCGTACCACGTGACCGCCCCGGGCGCCGCCATTTTGCCTCGCGCCGCGCATGCGCGGTGACATAATGCCGTACAAAATGGCCGCCGCCAGGCGGCCATTTTGCCTCTTACCGCGCATGCGCGATGATGTAATGCCGTACAAAATGGCCGCCGCCAGGCGGCCATTTTGTTTCGCACCGCGCATGCGCGGCACCGCGCCGCCATCTTGTACGGCACCACGTGGCCGCCATCTTTGCCGAAAACACGTCACCCCGGCCGCCATCTTGTTCCGTACCACGTGACCACCTGGCGGCGGCCATTTTGTACGGCACTACACATTGCGGGCGCCATCTTGTACGGCACCAGGCGGCCGCCATCTTTGCCGGAAAACACGTCACCGGCCGCCATCTTGTTCCGTACCACGTGATCGCCTGGCGGCGGCCATTTTGTACGGCATTGCAACGCGGCGGCCGCCATCTTGTACGGCATCACGGGGGCGGCCATATTTGCCGGAAATACGTCACCCCGCCGCCATTTTGTCCCCGTCCCACAGAGCGGCCGCCATTTTCTAGTGGGATCGAAGCAGCAACACCAGATCCCGACCCTAACCCTAACTCCGGGCTCCACAGACGCCCCCCCGCACCACCGCCGGCCCCAGCCGAACCGGAACGGCACCCCGGACAAGGAGGAGCCGGAGGAAGCCACCAAAACCCAGCAGAAACCGAGAAAAAAACCCCGTCTCCGAAAGCCGCCATTTTGTCCTCCACCACCCGACCGGTGAGCACCACCATCTTGCCGGGGGCAGGGTCGGGGGCGGGTCGGGGTGAGGGGATGAGGGGGAGCATGAGGGTGAGGGCAAAAGTGAGGGGGCAGAGTCAGGGGGGGCAAGCCCCGCCCCCCGGCGGAGCCGGGGGGCGGCTCCACCCCTAACTCTAACCCCGCCCCCCGGCGGAGCCGGGGGGCGGGGTTAGGGTTACGGGCGGAGCCGGGGGGCGGGGTTAGGGGGATCGAAGCAGCAACCCCCAATCCTTACCCTAACCCTAACTCCGGGGGGGTGCGTCTAGGGGGTTCGAGCCAGCAACACCTGATCCCTACCCTAACCCTAACCCCGCCCCCCGGCGTAGCCGGGGGGCAGGTCTAGGGTTGGGGGGTGTAGCCGGGAGGCAGGTCTAGGGTTGGGGGCGGAGTCTGCCCCCCCGGCGTAGCCGGGGGGCAGGCTCCGTCCCCAGCCCTAGACCCGCCCCCAACCCTAGACACAGCCAGGAGGTGGGTCTAGGGTTAGGGGCAGAGCCTGCCCCCCGGCGTA